>CM039505.1:15547469-16147469 GCA_022432975.1 Begonia masoniana | reverse complement strand
TAGAGTCTCATCTGTTCCACTTTGGCTAATCAATTCGGCATTCAACCTGTGGTTGGCGTTGCTGTTCGGCTGCAGCCTGCATGGTACATCGAGGATTTTCAAGTCTATGATCCACATAGAGTGGGAAGGATAACGGTTGATTTTCATGGTACGATTAAAGCTTTAACTTCCGACACGACAGGTTTGGCTGATTGCGGCTAATTTCTTCATTTTTATATACATTTGACACAAATATCCACATTTCTTTTTGTCAAATTCTGCTTTTTTTTTTTCTCTGTTCCAGTGGGGTTATGTCCTGATAACTACTCCGGATGGTATTTTGGATCATGAAGAAGCAATCAGACGCAATGTGGGTGGTCAAATTCTTGGGTATTTTCACTAGAGACGTTCTTTATAGCACCATAGATTTTGACGGAAGAAGAGACTCTGCTTATTTTGCCTGAGTTGTGATGTCCTTTTCATTTCATCTTGTCTGAGTTTTGTTTTCGACATTAAAAAGATAACTGGGTTGTGAACTTTAAACAATTCCACTGTCTTTTTTTTTATGGATAAATACTTTGAGAAAGCTTGTGTATTTTACATGGAAGCATTATTTTATCGAACGACAAAGTTAACTCGCATTCAAAGAGCAATAAATTAGAATTCCTTTACATATCTACTTCTGTGCAGCGTAGCTTACGCAAGGTCGGGACGGACGGTTTGATATTCAGTCGATCTGAAGTTTGTTCGGTATGTGAAAGATGAACCATGTTTTGCTTCTGAGGTATGCACTATTAACACTGAAAACTCACTTGGGGGAAATTAGAAATCAACAATTCCATGTGCCATTGTGATGTATAAACGCATAGAAAGAAACCTTCTGTTTGTAGAAATGACTAGTAAATATGTATGTAAACAGCATATCTGTTGTGACAGTGATCTGTATCCAGTAACTCTAATCTATTCCTCTAAAATCTCCAAAAATACATATTTTTTTTTAGGAAATAGGTAAAATATCGTGCGAAACATTTTTTATGCAACACGGTGATCTGTTTTTTTATTTATTTATGCGATTCTTATCGAACAAAATATACATAAAATGATCGTTTTTTCGCGTTGTTAACACTAAAAATTATAAAAATTAAAGAAAAAAGTATAATGAATTTGTTTAAGATCTGTTGGGTGGAGTCAAAATCACAGATTGAATTCTTGTGAATCACCAGCAGGAAGCAGTTTAATCATAGAAAATGCCAACTTCTTGGAAACTAAGAAACAATTAAAGCCACTTTGAATAAAGAAAATTCCTTGGTATTCACTCAATGATTGAGCCAATCAAGCAAGTCTTCACCATCTAGATGAGTTTAGAAAAAGGTGGCTTTGTCTAGAAGATATGCAGCCCAAGATGAGCTAAAGAATCAATCTCTCTGAAGATCAAACTTTCAGACAAGAATTCCTCGTATATCACAAATTACTGATTTTTCTTCGACCTTAAACATTTTCGACTATTTATTGAATGAATTCGAGTAATACATATGAAGGGTTCAAGTAAACCCACTTACCTTAATATCTGGAAAATTGTTTACTGTTCTTGATGCAGGATTCAGTTGTTTTGATGCCAATCTGATGGTGTGTAAAATTGGGATGTGGGGTTGGATTTGAAACTGGAGTTGAAATGAGGAAAAGTAAATTCAAGACTGAGTTGAACAGTTGAACTAACTACCAACTCAAACACACCCACTTCATTATGACACAGATTCCCTTTCCTTCTCTGTCTATCTTGTCTATTTACCAAACTTGGGTGTGGGTGTTCTTCATTTTTCCTCGCTCGAATCATTCTAGCTTCGTCTCAAAGCCAACAGGAGCCTTGATAAAACTGACCCATCTTCTTCTACCTGTTTCCAGAGGCTGAATTTCTCGTTTTCTGTGGAGAGATGATGATGATGAGAGATCGGGTTGAAAGATTTGTTGTTATTCCTTTATCATCTGGATGTGCTTCTCTTTCTAGCGTCGCTCTTGGTTCCGCCGCTTTTCCTCTTAGAAAATCGAAACCAGAATCAGGCCCATCTATTGCAAGTACTCTCTCTCTCTCTCTCTCTCTCTCTCTCTCTCTCTCTCTCTCTCTCTCTACTTTCTCTGTCTATCTATCTCTGTCTCTCATGGGTAATTGCATTTATGTGTACAAGGAAGACAGGAAGGTGAAGAGAGGTCGTCCAGAGAGAAAGAGAAGAACTCTTTCGGTTTATTGTTCGTACCAAAGTCTAACATTTCGAGTGGATTACAGAAATTGATTGGAAGCATCAAAAGTTTCTCTCAATCATTCAGTAAGCATATTCTGAGCCTGGCTGTCTGGATTCTAAATGACAGAAAATGGGTGGTTTTGAACCTCTTCACCCTGTGTTTTTCATGGCGTTTCCCCTGAATTCTCAGTATTTTTTTTTTTTTTTTTTGTGTTCATCGATGAAAATTTGCAGTTTACAAGAGAGAGATGGAGGAGGAAGAAGCCGAAATGGAAATTGGGTACCCGACAGATGTAAAGCACCTGACACACATTGGATCAGATGGGTCTGCGACCAAGTGCTGGGACAACCTCAATCCTCCTGAAATATTCTCTTTCCCTTCATTTTCTTTCAGGCAGTTTGAACTCGCCATGGCTGCGCAGGCAAGCGAGCCCCTCGTCGTCGATCTCAAAATCCCGACGAAATCTCGGACCGTAAACTGAAAAGGTATATCGCCATATAAATGACGGCGAAGTCTGACTTTTTTGTGCTAGTTGATTGCTTTTGTATAGAGTTTGAAAGAATCGGTTTCTTCTTGGTGTTGTAATTCTTCGTCTAGAAAAAATTGATTATCTGAATTAACTGAACTCTGCCATGTTTCAATAACATAACTTAATAACTCAGATTCTGGGCTCTGTGTTCATCGTGTTCGTGTAGTTATTCTGATCAAAACCATTAGTCACATTCGACGATCCAGAGAGAAAATGAAGAATTAGATAAAACGGGAGAAATAAGCAGCTGAAAGCATTAAAAATCGTACTAGTTTCATCAACGAAGAAATGAAATCTGTAAGCTATTCAGATGAAAAAATTAAGTAGAATCACTATTCTGATTCATAGAATTTCCAAAATCCATCCTCTGAGAATCTGGGGACTGAATAACCTCTAGTATCTGCACCACTTCCGCCATTGAAGGCCTGCTAGAAGGTAACTGAGAGGTGCAGACAAGGGCCAGTTTAAGAACAGGCAACACCTCATTCTCCGAAAACTCCCTCATGCTTGGATCGACACAGTCTAAAACGTTTCCATGCTCGAGCAAAACCCGAACATGGTCTTTCAGTATCACAACATTGTCTTCTCCGTATTCGACCGGTCTTTTACCAGTCACGAGCTCGAGAATGATCACTCCAAAGCAATATACATCACATTTTTCGTTTACCCTTAAGCTCTGACAGGCCAATTCTGGCGCAACATAGCCCCAAGTGCTTTGAAATCTGCTGTTTATCACATGTTTGTTGAGCTTGTTCAGAAGCCTTGCATGGCCGAAATCTGAAATCCTTAGGCTGTAGTTCTCGTCGAACAAGATGTTGTTCGGTCTTAGACTGTAGTGAATGATCGGCGGATGGAAGGAATGGTGTAAATAGGCGAGCCCTTTGGCTGTGCTGTGTATGATCTTCAGTCGGAAGGGCCACGAAAGAGGTGGTGACGGAGAAATCCTTTCGTGCAGGAGGGCTTGCAGGCTGCCATTGGAGGCGTAATCTGAGAGCAAAAGCTGTGTATGAGGGCTCAAGTAGTATCCCTTGACTGATATCAGATTAGGATGCTTTGCCTTGGCCAGAATTCGAACTTCTCGATCGAATTCTTCGGGATTCGGAGGCGAGTTTGATGAAACGAGCTTCTTAATCGCTACTACTGGTCCTTTAGTTCCCAACGAAACCTTGTAAACTGTGCCGAATACTCCGCCACCGATTTCGGAGGCCTTGTTGAGTAACGACTCGGGATTTGTGACCGGAGATGTATCCGAGTCGAACAGAATGAGCTTTCCGGTTGGTTCATTGCCTGATTTTGAAGTCATGGAAGATCTTTCGATGGCCGTTTCGAGAAATTCGAGCTTTCTTCGTACCGAAACGTTAAGGAAGCTTATAACGATCACTCCAACAGCAATCAAAATAGCTGCTGCAATGGCTACAATTGCAGAAACACTGAGAAGAACATGGGGATTTGAGTTTTCGGATTCAGAACTTCGGTTTCTTTGCTTGTGACCACCCATTTGGTCTGAATAGGTATCTGGATCAAGAAAGAGTGGCTTAGACACATTCATCTTGCAGGGTCCTTTCAGTAAAGGAGAGCAAATTCCTAAATTTCCCATTAAAGCACTCTGGTCCAAGCTCTGGAAAATACCCCCGACTGGAAGCCTGCCGATCAATCTGTTGTACGATACATTCAAAGCGATAAGGTTGTTTAACGTTCCCAGCTCTTTCGGTATCTCCCCGCTTAATTTATTGTGTTCGAGTTGAAGGATCTTGAGCTTTTTCAAATTCGAAATCGACTTTGGAATCGATCCACTCAAATCGTTGCCGGATAAGCTCCTGAAACAGCCAAAAAGAAAAAAGAATGGAACAAGTTAAACATCTTCTAGATTAAATTGCAAAGCGAAAACAGAAGAGGAAAAAAAAAGATTCTTACAGCAAGTTAAGTGACGAACAGTTTCCAATCTCATCTGGAATTGATCCTGTGAGTGAATTTTCATCTAGTTGAAGAACTTGCAGGCTCTCTGAATCACAAATGTCTGACGGAATGGAACCATATAAGCCATTGCCTCTCAAGTCCAGCACCGACAGTCGATCTAACAATCCGAGGTCTGGCTGAATCTTCGATTCAAGATTGTTCCATGACAAATTCAAGTGTCTTAAATTGATGAACTGGCCTATTGCTGCAGGAAAATTTCCAGTAAAACTATTCTTTGATAGATCAAGCGTTTGAAGAGACTGATGGAGTTGGCTCGACCCTTCAGGGACCGAACCAATAAGCCGATTATTGGACAAATCAATCTCCTCCAAACCAAGCTCAAACAATCCATCCGGAACGCTACCATTGAAGTCATTGCCTTCTAATCGAAGCACACGTAGGTTTTTACAGTCAACTAGTGAGGCAGGGATACCACCAGACAGCTTGTTTTTCGACAAACTCAAATGAGATAGCAATTGCAGGCCTCCCATGGAAGATGGAAGGCCTCCTTCAATATTATTACTCGAAAAGTCGATGTATTCTAACCTTCCCATGCTGCCTATCCACGGAGGGAAATCGCCCGTTAGCGAATTATTCGATAAACTGATGAAGCTCAGAGAATTCAGTAAACTCATGGAGTTAGGGAGTGACCCAGATAAAAGATTATCACTAAAATCTAATTTTTCCAAGTGGGGGCAGAGTCCTATATCAGAAGGTAAAGGTCCTGAAAACTGGTTTTTGTGTAAGAAAAGAACTTTCAAGAAGTGTAAGGATGATATTCCCTGATGAACAAACCCATAAAATGCATTATTTGAAAAGTCTAACGTCCTCAGCCTTTTCAGTTTCCGAATCCCTGAAGAAAAATCTGGCTGCCCAGAAAAATGGTTGTTTGACAGGTTAAGAGTATTCAGCAAAATACAGTCAGACAGTGAGCTGGGAAGAGGCCCTTCAAGCTTGTTTGAGGCTAGAGAGAGAAAATGAAGGGAGCTACAGTTTTCAAACAAAACATCCTCAATGCTTCCTGAGAATGAGTTTTCAGACAAATCCAAGAACCTAATCGACGCCATGCTCAGAAAAGAAGCGATTGGGCCTGAAAAGCTGTTGAAACTAAGATCGACCCGTTGCAGACTTGAAGGGAGAATAGTCTCAGAGCTTACATCGCCATGAAAGTTGTTATGTGCTAAGGAAAGGACCTTCAAGTACTGTAGTTTTTCAAGCCCTCTTCCTAATCTTCCTGATAATCCCAACCCATCGAGGGAAATCTCGGAAACTCGACCATTTTCAGGATTGCAGGCTATGAATCGCCACTTACATGGTGACTCGTCGTCTTCGTTCCAGGTTTCGAGGTAAGCAGACGGGTCTAGGAGGTCTGATTTGAAGACGATGAGACCCAAAACGTCGTCGTTAAACTGAGGAGAGACGCCACTAATTAAGCTCCTGCTCCTGCAACTAGAAATAAAACCCATGAATGCCACCATTACATGAATCATCAGTTTGAGAACACCCATTGTCTTCTCCATAATCTATTTCTTTTACCCTTTTAGCACTATTACAGTAGAGTAGCCATGAGAGCGAAAGTGAGAGATAATGAGAATACAGTCATAGATATGTATTCTGCAGTTATCAGAGAGATGAAGAAGAGGAAGAGGAAGAAGAAGAAGAAAGGAAGAGGAGATGAGTCCAAACAGCAACATGGCTAATCTGACATACACCCACACAATTGCATATGAAGACTGTTTTTGTGTTTGTCGGATTCCTACGTATTAATCTTTTTCTGCCATTAAACTAATTCTTATTTTCTTGCAAGATTTTAAATTCCCAACCAAAATACAGAAAGCTTTTTATGTGCCAATATGAGCGGTCCATGAACAAGTTCATGTTCATAAATCACGTTTTAGAGAGAGAAAGAATGGAGATTTGCTTCCGTTACATCGAAAATCGAAAAAAAAAAAAAAAAAACAGAGATGGGAAACTTATGGTTGCCCTGAGTGCGAGGGAGACGACAACCATTCTCATCCCTGATCTATGGCCACCAGAGAGGCATGCATTTGTGTTCACAAAATCCAAATCTGCTTCACAAGATTGTCTGTTGCCTTTCCTCTCTTTGTTTCTCTTTCATGCATTGTTCTAATCCTTCTCTGTTGAGCAAAATTTCAGGAAACATTACTCGAATCCAACTGGGTTTAGTCGTGATCTTCAGTTGAATCTTAAAAGACGTTGAAATTCCGTATTTTATAAATCATGTTCATTAGTTATGTCTTGAAATTATGATAATGAGAATAAAAAAACAGTAAAGCGAGTTAAAGCATCCAAATCCAACCACAACCTCAAACAACTCAACGCAGAAAACTCCATTGCTCTTATTGGCAGAATGAGTTGCCCCCACTGTCTTCTTCTGCTCTCTCTCTCTCTCTCTTAAATAATCGACCAACACAATTTCCATCTATTTTTTTCGCAATTCATATTTAATCAATTCTTAACAAGTCATTTAATTTAGGGTTTTTACCAAAAAAAAAAACCTCACACTTTTGATTTTTTTTAACAAAAATCTTAAACTTTTAATCCTAACAATTCAAACCTTAAACTATTATAAACCTAAAAAAACAAACTGTGACGAGCCAAGAGGAGGTTGGGCGCAATCCCACATCGCTTGGGGAAGATGGAAATGAAACATATGTAAAAGATGTCTACCCTAGAAAGTAAGATGTGTTTTGTAGCACAATTGCACCGGATCCCATCAGAACTCCGAAGTTAAGAGTGCTCGGACGAGAGCAGTACCAAGTTGGGTGACCACTTGGGAAGAGCTCAGGCGATTTGCGGGGCAAACCTCGGGGATCTAAACCCGAGTATAAGCGATTTGCGGGGCAAACCTCGGGGATCTAAACCCGAGTATAGACAAATCCTGGAGCCAAGTATAGGCAAATCCTGGATCGTTACAAAGCGGACAATATCTTACTGGAAAAAATGGGTTATTACAAATGGTATCAGAGCTTGTACCCAACCGAAAATGTAGTCAACGAGGACGTTGAGCCCCCAAAAGGGGGGTGATTGTGACGACCCAAGAAGAGGTTGGGCGCAATCTCACATCGCTTGGGGGGAGATGAAAATGAAACATATGTAAAGGATGTCTCCCCTAAAAAGTAAGACGTGTTTTGTAGCACAATTGCACCGGATTCCATCAGAACTTCGAAGTTAAGAGTGTTGGGGCGGGAGCAGTACTAAGTTGGGTGACCACTTAGGAAGTCTTCGTTGAAAACAAATCCATGAGTACGATTGCGGGGCAAACCTCGGGGATCTAAGCCCGAGTATAGGCAAATCTCGGAGCCGAGTATAGGCAAATCCTGAATCGTTACAAAGCGGACAATATCTTACTAGAAAAGATGGGTCATTACACAAACCCTGCCGGTCGGCCGATCTTCGTCCGTTCTCAAAAACTGCCATTGAACTGACTACCGGTCTTCAACAAATAGTCGTCCATTATTTCCAGTGCCACGTGGCACTTGACACATTGGATCGGACGCACAGGTTGGATGTGGACACCCTCCATTGCACGTGTGGTGCACGATACTCAGGAATCGTCAGCTGTTTCCAAAGAACAGCCGACCATTCTAACCACACAGTCGACCGTTCTTCGCGAACAGTCGCCCGTTCTACGAGAACAACTAACAGTTCCGAAATATTGACCCTTCGTTGGTAAACTGAAGGCGGCGAACGGTCGGACGTTCCACAGAAGGGCCATTCAAGAGAACAACCTTTGACTCGTTACTCAATAATTGTCACGGGCTGGTCACTGTTTGGGAGAACGGACGGCCTGTTTAAGGAATGACTGTCCATTCCCCAAACAGTGACTAGCTCGTGACAATTATTGAGTCACGAGATGGTTACTGTTTGGGAGAACGGACGACCATTTCTTAAACCAGCCTTCCCAAACAGTGACCAGCCCGTGGCAATTATTGAATCACGGGGTGAAAGGGAACGGACGGTCGTTCTCGTGAACAGCCCTCCATTCTACTATACTATATAAGGAGATGACCGTTAATGCTGAATTAACTGATTTCGAAAACTCTGAAACCTCTAACAACATTGTATTTATAGCGACGTTTTATTTTTCTCTTTATAAGCAACGTTGATGGATTCTGATTCAAGTAGATGAGTTGATGCAGGTCAGACAACTAATCAAGCTATCAACATGGACTAATATTCGGACGACACGCCCAGATACGGGGATCTTCGAGCATTCAATCACTTAGAAGGTGATGGAGAAATAGAGGTGCATTCAACCTCACAAACCCTAGACGATGAGCTTCGAACACCGGTCCAATCAGAAGATGACGAGGCAGAAAGCATACCGATAAGAGAAGAAATTTTTATGAATTTTTTTTTTTTTATAAAAAATATAGTTCTTTACAGGCCATTAGAGAAGAAATAGTCGAATGTTCTTTGAATAATGAATATGACATCAAATTCATTAAAAGTGAAACTCGGCGACTGCATGCTTCGATAATGCAAAATAAGCTTACATTCCAAATAAAGAGTTATACCGATTCTCACAGTTGTGCAAGAAAAACTAAGAATCGTCACGCTAATGCAATATGGGTGGCAAACTATTATTTGGATAGATTCAAAAGTCAACCTACATGGGAAATATTTTTTATTATCAAGACGATGATAAAGGATTTGAATGTGAACATTACACCCAGTCTTGCTAGAAGAGCAAGAAACGATGCTTGAGAACTTAATGACTGGAGGGGCGACGAACAATTTAAGCTACGCAACAGAAATTTTTAGATCAACTCCGGGTAGAATAGTGAAAATACATGGTTACCTGGTGGGCGATGGCCAAAAGAAGTAATGCGTATTTGAAAGAATATATGTGTGTATGGTTGCTTGCAATGCAGGTTTGCTGCAGCATGGCAGACCTATTATCTGTTTGGATGGCTGTTCTTGCCACGGCCAATTACTCACAGCCGTTAGTATTGAAGGCGACGATGACATGTATCATGTTGTCATTGCCAACGTAGAGTTAGAGTACACAGACTCAGACACTCCAGATGGACGCAGATGGACAATTACGGCGAATCGACAAAAGGTACAACTGTGTCGGATCACATTTGCTATTGTTTGTCATACAGCTTATTTAGTGGTGTAATTGTACTTCATAAGGAAGTTCTGTCTAGGAAATTGGATTTTAAGTGGGACTGTTTGTGACCCCTCCAGCCTTTCTTGGAACTTACTTAGAAAGGTGGTTCTGTCTAGGAGATTGTCTAGTACATTATTTCCTGTGAATTATCCTGATCAATACTATCCACGTTGTGATCGTTATATTGTTTTATAGTGACTTTATTTTTCTTTCACATATTAGGGGTTGTCGCATGCTGTGGAAGAAGAATTAGGTTTAGTCGAACACCGCTACTGCCTCTGACATATGTACGCAAACTTCAAAAACCAATTTCGGGGCAAAGCCTTCAGAGAGGCAATGTGGAATGGGGCTAGGGCAACCACAAATTTTCATTTTGAGATAGAAATGAGAAAACTGCATCAGATTCACCCAGATGCCCACACATGGCTTCGACGAACACCGCCTAGCTATTGGGCTAGTCATGCATTTTCCTCGATTTCCAAGTGCGATATAGGTTTGAATAATTTATGCGAGTTGTTCAATACAGTTCTATTGCCGGCCAGGGATGTAACACCCGACGAGTTTGACCAGGTGACTTTCTTAACTGTTTTAACGGCCATGTTTATTTTAATCTTTTCGGTTTGGAATTTCATGCCAAGGCTTAATTAATGTGCATGTGTCATAAATTAGGTTGGGTGGCAGGATTTGTAATTAAGAATGGTTGGATTAAGTATAAATAGGAAATAGAAACTTTTAAACCTCACTGTAGCCGACATCCCCTTCTGCGTTCTCTCATTTCCCCGAGCTGTTTCCCTCTCCGCCAGTGACTCTCTCATCGACGACGGATTTCTCCTTCTCCACTTCGACAATCGACGCCCTAGATAAGACTCAGTCAATGTGGATTGCTGGTTATCTATTTGAGTACTGTTTTTCAGTTGAACTTGTGATTTCGGATTCTGCAATGGCCGAGTCTAGTTATTGTGATTCTAGGAATTCTAGATTACGCACACTGAGTGCTCGACTAATGGACTTATATATATATATAGGTGTTAGATTCTAGGGTGATTTTTAACTAGGACTTTTAGGATGTTGTTTTAACTCTACAATGTGAAATGTTTTAGGTGAAGAAGTCTGAAGAGAAGTACTCAAAGTTGCTAAGGAAACCAGGTAAGTGAATGTGTAGGAATACCCGGCCATTAGGGCCCTACATCACAAGGGTACTGGTTAGAAGCTGTTTTCGACGTTTAAGGGTTATTTGAGTTATTGTCTGTTGGTTATGATACACAACCTGTTAGTATGATTCTAGTTAGATGTATGATCTGTTCAATAGAATGATGAAGTAAGAGTATCCCAACTCATGCATCATGAATGTTTCTCAAGCATGTGATAATGTTTTCAATGCATGTTTTCTCTCATGAATAAGACAAGAATATGAAACCTATGCAACAAGGATTAAGAGAGAGTTGGGGGCGGTTTGGCGTATGTCACTGTCCCAAAAGAGGGACCAAGAATACGACCCGCAAGGGACTATGTACACTCTCACTGTCGAACCCCCTTTACCGGCACAAATCCTCCCTTAATTCATACAACGTAAATGATGAATATGAATGATGATTATGAATGATGACTATGAATGATGATTATGAAGGATGTATATGAATGATGACTACGAACATGAGTACAAACAAGAACAAGTAAAGATCCATGAGCATGCGTTTCTTTAAACTGTGCATTCATGCATATGTGTTAGCATTGCATTCCTTACTAAGCATTAGGTTTATAGTTTAAACCTTATGATGTAGGTGACGAGATATCAGGTGAGGAATTCAAAGTTGATGAAGATGTTTAAGTTGGTTGCTTGGAGGTGCTCAGGGTGAAAGTTTTTGGCTGGATGGCGATTATGACCCGCGGTTATGCTCTTATTATGTCAGTAAGGTTTATGAGAAAACTGATGTTTAAGTAGGATGAGATCTTTCTTTGAATACTGGATTTTGTGATTGTTTGGTTTGGTTACCGAGTCGGGGATGATTAAAAGAGAATAGAATAACCTATTTCTTATAAGTCTTCCGCTACATGTAATCTAGATGAGTCCATGATTCATGTCTGCCTATGTTTGTGACTACGAAGTATGAGATCTGTGAAGGTCAGGTTATATTTCTGTCGGTGTGAATTGTTTAGAGATTTTCAGGATTTCTTGTTGTGTGATAGAAGTTGGATGAACGTATCGTCCGGCTGACGTCATCGGCAGGAGCTGTGTGATAGAAGTTGGGTGAACGTATCATCCGGCTGACGTCACCGGTGGATGGTGAACGTTTGCTATTCATCGGATGATGCCTCTATTTGGATGAGGTAAGTGAGTCACGTGTATTGCACATGCTCACCGGATGATGTCTCTGATGGGTGAGGACATCATCCGGCTGACGTCACCGGTGGATGGCGAAGGGTTGTTGTTCACCGGATGATGTCTCTTATTAGTTAGCAAGGTTAAGTAAGCCACGTGAGATGCACAAGATGACCGGATAATGTCTCTTATTAGTTACCAAGGTTAAGTAAGCCACGTGAGATGCACAAGATGACCGGATGATGTAGATTTACACTAACGGCTGAAGCGAGCTCAATGCTTGTCGTTTAGCGATCGGCGTAGGTGATATACATATATATTTTGTTGTCTAGTGCTCGGGTGATGCAGGGACTGAAGTGTGATTTATCACCGGTCAATGTGATTTTATTCCTCTACCGGCAGATACAGTTCAAGAATTGATGTACCTGTTCACCGGCTGAGGCACCTCGCACTGCTCGCCAGCAGATGCGTATTGTATTTCTTTGCTGAGCGATGTTTAATGATTCACAAGTGATGTCTTAAGCTAAGATATGAGTTATTTTTTTAAAAAAATTTAAAGGGGTATAAAAAAAAATTAGTAAAGATATATGGACAAGTCTAAAAGAGTCATGGTTTGGTCTCGGCCCTACTGGGGTCGTTACAATTATGGTATCAAAGCAAAAACCGGGTTCTAAAATCGATTCTGCAGACTGCCTCCCAGCACAGATTGCCACCTGAGTACACTCCAGCAACTGTAAGTGTTTATGATTTTAGTAAATGTCATTAAGTTAAGATGTATTTATGAATATTTGGTCTAGGAATCTCAAAATGGTAAGAGGTCAGCAAAGAGAGACCAATGAGGACAGCAATGCCATTGCTCAGTTGACAGAGTTGGTCATGCGCCAATCTCGCCAGATCGAACAGCTGATGACTGCCAGAGAAGAGCAAGCGAATTCTAGTTCAAATGCAGCTCAAGATCATGGTGGCGAACGTTTTCACCGGCTTCGACCCCCGACATTTAATGGTCGAGTTTCAGACCCTGTTTATGCTGAGGAATGGATTCAGAAGATGGAGGACATGTTCAGGTATGCAAAAGTTGAGGACGGAGATAAGGTTACGTGTGCTGTCTTTCACCTGGAACTTGATGCAAGGCATTGGTGGAACTCAGTCCAGAGCACCGCTAATGCAGGAGCTATGACCTGGGAAATGTTTAAGACTGTCTTCTTTGACAAGTACTTCAGTCGAGCTGTTCGGGCCAGCAAGTGAATGGAATTCATGCAACTACGTCAAACCAGTTCTGTGGCTGATTACATCTGTAAGTTTGAGGCACTGTCTCGGTTTGCACACCGTCTGGTGGATGATGAGGAGGACAAGATTCACCAGTTTGTTCACGGGCTGAAGCCGAGCCTCTTCCAGGGAGTGAAGACTGCAGGGATCCATAACATACCTTATTCCGAAGTGGCTGCTAAGGCTTTGGAATTGGAAGAGGTAGAGTTGGCAGTACGAGGACAATGTGAACCGCCAAGGAAGTTTTTCAAGGATACTCACCCACCACTGCGCTAGGGCAGAGGTTGGCAACCACAACTGAACAGAGGCCCACAGCAACAGTAGAAAGGTATAAAGAGACCCTTCAATCCAAATGATGACCAAGGAAAAGGAAAGCAACCTCTGGCTCCTCTATGCCCCACCTGTCAGAAGAACCACCATGGAGAATGCAAGTTACACTCTGGCCACTGTTATAGATGTGACAAGGTTGGACACGTGGTCAGAGACTGCCCTTTGCCGCCAGACCCGAATCGAGTCAGGGTAGCACCAAGGGTTTGTGCTTTAATGGAGGATGAAGATGTCGAGCAGCACACTGTCATAACAGGTACCATTATGGTTTGTGGTATTTCTGCTTACACACTTATAGATACAGGGGCCACACACTCGTTTGTATCAACCCTGTTCGTACTTGAGTATAAACTAGAATTCATGCCAGCTGAGAGGTCATTTAGTGTCATGTTACCGTCGGGGAAGTCCCTACATTCTGAGCAGATATTGAAAGGTGATATTATGTCCTTAGGAGATAAGAAGCTATATGTAGAACTGATCGTAATCGATATGAGGTCATACTAGGGATGGATTGGTTATTCAGGCATTTTGCCACGATAAGTTGTAGGTCTAGATTAGTTGAGTTTCGACCCCCGAACGGTGATCGGTATTCCTTTCAAACTATCCCAAAACTAAGTAAAATGCCAATTATTTCCTCACTAGAGACTCAACGATTACTGAAGAGTGGTTATGAGAGTTTTCTAGCTTGTGTAATTAATGTTCGGGTGGAGAATAAGGCAAAGCTACAAGATATTCCCATAGTCAGAGAGTTTCCAGATGCATTTTTGGATGACTTGCCCGGAATACCACCCGACAGAGAAATTAAGTTTGTAATAGATACTTATCCTGAGGCTTTACCTGTGTCTAAGAACCCTTACCGCATGGCACCTGTTGAGTTGAAAGAATTAAAAGTCCAACTGCAGGAATTAGTAGATAAGGGGTTTATACGCCCTAGCAGTTCTCCCTGGGGTACACCTGTTTTATTCGTTAAGAAGAATGATGGTTCTCTTAGAATGTGCATTGACTATAGGGAGCTAAACAAGTTGACAATTAAGAATAAATATCCTTTACCCCGAATTGATGACCTGTTTAACCAATTACAAGGAGCTAAAGTGTTTTCAAAGATTGACTTACGCTCGGGTTACTACCAACTGAAGGTTAAAGAGAGTAATATACCAAAGACAGCCTTCAGGACCCGCTACGGACACTATGAATTTCTTGTGATGTCGTTTGGACTGACTAATGCGTCTGCAGCTTTTATGGACTTGATGAATCGTGTGTTTCGTGAATATTTAGACAAGTTTGTGATTGTGTTTATAGATGATATACTAATATACTCACGTACTGAGGCTGACCATGCAGAGCATTTAAGAGTGGTTTTGACGACATTAAAACAGCAGCAGCTTTATGCAAAGCTGTCTAAGTGTGAGTTCTGGTTGGATAAGGTCAACTTCTTAGGCCATGTCATCTCTGCTGAAGGTGTATCAGTAGCTCCAACCAAAGTTCAGACAATTAAGGATTGGCCACAGCCAAGGAATGCCAGTGAAGCCCGTAGTTTCCTTGGTCTGGCAGGTTATTATAGGAAGTTTATTAAGGGATTTTCTATGATAGCTAAACCTTTAACTAATTTAACAAAGAAGGACATCAAGTACTCTTGGACTGAAGCTTGTGAAGATGGCTTCCAAACACTTAAGCTGAAGTTGACAACAGCCCCACTTTTGACTCTCCCAACCGAAAAATGAAAGTTTAGTGTTTACTGTGATGCATCCAAAGTTGGTCTGAGGTGTGTTCTGATGCAAGAAGGTAAGGTTGTGGCGTATGCCTCTAGGCAGCTGAAGAGTTATGAACAGAATTACCTCACTCACGATTTAGAGCTAGCCGCAGTTGTTTTTGCATTAAAGATTTGGAGACACTATTTATATGGTCAGCAGTGTGAGGTGTTTTCTGACCATAAAAGTCTGAAGTACCTATTCACCCAAAAGGAATTAAACATGAGACAAAGACGTTGGTTGGAATTCGGGATTATAACTTTGAGATTAAGTACCACCCGGGCAAGGCTAATGTTGTAGCCGATGCTTTAAGCAGGATGTCTAAGACAATGCAGCTCGCAGTATCAACCATGTCTGTACCATTATGGAAGGAAGTTCAGAAGTTCGAGTTGGAAATAGTTCCTGAGTTGTCAACTTTACTTGCTGATTTAACCATTCGACCAACTATTTTGAATAAGGTCAAAGAGGCACAACAGAAGGATTCAAAGGAGAATAATAGTATGATGAGTAAGTTAAAGGACGTCTCCTCTGAATTCAGTCTCTCCAATTATGGTATTTTGAAATTTAGGAATTGATGGTACATTCCAAGTGATAAGGAGTTGCGTGAGTTGATCTTGGCTGAGGCTCACTCATCTCTTTTCTCTGTACACCCTGGTAACACCAAGATATATCGGGATTTAAGGTTACATTATTGGTGGCCAAATATGAAGAGGGATGTTGCCAAGTATGTGGAGTCATGTCTAGTATGCCAACAAGTTAAGGCAGAGCACCAACGCCCAGGAGGTACCCTTCAACCCTTACTAATCCCCGAATGGAAATGGGAAAACATTGCCATGGATTTTGTTGTTGGATTACCTAAGACAACTAAAGGTCATGACAGTATCTGGGTTGTAGTTGACAGATTGACGAAGTCAGCTCACTTCCTACCTGTAAAGACAACATACACGATGGACCAGCTTGCTAATCTGTATATTCAGGAAATCATTAGATTGCATGGGATTCCGATATCCATAGTCTCTGACCGTGACCCTAGGTTCACCTTAAGGTTTTGGCGGGGTCTTCAAGGTACACTTGGTACAAAGTTAACCTTGAGCACCGCATTTCACCCTCAGATGGATGGTCAATCAGAAAGGACAATTCAGACACTTGAGGATATGTTGAGGGCGTGTGCGCTAGATTTCCAGACCTCTTGGAGTCGACATCTGCCATTAGTTGAATTCTCCTACAACAACAGTCACCAGTCCACCATCGGTATGGCACCGTATGAAGCATTGTATAGCAGAAAATGTAGGTCACCTTTGTATTGGGATGAAGTTGGTGAAGCAAAACTCCTAGGACCCGAGATTTTACAACAGATGTCAGACAAGATTGCCATCATTAGGAGGAGAATGGTGACTGCACAAAGCCGACAGAAGAGTTATGTAGACCAAAGAAGAAGAGATCTTGAATTTACTGTAGGGGATGAGGTATTCTTAAAGGTTTCACCCTTTAAAGGAGTTTTAAGATTTGGTAAGAAGGGAAAGCTTAATCCGCGATTCATTGGACCATTCCCTGTCTTAGCAAGGATTGGCAGTACAGCTTACAAACTGCAATTGCCTCCATCACTGGAAAAGGTACATAATGTCTTTCATGTGTCAATGTTAAGGAAATGCATACGTGATCCGACACATGTTGTTGAACCAACTGGAATCGATATAGAGCCGACACTAGTGTACGAAGAAAAGCCTGTAAGGATTATAGAATCTGCAGTTAAGACTCTGAGGAATAAGGAAATTCAACTAGTGAAAGTCTTATGGATGAATCATGGTATTGAAGAAGCCACATGGGAACGACAACAAGACATGCTGGACAAATATCCGGAGCTCTTTGTTTAAGCAATTTTTGAAGACGAAAATTTTGTTTAAGGGGGGGTGGATGTAACACCCGACGAGTTTGACCAGGTGACTTTCTTAACTGTTTTAACGGCCATGTTTATTTTAATCTTTTCGGTTTGGAATTTCATGCCAAGGCTTAATTAATGTGCATGTGTCATAAATTAGGTTGGGTGGCAGGATTTGTAATTAAGAATGGTTGGATTAAGTATAAATAGGAAATAGAAACTTTTAAACCTCACTGTAGCCGACATCCCCTTCTGCGTTCTCTCATTTCCCCGAGCTGTTTCCCTCTCCGCCAGCGACTCTCTCATCGACGACAGATTTCTCCTTCTCCACTTCGACAATCGACGCCCTAGATAAGACTCAGTCAATGTGGATTGCTAGTTATCTATTTGAGTACTGTTTTTCAGTTGAACTTGTGATTTCGGATTCTGCAATGGCCGAGTCTGGTTATTGTGATTCTAGGAATTCTAGATTACGCACACTGAGTGCTCGACTAATGGACTTATATATATATAGGCGTTAGATTCTAGGGTGATTTTTAATTAGGACTTTTAGGATGTTGTTTTAACTCTACAATGTGAAATGTTTTAGGTGAAGAAGTCTGAAGAGAAGTACTCAAAGTTGCTAAGGAAACCAGGTAAGTGAATGTGTAGGAATACCCGGCCATTAGGGCCCTACATCACAAGGGTACTGGTTAGAAGCTGTTTTCGACGATTAAGGGTTATTTGAGTTATTGTCTGTTGGTTATGATACACAACCTGTTAGTATGATTCTAGTTAGATGTATGATCTGTTCAATAGAATGATGAACTAAGAGTATCCCAACTCATGCATCATGAATGTTTCTCAAGCACGTGAAAATGTTTTCAATGCATGTTTTCTCTCATGAATAAGACAAGAATATGAAACCTATGCAACAAGGATTAAGAGAGGGTCGGGGGCGGTTTGGCGTATGTCACTGTCCCAAAAGAGGGACCAAGAATACGACCCGCAAGGGACTATGTACACTCTCACTGTCGAACCCCCTTTACCAGCACAAATCCTCCCTTAATTCATACAACGTAAATGATGAATATGAATGATGATTATGAATGATGACTATGAATGATGATTATGAATGATGACTATGAATGATGATTATGAATGATGACTATGAATGATGATTATGAATGATGTATATGAATGATGACTACGAACATGAGTACGAACAAGAACAAGTAAAGATCCATGAGCATGCGTTTCTTTAAACTGTGCATTCATGCATATGTGTTAGCATTGCATTCCTTACTAAACATTAGGCTTATAGTTTAAACCTTATGATGTAGGTGACGAGATATCATATGAGGAATTCAAAGTTGATGAAGATGTTTAAGTTGGTTGCTGGGAGGTGCTCAGGGTGGAAGTTTGTGGCTGGATGGCGATTATGACCCGCGGTTATGCTCTTATTATGTCAGTAAGATTTATGAGAAAACTGATATTTAAGTAGGATGAGATCTTTCTTTGAATACTGGATTTTGTGATTGTCTGGTTTGGTTACCGAGTCGGGGATGATTAAAAGAGAATAGAATAACTTGTTTCTTATAAGTCTTCCGCTACATGTAATATAGATGAGTCCATGATTCATGTCTGCCTATGTTTGTGACTATGAAGTATGAGATCTGTGAAGGTCAGGTTATATTTCTGTCGGTGTGAATTGTTTAGAGATTTTCAGGATTTCTTGCTGTGTGATAGAAGTTGGATGAACGTATCGTCCGGCTGACGTCATCGGCAGGAGCTGTGTGATAAAAGTTGGGTGAACGTATCATCCGGCTGACGTCACCGGTGGATGGTGAACGTTTGCTGTTCACCGGATGATGCCTCTATTCGGATGAGGTAAGTGAGTCACGTGTATTGCACATGCTCACCGGATGATGTCTCTGATGGGTGAGGACATCATCCGGCTGACGTCACCGGTGTATGGCGAAGGGTTGTTGTTCACCGGATGATGTCTCTTATTAGTTAGCAAGGTTAAGTAAGCCACGTGAGATGCACAAGATGACCGGATGATGTCTCTTATTAGTTAGCAAGGTTAAGTAAGCCACGTGAGATGCACAAGATGATCGGATGATGTAGATTTACACTAACGGCTGAAGCGAGCTCAATGCTTGTCGTTTAGCGATCGGCGTAGGTAATATACATATATATTTTGTCGTCTAATGCTCGGGTGATGCAGGGACTGAAGTGTGATTTATCACCGGTCGATGTGAGTTTATTCCTCTACCGGCAGATACAGTTCAAGAATTGATGTACCTGTTCACCGGCTGAGGCACCTCGCACTGCTCGCCGGCAGATGCGTATTGTATTTCTTTGCTGAGCGATGTTTAATGATTCACGAGTGATGTCTTGAGCTAAGATATGAGTTATTTTTTTAAAAAAATTTAAAGGGGTATAAAAAAAATAGTAAGGATATATGGACAAGTCTAAAAGAGTCATGGTTTGGTCTCGGCCCTACTGGGGTCGTTATAAGGGACAAACCGATCCTGAATATGTTCGAGATGATTCGAAAGTCCTTGATGACTCGCATTGTAAAAAAATATGAGAAGACGTATTGTATTTCTTTGCTGAGCGATGTTTAATGATTCACGAGTGATGTCTTGAGCTAAGATATGAGTTATTTTTTTAAAAAAATTTAAAGGGGTATAAAAAAAAATAGTAAGGATATATGGACAAGTCTAAAAGAGTCATGGTTTGGTCTCGGCCCTACTGGGGTCGTTACAAGGGACAAACCGATCCTGAACATGTTCGAGATGATTCGAAAGTCCTTGATGACTCGCATTGTAAAAAATATGAGAAGATGCTCTCGTTAACAGATCTCTTATGTCCTAAGATAAAGAAAAAGCTTGGGAAGCTAGAACGTGCAGCTCGAAATTGGAATGTTGTGTTCGCTAGAGGTGCACGATTTGAGGTAAGCAATGGCAACGAACAATATGTTGTCGACCTTAATACAAGCGCATGCAATTGTTGCAGGTGGGAGCTTACTGGAATCTCATGTGTCTATTCCATTTCATGCATGCATTTCATGAGACTGCCACCGAAAAATTTTGTTCATCGACACTATCACCGGGCGACATATGTAAAGATGCACTCAAACTTCATTCGTCTCATTAGTGGCATTGACATGTGGCCGCCCGTACATGGAATGAACCCAATCATTCCGCCCGAAAAAAGGCGCCAACCTGGTAGGCCGAAGAAGAATAGAGTGTGCGATGTCGATAAGCTGTCGAGGTCAACAATTTCTAGTAGGAAATCTACGATGGCGTGTCATATATGTCAGCGTCATAGGCATAATAGTCGCACTTGTCTTGACAGAGGATCCACTTCAGGCGCTGCTTCCGTTTCTGCTTCCCAAAACACATTTATGAGTTTTCACACATTTTACAGGACGCATGTATATTTCAACCCATTTTTCATAAACACACTTTCATTATTTTTCTTAATATAGTTTTTATTATGTGCAGAAATCTTCTACACACGGCTATGGACGAAGAAACGTATGACTATATTCGGATTGTAATTTGTTATATCGGCTTCTTCGGACCAGAAGAACATCGCAAAGCTAAGCTTAATGTTTTCAAGACAGGTTTGGAAAAGTTGTCAAAATACATTTTGTTAGAATATGAAAAGAGTGGAGTACTCAATCACATTGATGGATCTTCCGAGATTGATGGAGCGAAACATATATTAAATGAGATTTCCAAGACAAAGAGGTAATAAACATGCGATAAAGTTAGATTATGTTCACCGCATGTTCACCGTCTCTTTCTTTTGGAACGAATTTCATTTAATATATGTTTCGCTCCATCATTCTGAGAAGATTCATCAATGTGATTGAGTACTTTACTCTTTTCATAATCTAACAAAACGTATTTTAATAATTTTTCCAAACTTGTCTTGCAAACATTAAACATTAAGCTGTCTTCCAATATCGTATGGTGAAAAGCACGAAAATTTTCCTATTATCTTTCTATAGTTTTGTGAACAAACGGTCAAATTTTTAAGTAAATCCATGGTTTTTTTTTTTTAAATTAATTTTTTATAATGTGTAATGTAAGTATGTTTTATGATTTAATTCACTAAAATGACAATAAATTGTACAAGTGCTATAAAATCACAAAATTTTTCCTACTATCTTTCCATGGTTTGAACATACAGTTAAATTTTCAAATAAATTCAAAATCGTTTTGTATATTTTTAAAATTAATTTTTTATAATATGTAATGTAAGTATGTTTTATGATTTAACTCACTAAAATTGAAATAAATTGTACAAGTATTAGAAAATCACAAAAATTTTCCAATTAACGTTCCATAATTTGGTGAACATACGGTCAAATTTTCAAGTAAATTCAATATCGTTTAGTATTTTTTTTAAATTAATTTTTTATAATGTGTAATGCAAGTATGTTTTATGATTTAATTCACTAAAATGACAATAAATCGTACAAGTGTAAGAAAATTATGAAAATTTTCCTATTATCTTTCCATAGTTTGGTAAACATACGGTCAAATGTTCAAGTAAATCCAATATCATTTGGTATTATTTTAAAATTAAATTTTTATAATGTGTAATTTAGTGAAAAAAAAATTAAAAAATCAGACAGAGTTTCATTTGTTTCATGACTCTCTCATAGCTAGTTTCAAACAGTTCCTGCATATTCAAATGACAAGTTTATAATCACCAAACAGTTCCAGAATTTTGTATCTACAACTAAATTACATCAAAATAAATTACATTAAAATAAAGTAAACTACAAAACATGAACTAAGATGACGAGGAGGGCGGTTGGACATCGTCGTCATCGGCCTCCATTCAATCTTGGATGATTTGCCTCGTATCTCTTTGGTAGTTCATCATCCCTCAGAGGTACTCCATCATCTGTTTATGGGACTTCATCACCTCTATATGGGACTCTGTCTGTCTCACTTCGAGTTGATGGAGTCTCTCCGCGACAGACCCTACCTTTGGCTGCGCTGGGGCTTCCTCCATAGGAACATCTTGAGAGGTGGATGCTCCCTGGTCTTTCTTTTCTATCCACGTCTTGTCGACTTTAACTAGGCTCATCTGAATCAAATGAAACCTATCAAATACATCGGCGGCCCGATGTGTCCTCATCTGCTCTCCAAAAGGGAGCTCAATCTGGAATCGTTGGATGATCTTTTATATCAACGCACCGTAGGGCAGGTTCTTGTTGTGTGTCTGCCCGATCTCACAAATGTGACTTAAAATCAAGAACCTGGGATCGAACTGCCTCCTGCTGTAAAGATTCTCCATGACATAGAGATCTATGCGGCTCATGAGATCTCTATATCCATGGCATGGTAGGATAGCGTGGGACAACATGTTGTGAATGACCTAAGCTCTGAGATTCAAATTTCTAGATCTTGGCTTCACGAACCCCACAATGTTAGAGTTGCGATGAATTTGCCTTATGAACTGTACTCCCTCATCCGATCTGACAAAAAGACAGTCCCGGGAGGCATGATAATATCTCTCTGCCCCTTCTCCGGCAAACCCGATCAAATCATTAACCGTCTCTAGAGTAACTTCAATCTCCGTACCTAGGATGTACGTCTTTATAATTCCCGACCTCCCGCTAAAGGTCAAGTTCGCAAAAAATAAGCGAACAATTCTATCACAACTTTCACCCTGCACACTGTACACTCCGTGCAATCCAATTCTGTCGAATATCTTCTCGATCTCCAGGAACTCCCAACCTTTAAAGTCCACTGTCTTCGAATGCATAACCGAGCGGTGTAATTGATCAAACTCAAACTGCTCTTTGCACATCTGATTTCGAAATTCAAGCGACATGAACTCAAACCGCTGTCGGAGCACGTTTGACAGGTTAGTTGGGTCACCTTGTGTCGCACCTCCTTGCGACGGTCCAACTTTTCGCTTAGTAATCAATCTCTCAGTCATTTGAAGGAGATTTTTGAATTTTTTTTTTTAACAAATTTAAGGGCTCGAATTTGTCGAATTTCGGCTGAAAATTAATAGAAACACTTGATAATGGACAAATCAACAAGATGGAGCTAAAAAACGATCGGATTTTTAAGAAAAAATGCAAAAGGGCCAAGATAAAATTGGAATTTTCAAAGGTGGGGACGAGTTTCTGGCCTCTGTTTCTATATAAACTATTAGGGAACGGACGGCCGTTTAGGGGGTGGTGACCCTCCGTTCTCTGCCTAATTTTATGAATAACAGCAGTCTGTTCCCTAAGAACGGTCTGTTGTTATTATATAACGTCCGATCGTTCTTCTCAGGACGGAGGGTCAATAGCCTGAGACGGTCGGCTATCCTCTAGAATGGTCGGCTGTGTTCGTGGAACGTCCAACCGTTCTCCTCGCTCAGTTTACCAACCAGGGTCAATATCCCGGAACGGTCAGTTGTTTTCGCAGAACAAGCGACTGTTCGCGAAGAAGGATCAGCTGTGTGGTGAGAACGATCAGCTGTTCTCTAAAAACAGCCGACCGTTCCTGAGCACCATGCACCGCACGTGCAACGGAGGGTGTCCACATCCAACGTGTGCGTCCGATCCGACGTGTCAAATGTCATATAGCACTGAAAATAACGGACGGCCGTTTGTCGAAAAACGATTGTCCGTTCTGTGGCATTTTTGGAGAACGGACAGAGATTGGCCGACCAGCAGGATTTGTTTTGTTAGATTTTTAATAGTTTAAGGTTTGAATTATTAAGATTGAAAGTTTAAAGTTTTTGTTTACTAAAAAAAAAAAATTGAGATTTTTTTTTTTGGTAAAAACCCTTTAATCTAACAAAGTTTTTTTTTTTTTTGGTAAAAACCCTTTAATCTAACAAAAAGGTTTGTTTCAATTCAACTCTTATTTCCAACCCATGAAATCATTGTCTAATTTCTGAAGTCCTCTATAAAGCAGATGCTTTCTGGTCGGTTGTCTTTTATCATGAACAAAAGGTCTGATAATTGAGACCAAATCATACATCTTATAATCTCCACGTGTGCTGTTTGGAGCTTGTTTTTCAAATATTTTCTTATTTGTTTTTAAAATTCAAACTAATTAAAAACAATAGTCCCCACAAATTTTCTCATCTTTGTAATAAAATCAACTTCCCTTGAAACAAAAATAAGGTGAGATCTTGGAAGCAAACCTGTTCTTGTTTTTATTTATAAATACTGATGTTATACTTTAATTATTACAAGTAGGAGTCAAGATATCCATAGTTATGCTTCTTGTTGTATTGAAGCAAACTAGCATAAGTTCTATCCCAGATTCCTATATAGAGAGACTCGTCATCCGGACTCATCGACACACCCGAGATTTCCCCGAAGAAATCGATCTCTTGCCTCTTTTTGTAGTCTGAATCCACGCTGTAAATGTGCACAAAATCAGCAGGCTCGGCCAGGACTAGAAACCGACCGTCGGATGAGTAGCTCAGAGAACGAACAGCTCCCAGATTGCTCTTGAGGATCGCGATTGGGGATGACATGTTTCTTGTGTCCCATACTCGGCAAGTCTTGTCTTGACTCCCAGTAGCAAAGATACGTCCATCAGGGTGCCATGACGTCGCAAATGAGTAATCTCGATGACCAACCATTGTTGTGATAGTCTGAAACATCATAAACATTGATTAATTTGTACAAGTTTCATCTTCTTTTATATGAATTTCTTTTTTTTTTCTGAAGTTTCACTGTATATTAAAAAAAGAGTAAAGAGCAATTTTTATCCCAAGGTATGGGGTCATTCAAGCTTAGATCTTAAACTATTTTTTTGACAAATTAAATTTTTACTTTTTAGCTATGAGCAATTCAGACATTGCCTCAATTTATTGTTAAATTCATTAAATTTATATCACGTTTTTCATTGAATCAACATATTCTAACTCCTCCAACAATTTCTAAGCTGATTTTGAACTCTATCAATTTCATTTCTTGTGATTTTGAACCAAGTCGTAAGGTCGACAAAGTTTGAAATGGAATTAGAAATTGTCCGAGGAGTTAAAAATAAAGTTAAACACCTACTTAAATGGAAACATAGTATATACGTGCAACAAACAAATTGAAATATTCAAATTATTGATTACTGAAAAATGAAGATTTTGTTTATAAAAAAAAATAGTTTAAGGTGTCATACCTCGAACATTAGAGTATAGATAGCAATTTATTCTCAAATGGCATGTTGTGTTGTGTGAGACATCACACAACCTATCACATTAATGTAGCATACTTGAACAGAAATTATTCTTGAAACGAGGAAATGCCAGCATGGCAGGATAAAGATGGGCGTAGAAGTTACCATTAAACATTTTTATGCAAATATAATAAAAATATCAGCAATATTCTTGGCAAATATGCTAAGTAAAAAGAAAATAAACCAATCCAGCGTTTGAACTTTACCTTTCCATTTTGAGAATCGACGAGCAATCCATCGACATGATCACCGACGACAGCAATTAGCCTACGATCCGGGCTAACAGATGTGTGCTGCATCGTACTAAAAAAGTGAGTATCGTGGTAGAATTATAAATGAAATTTAAGATGTAAAGAGGGAATACATTTACTGCCCAAGGAAAATGGAAGTGATTCAAAAGTTGGAAGCCTTTCATTTCGTATTCTCGGACGCCACAATCATTATTTGACGCCATGAAACATGTCACGCCCCTGCAACAGATTTTAGCGTCGGGCTTTCGAGCAAAAAAGAATGACAGGAAAATTTTTGCCAAGCATTTGTTACCTTAAGCTGTCGTATATTTCGACCGCATTTGTGATGGAACTATCCTCGTGTGTCATTCGAGCACAAAAACTTACCCCCTTTTTATCCAAACGCTGAAAAAAACCATAACCAATCATTTTATGATGAACACAGAAATTTAAAAGCTGAGAACACATTGGAGACTTCTGATTGAAGACTTCCGGTGATTACAATTGAAAATGATATTAAATCATGTCTTAGTTGAAATTCGAAGCTCCTATTGCTACCTGCTAGTGTGCTAACCTTACAAATAATCTCTCCCTGAAAACCACCGGCCACCAGAAAGTTCCCTTTGATGGCCATTGTGCTGACCTGAGTTTGGGCAAAGCCCTCAACTAAACTTCCTGCATGTTTCTACATCATTGAATAGTTGAAAATTGTCGATATGTTAGTCAATATGAACACCACCTCCACAAGCAAATCAATCTTACAGCCGATTAAAGCTTGGTGTATCTTTTTTATCAGTTTAATAGGAAAAGCTTAGTTAAATCAAAAGAACAGCCATCGATACCTCAGTAGGTTTTATATGTCCTGCAAAATTAAGGGTCTCCGACAAATAGCCAGCTAAAGATGACCAGTGCATCACTGAATTGTTTGAAATTAGGTAAACATCATGCTTCGAAGTAGCCCAAACCAAATTTCTAAGCTGTAGTTTAAAGCAGAAAAGAAAAAAAATGAGAACTACTAGCTAATGAAATGAATGGTACTCAGACATATCGACACACTATAGTTTACCTGGAAATGAAGAATAGTGGGTTTCACCAATCTTGAATTATGGAAGAACTCGTAATAATTGCCCCCCTTCTCCACCAGTTTGAATTCCTGAATTTTATCCATTTTTTTTCCCACCAAACGTTCATTAGCTACTGACCCACTATAACCCACTAAACCCACCAACAAAGAAGACTCAAAATTGAAAATAAACCTTATCCGCAAAAACTCCAGATAAATGGACATTCTCATAATTTCTGTATTGTTCAAGCCTTGTCAATCTGTACTTTTCCCTGGTGATACTCAGTCTATCCCATGGAATACCTTGTATGTCCTTTCCTTGCCTGGCTTGGGCAGCTGATGTATCAGTGATCTTTGTAAGCTGCTCGTTTATATTGCCACCAGAAAGACAAAATCAATGATAAATTTCAAAATATAGCTCGAGAAATTAGAGCAGAGAGATGTGAAGAGACAAAACCAAATCATATTCGTTGACATCATTTTCTTCATCAACAGTTGCTTCTCCATCCATTTCATGGTTTAGATCCCCCATTCCACTTTCCTCCCTCATGTAATCAAATTCCTCAACCTGTTGCTGCTGGAAGGACATTCTCTCTGCTTTTACAACACATAAATACAATCAGTTTAGAACCAAAATTCAATATAAAGAGAGTAAACGTTTGAAATGCGTAGACCAGGCAACGGAAGGTCTATTTTTATCACAAATTCAATCATAACATAAAGTTGTGCACTATAAACGGGTAAGTAGGGAAAATTCTGAGAAATTAGCGTCATAAGTATTCAAATTAGATTGGTTAATGATGTTATAAGCAGATGATTTAGAAGAAAGAAACCCCACTTTTAAACAAGTAGGTTTCCATTCAAGACAACTTTGAAAATCAATTCTCTAGCAGAAAAGGAACTCCTAAATGTTAACTTTGAAAAATCAAACAGAGAAGATGGGAATAAATCATGCAAAATGACAACTAATAAATTTACCAAGCAGCAGTTACCCGAAAAAAGGTAGAATGATAAGATGAATGACAGATGAGAAGAAAAAAAAAAAAAAACTTAATAGAAAATGAATCAGAAACACAAACCAGCTTCACAAACTGCAACTTTTAAAGTGTGAAAAGGCTATCGCTATTGATCGAGTTCGGCTTCGTAACAGGGGCGTTATGGCTAGGTTTTAAGCCTCGGAGCTCGGAGAAAATCGATGTCTGCCAGTGGGTTTGTCGACAAACCTCACTTTTCGATTATTATGCTGTTTGATTTCGAGAAACGAACCAAAATCGATGGCAATCGCACGCTGCCGCTGCTACACCAACTACGAAATCCACAAGTAGCAAAGCAACATGGTAATTATTAAAATCACTTTTCCTCCGTGCATGTGGAAGAAACCGACGCCATTAGAGAAGTAAAAGAAGACGAACAAAAGGAAGGAATGAAATCTATCAAATCAACGTGGCATCGACACACCATTGCTTCTGTCCACATCTCTTTCGTCCTGGGTTTCTGATTAAAAAAATTAAATCTTTAAGACATAGCGTAAACTATGAGCACCAGATGTTAGAAATTTTCACCGAAAAAGTTTGAATTTTTCTTTGTTCAAAAAGTTCACAACATTAAAAATAAAAATTCTAGCTTTGATAGAAGAGAGAAAGAGAGAACACCCAAATCTTCTAGAAGAGTAATGCTCGGTAGAGAAGAAACCCGGACATATTTATTTATTTGGAAATAGTCAAATTTAATATTCGAGTGTTTTACTCTTATAATAAATATGATGTGTGATCTGTTAAATTATTATAATATGATATTAATGTCAAAAAGTTGTAAAGTTATTTTATTTAAAAGAAGTTCAAAGCACTAATTGTCTATGTCCTGAGTTTCGTAATCTATTTTGTTGTTTGTCAAAAAAAAAATGCAAGCCAATAATAAACAAGTATTTACCATAAAATAATATCCACATTTGAAATATTTTTATGATTTCTCAAACTAATTCCACCGTCTCTACTTTAATCCATCTAAAATTAAATTATTTTTTAATAAAACTTTAAAAATCAAGCATCATTCAATGTCATGCAAGTAATACTAATTAGGAAAAAGTTCAATTTAGCCCCCAACGTATAGGGTCAGTGGTCATTTAGTCCCTAACGTTTTTATTTTTGACCCAATCAGACCTTATTGTATACACCGTTTGCAATTTAAACCCTCCCGTTAAATTTTTCATTAAATTTGACACGTGTTCTGCACGTGCACTACTAAAACCCCAAAATACCCTCATTTTCTCCCGAAATCCCTTAAGTGAAAGTTAAATTCACTTTAAAAACATACACTAAATTATCTCTCATTATTCCAATTTGAATTTACGGTAGGGATTTCAGACAAATTTAACTTTTACTTTAGGGATTTCATGAAGAAATGATGGTATTTTGGAGTTTTAGCAGCTCACGTGCAGAGTACGTGTCAAATTTAACGAAAAATTTAACGGGATGGTTTGAATTGCAAATGGTGTATACAATAGGGTCTGATTAGATAAAAAATAAACGTTAAGAACCAAATGACCACTCACCCCATACGTTGGAAGCTAAATTGAACTTTTCCCAACTAATTATTTCACAATCCGGAGACGAGCCTAACAAAACACCGGATCAAGACGACTTGATACTTAGAGAGAATCTAATCGTCAAATTCGAGGTTTGATTTCAACAGAAGATCTAAACATAAATCAAATCTCAAGAGTTTACACGGTGATTGCGAATGTAATAGTGCGATAATTGAATAACAATACATATTACATACATCTCAAGTAATATGATAAAATTTCTATATAATATTGATCGGATTTTTCTCACCCATGGACCTCGAGAAGCTAGAAATAGCCATGAGTCTGCCATTGATGATAGCCAACTGAGTTCAATGAGAATGTTTGAAGAACGATCATCATTGCCATTGTAAGTTGTTGCCGAAGCTGTGTGTCAATCATTCACCATTCTTCCTTGTTAGCTTTACCTTTGTTGGTTTTTCAATTCATATTATCTGAAACAGTCACTCGAAAACAAGTTTATAGATTGTGACAAATGGACATTATAAGTTACCGAGCAATGATAACCCAGTTCGAATCACTTGAACCGTAGATTATGGTGCATGATGAACAAACTTTTCTTATTAAAACAACAATTACAGACTTGAGAAATACAATCCCTACAACAAATCTACTTTGATTGTCATCTACAAACACATATTTTCGCAACATAAGCATACGATTACACCTCCCCCTTTCCCATCTATGAATACTCCTCGTCCCACAATTTTGCTTCCACAAAATAACCTTTCATGCAACTAAAACACAACCAACTTTGTCAACTCATCAAACAATACCAATATTATCTCTCGTGTCACTATTTATAAAATTCTTCCTTGTGTAAGGCAGTTGCATCAACATCCTAATGACAAACCACCGAATCCTGCGTCGCATCTTGGGACTCGTCCAATGCGCTGCAGGCAGAAGAGAATATTTCCAGACAAAGAAAACAACTCACAGATTTGCGGAACCTGCATATCATCAAATTTCATAGAAAAAGCAATCTTTGCAAACTAATGACAAAGGAGTTGTATACGAGGCAAATATTTGTTCATGGTTACTTTAAGTTTACATGCATGAGATCAGATAAAGAAGAGAGATTCAGTGAACTTAAATTTACAGGCAATTCTTGAGCGAGTCGCCAGCTCCCTGGAAGAACCAATAAGACAATACAAAATCTGCAACAAAGATGCCAACAAGAGAGAGGACTACGGCAGAAGTCGTAGATTCTCCGACACCCTTTGCACCTCCCATAGTTGTCACACCCCACGCACAGCTAACAATGGATATGATAGCCCCAAAAACCTGAGATTTGATCAAGGCACTGATAATATCCCATGATCTAAGTGCCCTTTGAGCAGAATCCAAAATAATGTTTATGCTAACTCCATAGACACCGTCTGCCAAGATGGCACTGGATGCCATTCCTAGTCCAAAGCACATTAGTGTTAAAAATGGGAGAGCAACGCAGCAAGCAATCACTCTCGGTGTTACAAGGTAATCAACTGGATTAGCGCCCAGAACTCTTAAAGTGTCGGTTTGTTCAGAAACCTGCATTGTTCCCAGCTCTGCTGCATATGCACTTCCAATTCGCCCTGCAACCACAATTGATGTAATGACAGGACTTAGTTCTCGTGCAAAGGCCAATGCTAATACCCCACCTACTGATCTATTCAAGCCTAATCTTGTAAATTCTCTAACGAATTGAATGGTGAAGGCCATGCCAACAAAAGCTGATGTGAGGAGGCAGACCCCAACAGATTTCGGTCCGACTCTCTCGAGCTGTTGAAGAGTATTCCTCCAATGCACTTTTCCTTTTAAAGATCTGATTATGACTTGCCCCGCCAAAACAAAAACTGATAATCCCCTCCATAGATATCTGGGAGGTGACCATTTGCTAAAGAGAGCTGCTGGTTCAGAACTAAGCACATGATCTGCATTGGTATCTTCAAAACTCAGTGCATGGTTATTATTGGTATCTTCTAACACAGAAGCCGATGGCTGACCATCATCTGTGCTTGAAATCACAAGCAGCCTGGTTCTGCTCCAGGGAATTGGAAACTTATAAGCATTAGCTCTTTTTAAGAATGCAAATTTTTTAACAAGCTGACTTGAATGCAGAGTCTCCACATTGATCAGCCCATCTGACTTCATTGAGCTACTCCTGCAATATAATAAAATTAGAATCGGGAGATTAATTATCATTCGTCAATCTAAACATAAGTAGTAGACTAAAAGAAAGAGAGAAAGAACCTGGAAGAGAAGTTAAAGCATGAATGAAAATGACAAGCTGTTTGCATGGTGGTCATCTGCTTTAGAACTTCTTAAACCAAGTGAGTTATCTTTTCTCAATGGTCTTCAGATATATGAGAACCAGGGGAGTCAGGGATTATGAATCAAATTCAAAAGACCTCTTGAAGCTGGATAAGTCGATTAGAAAAAATTAAAGAGTGTGTCCAAGAAAACATTGTAGCCATATAGAACCTTCATTTTCAAATCTATTTCTTAAACAATAATGATAAGGTCAACAATGAATTTTCCACTCTAATAATGACCTTATTGAATTCCCCACTCTAATAATCATACAATGCAGTACAATAAAACGGGGCAATTTTCTTCCTATTTTATTGAAGTTGCGTGCAAATGAACAGATAAATAAATAAACAACAGCTTCAGCTACTATATACAAGTACCAAAAAAGTCCAAGGTGAGAGCATCACAGTTGGATTTTGGAGCGACATTAGTTAGAAAAGTGTCTACGGAAGATAAAGAACAACCAAGTGAGATACGAAAGAAAAAAACACCTCGCTCTCATTCTTCATCCAACAAAAATCAACTTGCGGAGAAACAACGACAGATAAAAGAGGAAAAAAATCCAAAACAACACAAATGGACCGACAATTCAGTGTTTTTATACAGCTCCCGAATGATATGCTTCAAAATTGCAATAACAGAACATAAAACAACCACATCGTCAAAGTAAAAACAATAAAAGGCATATAAAAACCCGAAACGAAAAGGTAGTTAGTTGAATTTCAAAGCCAAAATACGTTAATTAGTTGAATTTCTCCAGCAAAATATATTCGCAGAGATGGAAACAAGCCTTAATAAATGAAAAAACTTAAAAAAGGTCTCCGGAGTAAACTTACTGCAATCTAGCCGACTCGACGACTGCGGCGCCGACACCCTAACAGCTCCGGTAGTCGGAGAATAAGAGTAAGTTGCAAGACAAATTGCGTACCTTCTGTTGCAGATTCGCAGCTTGAGAGATGAACCTCCCTTCTGTCTTCTCCCCTCTCCTTGGTCCCTTTCCCTCTAAAAGTCCTCGCGGCTCGGTTCAATTCGTCCGGTTCTACAACCTACGATTTCTTATGATGAACAAACAACCGGTTCTATAATTTTTTGTTAGTTGGTAACTCGATTTTAGTTAGACGATACAATTAAATTATAATTAATATAATAAATTATAAATAATTAATATATTATGTTAATTGTACTCATGTAATTAAAAAAAGATGTTTTTTTTTTAATTTAAACCTCAAAGTTTGAATTTTTTTAAAAAAAACTTTGAATTTTACTATTCATCGAAAAAAACCTCAAAGTATCGGAAATAGACAATTTGAATCTTTTAGTCCGGACTAGAGGCCGGCTGACCTCTCCCTTTTTTTTCTGCTAAATAACAAATTAATTTTTAAAAAATATTATATAATATTCAATTTACTTAAAATTTTCAACCACATGTTCACTACATCATGAGAATATAATGTGAAAATTTTCGTGAAAATTTTCGTGATTTTCTAACACTTGTACGATTTATTATAATTTTAGTTAATTATTTTATAAGACAATTATAATAAATCGTACAAGTGTTAGAAAATCACAAAAATTTTTACATTATTTTTTCATGACATGGTGAACATGTGGTGAACATTTCAAGTAAATTGAATAAAGTTTGGTATTTTTTAAAATTAATTCAAGTAAATTGAATATCGTTTGATATTTTTTTAAAATTAATTTATAAATTTTAAAAAACTACCAAACGTTATTCAATTTACTTGAAATTGTTACCACATGTTCACCACATCATGAGAAGATAATCTGAGAATTTTCGTGATTTTCTAACACTTGTACGATTTATTATAATTGTTTTATAAAATAATTAACTAAAATTATAATAAATCGTACAAGTGTTAGAAAACCACAAAAAATTTTCACATTATCTTCCCATGATGTGCTGAACATGTGGTAAAAATTTCAAGTAAATTAAATATCATTTTATATTTGTTTAAAATTAATTTGTCATTTAGCAAAAAAAAAAAAAGGGGAGGCCAGCCTTCAGTCCGGACTAAAAGGTTCAAATTGCCTATTTCCGATACTTTGAGGTTTTTTTCAATGAATAGTAAATTTTAAGATTTTTTTAAAAAAAATACTCAAACTTATGAAATTAAATTAAAAAAATCCTTAAAAAAATAAAATAAAAGAATAAATATATCATTACTTTCGAATTCAATGTTCACCTAGATTGTTTCTAATTACAACTAAGTGATTAGTTTTTGACTATTTATTTTAAGTAAAAAATTTCATATATTTTTATAAGATCTTAAATTAATAAATATCATAATTAAATACAGAGCAAAATGCAATATAATATAATCTCTAAGTAATAATTGCACATTCATAGAAGGAACAAATCATCCTCACAAAACTGTTCGCACCCCTAAATAATATAATATAGGACATACACCTATTTCTTTCTGTACACAATCTACCAGTAATCCAACAATGCAAACTTGACATTCAATCCAATCTTACCACCTTCCTTCACAAGCTTAGCAGCTATTACTAACCAATGCCCTGGAACATCCTGGGGACCCCTCACCACCTCGGACGCATCCACATATTTAAGAAGCTTTTTGGATCGGACCGGTACCGGAGGACCTTCGCCATAGACTCCAGAGTTGAGTGCACCCGCAACTTGCTTGTTTTTAGCCGCTACTGTCCGCTGAGTGAACGAAAATGTCGTGCTGAGATTGGTCAGCAAACTAGATTTTCTAGAAGCTCCTGGGGTGGAAGCCCATTCTGTTCTTCCAATCGAGCAATTCGGTAGATGGGTGAAGAGGAGGCAGAGGTGGAGTGTCGTCTTTGGCCATTTTCCCTTGCTGACAAGTTGTGCTCCGGTGACTATGTAAACACCATTTGAATCTTGATTCATCCAGTCGGGATTGTGTTTTACTGCTCGAGTGCATAAATTTGAGTAGCCTTTCCACTTGACTGGCTCTAAATATTGGTCGTTGTGGTCAACATCATCGGACCCTCTCCACCTGGATTGTTTCAATACTGTGTCGTTCCTCGATATGAGCTTTGGAATGCTTGTGAGATGTTGTACGTGTACGGCCAGCCAGTTGCTTTTCTTTCCCTCTAAATACAACCGTAGGCCGACGACTGGTTTTTGACAACTCGAAACCTGAAGCGGGATTGAAATTACGAGGATTTTAAGTACTGTTGATTCAGATTCTGTCATTCTTCTCAATATAGGTGAGAAAAATCGATGTTTCATTGTGAATTAGCTTGTAACTCTCAACCAAATTTAAAGCAACTGAGTCATAAATTCTAAAAAAGCAGCAGATATCAAGTAGGGAAGTGCATTATTACCTGAGAAGAGTTGATTTTGATCCGAGAACCAAGAAAACTGAATTGCAGGGAAGGGCAAGAAGCCTTCCTCCTTTGATGTCCTAAAGGCAGCTCACAGAAGTTTGGAGCCCATTGTGTTGGAACTTGGAATTCCAAGAAGCATTGCAAATCCTTCACAGCCGGTTTATCTAAACATTCAACCAATTCACACGTTACAAGATTTGTTTCGTCCAAAAGAGTTTATCTTTTAGAGAGAAAAAAACATCATTCTGTGTTGGGAAGTTCAGGTTTCGGCCATGTACTACTTTGATGGCATAACTTTTTCTAAGTCTACATAATTCCACACAATTCACAGGGTTGAGAGCTTTTAGTTCGTCGGTTTGCATAGAAATTTTATTTTGATAGACAAATACAAACAACAAAATCAATTGGTATAAAGCATCCTAGAGTAGTAACCCCGCATGAAAAGAAAATCTCATAAAAGTAAAACCCGCAGACAATTAACCAAATCTACACGAATTTCAGAAACACACTTCTATAAACAAGTCTGAGAAGTACTTACATCGCAAATACAAGTTTATCGCATGGCTGAGATAGCCACTGCCAGCAATCCCAGTAAGAAGAGAAGTAATAGGAACAAATTTGAATAGAATGGCATCTGGTTTCGCAGTCACCGATTGGAGCCAATTAGTGTGACTGTTTAAGAATACATCTCCCCCTCTTTTTGAACAAACGATGGTGAGACCCTGCCAAATTAAAATATAATATTGAAAAAGAGAATCAAATATTAAAACGGTTACCCAATGCAAAAGTTTTACTGAGGTATTAACTTACGTCTTTGCTTGATGTTTCTGCAACACTAGCTAACTGTATTGTATTTGACTCCAAAATTCGATTAAATATTTCCGGCACCTACAAGAAGGTAATATAACGACTCATTATGCTACTTGAATTAGAAGTGAGAAGGAAGAGTAAGTAAAAGCAGGCATACTTTCTTTCCACCATTTGTTTTTCTCTGTGAAATTGAAGGGCTGCTTCTATCTGAAAATAAAATATCTCCAAGGTCCTCTAAATGTCTTCTTAGATCAGCTGGAGTGATTGATGAAGAAGGTTTCTGCCTCAGACAAACCAAATCTTGACCACCGATGGCCATCCCCACAATTATATGTGTTCCATATGTCTGTATGAACCTGCCTAATAGATTAATCAGCATCAACAAGGTATAGAAAACAAAGATTGTATGATCTCTCAACGCTTACTTGATCTCTTTTTCCTTAACATATACCAGCTTTTTGATCTATTCTAATAGTAACAGAATCATTCATACAAAACAAAACATGAGGTCTATTATGTAGAAACCTGAATCAGTTTTTTAACCAAATTCATCCATAAAACACTTAAATATTTTACCATGCATTTAATTTAAAAAGAGATTTTGCAATGTTATTGCAAGAACACTACCTAGAAAGTAAGGCTGGATCCCAACCAGAAGGAACCGCCTTCTTCACTTTGTCTTGCAGTGTAAGCACAGGTGTGGTAAGGTGCAAATAAAACAATGATATAAAGTATGCATCAAAGGCAAGATAAGCTGCATCTGAGGCATCGAGTAACCAGTTTCCACTCAAATCAAAAATAGAGTTAAAATAGCCAGAAGGAACTTTTCCATGTAAGGAGGATTTCTGATTTAGTAACTCTGACATCTGCATAAAAGTTCGGGCACCAAAATAGGGTCAGGTAGGTTAAAGGATTCTTAAAACACGCAATATCAAGGCGAGACAGATTTGCAAAAAATCCAATAAAAAATAAAAATAAGCAATGATATAATCATTGTGTAGTTCGAAAGGTGTCATCCTATCCAACTCATTAAAGTACCAGCTAAGAGGTATAAGACGACACCTTGTGGCATTGTTTCATTAATTTTGAGATCCGGGATTGATTAATTCAAGTCATTACCACTTGCCACAGCAATAAGCAGGTTTTATTTTAGCAAGAAGCAGGTTTTATTTCTTCCAAATATCAATATCATATTCTTAAAGGTAACTCTTTTCAATACAGAATAGTCAGCTCAGCTACCAAATGTCCCAATGAAAGAAATGTCTAAAGAATGAAATTAAGCTTCGGTACCAGCTGTATCTTTTACTACATAATATGACAGGAAAAACCAGAATATAACTCGTATGACAGTGACACGCTGATCTAATAGAAAAAGTCCTGAGAGTGAAGATTAATCATATACAAGAGGAAATGCATACTCATTAAGCTAAGCAGTATTTGCTAAATCAAAACTCTCCAAAATTTAAGTATTAAAAGATTAGGATGTGCAGTTATGGAAATACATCAAACAAATTAACGAGAACAGTTTTTGCACGTATTATGAGTTGTTCATTCTGCCATTCGAATATTGATTGACTTGGATAGTCGGACTTCCGGACAATCGGAGCATCCATTAAGTTTTTAGTCCATTAGAAGCACACAGTAGCAGAGCAAAACTCTTCCTCGAAACAGATGAGATAGGAAAACCAAAAAAATGGAAATAAAAGAAGAAAAGAAAAACCTGATTAAATTGAACAACATCGGATTTGAAACGGATTCGATCTCCCTTATCGCATCGAATATCCTGAGAAACACCGCGGACGATTGATCCTCCGGGAAATACAATGTCCCTCGTATTCTCCTCGTTAACCACAACCAACCTTCCGCCTTCTTCGTCCCCAAAACACTTGACGAATTTCAACCTAAAATCATTGGTCACGTCAAACCCTTTTCCCAAACAGTCCAACGCCCTCAGCTCAATAGGCTTCTCAACAGCCTTTGCCTCAACCATCGTCGACCTCTTCCGGGACGTAGTTCGAATCAGAGCGAAAACTTGAGCAAAGCCATGGATTAAGATTCATTCTTGAAGAATTGGTTCGGTCATAGTCAACATCTTGGAGCCAATGCTGCCATCTTTGACCAGGAATTAGCTTCAGCAAAATTCAGCGAGACGATCGACGATGACTCAACATCAACCATTTATGCAATAACGTCACAGGAAGGAGACAATTCTAATATAAACTTATTCGAATATATTTATATTAATTTTTCTTAAATTTTGAATCTTTCCATTTTTTCAGTAAATTAATTAATTAAAATAATAATATTATTCATTTACTCTTTTATTCTTCTCTTTTTAAAAACTCACTTACATGTCATTATTTACATTTTAATTACATCAATCATTGTCTGACACATCATTAAAATTTTTAAAAGGGTAAAATAAAAATAACTTTATTCATTAAAAAATTATTCAACTCCAATAGTCAATTTCATGTATGGGTCTGTTCAACCAAAAAATTATTCATTATATTTTTATTAATGTAAGCAAAAATAAGATTACGTGACATATTCGATCAAATTATTTACGATTATAAAATATTTAAGAAGAAAATTGAAATTGAGCTAAACTAAGATGATCAAAAGTTACATTTTTAAGAAGTCAAAGTTATGATCACCTACTACATTACTATTAAATCCTCCCTGCCATTATCAACTTTAATGTGAAGTCTTACCAAAACCTAACCTTGAAGTTTGAGTTAGATTCTTTTTTGTCAAAGGTTTTCCACTAACCGGTTTTAATTATTTTATAATATTCAACTACTCTCTTCTAGAATTTTTATTATTATTTAGGGAAATTATCAATTTTAACCCTGTACTATACACGTTATTTCAATTCGGCCCCTGTACTATAAAAACTTGCAAACCGAACCCTGTACTTTGATTCTGTTATCAGTTTTGACCTTCTATCAACAATTTTATTAAACACTCATTGAAAAAACAAACAAACAATTTTGAATTCAGTTGAAATTTTTACCACATGCTTACTACTTAATGAGAAGATAATCTAGAATTTTCCGTGATTTTTTAACACATGTACGATTTATTGTAATTTTATTTTAGTATTTTTTAAAAATATTATAATAAATCATACAAGTTTTAAAAAATTACGCAAATTTTTGTATTATCTACTCATACTATGGTAAACATCGGAAAAAAGTTTCAAATAAATCTAATATTTTTTGGTATTCTTTTAAATTAATCTCAGTTTCTTCTTTACTTTATAAATTAATTTTGAAAAAAATACCAAACAACAATTAATTTATTTGAAAACTTTTCCACATGTTCAACCTATCATGGGTAGATAATAGAAAACGTTTCCTGATTTTCTAAAATTTCTATGATTTATTATAATATTTTTATAAAATACTAAAATAAAATTTTAATAAATCGTACATATGTTACAAAATCATGAAAATTTCCAGATTATCTTAACATTAAGTAGTGAGCATGTGGTAAAAATTTCAACTGAATCCAAGATCGTTTGTTAGTTTTTTCAATGAGAGTTTAATGAAATTTTTGATAGAAGGTCAAAACTGATAACAGAATCAAAGTACAGGGTTCAGTTTGCCAATACAGGGGCCGAATTGAAAAAAAATGTATAGTACAGGGTTAAAATTGATAATTTCCCTATTATTTAAAATGTATTTTATATATTATATCATGAGCAGCGTGTATTACAAGGCGTATATTTAATATAAGTTGATATTATATGTTGAGCAAAATGAAATTTAACCGCTAATATTTAGAATCATTTACACATTGCTTTTTACATATTCGACTTTAACTTTTCATACAGTAGCAATTTAGATATTACCATCAATTTATCGATAAAATTTAAAGATCGATAGAATTTGAAATAAAGTTAAAAATAATAGTAGATGTTAGAGATCGGTTAAACGCAGTGAAAAGCACAGTATGTACGTTATATTTGACCGATAAATTAACTGTAAGGTATGAATTAAGGAGTTGAATGTCAAATTATCAAATAAAATGATTTGAAGTCTACACTATGAATCATCTAGAACGGTGTTATTAAATTTTGTTGTCGTAAGATTATGGGTGAGCGGAGAATCATTTTTAATGTATGACTATTATTATTGTCCGTAAAGTTGTTAGGTTAGTGGCAAAAGGGAGCTGTAGCCACATAAGAGGACGATCAGGCCATGTGTAGTGCTACCCGAATCTCCTTCGCCACGCGTTGATCTGCATGCAATGCCGACGGCCGTGTGTACCTCCCCCACCATAAATGATAAATCCATGGCTACGTTTGGAACCTATATTATTATATTATTAGAAAAAGCCGTTTGCTTGTTGCCAAACCCTTCGTCTTTCTTTTGAATCGAAGTTGGTCGCGATTGTTGTATTTGAGTCGGTCGGAGGAAGCTACCGTTTATGCGACAGCTCCGCTTCCTTGTCTTGTTTCTGGCAAAGCTTCTTTCTACTTTGCTTGCTTCTCTCGCGCTTTAAGTCATTTTCGCTATTTCAAATAAAAAGCTTCCGTCAAAGTGAAAGGTATTTTACGATCGTCTTCTTTTTCTCATCTGCTCTTCAAATCAAAGCAAAACGAAGCAGTAAAGGGTCTGGAAAAATGTCGACGAACAGCCCTACAGAAATCCCTGGTGAACCGACTTCCACCGGAAAAGCTGTTCTTGAAACGGCCACCGCCGCCATTCAAAGTTTCCGTCCCGTTAATCAGATTCACCAGCATCTCTGCGCGTAAAACCATTGTCCTTTTTGCTTTCTTTGATTGAATCTAGGTTTTGATATATGAAATTGGAGTTGGACTCTGAAATCGACGTGTTCTTCAGGTTTCATTTCTACGCCTACGACATGACGCGGCAAGTGGAGGCGCACCACTATTGTGCGCACCAGAACGAGGAAATGCGGCAGTGCCTCATCTACGACAGCCCCAACGCCGACGCGCGCCTTATAGGGATCGAGTACATCGTATCGGAAAACCTCTTCCTGACGCTACCGGACGAGGAGAAGCGTCTCTGGCACTCTCACGAGTACGAGGTGAAGAGCGGGATACTGTTCATGCCGAAAGTTCCTGCTCCGATCCAGCGCCAGGATCTCAACAAAGTCTGCAAAACGTACGGAAAAGTCTTCCATTTTTGGCAGGTGGACAAGGGCGACAAGCTGCCGTTAGGGCTTCCTCAGATCATGATGTCCATCACTGGAGACGGCCAGGTCGATGAAAATCTCGTCCAAGGTATGAACTTCAGACGCTGGTTATAACTTGGTCGTTAACCCAGACGATTGTTTTCTCATTCTGTCTATCTGCGAAGTGCAGACGTTGAAAGGCGTTACGATGTATCGATGGAGAAGGAGAGAGAGAAGAGAGGTTACATGACGGGGCCTGAGCATGGAATCCATCCATTGGCAAATGGAGGAGGGAGTGGGCTCAGAACTGAGCTCAGAGAAGTCCATGCAACCCCCAGCCGGGTCTTCGTTTGAATCTTACACGTCAAATATAATATATGTATGTGTGTGTGTATACGCCATACGGAGGAGAAGTGTATGGAGAGTTGTTTTGTGTATTAGTCTGCTTGTTCTACTTCTTGTGATGTAGAGGCCAAAATTTAATAAATGTCACTTCTTCATAATTTGATCCTTAAAAGAGGAAGATCTGATCAGTTGATTCTCAAACTGAGATCTCAAATTGCAACAAGTAAACACGTGTTTTGAAGCTGTTTATAACAAGTGTTATGTTCTTAAATTAAGGGAAATTTGAAGATAATAATCAGTTTGTTGACTAATTATAATTCGAGGTTATCTCCTTCACTAAAACAGTCTGGGCCTTTCAATGCTTGACCTACGTCGCTTGTAACACTAATTTAGTCAAAAGATTTTTAACCTTTTTAGAAGTGTGAAATTGCAAAAATAAACTTTGACTTCATCTTTCTAGTTTTTGTCAATTGGTTTATCTTTGCGATTGTAAAGGAGAAAAGATTGGAAAATAACACATAAATGAATTCTTCCTATTATAAAATTTCTAAAAATAGTAACTTTTCAGATATTTCCTAAAACAACACCCGGTCCCTACAAATCCAAACGTCAAGTGACAAAATCGGACGAACCGACACGTTTCGGTCATACTAACGGGGAAGGTGTCCAACTAAACCGGCTGTAGGCTGTCGTTTATTTGTCTAGGGAAACGTAAGTTTTTGGAGAGCAAATCCATCGTCTGCTCTTCTCCGGCGGTTTGGTTTCGATGATGAAAAGGCCAGCGAGTTCCAGCGGAGAAGGGTGTGAAGGGGAGGTCAATGTGGCTGAAGAGGGAGAAAAGGTTACTCTTGACGAGCTGAAGAAGAGAATGGCTGAGTTTACGAGGGAGAGAGACTGGGATCAGTTTCATAGCCCTAGAAATCTTCTTTTGGCTCTGGTAAGTATCACTACCTTAAACGCTTCGTAACTTGAAACTTTTTTCCTTCTTTTGTTTTTTTGTTTTGTCTCTTCTCTCTATTTTAGAGAGGCTTTCTTTCTAGCTTTCACCTTGTTCTGTGAGTTGTTACATTTTGGGGGGGAATTCTTTTTTATGCGGCATTGATACTCGCGAATGCGTAAAAGCTTCTGTGGAAATAAAAGGAAGGAACAATGATTCGATAACTACCAGTCTGTATTTACATGTTATACCGCTTTGCTTTTCAACATGGATTCAAAGCAAGCTGCATATTTGAGTGAAACGCAGGAAACTTTCCACCGTTAGAATATTTCCCTAGGGTTCATAAACCAACATGCATATGTTTAGACATTCTTCATCTGCTGCGTTTACATTTCTTCTTCCTGTCTTTTAGTCTTGGAGGTTGGAGCGTACCCGTTATTTTAATATTTCTAGTACTACATTATGGATATAAATCCTATTGCTATGATTGAGCCTTGAGGTCAGTTTGAACGCAAAATATCCGGCACAAAATGTGGGTTCCTGTAAATGGCTTCCTTTTTTTAAAATCTCCATCTTTTCCCTTTTTTATTGAATCACAGCAGCAAGAGAATGTCGAATAGTGTAGTGAAAGAATCATTAGAACACGTTTATTTTCCTCTCATCTTGAGCCACCTGTTCGTTTCAACATTTAGAATTATTATATCATAATATTTTATTCAATATATAACGCAGACCTGTAAATGATTAGGCTAGCCGTGAGTGTCAGTGCTGCATTAGGTTTTTACTTTTTAGACACTGATCAGTGTCATAAAGATTTTGTAATCCCTTCTGAAAGTCTTGTGATTTAGAAGAAAAGAAAGGAGGAGGCTCTAAGCACATTTCTTGATGAAGTAAATTCAGTATGGTACTTTACATTTTATGCACTTTTGTGACAACGTGGTGTGTGACTTTTAGATTAAATGCATATGTTTAATGTACAAAAACTAGACTGTCATTCGAGAATGTAAAAATTATGATTATCTTTGCGAGTGTTTCAGGTGGGTGAAGTGGGAGAGTTGTCTGAGATATTTCAGTGGAAAGGAGAGGTGGCAAGAGGGCTGGATGACTGGAAAGACGAAGAGAAACAACACTTGGGAGAGGAGCTATCGGACGTCTTGCTCTATCTCGTTAGACTCGCTGACGTATGCCGCATCGATTTAGGCAAAGCTGCCCTTCGTAAGCTGGAGCTCAACGCCACAAAATACCCAGTGCAGCAAAGCAAAGGGTCTTCCAAAAAGTACACCCAAATCAATGAAATAACCACCCAGGGCTGTGGTGCGGTTGCAGACCCTTCTTCCAACAGTGACAGCAATGGCCCCAGTGATGGCCTCTGATTCTGTCTCCTCTTTTTTGCACATCTATTTTGGTGATAAACTTCACGTCTTTTCCTTTCTTTAAAAAGAATGCAGGTGGTTTTGGTGGAATAGAAAAAGGGGGTGCGGCCATTGGAGTGGGTGGGAGATTGCGTATTCAATCGCAGTCTTGGGTGGTGTGCCGGCTACTGCATGGCTAGGGGCGGTGTGTGGCAGAGATTTGATTGCCTGGACATCGAGGTGACGCGTATCTCTCTGCCATGCGCTGCTGATCTGAGTCAGATACTTTTGTTTTGTTATTATATACGGCTCTACTTTTTTAATAGCTGCTGCCCTGCAGTTGGCAACTTTAGAAATATCAAATATATAATGCAGTACTCTTTTCAACTGGACGATGGCTTGACTAGAATATTGTAGAAACCAAAGACGTCAACTGACCTGGTCCTAAATTAAGAACTCCTCCCGTACCTGCACAAGTTCAACTAGTTGGATCATTAACTCGAGTTAGAGAGTCTAGAACCTTGGGTTAGACTTTTGTCATTTGAATAATTAAAGTGTGGCACGCATCAAAATTAGCTGCCTTGGTTTACGCCTCTAGTTACGTTTATATAAATGTATCATTGTGCATTGGATCGAAATATGTCATCGCATGTCCATTTTTCCAAATAACTTGGGGTGAAGTTGATGCGACTCTAATGTACAATTAAGATGTGGAAAGATGGACACCTAGGACGTCTCCATGTGGCGTGCCCTCTTCTTTCCTTGATTTCTTGCATTTTTACTTGCTTTTTCATCTTCCATCTCTACTCTTTCACTATTTGCGGCAGATGTAGAAAAGACTGTATACGGAAAATGAATATTTTTTTGTTGAATATTTTCTAGAATTGTTATTTAATTGTAATTCTGTGTCATTGTAATACCATTGTGCACTCAGTACTTCTTATGTTTTCAATTTGAGTTTTGCGTACAAGTATTATAGTTTGTGATAGTTTTGAGAGAGTCTAGTTGAATATTAAAAAAAAAATATATATTGTAAATTTTATTTGTTCCGTCTTTCTACTCGTCATTTATATTTGAACATAATGAAAAATATTTAATTTTCAGCACGTATCTGCTAAATGCGCACACTGTTACTCGCCCGAAAAAGCAGACTTGTCAAATAGAAAAATGAGGAAGGGGTTTAGATGTGTCAACTAAATCAACCTATTGGTGAGGTGAGACGCCCGATATTGTAATTGTAATATCCGACATTCTTAAATGTAATATAATTCTATTAAATAGGTCGGAGAAATTTAGAATGTCCAGTTGGGTGGATTCTTATGTGAGTTTTTATTTGATTGGTTTGAAGTTTAATCGTTTCTGAAATAATTAGTGGAATTATTTGGCATTTTCAAAACTGGGTTTGATTAGAACCCTCTGCCCTCTGGACCTGGGCATTTTTCCTCTATACTACTTCGATTGCGTTGTTCCTTTTTTTCATATGATTCTAATCTTGGAATACTTAAATGAAATATTCAGTTGGGTTTATCTCATTCTATTCTTGTTTTCAGTGGTGTATTTGTAATTATCATAGTGCTCTTTTTCACAGAACATGAGATTGGTTTTATTAGCTATGACTCATTCGAGACATCTGACTCTACTATTGAGGTGTCTTTTATGCTCTCCAGAGTTGAATTTGATATATCATTTCTTTTCTAGTATCTATGAATTACTCTGCGATTGCATTTATTTGAATTTGGATTTTAACGTAGAAAACTGTGACAGCTTGTTAAGATTATGGTCGTCTTCTCTTTTGCAATCTCGTTGAGATAGTTAATTTTAGGACAACTTTTCTGGATGTTTCGCACAGGCAATGAATGCTCAATATCTTTCCAACAGTATCGTATATTATTATTGTTGAAAAACCGAACTGAAAACTAAAAGTAAAACGAGAAATAGTGGATACCAAGATTTACGTGGAAACCCTAAAAGGGAAAAAACCACGGGCAGAGGAGAAATCACTATATAAAATCAAGGTACAATGAGTTTTGCCACACTAGCATATATTTATACATAACATAAAACCCTAGTCATATTTAGATTCAAAACATGGGCCGAAACCGGCTTGGCCCAGTCAAAAATCGAGTCACACCGAAACTAACAATCTCCACCTTGACACGAATTCTACTGCATAAAAATATACTCAAAAACTCCAATAAAGCTCCTCCACCATAAAAGTCCCTTAGGGCGAAATTAGCAACTAAAACCAACCAAGCTCAAACAAAATTTGAACTTAGATGTGGGCAAAATCTTGGTCATCATATCAGCAAGGTTATCATGAGTACTAATCTTACTCACTGCGAAATCACCACGAGCAATCACATCACAAATAAAATGATAACGAATATCAATGTGCTTCGTCTTCTCATGAAACATATGATCTTTGGTGAGAAAAATAGCACTCTGTCTGTCGCAAAATACTGTGGAAATCTGCAAATCTTTATTGAGCTCACTGAACAAACCTTTCAACCATATGGCTTCCTTGCATGCTTCTGTAATAGCCATATATTCTGCCTCTGTAGTAGACAACGCGATGGTATCTTGTAAAGTAGCTCTCCAACTGATGGCACAACCTCCAACTGTAAAAACATATCCTGTGAGAGATCTCCTTTTATCAAGATCTCCTGCACAGTCAGAATCAACGTATCCAATTACCGGATCTTTATTTCTTCCAAATTGAAGACATACATCACTAGTCCCCCGCAGATATCTAAGAATCCACTGAACAGCTTTCTAGTGTTCCTTTCCTAGATTAGCCATGTATCTACTTACTGCACTGACTGCATAAGATAAATCTGGACGCGTGCAAACCATAACATACATAAGCGATCCCACTGCACTAGAATATGGAACTCGTGACATATAATTAACTTTTCATCTGACTGAGGACATAAAGTAGATGAAAATTTGAAATGAGCTGCTAATGGAATACTAACAGTGTGACGACCCCGACTCCGCGTCGGTGCCGCCACGACCTGTGCCGTGACGTGCATACATACTACCCTCGCCTGTTCTTATAAATTTTTCATTTTTCTTTTTATCATTCTCATTCCCCATTTCCTTTCCTTTCGTTCATTCGTTAATCGTTAGAGAACGGACTCAGGTAATCAATCCATATCTATCGACGTTTAGGCTCTAACTGACAACGTACCCAAAATGATTCGTCTAAGGTCGAGAATCATCAAAAGAGGCTTAGGACATCAAAACATGTCATTTGGCATGCATTGGGCGCGCCCTGCACTCGGCGCGCGTGCCCATAGTGCGCCCTGCACGCATGCTGCGCGCGCACCGCACAGCCATGGTGCGCTCCCCGCGCGCTTACAGCGCGCTCGCATCGCGCCACAACCGTGCGCCTACCCGTTAGCGCCAACGCCCAGCGCCTGCGCCCAGCACGCAGCGTGTAACACCTGACAATCCCGGCCAGGTGATCTTCTTAACCGAATCAACTGTCACCTTTATTTTTGGTCCTTTGATTTGAATTTAATGCCAAGGCTTGTTTGATTGCTAATTGTGTGGTGGCAGAATTGTAATTATGAGGGATTGCAATTGGTATATATAGATTATGGAAACCTTAAACCTCACTAAAACCTCACTGTAGCCGACGCATTCACTCTCGGCGATTTTCCTCTATTCTCCAGAGCTCTCTATTTCAGCTAGCTACAGCTCCTTTCGGCGACCGATTCTTCAGTCTCCACCCTGACGAATTCACACCCTAGGTAAGACTCGATAATGTAGTTGCTGGTTAACCATTTTGAGTTCTGTCTTTCAGCTAAGTTCTGTAGTTTCAGATTCTTTAATGGCAGAGTTATTTTAGTGACATTTTAATCCGCATTTAGTAATGGCATTTCGATTCGAATCTGGACATTAAGATAATCGACTGTGTACAGCTGCTAGGTTGAATCTGATTATTTAGGATCTGGAAACTGAATCCACGCATACAATGTGCTGACTAGAGAACCTAGAAGTACAAATGTGTTAGATTCTAGGATAACTATTGGTTAGGACTTTTAGGATTTTGTTTAACTCCGTAATGTGAAATGCTCTAGGTGAAGAAGATTGCAGAGAAGTGCTCCAGATTGCTAAGGAAACTAGGTAAGTGAATGTGTAGGATTGCCTGGCCATTAGGGCCCTAAATTACAGGGGTACTAGTTAGAAGTTGTTTTTCGACGTTTAAAGGTTATCTGAGCTTTTGTCTGTTGGTTACGATACTTGAACTGAAAGAATGATCCTTGTTAGATGTGTGACCTGTTCAGTAGAATGATGAATCAAGGGTATCCCTGCTCATACATCACGAATGTTTCTCAAGCATATGAAAATGTTTTAAGTGCATGTTTTCTCTCATGAATAAAATATGAATATGAAACTTATGCAACATGGATTATGAGAGGGTTGGGGGCGGTTTGGCGTATGTCACTGTCCAAAAGAGGGACCAAGAATACGACCCGCAAGGGACTATGTACACTTTCACTGTCGAACCCCCTTTACCAGCACAAATCCTCTCTTAATCCATACAATATAAATGATGAATATGAATGATGAATATGAACATGAATATGAACAAGAACAAGAAAGATTCATGAGCATGCGTTTCTTTAAATTGTGCATTCATGCATATGTGTTAGCATCGCATTCCTTTCTAAGCATTAGGCTTATAGTTTAAACCTTATGATGTAGGTGAAGAATTAACAGGTAAGGATTTCAAATTCAATGAGAAAGTTTAAGGCTGGTTGCCGGATGTGCTCAGGGTGACAGTGCGTGGCTGGAAAAGGCGATTATGACCCGTGGTTACTGCTCATGTGATGTCAGTAAGGATTACGAAAACTGAGGTTAAAGTAGGATGAGTTTTCTCTTGTCATTAGATACTAGAATATGACTGATACAATTTCTAAGTAGAATGAGGTTTCTCTTAAGAGCGTTATATTTTTAAATATTACCTGTTTTAGCTTCTGAGCTCGAGAATGATTTTGAGAATTTATATATATGTGATGGTCTATTTTAATGAAGCCTTCCGCTATGTATACTCAGATTGAGTTTATGTTTAAGTCAGAGCAGGATTATATTGTCATGATGAGAGTGTGTGAAAAATTTGGATGCCCTCTATGGGTAAATGTCAAAGGTGTTTGCCCACCGATGGATGTTTTCTGTCAGTAGAAGTCGTTGAATAAGTTAAGGTTTCCTGTCTTTAGAGTAAAGTCTATCGGATGATGTGAATAAAGATGAGTAATCGGATGATGTGAGTAGTGCTGTTTTGATCAGATAAGTAAATCATCCGGCTGACGTCATCGGCAGGAGTAGTTTAAACTTTTCGTTTTGTGATCGGATGATGTGAATAAAGATGAGTAATCGGATGATGTGAGTAGTGCTGTTTTGATCGGAGTAAATCATCCGGCTGACGTCATCGGCAGGAGTAGCTTAAACTTTGTTGTTTTGTGATTGGATGATGTCGTTTATTTTATCGGATGAGTGTATATAAGTTTTGTCGTCTAGCGATCGGATGAAGTCTTAATGTGTCACGTGAGATACGCATGTCAATTGGATGATGTTGTTTATCCTATCGGATGATGTTGTTTATTTTATCGGATGAGTGTATATAAGTTTTATCGTTAGCGATCGGATTAAGTTTAATGTGGCACGTGGGATACACATGTTGATCGGTGGATGTTTGCAAATCCATGCAGCCCCGCGAACGATGAAGTCGTGAGGTCTGAGGGCACCTTCCTACTGCCCGATCGTGTTATGAAATCAATGTCTGAGTTTAGTCGCTCTGCTCTGCGACTAGTTATGCCGACAGTTTTTATGGATGAGTCGAGTGTTGAAGAGTTAGTTTTGTCAGATATGACAATGGTTTAAAGTTCTTTAAAAAAAAATGTGTAGAGAGAATATTTAGAGTGAAAGTTCCATGAAAATATGAATTAGTCTCTACCCTTAACAGGGTTGTTACATAGCGCCCTGCGAGGGCCGATCGATCGGCTAGGGGGCCAATCGATCGGCGACCTCTCGGGTTTTTTTCACTAAAACGCTGCACTGATGGCCGATCGATCGGCCTAGGCGCCGATCGATCGGTACCTTCTCTGGAAATCCCATTTTTCCAGCGTTTGTGCAGGGCAGCGCGCACCTGCGCGCCCTGATGGCCCTGCTTTTGCGCGCCAGCTGCACCCAGCGCCCCAGCACCCAGCTGCACGCCACACCGAGCACCTCCGAGCCTATTCCCATCCTTAGCCACTTTTCTTCCATTTTTCACCTAATACACACTTCATTAATCATCCTCAAAATATTCATCAACATTTCATCCATAATACTCATCCATGACTCAAATCCTCAACCTAAAATCATGAAACCCGACACAAAACGACACATTCAACCCAAAATGACCAACCAATCTCTAAATCATCCAAAATCTATTCTAAGCTTTGAAATCAAACCTATTTCATCAAAACATCAACCTATTCATCAATACATAGCAGAAGCTAACAATAATCAAAATAGGTATCCTATACACACGTTCACAAACTATCCAAAATAATCATCCATCCATAAAATTATCCAGACCCAAGCACCCTAAAATGAGTTCTATACATTGTCCTAATCAATCACCCATCAACCCATTAAATCCCAAAAACCACAAAATACTTAACCTATAGCTCCCCATGGGTCAAGTTCGCACCGACTGCTCAGTGCACTCCACGGGCACCCTTCTTCAAGCTGCAGGCTCGTCAGGCGGAGGAAAGTCATCCTCACCTTGCTCTAGGTCACCTACACCATAAAGATGCCTATGAGAATAAATCTCAGTAAATCCTACGTAAATGCCAATGTATGAACATGTATGTGCAATTTTCATGAAGGCCGTCCATGTCTTTTTATTTTCAGTACGTGTCAGCCTTGGTTATCGGGGCCTTTCTCAGTCAGATGGATAGGGCACATCAAGCATGTTGATAGCCCATACCATCTGAAAGGAGGGAGACCCGCTCACCACAGAACGCCAGGTCTGAACCTCTCCCCGAATAACCACCATGCGTTGTTTACTATGATACTTTACTTGCTTTTTCTTTACCTTTCCATTTTTATGAAATCAATGCATAAATCAGTTTTCATGACGTTTTACAAACCGTGATGCATGACAATTCAATACGCAACATGAATATAAAAACACGGGTACCATCAAAACCATACACACATAATCTACAAAACAACTAAACTTAAACTACCCAACCAAAACATATAAACATCCAATGCACCAACAATCCTCAACAACAAAACTCGACATATGGTGTAGGCCAATCGGCCACAGTAAGTCACGAGAACTTACCTCGGGTCCTTTGCACACCGAGCACTGTCCGTGGGTCCGGTTTACCTAAGCCATTTCACAACGTCCATTGTTAAAAACGAGCCTAAAAATTGAAATTTCGCAAACTAACCAAACTTTTAACTAAAAGAAATTTTCTAAAATTCTAATAAACTTCTCTCGGGTATTTTGTCGAGCAATTTACGCTCACAAATCACAAACCTCCATTAATGGAGTTCTCCAAGCTTTCCAATAACCAATTTTCAACTAAAACTCCAAACATATCCATTATTTCGCCCAACAACGCTCAATAATCATAAATAGGGCGATACCTAACCTTTTCTAACATAACCCGACTAATTTGACAAAAACCTAACGAAACCCTAACCGTTTAACAACCCGTGTAGCACCCGGTTTTATCGAACCAACTCTTTTATTATTAATGGTATACACCTGATTAATCAATAGTTTAAGTAGGGTTAGACAAGGGCACTAGAGTAAATTTACAATTTTCAAAAGTAGATAACGTATTTAAGGAAAGAGGATTGGGTTTAATACACTGTAGCTGCCACCAATTTCATACTTTTCCTCTTCGAGTTTTCAGCTCAAGCAGCCGAGCTCCCTAGGCGATTTTCCTTGCCCGATTCTCCTTCAACTTAGGTAAGTTTTCCTCATTTCTCTTAAGATATAGTGGTTAGTTACCTGAGGGAGTACAATGTGAGGATTTTGAAGGTGCTGAGATTGAGCGTAGGTTCGGGTTCTTAGAGATAAATGGGATTACACGGGTAGTAGAGTTTCAAATCGGTTTCCTCAATCTTATTATTGATTTTTGGTAAGGTCTAGTGAGAGTTGGATTAATGTATTGCCATAAACTTAGGTAAGCGAGCTTTTGGAGTAGTTGAAACCGAGCATCACCAGGAGAGCCAGGTAAGTAAAGTTTGCTTGTGCCTTCGGGCCTACATCACGAAACATTAGGGTTTGTTTGCTAGAATGTGTTGGTATGTCATGCATCATGTTTTAAAAATATACGAAAATGAATTTGAATGCATGTCAGCATGGTAAGGATTGAACATATTAAAACAGTTATGTGAATCAGTTTTACTGTTAAGGGAACTAATCCACCCCTTAATGAGACAGTGGATATTTATATTTTGGGAGAATTGATCCAACTTCCAATTTCACAGGGGGATCTGAATATGTGAATCAGATTTACTGTTAAGGGAACTAATCCACCCCTTAATGAGATAGTGGATATTTATACTTTGGGAGGGTTGATCCAACTCCCAACTTCACAGGGGGATCTGAATAGAAACGAAGCATGAACAACTGAGTTGAGAAAGTAGAAATTGCATGTTTAGGAATTTATATTTCAGTGTTTCATTTCATTACTGCTTTACTTACTTAGCATTAGGCTAATAGATGAGTTTTGTGATGTAGGTGAAGAAGTGATAGCAGGTGTGATTACTGAGTCTGCTGAGGACTAGATTGGTTTTGGAGTGCATCTTTGTAACAATCTGGCAGCTGATGGGGCGGTTTAACTGATGTCAGTTGGTGTGAAGGTTCAGTTGACAACGTTTCAATTTTAGTGTGTTAAGTTTTTATGACAGTAGTGGTTTTCAATATTTTGAATATGTTTCTTTTCTTGAGCTTGCTGATAATAGTATTTGGTTAGGCATAAATGTTGATTTTACTGAAATTGAGTAATGTAAGGATTTGAATTGTTCTAAATGGTTTCAGTGAAGTAAGCTCGTCCTTCTCGCAGCTAGAGATGTTTTTGTATGAAATTTGAATAGTAGAAATATCGTCTACTTTCTGTTGAGTTTTCTGGAATTACTTAGGGTCAGAGGTTTTTGAATGTCTTGAGTAAGTTTCTTTGCAAATTCAACCATCGGTGAATGGAGTTCACCGGTGGATGTTGGGTGTTTGTTCGTTGATAGATGTTGGCGGATCGAATCATCCGGCTGACGACACCGGATGATGTCGAGTATTCTACTCACCGGTGGATGTCGTGTGATAATCCACTTGAAGATGTAGGAAGTGTTTTGTCGTTTAGTGACCGGTGGACGTCGTGTGTTAATCCACCGGAAAATGTAGGAAGTGTTTTGTCGTTTAGTCACCGGTGGATGCAGTATAGCGTCGATCATCCGGCTGACGTCACCGGAAAGTGTAGAGAATATTTTGTCGTTTTGTCACCGGATGATGTCTTCTATTTTCTACTTCAGCCCTTTTTGTTGACTTTGTTCAGCGGGCGACGCGTTTGACTTTTTTAAGACTTATGGAGTATTTTGCAATTTAAACTTTTATTTTTTTGCTGATTATTCCTTAACATTTCAACTGATTAATCAAGCATCGTACAATAGCTTTGCTTAACTTTTTTTTTTACTTAAACGATTTCCGCTGTAAGTTCTTGAATGTTTGAAGTTTTAGAAAACATCAAATTTTGACTTTCGAGTAGACCTCTAAGTTTGGTTCAAAGTTTTTTCGAGTTTCGTGCAAGATTGTGTGACAAACCGGGTTCAGAAAGTTCGGGTCGTTACAGTATGGTATCAGAGACATTCAGTTAAACCGTTCAAAAATGTAGGAAGTGTTTTGTCGTTTAGTCACGGTGGATGCAGTATAGCGTCGATCATCCGGCTGACGTCACCGGAAAGTGTAGAGAATATTTGTCGTTTTGTCACCGGATGATGTCTTCTATTTTCTACTTCAGCCCTTTTTGTTGACTTTGTTAGCTGGGCGACGCGTTTGACTTTTTTAAGACTTATGAGTATTTTGCAATTTAAACTTTTATTTTTTTTGCTGATTATTCCTTAACATTTCAACTGATTAATCAAGCATCGTACAATAGCTTTGCTTAACTTTTTTTTTTTACTTAAACGATTTCCGCTGTAAGTCTTGAATGTTTGAAGTTTTAGAAAACATCAAATTTTGACTTTCGAGTAGACCTCTAAGTTTGGTTCAAAGTTTTTTTCGAGTTTCGTGCAAGATTGTGTGACAAACCGGGTTCCGAAAGTTCGGGTCGTTACAGTATGGTATCAGAGCATTCAGTTTAAACCGTTCAAAAGATTACTCATCTTTTTTTTTTTTTTTTTTTTTTTTTTTTTTTTTTTTTTTTTTTTTTTTTTTTTTTTTTTTTTTTTTTTTTTTTTTTTTTTTTTTTTTTTTTTTTTTTTTTTTTTTTTTTTTTTTTTTTTTTTTTTTTTTTTTTTTTTTTTTTTTTTTTTTTTTTTTTTTTTTTTTTTTTTTTTTTTTTTTTTTTTTTTTTTTTTTTTTTTTTTTTTTTTTTTTTTTTTTTTTTTTTTTTTTTTTTTTTTTTTTTTTTTTTTTTTTTTTTTTTTTTTTTTTTTTTTTTTTTTTTTTTTTTTTTTTTTTTTTTTTTTTTTTTTTTTTTTTTTTTTTTTTTTTTTTTTTTTTTTTTTTTTTTTTTTTTTTTTTTTTTTTTTTTTTTTTTTTTTTTTTTTTTTTTTTTTTTTTTTTTTTTTTTTTTTTTTTTTTTTTTTTTTTTTTTTTTTTTTTTTTTTTTTTTTTTTTTTTTTTTTTTTTTTTTTTTTTTTTTTTTTTTTTTTTTTTTTTTTTAGAGACCACCACTGATGTTTTGTCAATGCCCTGGTCACAATTCAAGGACATTTTCTATGAGAAGTATTTCAGCAGCACAGTCCAGACTGCGAAGAAGTTGGAGTTTCTAAACTTGAAGCAGATAGGGTCTGTGGCCGAATACAGTAGACAATTTGAGTCCTTGTCCAGGTTTGCTGGGCATTTTGCTCACAAGGAAGAGGATAAAGTGTTTAAATTTGTGCATGGACTGAAGCCATAAATCTACCGTGGGGTTAAATTCTGTGGTATTAAAGGTTTAACGTTCAGTGAAGTTATGTCCACTGCTCTGGAAGTGGAAGAAGCTGAAGGGAAGTGTGCTAGACCAAGGGAGGTCACACAAAGGTTTAACCAGCCACATCAGCATAGGGGAACGAAGAGGCCAAGTGAAGGCCAAAATAGCCAAGGAGCGGATGGGAAGATGCAAAATGTCAGGAAATTTCCCCAGTGTCCCAAGTGTTTGAAGAACCACCCGGGGGAGTGCAGACTGGGCTTTGGGAAGTGTTTCAACTGTGAGGAAGTTGGACACACATACAAAGAGTGCCCGAAGCCTAGAGTCACCAGATGCTACAACTGTAACAAGGTCGGTCACATTAGTAGAGACTGTCCAGTTCCTAAGAGCGGCCCTGCTATGATTAAACCAAGAATTTTCTCCATGATGGAGTCAGGAAATGAAGAACAGTTTGCTGTGGTGTCAGGTACTATATTGATCAACTCTGTGCCTGCTTTTACTTTAATAGATTCTGGCGCAACACATTCATTTATAGCATCTGCTTTTGCTGTTAAGTTAGATGTACAGTTTACCCCTTCCATGCATGAGTTTAACGTTGCATTGCCTTCTGGTGGACGCATGCACTCTAACAAAGTGATGCTTGACAGCGAAGTGTTAGTAGGGAATGTAAGTCTACCTGCTGATCTTATAATTATGGATATAATAGGATTTGATGTAATCCTAGGAATGGACTGGTTGTTTAAACAATAGATTGTAGGACTGGAATAGTTAGCTTCCAACCCCCTGGTAGTTTGAAACACACCTTTCAAGCTTAAAGGAAGAGTAAGGAAATGTCTGTGATGACTTCTATTAACACAAGACCTTCCCTATGTGGAGAGTATTTGTGCTTCTTAGCTAGCGTTTTAGACACACAGCTTGTAGGAAAAGCAAATCCTCATAATGTCCTAATTGTCCAAGACTTCCCCGAAGTATTCTTAGATGACCTTCCTGGTTTGCCGCCAGATAGGGAAATTGAATTTGTTGTTGATGTTTACCCTGGAGCCGAGCCTATGTCTAAGAATCCATATAGACTAGCACCAACAGAACTTAAGGAACTGAAGAAGCAGTTAGATGATCTGCTGGAGAAAGGATTCATACGCCCTAGTTTTTCACCATGGGGCGCACCTGTCCTTTTTGTTAAAAAGAAAGATGGATCAATGCGTATGTGCATTGATTATAGAGAATTGAACAAGTTAACTGTCAAGAATAAGTATCCATTGCCGAGGATTGACGATTTATTTGACCAACTTAATGGTGCAAGAGTTTTATCTAAGATTGACCTTAGGTCTGGTTATTACCTGTTGAAAGTCAAATCTGAAGATATTCCTAAGATAGCTTTTCGCACAAGGTATGAACATTATGAGTTTTTGGTTTTGTCCTTTGGATTGACTAATGCGCCAACAGCATTCATGGATCTCATGAATAGGGTGTTTCATGAATACTTAGATAAATTTGTCATAGTGTTCATTGATGATATTTTAATTTATTCCCGTTCCAAGGACGAGCATGCTAGACACCTGACCTTGGTGTTGGAAGTATTAAAACAGCACCAACTTTACGCCAAGTTTTCTAAGTGTGATTTTTGGTTGGACCAAGTTCACTTCTTAGGACATGTTATCTCTGGAGATGGGATATCCGTTGATCCAGCTAAGGTTCAAGCAGTTAAGGAATGGCCCCAACCAAGGAATGCTACTGATATTCGAAGTTTCCTTGGATTAGCAGGATATTATAGGAAATTTATTGAGGGATTTTCAAAGATTGCTACACCTCTTACTAAGTTAACAAGGAAAAATGTGATGTATAGATGGACTGAGGAATGTGAGCATAGCTTTCAGACCTTGAAACAGAAACTGACAAATGCTCTAATTCTGACCCTTCCTGTCGATAATGGTAAGTTTAGCATTTACTGTGATGCTTCCAAGACTGGTTTTGGATGTGTGTTAATGCAAGATGGTAAAGTAATAGCTTATGCCTCTAGGCAGTTGAAAACTCATGAGAAGAATTACCTTACCCATGACTTAGAACTAGCTGCTGTTGTATTTGCACTTAAGATTTGGAGGCATTACTTGTATGGACAGTCTTGTGAGATATTTTCAGACCATAAAAATCTGAAGTATATTTTCACACAGAAAGAATTGAATATGAGGCAACGTCGGTGGTTAGAATTTGTCAAGGACTATGACTTTGAAATAAAATATCATCCTGGCAAGGCAAATGTGGTGGCAGATGCCTTGAGTAGAGTAACGACATCAAGCCCAACTATGGTTTTCAGTATGCCATTAGCTTTAGAGTCAGAATTCCTAAAGTTTAATCTAGAAGCAGTATCCAGTGTATCAGCTATACTTTCAGCCATAACCTTAAAGCCTACCATTCCGGAGAAAATAAAGGAAGCCCAGACGAATGATGATGAGTGTAACAAGTACAAGTCAAGCATGGATTCTATGGGCAAATCAGATTTTAACCACTCCACCGATGGAATCCTTAAGTTTAGAAATAGATGGTTTGTTCTTGCCATTAAGGAACTTTGTGATGAGATCCTTTCTGAGGCACACTCTTCCAGGTTCTCTGTTCATTCTGGGAGCACCAAGATGTACAAGGATCTTAAACAGCATTATTGGTGTCCAAGCATGAAGAGATGTGTGGCAGAATATGTAGGATCATGTTTGTGCTGTCAGCAGATTAAGGCCGAGCATCAGAGACCCTCTGGAGCATTGCAACCCTTACCAGTTCCTGAATAGAAATGGGAACAAATAACGATAGATTTTGTTGTTGGATTACCTAGGACAGCAAGGGGACATGATGCAATTTGGGTTATAGTTGACCGTCTAACCAAATCTGCTCATTTTCTGCCAATTAAGATAACTTACTCAATGGATCAGCTTGCCGAATTGTACATGTAAGAGATTGTTAGATTGCATGGGTTCCTTGTACCATAGTTTCAGATCGGGATTCCAGATTCACATCTAAGTTTTGGAAGAGTTTACACAAAGCTTATGGGAACACAGCTTAGTTTTAGCACAGCTTTCCACCCTCAAACTAGATGGACAATCCAAAGAACCATCCAAACATTAGAAGATATGCTCCGTGCCTGCATATTAGATTTTCAAGGATCTTGGAGTAATATTTATCATTGGTGGAATTTTCTTATAATAACAGTTTTCAGACAACAATAGGAATGGCACCGTATGAAGCATTGTATGGCGAAAATGCAGATCACCTTTGTACTGGGATGAAGTTGGAGAAGTGCAGTTGCTTGGTCCTGACCTTGTGCAACAAACTATTGAGAAGGTTGCCCTCATCCGTCAGAGAATTTTGGCAGCTCAGAGTCGACAGAAGAGTTATGCAGATTGCAGGCGTAGAGAGTTAGAATTTGTGATCGGTGATGAAGTTTTTCTCAAGGTGTCACCATTCAAAGGAGTTGTGAGATTTGGGAAGAGAGGAAAGTTGAACCTCAGATTCATTGGACCATTCTCGATCTTGAAAAGGGTTGGGAAGACAGCCTACTAGTAATAGCTACCAACCTCTATGGAAGGAATCCCTGAATGTGTTTCATATCTCCATGCTTAAGAATGTGTACGAGATCCTTCTCAGATTGTGGACGCAGGAGAGTATTGAAGTTCACCCTACTCTTACATATGAGGCGAAACCTGTAAGGATCTTAGACTATGCAGTGAAGGTTTGGCAACAAAGAGCGTTCCACTAGTGAAAGTCTTATGGCACAACCAGAACGTAGAGGAGACAACTTGGAGCGCCGAAGACATGTTGGACCAATACCAGAATTATTCAGGTACTGAATTTTGAGGACAAAATTCTTTTAAGGAGGGTAGATTGTAGCACCCGGTTCTATCGAACCAAGCTCTTTTATTATTAATGGTATACACCTGATTAATAATTAATTTAAGTAGGGTTATTAAAGGACTAAAGGGCACTAGAGTAAATTTTACAATTTTCAAAAGTGGATAACGTATTTAAGGAAAGAGGGTTGGGTTTAATGCACTGTAGCCGCCACCAATTTCATACTTTTCCTCTTCGGGTTTTCAGCTCAAGCAGCCGAGCTCTCTAGGCGATTTTCCTCGCCCGATTCTCCTTCAACTTAGGTAAGTTTTCCTCATTTCTCTTAAGATATAGTGGTTAGTTACCTGAGGGAGTACAATGTGAGGATTTTGAAGGTGCTGAGATTGAGCGTAGGTTCGGGTTCTTAGAGATAAAAGGGATTACACGGGTAGCAGAGTTTCAAATCGGTTTCCTCAATCTTATTATTGATTTTTGGTAAGGTCTAGTGAGAGTTGGATTAATGTATTGCCATAAACTTAGGTAAGCGAGCTTTTGGAGTAGTTGAAGAAGTGATAGCAGGTGTGTTTACTGAGTCTGCTGAGGACTAGACTGGTTTTGGAGTGCATCTTTGTAACAATCTGGCAGCTGATGGGGCGGTTTAACTGATGTCAGTTGGTGTGAAGGTTCAGTTGACAGTGTTTCATTTCATTACTGCTTTACTTACTTAGCATTAGGCTAATAGATGAGTTTTGTGATGTAGGTGAAGAAGTGATAGCAGGTGTGTTTACTGAGTCTGCTGAGGACTAGACTGGTTTTGGAGTGCATCTTTGTAACAATCTGGCAGCTGATGGGGCGGTTTAACTGATGTCAGTTGGTGTGAAGGTTCAGTTGACAGTGTTTCATTTCATTACTGCTTTACTTACTTAGCATTAGGCTAATAGATGAGTTTTGTGATGTAGGTGAAGAAGTGATAGCAGGTGTGTTTACTGAGTCTGCTGAGGACTAGACTGGTTTTGGAGTGCATCTTTGTAACAATCTGGCAGCTGATGGGGCGGTTTAACTGATGTCAGTTGGTGTGAAGGTTCAGTTGACAGTGTTTCATTTCATTACTGCTTTACTTACTTAGCATTAGGCTAATAGATGAGTTTTGTGATGTAGGTGAAGAAGTGATAGCAGGTGTGTTTACTGAGTCTGCTGAGGACTAGACTGGTTTTGGAGTGCATCTTTGTAACAATCTGGCAGCTGATGGGGCGGTTTAACTGATGTCAGTTGGTGTGAAGGTTCAGTTGACAGTGTTTCATTTCATTACTGCTTTACTTACTTAGCATTAGGCTAATAGATGAGTTTTGTGATGTAGGTGAAGAAGTGATAGCAGGTGTGTTTACTGAGTCTGCTGAGGACTAGACTGGTTTTGGAGTGCATCTTTGTAACAATCTGGCAGCTGATGGGGCGGTTTAACTGATGTCAGTTGGTGTGAAGGTTCAGTTGACAGTGTTTCATTTCATTACTGCTTTACTTACTTAGCATTAGGCTAATAGATGAGTTTTGTGATGTAGGTGAAGAAGTGATAGCAGGTGTGTTTACTGAGTCTGCTGAGGACTAGACTGGTTTTGGAGTGCATCTTTGTAACAATCTGGCAGCTGATGGGGCGGTTTAACTGATGTCAGTTGGTGTGAAGGTTCAGTTGACAGTGTTTCATTTCATTACTGCTTTACTTACTTAGCATTAGGCTAATAGATGAGTTTTGTGATGTAGGTGAAGAAGTGATAGCAGGTGTGTTTACTGAGTCTGCTGAGGACTAGACTGGTTTTGGAGTGCATCTTTGTAACAATCTGGCAGCTGATGGGGCGGTTTAACTGATGTCAGTTGGTGTGAAGGTTCAGTTGACAGTGTTTCATTTCATTACTGCTTTACTTACTTAGCATTAGGCTAATAGATGAGTTTTGTGATGTAGGTGAAGAAGTGATAGCAGGTGTGTTTACTGAGTCTGCTGAGGACTAGACTGGTTTTGGAGTGCATCTTTGTAACAATCTGGCAGCTGATGGGGCGGTTTAACTGATGTCAGTTGGTGTGAAGGTTCAGTTGACAGTGTTTCATTTCATTACTGCTTTACTTACTTAGCATTAGGCTAATAGATGAGTTTTGTGATGTAGGTGAAGAAGTGATAGCAGGTGTGTTTACTGAGTCTGCTGAGGACTAGACTGGTTTTGGAGTGCATCTTTGTAACAATCTGGCAGCTGATGGGGCGGTTTAACTGATGTCAGTTGGTGTGAAGGTTCAGTTGACAACGTTTTTTTTTTTTTTTTTTTTTTTTTTTTTTTTTTTTTTTTTTTTTTTTTTTTTTTTTTTTTTTTTTTTTTTTTTTTTTTTTTTTTTTTTTTTTTTTTTTTTTTTTTTTTTTTTTTTTTTTTTTTTTTTTTTTTTTTTTTTTTTTTTTTTTTTTTTTTTTTTTTTTTTTTTTTTTTTTTTTTTTTTTTTTTTTTTTTTTTTTTTTTTTTTTTTTTTTTTTTTTTTTTTTTTTTTTTTTTTTTTTTTTTTTTTTTTTTTTTTTTTTTTTTTTTTTTTTTTTTTTTTTTTTTTTTTTTTTTTTTTTTTTTTTTTTTTTTTTTTTTTTTTTTTTTTTTTTTTTTTTTTTTTTTTTTTTTTTTTTTTTTTTTTTTTTTTTTTTTTTTTTTTTTTTTTTTTTTTTTTTTTTTTTTTTTTTTTTTTTTTTTTTTTTTTTTTTTTTTTTTTTTTTTTTTTTTTTTTTTTTTTTTTTTTTTTTTTTTTTTTTTTTTTTTTTTTTTTTTTTTTTTTTTTTTTTTTTTTTTTTTTTTTTTTTTTTTTTTTTTTTTTTTTTTTTTTTTTTTTTTTTTTTTTTTTTTTTTTTTTTTTTTTTTTTTTTTTTTTTTTTTTTTTTTTTTTTTTTTTTTTTTTTTTTTTTTTTTTTTTTTTTTTTTTTTTTTTTTTTTTTTTTTTTTTTTTTTTTTTTTTTTTTTTTTTTTTTTTTTTTTTTTTTTTTTTTTTTTTTTTTTTTTTTTTTTTTTTTTTTTTTTTTTTTTTTTTTTTTTTTTTTTTTTTTTTTTTTTTTTTTTTTTTTTTTTTTTTTTTTTTTTTTTTTTTTTTTTTTTTTTTTTTTTTTTTTTTTTTTTTTTTTTTTTTTTTTTTTTTTTTTTTTTTTTTTTTTTTTTTTTTTTTTTTTTTTTTTTTTTTTTTTTTTTTTTTTTTTTTTTTTTTTTTTTTTTTTTTTTTTTTTTTTTTTTTTTTTTTTTTTTTTTTTTTTTTTTTTTTTTTTTTTTTTTTTTTTTTTTTTTTTTTTTTTTTTTTTTTTTTTTTTTTTTTTTTTTTTTTTTTTTTTTTTTTTTTTTTTTTTTTTTTTTTTTTTTTTTTTTTTTTTTTTTTTTTTTTTTTTTTTTTTTTTTTTTTTTTTTTTTTTTTTTTTTTTTTTTTTTTTTTTTTTTTTTTTTTTTTTTTTTTTTTTTTTTTTTTTTTTTTTTTTTTTTTTTTTTTTTTTTTTTTTTTTTTTTTTTTTTTTTTTTTTTTTTTTTTTTTTTTTTTTTTTTTTTTTTTTTTTTTTTTTTTTTTTTTTTTTTTTTTTTTTTTTTTTTTTTTTTTTTTTTTTTTTTTTTTTTTTTTTTTTTTTTTTTTTTTTTTTTTTTTTTTTTTTTTTTTTTTTTTTTTTTTTTTTTTTTTTTTTTTTTTTTTTTTTTTTTTTTTTTTTTTTTTTTTTTTTTTTTTTTTTTTTTTTTTTTTTTTTTTTTTTTTTTTTTTTTTTTTTTTTTTTTTTTTTTTTTTTTTTTTTTTTTTTTTTTTTTTTTTTTTTTTTTTTTTTTTTTTTTTTTTTTTTTTTTTTTTTTTTTTTTTTTTTTTTTTTTTTTTTTTTTTTTTTTTTTTTTTTTTTTTTTTTTTTTTTTTTTTTTTTTTTTTTTTTTTTTTTTTTTTTTTTTTTTTTTTTTTTTTTTTTTTTTTTTTTTTTTTTTTTTTTTTTTTTTTTTTTTTTTTTTTTTTTTTTTTTTTTTTTTTTTTTTTTTTTTTTTTTTTTTTTTTTTTTTTTTTTTTTTTTTTTTTTTTTTTTTTTTTTTTTTTTTTTTTTTTTTTTTTTTTTTTTTTTTTTTTTTTTTTTTTTTTTTTTTTTTTTTTTTTTTTTTTTTTTTTTTTTTTTTTTTTTTTTTTTTTTTTTTTTTTTTTTTTTTTTTTTTTTTTTTTTTTTAAGGGGTAAAATTTTTCGGGTTATCAAAGGTTTGCCATTCAGTGAGTTGTGCACAGCATTGGAGGTGGAAAAGAGATGAATTGAAATGCTGGACTAAAGGAAACCCCGAGAAAGTTTGTTCAACCACCGCCGCAGAGAGGGGTGAAGAGGTCCAATGAAGGCCAGCACAGCCAAGGGATAGGAAAGAAGGTACCAGACACCAAGACATTCCCTCAGTGCCCAAAGTGTTCCAAGAATCACCCGGGCGAGTGTAGATTTGGATCGGGTAAGTGCTTCAACTGCGAAGAGGTTGGACACTTGTACAAGGATTGCCCAAAGCCTCGAGTCGTTTGATGTTTCCATTGCAACAAGGTTGGCCATACCAACAGAGATTGCCCAGCTTTGAAGGGTGTCCCTGCCAGGATTAAGCCAAGAATATTCTCCATGATGGAGTCCGGTGATGAGGACCAGCCTGCTGTAGTGTCAGGTACTATATTGATTAACTCTATACATGCTTTTACTTTGATAGATTCGGGTGCAACTCATTCTTTTATAGCCTCTGCATTTGCGAATAAGTTAGATGTACGGTTTACTCCTTCTGAGCATGTGTTTAATGTAGCATTACCTTCTGGTGAGCACATGCACTCCAATCAAATGATGCCGGATAGTGTGGTGTTAGTAGGGAACATGAATTTGCCTGCTGATCTCATTGTTATGGACATAATGGGATTTGATGTGATCCTAGGAATGGATTGGTTGTTTAAGCATTATGCCACCATAGATTGTAGGGCTGGAATTGTTAGTTTTCAACCCCCTAGTGGTTTAAACCATACCTTCCAGGCTCTGAAGAAGAGTAAGAAAATGACTGTGATGACTTCTGTCGATTGTAGACCCTTCCCATGCAGAGAGTATTTGTGCTTTTTGGCCAATGTCTTAGACACGCAGCTAGTAGAAAAATCGAGTCCCAAAAATGTTTTAGTTGTCCAAGATTTTCCAGAAGTATTTCTAGATGACCTTCCTGGCTTGCCACCAGATAGGAAAATTGAGTTTGTGGTAGATGTTTACCCCGGCGCCGAGCCTGTGTCTAAAAATCCATATAGACTAGAACCAACAGAACTTAAAGAATTGAAGAAACAGTTAGAGGATTTGTTGGAGAAGGGGTTCATACGCCCTAGCTTTTCACCATGAGGTGCAACTGTCCTTTTTGTCAAAAAGAAAGATGGATCAATGCGTATGTGCATGACTATAGAGAGTTGAATAAGCTAACCGTCAAGAAGAAGTATCCACTGCCGAGGATTGATGATTTATTTGATCAGCTTAAGGGTGCAAGAGTTTTCTCTAAAATTGACCTTAGGTCCGGTTATTACCAGTTGAAGGTCAAATCTGAAGATATCCCAAAGACTGCCTTTCGCACAAGGTATGGACATTATGAGTTTTTGGTTATGTCTTTTGGTTTGACAAATGCGCCAGCAGCCTTCATGGATCTCATGAATAGGGTGTTTCACGAGTATTTGGACAAGTTTGTCATTGTATTCATAGATGACATTCTAATCTATTCTAAAACTAAGGAGGAGCATGCAGGACACCTAAACTTGGTGTTAGGATTGCTGAGGAAGCACCAACTTTATGCCAAATTTTCTAAGTGTGAGTTTTGGTTGGACAGAGTTCACTTTCTTGGTCATGTGATCTCTGGAGATGGGATATCTGTTGATCCAGCCAAGGTTCAAGCTGTTAAGGAATGGCCCCAACCGAAGAATGTCACTGATATCCGAAGTTTCCTTGGATTAGCAGGATATTATAGAAAATTCATCAAGGGATTTTCAAAGATTGCCACACCCCTTACTATGTTAACAAGGAAAAATGTGAAGTATAATTGGACTGATAAATGTGAATCCAGTTTCCAGACCTTGAAGCAGAAACTAACCAATGCTCCAATTCTGACCCTTCCTGTTGTTAATGGTAAGTTCAGCATATATTGTGATGCATCCAAAGTTGGACTTGGTTGTATTTTGATGCAAGATGGAAAGGTTATAGCTTATGCTTCTAGGCAGTTAAAAGTGCATGAGAAGAATTACCCTACACATGACTTAGAATTAGCTGCTGTGGATTTTGTATTAAAGATTTGGAGGCACTACCTGTATGGACAAACCTGTGAGATATTTTCGGATCATAAAAGTCTGAAATACATTTTTACGCAAAAGGAATTGAATATGAGGCAACGTAGGTGGCTAGAGTTTGTCAAAGATTATGATTTTGAGATTAAGTACCACCCTGGCAAGGCGAATGTAGTGGCTGATGCTTTGAGTAGAGTGACTCCTTCAGTCTCTGCATTGATTCTAGAAATACCGATAGCTTTAGAGATAAAATTCCAAAGATTTAACCTGGAGGCGGTGTCTAGTGTGTCAGCCATGCTTTCGGCCATATCTTTGAGGCCAACTATTTTGGAGAAAATAAAGGAAGTTCAAATGAATGACATCGAATGCAATAAGTATAAGTTGTGCATAGATTCTACTGACGAGTCGGATTTTGTAACACCCGAATTTCTATTCACACAGTTTATTCCTGTTTACGCAATTTATAGCTTTACGTGTCGTTAAACGACGGTGTTGTAGTCAGAATCGATAGCTGAAAATTTCTACCATAAACTAAGAAATTATTTTGAGGCTAGTGGAAAAGAGAAATTTATGGAAATTCGATTGGAAACGGACTAAATAACCTATTTGTTAAAAGATTTAAGGTTGAGGGCAAAAAGGGTAATTATCTTTATTATTATTATAAAAAAAATATGTAAAAATTAAAACCCTCCCCTGCTTATTTTCCTCTCCCACACGAAGAACTCCAGACTCCAGCTTCCCCTCTCTCGCCTCTGTCTCCTCGCGCGCCAATGACAGTTCTTCACACGCCGACGGCGATTCTTCGATCCGTTCTTCCGTTTTTTCTTCTCCCTTCCATCGACTAGAGGTAAATTTAAGTAGTTTATGGTTTAGTTTTGAGTTTAGGGTTAGGGTTTGATGATAAATCGGTGGATTGGAGATATGGGGTTTTGAGATTTGGATGTATTGTTGGATTTTTAATGTTTATGGTTTATAATTATTGAGTTTTGATTGAATTGGAAATGAGAAATCATGACTGCCCGTTAGTGTTGAAATATCGTTTTACTGCATAAATGGGTTTCGAATTTTTGAGCTTAATTGAGGGGTCTGACTCGATAATTGGTTATTGCATGCTAAAGTAGACGTTATGGGTGATCTATAGACGTTTGAGTCATCGAATTTGGATTTAAATTGGAATTGTTATGAATTTTTGAATATTGATAAAAATCTGGAAATTTAAGTTTTATTTAGAGCAGGTTCGGTTTCTGCTATATTCGGCTAGGCTGATGATACTGGGTTATTGAATGACTTTAACCATTAAAAACTAGACACCTTAAGGTTTGCATAGCACCTTGAACCATCGAATTCGGACATGTATTCAATTTATTACGAATTTTTGAAGTTGGACGAAAAGTTATGATTTAAGAAAAACAGCAGATTCGGTTTTGGTTTTCTGCCAGTTTATGTGAATGGTTTTCGATAAATGAGCTTCACCATTAGAAATTAGAAATTCTAAGGAATCCGTAGCCGCTTGAATCGTCCAAAACGGACAATGGTAGGATTAGTTACGCGATTTCAAAGTTTGGCCAAAATTGGGGGATTTCGGATTTTAGGAGTTTTGGGTGAAACATTAGTTTTCTTTTGAGAGTTTGATGATGAGGTTTAGTGGAGGTTGAATTAATGGTATGTATTATATTTTCTAGGTTCTCCAATTCTCCGATTTAGTGAACGATCTACGAGAAGTTGCTAAGGACATCAGATAAGTTCTCGTGACTTGCTGTGGCCGATAGGCCTACACCATATGTCGTGTTCCGTTGTCGAGGATATTTGGAGTTATGTGTGTTTATTCTCTTTGGTTGGGTAGTTTAGGGTTAGGCCTTTTATAGGTTATACTTGTATTGTTTGATGGTATGCACTTTGTATGTTTATGTTATGCTTTTACTGTCATGCATCACTGTTTTATAAAAGTCATGAAAAATGAATTTAAGCATGAGTTCACGAAAAGAAACGAATGAAAGTAAAGTGAAAGAAATGAATGTATGAACTGAAAAATGTGACGACTATCTGGTAAATGAAATGAATGCATGATATGATAAATGAATGAATGTATGAACTGAAAAATGAGACGACTAATATGAGATGACTATGACGACTTAAATGAGACGACTAATATGAGATGACTATATGATAAATGAATGCATGATATGATAAATGAATGTATGAACTGAAAAATGTGACGACTATCTGGTAAATGAAATGAATGCATGATATGATAAATGAATGAATGTATGACATGATAAATGAATGAATGTATGAACTGAAAAATGTGACGACTATCTGGTAAATGAATGAATGTATGAACTGAAAAATGTGACGACTATCTGGTAAATGAATGAATGTATGAACTGAAAAATGTGACGACTATCTGGTAAATGAAATGAATGCATGATATGATAAATGAATGTATGAACTGAAAAATGTGACGACTATCTGGTAAATGAAATGAATGCATGATATGATAAATGAATGCATGATATGATAAATGAATGAATGTATGAACTGAAAAATGTGACGACTATCTGGTAAATGAAATGAATGCATGATATGATAAATGAATGAATGTATGAACTGAAAAATGTGACGACTATCTGGTAAATGAATGAATGTATGAACTGAAAAATGTGACGACTATCTGGTAAATGAAATGAATGCATGATATGATAAATGAATGAATGTATGAACTGAAAAATGTGACGACTATCTGGTAAATGAAATGAATGCATGATATGATAAATGAATGAATGTATGAACTGAAAAATGTGACGACTATCTGGTAAATGAAATGAATGCATGATATGATAAATGAATGTATGAACTGAAAAATGTGACGACTATCTGGTAAATGAAATGAATGCATGATATGATAAATGAATGAATGTATGAACTGAAAAATGTGACGACTATCTGGTAAATGAAATGAATGCATGATATGATAAATGAATGAATGTATGAACTGAAAAATGTGACGACTATCTGGTAAATGAAATGAATGCATGATATGATAAATGAATGAATGTATGAACTGAAAAATGTGACGACTATCTGGTAAATGAAATGAATGCATGATATGATAAATGAATGAATGTATGAACTGAAAAATGTGACGACTATCTGGTAAATGAAATGAATGCATGATATGATAAATGAATGAATGTATGAACTGAAAAATGTGACGACTATCTGGTAAATGAAATGAATGCATGATATGATAAATGAATGAATGTATGAACTGAAAAATGTGACGACTATCTGGTAAATGAAATGAATGCATGATATGATAAATGAATGAATGTATGAACTGAAAAATGTGACGACTATCTGGTAAATGAAATGAATGCATGATATGATAAATGAATGCATGATATGATAAATGAATGAATGTATGAACTGAAAAATGTGACGACTATCTGGTAAATGAAATGAATGCATGATATGATAAATGAATGAATGTATGAACTGAAAAATGTGACGACTATCTGGTAAATGAAATGAATGCATGATATGATAAATGAATGTATGAACTGAAAAATGTGACGACTATCTGGTAAATGAAATGAATGCATGATATGATAAATGAATGAATGTATGAACTGAAAAATGTGACGACTATCTGGTAAATGAATGAATGTATGAACTGAAAAATGTGACGACTATCTGGTAAATGAATGAATGTATGAACTGAAAAATGTGACGACTATCTGGTAAATGAAATGAATGCATGATATGATAAATGAATGAATGTATGAACTGAAAAATGTGACGACTATCTGGTAAATGAATGAATGTATGAACTGAAAAATGTGACGACTATCTGGTAAATGAAATGAATGCATGATATGATAAATGAATGAATGTATGAACTGAAAAATGTGACGACTATCTGGTAAATGAAATGAATGCATGATATGATAAATGAATGAATGTATGAACTGAAAAATGTGACGACTATCTGGTAAATGAAATGAATGCATGATATGATAAATGAATGAATGTATGAACTGAAAAATGTGACGACTATCTGGTAAATGAAATGAATGCATGATATGATAAATGAATGAATGTATGAACTGAAAAATGTGACGACTTCTATGCGTTTAAAGTTTTATTTTAATTGTTTTAAATAATTGTTTTAAATAATTGTTTTAAGTTTTATTTCAATTGTTTTAAGTTTTATTTCAATTGTTTTAAGTTTTATTTCAATTGTTTTAAGTTTTATTTCAATTGTTTTAAGTTTTATTTCAATTGTTTTAAGTTTTATTTCAATTGTTTTAAGTTTTATTTCAATTGTTTTAAGTTTTATTTCAATTGTTTTAAGTTTTATTTCAATTGTTTTAAGTTTTATTTCAATTGTTTTAAGTTTTATTTCAATTGTTTTAAGTTTTATTTCAATTGTTTTAAGTTTTATTTCAATTGTTTTAAGTTTTATTTCAATTGTTTTAAGTTTTATTTCAATTGTTTTAAGTTTTATTTCAATTGTTTTAAGTTTTATTTCAATTGTTTTAAGTTTTATTTCAATTGTTTTAAGTTTTATTTCAATTGTTTTAAGTTTTATTTCAATTGTTTTAAGTTTTATTTCAATTGTTTTAAGTTTTATTTCAATTGTTTTAAGTTTTATTTCAATTGTTTTAAGTTTTATTTCAATTGTTTTAAGTTTTATTTCAATTGTTTTAAGTTTTATTTCAATTGTTTTAAGTTTTATTTCAATTGTTTTAAGTTTTATTTCAATTGTTTTAAGTTTTATTTCAATTGTTTTAAGTTTTATTTCAATTGTTTTAAGTTTTATTTCAATTGTTTTAAGTTTTATTTCAATTGTTTTAAGTTTTATTTCAATTGTTTTAAGTTTTATTTCAATTGTTTTAAGTTTTATTTCAATTGTTTTAAGTTTTATTTCAATTGTTTTAAGTTTTATTTCAATTGTTTTAAGTTTTATTTCAATTGTTTTAAGTTTTATTTCAATTGTTTTAAGTTTTATTTCAATTGTTTTAAGTTTTATTTCAATTGTTTTAAGTTTTATTTCAATTGTTTTAAGTTTTATTTCAATTGTTTTAAGTTTTATTTCAATTGTTTTAAGTTTTATTTCAATTGTTTTAAGTTTTATTTCAATTGTTTTAAGTTTTATTTCAATTGTTTTAAGTTTTATTTCAATTGTTTTAAGTTTTATTTCAATTGTTTTAAGTTTTATTTCAATTGTTTTAAGTTTTTTTTTTTTTTTTTTTTTTTTTTTTTTTTTTTTTTTTTTTTTTTTTTTTTTTTTTTTTTTTTTTTTTTTTTTTTTTTTTTTTTTTTTTTTTTTTTTTTTTTTTTTTTTTTTTTTTTTTTTTTTTTTTTTTTTTTTTTTTTTTTTTTTTTTTTTTTTTTTTTTTTTTTTTTTTTTTTTTTTTTTTTTTTTTTTTTTTTTTTTTTTTTTTTTTTTTTTTTTTTTTTTTTTTTTTTTTTTTTTTTTTTTTTTTTTTTTTTTTTTTTTTTTTTTTTTTTTTTTTTTTTTTTTTTTTTTTTTTTTTTTTTTTTTTTTTTTTTTTTTTTTTTTTTTTTTTTTTTTTTTTTTTTTTTTTTTTTTTTTTTTTTTTTTTTTTTTTTTTTTTTTTTTTTTTTTTTTTTTTTTTTTTTTTTTTTTTTTTTTTTTTTTTTTTTTTTTTTTTTTTTTTTTTTTTTTTTTTTTTTTTTTTTTTTTTTTTTTTTTTTTTTTTTTTTTTTTTTTTTTTTTTTTTTTTTTTTTTTTTTTTTTTTTTTTTTTTTTTTTTTTTTTTTTTTTTTTTTTTTTTTTTTTTTTTTTTTTTTTTTTTTTTTTTTTTTTTTTTTTTTTTTTTTTTTTTTTTTTTTTTTTTTTTTTTTTTTTTTTTTTTTTTTTTTTTTTTTTTTTTTTTTTTTTTTTTTTTTTTTTTTTTTTTTTTTTTTTTTTTTTTTTTTTTTTTTTTTTTTTTTTTTTTTTTTTTTTTTTTTTTTTTTTTTTTTTTTTTTTTTTTTTTTTTTTTTTTTTTTTTTTTTTTTTTTTTTTTTTTTTTTTTTTTTTTTTTTTTTTTTTTTTTTTTTTTTTTTTTTTTTTTTTTTTTTTTTTTTTTTTTTTTTTTTTTAGAAGGGCGATCGATCGCTGTCATAGCGATCGATGCCGCGCCCGATCGCCACACACCCACCACAGGGAGGGCGATCAGTCGCCCCTCACACCCGCGCCCGATCGCCACTCACCTTCCTCTTCTTTCTCTCTTGTTTTTTTTACAAATTGCTCTCTGGAATCCGAAATTCCAGAGAGCAAACATCAACTTTCTTTCATACAACTTTCCTATCCCTGCACACCACTCTACTTCCTCATTTCCTAAATTACACAACCGAAACACACATTAACTTTCGTGAAAACGATTTACATGGATACGTTTGAAAACCGAGTATATCCACCTAATTTAAATCATCACAATTCATGAAAATCTACATAAACACCTTGACCAAAACGTTTTATACACAGTTCGCCAAAACATCAAACTATCAAAGTATAAACCTATCAACTATCCAGAACCAAACACCCTATAATGTTCTATCTGTACATTTTCTACTCGAAACATCCCAAAATACCTACATACATCCCCACGGGTTAGGTTAAGCATCGACTGCGCCAACACACTCCCGCAACCATCCTCTGTCAACTGCATCACTCCTCAGGTGGAGGGATCTCGTCCTCACCTATATCGAGGTCACCTACACCATACAGACACATTATGAGATAAAAATCTCAGTAAGCTCTATGTAAATAAAAATGCGTGCTATGCATATGCTGTTCATAAACCATTCAACGTTTTACCTTTTCGTTTACCTTTTCGTTTACCTTTTCGTTTACCTTTTCGTTTACCTTTTCGTTTACCTTTTCGTTTCCCTTTTCGTTTACCTTTTCGTTTACCTTTTCGTTTACCTTTTCGTTTACCTTTTCGTTTCCCTTTTCGTTTACCTTTTCGTTTACCTTTTCGTTTACCTTTTCGTTTACCTTTTCGTTTACCTTTTCGTTTACCTTTTCGTTTACCTTTTCGTTTACCTTTTCGTTTACCTTTTCGTTTACCTTTTCGTTATCCTTTTCGTTTACCTTTTCGTTTACCTTTTCGTTTACCTTTTCGTTTACCTTTTCGTTTACCTTTTCGTTTACCTTTTCGTTTACCTTTTCGTTTACCTTTTCGTTTACCTTTTCGTTTACCTTTTCGTTTACCTTTTCGTTTACCTTTTCGTTTACCTTTTCGTTTACCTTTTCGTTTACCTTTTCGTTTACCTTTTCGTTTACCTTTTCGTTTACCTTTTCGTTTACCTTTTCGTTTACCTTTTCGTTTACCTTTTCGTTTACCTTTTCGTTTACCTTTTCGTTTACCTTTTCGTTTACCTTTTCGTTTACCTTTTCGTTTACCTTTTCGTTTACCTTTTCGTTTACCTTTTCGTTTACCTTTTCGTTTACCTTTTCGTTTACCTTTTCGTTTACCTTTTCGTTTACCTTTTCGTTTACCTTTTCGTTTACCTTTTCGTTTACCTTTTCGTTTACCTTTTCGTTTACCTTTTCGTTTACCTTTTCGTTTACCTTTTCGTTTACCTTTTCGTTTACCTTTTCGTTTACCTTTTCGTTTACCTTTTCGTTTACCTTTTCGTTTACCTTTTCGTTTACCTTTTCGTTTACCTTTTCGTTTACCTTTTCGTTTACCTTTTCGTTTACCTTTTCGTTTACCTTTTCGTTTACCTTTTCGTTTACCTTTTCGTTTACCTTTTCGTTTACCTTTTCGTTTACCTTTTCGTTTACCTTTTCGTTTACCTTTTCGTTTACCTTTTCGTTTACCTTTTCGTTTACCTTTTCGTTTACCTTTTCGTTTACCTTTTCGTTTACCTTTTCGTTTACCTTTTCGTTTACCTTTTCGTTTACCTTTTCGTTTACCTTTTCGTTTACCTTTTCGTTTACCTTTTCGTTTACCTTTTCGTTTACCTTTTCGTTTACCTTTTCGTTTACCTTTTCGTTTACCTTTTCGTTTACCTTTTCGTTTACCTTTTCGTTTACCTTTTCGTTTACCTTTTCGTTTACCTTTTCGTTTACCTTTTCGTTTACCTTTTCGTTTACCTTTTCGTTTACCTTTTCGTTTACCTTTTCGTTTACCTTTTCGTTTACCTTTTCGTTTACCTTTTCGTTTACCTTTTCGTTTACCTTTTCGTTTACCTTTTCGTTTACCTTTTCGTTTACCTTTTCGTTTACCTTTTCGTTTACCTTTTCGTTTACCTTTTCGTTTACCTTTTCGTTTACCTTTTCGTTTACCTTTTCGTTTACCTTTTCGTTTACCTTTTCGTTTACCTTTTCGTTTACCTTTTCGTTTACCTTTTCGTTTACCTTTTCGTTTACCTTTTCGTTTACCTTTTCGTTTACCTTTTCGTTTACCTTTTCGTTTACCTTTTCGTTTACCTTTTCGTTTACCTTTTCGTTTACCTTTTCGTTTACCTTTTCGTTTACCTTTTCGTTTACCTTTTCGTTTACCTTTTCGTTTACCTTTTCGTTTACCTTTTCGTTTACCTTTTCGTTTACCTTTTCGTTTACCTTTTCGTTTACCTTTTCGTTTACCTTTTCGTTTACCTTTTCGTTTACCTTTTCGTTTACCTTTTCGTTTACCTTTTCGTTTACCTTTTCGTTTACCTTTTCGTTTACCTTTTCGTTTACCTTTTCGTTTACCTTTTCGTTTACCTTTTCGTTTACCTTTTCGTTTACCTTTTCGTTTACCTTTTCGTTTACCTTTTCGTTTACCTTTTCGTTTACCTTTTCGTTTACCTTTTCGTTTACCTTTTCGTTTACCTTTTCGTTTACCTTTTCGTTTACCTTTTCGTTTACCTTTTCGTTTACCTTTTCGTTTACCTTTTCGTTTACCTTTTCGTTTACCTTTTCGTTTACCTTTTCGTTTACCTTTTCGTTTACCTTTTCGTTTACCTTTTCGTTTACCTTTTCGTTTACCTTTTCGTTTACCTTTTCGTTTACCTTTTCGTTTACCTTTTCGTTTACCTTTTCGTTTACCTTTTCGTTTACCTTTTCGTTTACCTTTTCGTTTACCTTTTCGTTTACCTTTTCGTTTACCTTTTCGTTTACCTTTTCGTTTACCTTTTCGTTTACCTTTTCGTTTACCTTTTCGTTTACCTTTTCGTTTACCTTTTCGTTTACCTTTTCGTTTACCTTTTCGTTTACCTTTTCGTTTACCTTTTCGTTTACCTTTTCGTTTACCTTTTCGTTTACCTTTTCGTTTACCTTTTCGTTTACCTTTTCGTTTACCTTTTCGTTTACCTTTTCGTTTACCTTTTCGTTTACCTTTTCGTTTACCTTTTCGTTTACCTTTTCGTTTACCTTTTCGTTTACCTTTTCGTTTACCTTTTCGTTTACCTTTTCGTTTACCTTTTCGTTTACCTTTTCGTTTACCTTTTCGTTTACCTTTTCGTTTACCTTTTCGTTTACCTTTTCGTTTACCTTTTCGTTTACCTTTTCGTTTACCTTTTCGTTTACCTTTTCGTTTACCTTTTCGTTTACCTTTTCGTTTACCTTTTCGTTTACCTTTTCGTTTACCTTTTCGTTTACCTTTTCGTTTACCTTTTCGTTTACCTTTTCGTTTACCTTTTCGTTTACCTTTTCGTTTACCTTTTCGTTTACCTTTTCGTTTACCTTTTCGTTTACCTTTTCGTTTACCTTTTCGTTTACCTTTTCGTTTACCTTTTCGTTTACCTTTTCGTTTACCTTTTCGTTTACCTTTTCGTTTACCTTTTCGTTTACCTTTTCGTTTACCTTTTCGTTTACCTTTTCGTTTACCTTTTCGTTTACCTTTTCGTTTACCTTTTCGTTTACCTTTTCGTTTACCTTTTCGTTTACCTTTTCGTTTACCTTTTCGTTTACCTTTTCGTTTACCTTTTCGTTTACCTTTTCGTTTACCTTTTCGTTTACCTTTTCGTTTACCTTTTCGTTTACCTTTTCGTTTACCTTTTCGTTTACCTTTTCGTTTACCTTTTCGTTTACCTTTTCGTTTACCTTTTCGTTTACCTTTTCGTTTACCTTTTCGTTTACCTTTTCGTTTACCTTTTCGTTTACCTTTTCGTTTACCTTTTCGTTTACCTTTTCGTTTACCTTTTCGTTTACCTTTTCGTTTACCTTTTCGTTTACCTTTTCGTTTACCTTTTCGTTTACCTTTTCGTTTACCTTTTCGTTTACCTTTTCGTTTACCTTTTCGTTTACCTTTTCGTTTACCTTTTCGTTTACCTTTTCGTTTACCTTTTCGTTTACCTTTTCGTTTACCTTTTCGTTTACCTTTTTTTTTTTTTTTTTTTTTTTTTTTTTTTTTTTTTTTTTTTTTTTTTTTTTTTTTTTTTTTTTTTTTTTTTTTTTTTTTTTTTTTTTTTTTTTTTTTTTTTTTTTTTTTTTTTTTTTTTTTTTTTTTTTTTTTTTTTTTTTTTTTTTTTTTTTTTTTTTTTTTTTTTTTTTTTTTTTTTTTTTTTTTTTTTTTTTTTTTTTTTTTTTTTTTTTTTTTTTTTTTTTTTTTTTTTTTTTTTTTTTTTTTTTTTTTTTTTTTTTTTTTTTTTTTTTTTTTTTTTTTTTTTTTTTTTTTTTTTTTTTTTTTTTTTTTTTTTTTTTTTTTTTTTTTTTTTTTTTTTTTTTTTTTTTTTTTTTTTTTTTTTTTTTTTTTTTTTTTTTTTTTTTTTTTTTTTTTTTTTTTTTTTTTTTTTTTTTTTTTTTTTTTTTTTTTTTTTTTTTTTTTTTTTTTTTTTTTTTTTTTTTTTTTTTTTTTTTTTTTTTTTTTTTTTTTTTTTTTTTTTTTTTTTTTTTTTTTTTTTTTTTTTTTTTTTTTTTTTTTTTTTTTTTTTTTTTTTTTTTTTTTTTTTTTTTTTTTTTTTTTTTTTTTTTTTTTTTTTTTTTTTTTTTTTTTTTTTTTTTTTTTTTTTTTTTTTTTTTTTTTTTTTTTTTTTTTTTTTTTTTTTTTTTTTTTTTTTTTTTTTTTTTTTTTTTTTTTTTTTTTTTTTTTTTTTTTTTTTTTTTTTTTTTTTTTTTTTTTTTTTTTTTTTTTTTTTTTTTTTTTTTTTTTTTTTTTTTTTTTTTTTTTTTTTTTTTTTTTTTTTTTTTTTTTTTTTTTTTTTTTTTTTTTTTTTTTTTTTTTTTTTTTTTTTTTTTTTTTTTTTTTTTTTTTTTTTTTTTTTTTTTTTTTTTTTTTTTTTTTTTTTTTTTTTTTTTTTTTTTTTTTTTTTTTTTTTTTTTTTTTTTTTTTTTTTTTTTTTTTTTTTTTTTTTTTTTTTATTTCCATTATATTGGGATGAAATTGGAGAAGCACAATTGATTGGTCCTGACATCGTACAGCAAACAGTGGAGAAAATTGCTCTTATCCGACAAAGAATCTTAACAGCTCAAAGCCGGCAGAAAAGCTATGCAGACAAAAGACGAAGAGAACTAGAATTTGAAACAGGTATTGAAGTTTTTCTTAAGGTGTCACCTTTCAAAGGAGTTGTGAGATTTGGGAAAAGAGGCAAGTTGAACCCCAGATATATTGGACCTTTCCAAATTGTGAAGAGGATTGGGAAGTCAGCATACCAACTTCAGTTACCAGCCTCTCTGGAGGGAATTCATAATGTGTTTCATGTTTCCATGCTAAAGAAATGTGTTAGAGATCCTTCACAGATAGTGGAACAACAGAGCATCGAAGTTCTTCCTACTCTTACTTATGAGGAGAAACCAGTAAAAATCTTAGATTATGCAGTAAAGGTATTACGCAACAAAGAAGTTCCACTCGTAAAAGTCTTATGGCATAACCAGAACATTGAGGAGACAACCTGGGAGCGCCAGCAGGACATGATGGACCAATATCCAGAACTATTCAGGTACTGAATTTTGAGGACAAAATTCTTTTAAGGAGGATAGATTTGTACTTTTATAGAAGGGTTGGGGGAGTTATTGTGTAATACCCGGCTTGTACAGATTTTGGATTTAATATATTATATTAAAATTTTATTATATATGTGGCATTTTTCGTAAATATGTCAGATCAAGTCAGTTTCGCAAACGGAAAGCGTCATTACGATTTTAACGATTAATAGGGATTTTAGAGAATTTTGGGGAATTTTCGGTGTAATAACACTGTATTCTGAGTAATTACCTTGATTTTAATGTAATGGACGTTTAAGTAAAAAAAATAGTAAACGAGGTCTAAATTGCGAACGGACAGTTTTAATAGAACCTAAATAATGAATAGGGGCTATTGGCAAAATAAGGAAATTTGGAAAGTCCGAATCGTTGAATGATTAACGAAACGAATGACGAAACTTATATAAAATTAACGGCAAATGTCGTGTTTTGCCTCAGGCGAACGATTCTCGTGGACGAAGCTCGAGACTCTGTGCGTGCAAGGTAAGTTCTCGTGACTTACTCTGGCCGATTGGCCTACACCGTACGTCGATGTCGCGTCGAGGATCATTGGAGTGTTGTTTGTTTATACGTGTTGGATGGGTATGAGGTTTATTGTCTATAAGTTTTTTTTTTTTTTTTTTTTTTTTTTTTTTTTTTTTTTTTTTTTTTTTTTTTTTTTTTTTTTTTTTTTTTTTTTTTTTTTTTTTTTTTTTTTTTTTTTTTTTTTTTTTTTTTTTTTTTTTTTTTTTTTTTTTTTTTTTTTTTTTTTTTTTTTTTTTTTTTTTTTTTTTTTTTTTTTTTTTTTTTTTTTTTTTTTTTTTTTTTTTTTTTTTTTTTTTTTTTTTTTTTTTTTTTTTTTTTTTTTTTTTTTTTTTTTTTTTTTTTTTTTTTTTTTTTTTTTTTTTTTTTTTTTTTTTTTTTTTTTTTTTTTTTTTTTTTTTTTTTTTTTTTTTTTTTTTTTTTTTTTTTTTTTTTTTTTTTTTTTTTTTTTTTTTTTTTTTTTTTTTTTTTTTTTTTTTTTTTTTTTTTTTTTTTTTTTTTTTTTTTTTTTTTTTTTTTTTTTTTTTTTTTTTTTTTTTTTTTTTTTTTTTTTTTTTTTTTTTTTTTTTTTTTTTTTTTTTTTTTTTTTTTTTTTTTTTTTTTTTTTTTTTTTTTTTTTTTTTTTTTTTTTTTTTTTTTTTTTTTTTTTTTTTTTTTTTTTTTTTTTTTTTTTTTTTTTTTTTTTTTTTTTTTTTTTTTTTTTTTTTTTTTTTTTTTTTTTTTTTTTTTTTTTTTTTTTTTTTTTTTTTTTTTTTTTTTTTTTTTTTTTTTTTTTTTTTTTTTTTTTTTTTTTTTTTTTTTTTTTTTTTTTTTTTTTTTTTTTTTTTTTTTTTTTTTTTTTTTTTTTTTTTTTTTTTTTTTTTTTTTTTTTTTTTTTTTTTTTTTTTTAGGCCACTGGTCGTGTTTTGCCTCAGGCGAACGATTCTCGTGGACGAAGCTCGAGACTCTGTGCGTGCAAGGTAAGTTCTCGTGACTTACTCTGGCCGATTGGCCTACACCGTACGTCGATGTCGCGTCGAGGATCATTGGAGTGTTGTTTGTTTATACGTGTTGTATGGGTCGTCGGTTAGTGGTCTATAGTTTGTTATTTGTCTGATGGTAGTAGGTTTGATGCTTACTTTCTGCTTATTAACTGTTCATGAACACGTATTTCAAATGTCATGAAAATCAATTTCCGCACGTGTTTTTAAGAAAAGAAACGAACCTCTGTAATTAATCTACGTAATCTGTATTGGTTACGCGAGGTGGGATCAGGCATGGCTGTAGGGTTTGTGAGCATGTACCCCCCTCCTCTAGGTGGAAAGTGGTAGTTCGACCGCGGATGTATCCTTTCCATTTAGAGGGCTGATATCTCGGTAACAATCTGTCTGCGACGTAATAAAATGAAATGAATGATCTGAAACTGTATCTGTATCTGTATCTGTATCTGTATCTGTATCTGTATCTGTATCTGTATCTGTATCTGTATCTGTATCTGTATCTGTATCTGTATCTGTATCTGTATCTGTATCTGTATCTGTATCTGTATCTGTATCTGTATCTGTATCTGTATCTGTATCTGTATCTGTATCTGTATCTGTATCTGTATCTGTATCTGTATCTGTATCTGTATCTGTATCTGTATCTGTATCTGTATCTGTATCTGTATCTGTATCTGTATCTGTATCTGTATCTGTATCTGTATCTGTATCTGTATCTGTATCTGTATCTGTATCTGTATCTGTATCTGTATCTGTATCTGTATCTGTATCTGTATCTGTATCTGTATCTGTATCTGTATCTGTATCTGTATCTGTATCTGTATCTGTATCTGTATCTGTATCTGTATCTGTATCTGTATCTGTATCTGTATCTGTATCTGTATCTGTATCTGTATCTGTATCTGTATCTGTATCTGTATCTGTATCTGTATCTGTATCTGTATCTGTATCTGTATCTGTATCTGTATCTGTATCTGTATCTGTATCTGTATCTGTATCTGTATCTGTATCTGTATCTGTATCTGTATCTGTATCTGTATCTGTATCTGTATCTGTATCTGTATCTGTATCTGTATCTGTATCTGTATCTGTATCTGTATCTGTATCTGTATCTGTATCTGTATCTGTATCTGTATCTGTATCTGTATCTGTATCTGTATCTGTATCTGTATCTGTATCTGTATCTGTATCTGTATCTGTATCTGTATCTGTATCTGTATCTGTATCTGTATCTGTATCTGTATCTGTATCTGTATCTGTATCTGTATCTGTATCTGTATCTGTATCTGTATCTGTATCTGTATCTGTATCTGTATCTGTATCTGTATCTGTATCTGTATCTGTATCTGTATCTGTATCTGTATCTGTATCTGTATCTGTATCTGTATCTGTATCTGTATCTGTATCTGTATCTGTATCTGTATCTGTATCTGTATCTGTATCTGTATCTGTATCTGTATCTGTATCTGTATCTGTATCTGTATCTGTATCTGTATCTGTATCTGTATCTGTATCTGTATCTGTATCTGTATCTGTATCTGTATCTGTATCTGTATCTGTATCTGTATCTGTATCTGTATCTGTATCTGTATCTGTATCTGTATCTGTATCTGTATCTGTATCTGTATCTGTATCTGTATCTGTATCTGTATCTGTATCTGTATCTGTATCTGTATCTGTATCTGTATCTGTATCTGTATCTGTATCTGTATCTGTATCTGTATCTGTATCTGAAGTGTTGAAATTTTAGGTGTGTGGTGTGCAGGGAAGGTGAAAGAGATTTGGTGTTTTGTTCTCTGGAATTTCGAATTCCAGAGAGCATTTTTATGAAACTGTTAAAATTGGAGAAGTGTTGGGTTTAGCTCTCTGGAATCTCGGATTCCAGAGATGAGATTAGTCGCTGCAATACAGCGACTGGTCGTTGCAATATGCAGCGATCGGGCGCTGCATTATGCAGCGACTGATCGCTGTATAATGCAGCGCTTGCAGCGATTAGTCACTGTTTTTCTTTTGCCTCTGCCTTCCGGTTTTACCCTTGGTCGATTAGATAAATGTTTTAATTTTATTGTTTAGTTTTAAATGGTTTTAATTTAAATTGTTTTGAGTTTATATGGTTTTCGATTTCGATTCCGATTGGATTTCCGCTTCAGGTTAGGTTTAAAGTTTATAATGTCACACCCCTAAAACTGTACCCGTTTTTCCCCGAATATATTTTTTTTTTATCCTATTAAATTTAATTAAACTTTAAGTGGAAGCTAAACCGAAATCGAAACCAGAATCGAAATCGGAATTGAAAACTAACCTTTAAAACAATTTAAATAAAACTTTTAAAACAATTAAATTAAATCAATTAAAACTAATAAAACATAATAAAACATTAGGAGGGCAGAATTGGAATTCTGCCCTCAAAAGGAGCAGCGACTGGTCGCTGCTAATTGCAGCGCCCAATCGCCGCGGCTCGATCGCTGCGGCTCGATCGCTGCACAATGCAGCGATCAGGCGCTGCACATCGCAGCGCCCAGTCGCTGCACTTGTGCAGCGCCCAGTCGCTGCATGTTGCAGCGACCAGAACACTTGCTCTCTGGGATTTCCAGAGAGCAACTAGTGCATATTTACCTTCAATTCTTTCATAGAATTGAACTCCTCTATTTGCTCTCTGGAATCCAATTTCCAGAGAGCAAAACTCTTCTTTTTACACAGACACTCACCATATCACACGACCTAAACTCAACTGATACTCGATCAATTAAAACGTACTCAACGCTCAATCGATTTGCGTCAGACTTTGCGAAGTCCAACTGCATGGATAGCTCTAAAAACCGAGCTTATCCGTAACAAATCCTAAAGTCATTTAAGACGTTTTCGTAACATTTAAACGCAGTTTAAACCCAAAATATTTCTATATAACGTTAAATACAATTTAAACCAAGCAGTTCCAGAATTTCTATACTATACATCTATACATGTCAAACAGCCCAAAACCCTCAAAATCTATACATACTGTCCCACGGGTCGTGTAAGCCTCGACTGCGCCAGCACACCACACCGCAGCCATCCATCCGTCAACTGAACTATTGCCTCAGGTGGAGGAACGTCGCTCCTCACCGGTATCTCGTAGTCTATGTCACCTACACCATACATAAACCACACTATGAGATAAATCTCAGTAAGCCCTAGTAAATGCGATGCATGCTGTGCTATGAGTTCGATAAATCATGCTTTATTTTATCTTTCTATGCAATGTTCTGAGGTGTCATCGAGATCCTATACCCTCTAACCAGAGAGAGCTCATCCAGCGGGCGGACTAATCTTTCAGCTAGGAGGGGGGGGTACACTCTTACAATCCGTACAGCCGTGCCTTAGCCCCACCTCGCGTGACTGTAACTGTATGCCTTTCGGCCTGTAAGCCTTTCGGCCGGTGTCCTGTTAAGCCTTTCGGCCGTGAACTGTAAGCTTTCCGCCGTGAACTGTAAGCCTTTCGGCCGTGAACTGTAAGCCTTTCGGCCGGCCTTAGCCTTTCGGCCGTGAACTGTAAGCCTTTCGGCCGTGAACTGTAAGCCTTTCGGCCGTGAACTGTAAGCCTTTCGGCCGTGAACTGTAAGCCTTTCGGCCGTGAACTGTAAGCCTTTCGGCCGTGAACTGTAAGCCTTTCGGCCGTGAACTGTAAGCCTTTCGGCCGTGAACTGTAAGCCTTTCGGCCGTGAACTGTAAGCCTTTCGGCCGTGAACTGTAAGCCTTTCGGCCGTGAACTGTAAGCCTTTCGGCCGTGAACTGTAAGCCTTTCGGCCGTGAACTGTAAGCCTTTCGGCCGTGAACTGTAAGCCTTTCGGCCGTGAACTGTAAGCCTTTCGGCCGTGAACTGTAAGCCTTTCGGCCGTGAACTGTAAGCCTTTCGGCCGTGAACTGTAAGCCTTTCGGCCGTGAACTGTAAGCCTTTCGGCCGTGAACTGTAAGCCTTTCGGCCGTGAACTGTAAGCCTTTCGGCCGTGAACTGTAAGCCTTTCGGCCGTGAACTGTAAGCCTTTCGGCCGTGAACTGTAAGCCTTTCGGCCGTGAACTGTAAGCCTTTCGGCCGTGAACTGTAAGCCTTTCGGCCGTGAACTGTAAGCCTTTCGGCCGTGAACTGTAAGCCTTTCGGCCGTGAACTGTAAGCCTTTCGGCCGTGAACTGTAAGCCTTTCGGCCGTGAACTGTAAGCCTTTCGGCCGTGAACTGTAAGCCTTTCGGCCGTGAACTGTAAGCCTTTCGGCCGTGAACTGTAAGCCTTTCGGCCGTGAACTGTAAGCCTTTCGGCCGTGAACTGTAAGCCTTTCGGCCGTGAACTGTAAGCCTTTCGGCCGTGAACTGTAAGCCTTTCGGCCGTGAACTGTAAGCCTTTCGGCCGTGAACTGTAAGCCTTTCGGCCGTGAACTGTAAGCCTTTCGGCCGTGAACTGTAAGCCTTTCGGCCGTGAACTGTAAGCCTTTCGGCCGTGAACTGTAAGCCTTTCGGCCGTGAACTGTAAGCCTTTCGGCCGTGAACTGTAAGCCTTTCGGCCGTGAACTGTAAGCCTTTCGGCCGTGAACTGTAAGCCTTTCGGCCGTGAACTGTAAGCCTTTCGGCCGTGAACTGTAAGCCTTTCGGCCGTGAACTGTAAGCCTTTCGGCCGTGAACTGTAAGCCTTTCGGCCGTGAACTGTAAGCCTTTCGGCCGTGAACTGTAAGCCTTTCGGCCGTGAACTGTAAGCCTTTCGGCCGTGAACTGTAAGCCTTTCGGCCGTGAACTGTAAGCCTTTCGGCCGTGAACTGTAAGCCTTTCGGCCGTGAACTGTAAGCCTTTCGGCCGTGAACTGTAAGCCTTTCGGCCGTGAACTGTAAGCCTTTCGGCCGTGAACTGTAAGCCTTTCGGCCGTGAACTGTAAGCCTTTCGGCCGTGAACTGTAAGCCTTTCGGCCGTGAACTGTAAGCCTTTCGGCCGTGAACTGTAAGCCTTTCGGCCGTGAACTGTAAGCCTTTCGGCCGTGAACTGTAAGCCTAACCACGGATGCTTGTGAACAGTTCAATATTCATACAATAAACAAGCAACACATAGACCATCGGGACTTTAAAAAAAACGTAAACTATAAAACTCCTAGCCTAGCTACCCAAACCGAGCAAAACTAACTAAAGGCATCTCCAAAACGCCTCGAGACGACACGATGTACGTGTAGGCCGATCTTGGCCAAAGAAACTCACTAGGAACTCTACCTCGCGTCCAAAGCAGCTTAAACCCGTCCACGAGCACTGTTTACCTAAGGCAATTTACAGGATTTATGTTAAACGAGTTTATTCAAAAATCTCGAAATTTCGTAAATTCTAACATTTTTCCTAAATCGATTAGATTCGTCAAAATACGTCCAACACGTTCAATATTTACTTAATCATTGACAACCTATCGATTACGAGCCCTAGATCTCGTTTTTAATCGAAAACCTAAACGAACCTAAACGTTTAAAACTTTACGACCGAGAACGTCGATTGGAGGAGAACGCGTGAAGAAAACGAGACGAACGGAAGGAAAATCGGAGTCGGAATGGTTGGATTTCACTGTCGGCAGAGGAGGTTCTACGAGGGCTTTTTCTTCTCTGGAAGAAAATGAGGGATTTCAATCGCAGAAGTGTTCTGCGATTGAAACAAATTCGATTTTAAATGAAGAAATAAATAATTGAATGCTAAAGACGATTTTGCCCTTTTCTAAGTTTTTATATTAACTTTGTTCTTCGGTTCGTTAATCGTCCAACGATTTGAGTTCCCAAAACTTCCTTATTTCACCAATAAGTCCAACTTAGTACTCGGGATCTAATAAAACTGACCGTTCGCAATTCGGACCTCGTTTACTAATTTTACGAGAACGTCTTTTACACTACAAGAAACTTAATTACTCGGAATATAACGTTGTTACTCCGAAAATTCCCGTAAATTCCTTAAAATTCTTATTATTCGCTAGGGTCATAATGGCGCTTTCTTTTCGTGAAACGGACCTGATTTGACATATTTACCAAAAATGGCATTATATAATAAAATAACAATATAATATAATATATCCGAAATCCGTACATGCTGGGTATTACATTCTACCCTCCTTATTCAGAATTTTGTCCACAAAATTAAATCATACATATAACTCACTCAAAACAGCGTGGGATAACTCATCATCATATCTTGTTGTCGTTCCCAAGTCGCTTCTTCCACCTCATGGTTCCGCCAAAGGACTTTGACTAGCGGAATTTCCTTGTTGCGCAAAATCTTGGTGGAAAACTCCAAAATACGTAACGGCCTCACCTCGTAATTCAAGGTAGGCTGTACCTCGATCTCCGTAGGCTCTATGATATGCGACGGATTGCGAAGACACTTCCGAAGCATAGACACGTGGAATACGTCGTGGATACCCTCCATAGAAGCTGGAAGCTGTAGTCTGTACGCTAGCTTCCCGATCCTCTTCAGAATAGGAAAGGGCCCCACATAACGAGGGTTTAACTTACCCCGCCTCCCAAATCTCGCTATGCCTTTGAATGGAGAAACTTTAAGGTAGACCTCGTCACCTTCTTCAAACTCTAGCTCTCTCCGTCGTGTGTCTGCATAGCTCTTTTGCCTGCTCAGAGCTACCATAATACGCTGTCGAATAATGGCAATCTTCTCTGTCGTCTGCTGTAGAATCTCGGGACCAACGATGCTGGCCTCGCCAACCTCGCTCCAATATAGTGGAGATCTACACATCCGACCATATAAGGCTTCATACGGAGCCATACCAATAGTAGCCTGGTAGCTGTTATTATACGAGAACTCGATCAGCGGTAAATATCGGCTCCAAGAGCCCTGAAACTCCAGCACACACGCTCTGAGCATATCCTCAAGAATCTGATTAGTCCTCTCTGTCTGACCATCGGTCTGAGGATGAAACGCTGTGCTGAAATCTAGCTGAGTCCCCATAGCTCTGGGTAAACTCTTCCAGAACTTTGACGTGAATCTAGGATCCCTGTCGGAGACAATAGAAACTGGAACTCCGTGCAATCTGACAATCTCCTGCACATAGAGTTCGGCAAGCTGATCCATAGACGATATCATTTTCACGGGCAAAAAGTGAGCCGACTTTGTCAATCGGTCCACAATAACCCAAATGCCGTCGTGGCCTCTCGTAGTCCTCGGGAGCCCCACAATGAAATCCATAGAGATCTGCTCCCATTTCCACTCCGGAATCGGCAGTGGCTGTAGTGTTCCAGCTGGTCTCTGGTGCTCCGCCTTAACCTGTTGACAAACTAAACAGGTCTCGACGTACTGGGCGACCTCTCTCTTCATACCTGGCCACCAAAAGTGCTGCCGTAAGTCCCGGTACATCTTGGTACTTCCCGGGTGCACAGAATAAGCTGAAGAATGTGCCTCAGCCAATATCTCCTTCCTCAGACTCTCGTCGCTAGGCACGTACCACCTGTGCCCGAACTTCAGAATACCATCCGCTGATAAATGGAAATCCGACGAGTCATCTAACATCATACTGGATCGAAGCTCCATACACTCCGAATCGCTCCGCTGAGCCTCTCGTATACGATCCAGAATAGTCGGCCTGAGAGAAATGTTGGCGAGCATACCGGATAACTCAGCCACTATCTCCACTTCGAACCTCTCGATCTCAGATCGCAGCGTAACTGACATCGCTGCTAATGAAGGCTGACTCGCAGAAGGCACTCTACTCAAGGCATCAACAACCTTGTTCGCCTTCCCCGGATGGTACTTGATGTCAAAATCATAGTCTTTAACAAACTCGAGCCATCGTCTCTGTCTCATGTTCAGCTCCTTCTGCGTAAATAGGTACTTCAGGCTCTTGTGGTCGGAGAATACGTCGCACTGCTGCCCATACAAATAGTGTCTCCATATCTTCAGTGCGAAGACCACAGCCGCTAACTCGAGGTCATGCGTAGGGTAGTTCTGCTCATACGGCTTCAGCTGCCGAGAAGCGTAAGAAATGACTCTCCCCTCTTGCATCAGAACACAACCGAGTCCCACTCCAGATGCATCGCAATAAACACTGAATCTGACACCTTCAACAGGCAGTGCCAGCACTGGAGCGGTGGTCAACCTCTGCTTTAACTCCGCAAAGCTGTCATCACAAGCAGACGACCATATAAATCTCTCATGCTTTCGAGTCAATCGTGATAAGGGAAGTGCGATCTTCGAGAACCCCTGAATAAACTTCCGGTAATAACCGGCCAATCCGAGAAATCCACGTACCTCACGTACATTCTTCGGCTGCGGCCAATCACTGACCGCCTGGACTTTGCCCGGATCCACAGAAACTCCGTCCTGTGATATAATATGGCCAAGGAAACTCACTCTGTCAAGCCAGAACTCGCACTTGGAAAACTTCGGATAGAGCTGGCGCTGACTCAATATCTGTAAAACGATCCTCAAATGCTCCTCGTGGTCTTCCTTCGTCTTAGAATAGATGAGGATGTCGTCAATAAATACCACTACGAACTTGTCCAAGTACTCCTTAAAGACACGGTTCATCAGATCCATGAACGCTGCAGGAGCATTAGTGAGCCCAAATGACATAACGAGGAACTCATAATGCCCATACCTCGTCCAGAACGCGGTCTTTGGCACGTCATCCCTTCGGACCTTCAGCTGATAGTAACCCGAGCGCAGGTCAATCCTGGAGAATACTCGGGCACCCTGTAGCTGATCAAACAAGTCGTCGATCCTGGGCAGTGGATACTTGTTCTTCACTGTCAACTTGTTCAACTCCCTGTAATCAATACACATCCTGAGGGTCCCGTCCTTCTTTTTAACAAACAGAACAGGCGCACCCCAGGGCGAAACGCTGGGTCGGATGAAACCCTTCTCTAATAGCTCGTCAAGCTGAGTCCTCAACTCTCTTAACTCAGCCGGCGCTAATCTGTACGGATTCTTAAACGTCGGCGCGGTGTTCGGATAGACATCAATCGTGAACTCAATCTCCCGGTCGGGCGGTAATCCGGGAAGATCGTCAAGAAATATACCAGAGAAATCTCTGACAATAGGAATGTCGCTCGGCTGTAATCCGCTGAGCAACTGTACATCAAATACTGAGGCCATAAAAATAGAGCACGCACCTTTGAACTGCTCGTTGACCTGCATAGAATAAGAGATAGGCGATCCAGTCAATCGGTTCATCGCCTGATAAGAAAACTCCGCTCTGTCCGGGGGTCGGAAGGTCACAATCCCGGAGCGACAATCGATGGTGGCGAAGTGCTGTGCTAGCCAGTCCATCCCCAAAATAAGATCGTACCGCTCTATGCGCATAACAATCAGGCAAGCATAGAGGGTATTGCTCCCCACCAAGACTACATTGCCCTGGAGAATACGATCTGACTGCATATGTTCACCCGAAGGCAGCATCACACTAAACTCGACCCCAGCTAACTCTGACTCTAGTCCCAGTCTAGCCATACATGCAGTCAACACGAAGGAGTGCGTAGCTCCGGTATCCATCAGTGTAAATACAGTAGCACCCATAAGTAAAATAGTACCTGCAATCACGGCAGGCTGAGCCTCGTCATCAACGTCACCCGGCTCAATAAAGGCAAAAACTCTGGGCACAACTCTCCTCTGATCAGTGGCTGGCAGTCCTCCACTCCGTCTCGGGCAATCCCTAACAAAATGGCCCGGCTCCCCACACCAATAACATACATTCGTGCCCATCCTGCACTGGCCAGTGTGCTCCCTCTGGCATTTAGGACAAACTGGTGCCTGAGAAGTAACCTGTAACTGCTTCCCCTTTCCCCGGTCAATACCTCCCTCCAGAGGCCTTTTAATACCCCTCTGCTGTTGTGGCTGAGGCTGCGCTCTCGGTTGCCAGCCCTTACCCCTGACCTGAGGGTAGATCTCACGGAAGAAGCCCTTGGATGGCTCCCTCGATCTGACAGTATCCACATCAACTGCCTCAATGTCTAGCGCCCTGGCCACGATGTCATCATAGGATACATTCCGTACCCCCGATATAGTAAGGCGCATACGGAACTCTCGACTAAGCCCCTATAAAAACCTCCGTACCTTGTCCTCGTTGATGCCAACCTGACGCGGTGCGAACCGAGATAACTCCTCAAACCTCCTGACGTACTCGGGAATAGAAGCAGTCTGTCTCAACTGCATAAACTCCATCATCTTCGCCTCGCGAACGGTATGACTGAAATACTTGTCGTAGAATAACTCTCTGAATCTGTCCCAGCTCATAAGAGTCACATCGGTGGCTGACTTCACTGAATCCCACCAAAATCTGGCATCCAAGGCTAGGTGGTAGGTCACCAACGCTACCTTCTGTCCGTCCTCGATGCTCGCGTAACCCAACATATCCTCCATAGTACGAATCCACTCTTCAGCCGAAGAGGGATCCGTAGACTGCCCGTTAAACACGGGGGGCTGGAGCTTTTGAAATCTCTCCATCCCGCAATTAACCGGAATGGCTGGCTCTCGGGCTCTAGTGCCCTCTCTGTCAATCATAATGCCCAGCTGCTCGGATTGTCTAGCCATCTGCTCAGCCTGTCTCTCCATATGCTGAGACTGCTGGGCGATAAAATCCTTAAGCGTGTCAATCGTATTATCACGGTCGTCTCGATCATTCCGTGGACGCACCATAGCTATATAACTCCTATATAAAAGTTAAAACAAATATACTAAGAAACTAGAAACCAAATAAAGCTATAAACATACTTACAGTTGATGAAGAATGTCCGCGTAGTGGCTGTGCAGTCGAGCAGTCTACAGAACCGATTTTAAAACCCGGGGGCTTTGATACCATAACTGTCACACCCCTAAAACTGTACCCGTTTTTCCCCGAATATATTTTTTTTTATCCTATTAAATTTAATTAAACTTTAAGTGGAAGCTAAACCGAAATCGAAACCAGAATCGAAATCGGAATTGAAAACTAACCTTTAAAACAATTTAAATAAAACTTTTAAAACAATTAAATTAAATCAATTAAAACTAATAAAACATAATAAAACATTAGGAGGGCAGAATTGGAATTCTGCCCTCAAAAGGAGCAGCGACTGGTCGCTGCTAATTGCAGCGCCCAATCGCCGCGGCTCGATCGCTGCGGCTCGATCGCTGCGGCTCGATCGCTGCACAATGCAGCGATCGGGCGCTGCACATCGCAGCGCCCAGTCGCTGCACAGCAGCGACCAGAACACTTGCTCTCTGGGATTTCCAGAGAGCAACTAGTGCATACTTACCTTCAATTCTTTCACAGAATTGAACTCCTCTATTTGCTCTCTGGAATCCAATTTCCAGAGAGCAAAACTCTTCTTTTTACACAGACACTCACCATATCACACGACCTAAACTCAACTGATACTCGATCAATTAAAACGTACTCAACGCTCAATCGATTTGCGTCAGACTTTGCGAAGTCCAACTGCATGGATAGCTCTAAAAACCGAGCTTATCCGTAACAAATCCTAAAGTCATTTAAGACGTTTTCGTAACATTTAAACGCAGTTTAAACCCAAAATATTTCTATATAACGTTAAATACAATTTAAACCAAGCAGTTCCAGAATTTCTATACTATACATCTATACATGTCAAACAGCCCAAAAACCCTCAAAATCTATACATACTGTCCCCACGGGTCGTGTAAGCCTCGACTGCGCCAGCACACCACCGCAGCCATCATCCGTCAACTGAGCTATGCCTCAGGTGGAGGAACGTCGTCCTCACCTGGTATCTCGTAGTCTATGTCACCTACACCATACATAAACACACTATGAGATAAATCTCAGTAAGCCCTAGTAAATGCGATGCATGCTGTGCTATGAGTTCGATAAATCATGCTTTATTTTATCTTTCTATGCAATGTTCTGTAGGTGTCATCGAGATCCTATACCCTCTAACCAGAGAGAGCTCATCCAGCGGGCGGACTACTCTTTCCAGCTAGAGGAGGGGGGTACACTCTTACAATCCGTACAGCCGTGCCTGAGCCCCACCTCGCGTGACCTGTAACTGTATGCCTTTCGGCCTGTAAGCCTTTCGGCCGGTGTACTGTAAGCCTTTCGGCCGTGAACTGTAAGCCTTTCAGCCGTGAACTGTAAGCCTTTCGGCCGTGAACTGTAAGCCTTTCGGCCGTGCACTGTAAGCCTTTCGGCCGATGCTATGCTTTACGTTATCTTTAAAACTTTGTGCGGAAATTCGTTTTCATGCTTTTCTTTAAACCAAGTGATGCGTGAACAGTTCAATATCATACAATAAACAAGCAACACATAGACCATCGGGACTTTAAAAAAAAACGTAAACTATAAACTCCTAAGACCTAGCTACCCAAACCGAGCAAAACTAACTAAAGGCATCTCCAAAACGCCTCGAGACGACACGATGTACGGTGTAGGCCGATTTGGCCAAAGAAACTCACGAGAACTTACCTCGCGTCCAAAGCAGCTTAAACCCGTCCACGAGCACTGTTTACCTAAGCAATTTACAAGGATTTACGTTAAACGAGTTTATTCAAAAATCTCGAAATTTCGTAAATTCTAACATTTTTCCTAAATCGATTAGATTCGTCCAAATACGTCCAACACGTTCAATATTTACTTAATCATTGACAACCTATTGATTACGAGCCCTAGATCTCGTTTTTAATCGAAAACCTAAACGAACCTAAATGTTTAAAACTTTACGACCGAGAACGTCGATTGGAGGAGAACGCGTGAAGAAAACGAGACGAACGGAAGGAAAATCGGAGTCGGAATGGTTGGATTTCACTGTCGGCAGAGGAGGTTCTACGAGGGCTTTTTCTTCTCTGGAAGAAAATGAGGGATTTCAATCGCAGAAGTGTTCTGCGATTGAAACAAATTCGATTTTAAATGAAGAAATAAATAATTGAATGCTAAAGACGATTTTGCCCTTTTCTAAGTTTTTATATTAACTTTGTTCTTCGGTTCGTTAATCGTCCAACGATTTGAGTTCCCAAAACTTCCTTATTTCACCAATAAGTCCAACTTAGTACTCGGGATCTAATAAAACTGACCGTTCGCAATTCGGACCTCGTTTACTAATTTTACGAGAACGTCTTTTACACTACAAGAAACTTAATTACTCGGAATATAACGTTGTTACTCCGAAAATTCCCGTAAATTCCTTAAAATTCTTATTATTCGCTAGGGTCATAATGGCGCTTTCTTTTCGTGAAACGGACCTGATTTGACATATTTACCAAAAATGGCATTATATAATAAAATAACAATATAATATAATATATCCGAAATCCGTACATGCTGGGTATTACATATAATAAGTGTAAAAAAAAAAAAAATAATACGGGTAAATTGGGTACGGTATTAGGGACGTTACATTTATGGTATCAGAGCCCCCAGGTTTTAAAATCGGTTTTGTAGACTGCTCGACTGCACAGCCACTACGCAGACATCCTTTTTCAACTGTAAGTATGTTTACTGCTTTATTCGATTTCTTGTTTCTTAGGATTATTTGTGTTGATTTTTTTAGGACTTATATAAAATGGTTCGAGGAAAAGATCCTCGAGATGACGCGTTCGATCGACTTACGGAGTTGCTGGACCGCCAGTCACAGCACATGGACCGCCAGGCACAGCAAATCGAGAGTCTAGTAAATCGGGTAAATCAGGGGGATCAGAGAGCCCAGGATTTGATAGTTCCCAATAACCAGGGCATGCAGAAGTTTCAAAGCCTACGACCTCCAGTGTTCGACGGCCAATCATCGGATCCAACACGTGCTGAGGAATGGATCCGGGTGATGGAGGATATGCTAGGTTATGCAGAGGTTGGCGACGGGAGCAAGGTGGCTTACGTCACTTTTCACTTGGCCTTGGATGCTCGTTTCTGGTGGGACTCGATCAAGTCGACGACGGATGTATCAGTTATGACTTGGGATCGGTTCAAGTTCTTATTCTTTGATAAGTATTTCAACCGCACAGTGAGGGCGGCAAAGAGGAACGAGTTCACGCAGCTAAAGCAAACAGGTTCAGTTGCAGAGTATATCAGGAAGTTTGAGGATTTATCATGATTTGCCCCGCGTCTTGTCAGTGATAACGAGGAGAAGGTGCACCACTTTATGGAGGGACTTAATCCGGAGATTCGGATGCACGTGGTTGTCTCAGGTATTATTGATGCGCCATATTCAGATATTACAGCCAGAGCTCTAGATATTGAGGCTGCCAGAGTCACTTGTATTAGACCGAGGGAGCCAGCTAAGGGCTTCTTCCGCGAGATACGACCTCAGTCGCAGAGCCGAGGTTGGCAGCCTAGAGCACCGCCCCAGCCGCAGCAGAGGAGTGTGAAGAGACCTCTTGAGGGAGGTAACGACAGGGGCAAGGGAAAACAGGTACAGGGAGCTCCTCAAATACCGTGGTGCCCCGTGTGCCAGAAAGAACACAGTGGAGAGTGCCGTGTTGGCTCTAATAAATGCTACAGATGTGGTGGAGTCGGCCATTTTGTTAGAGATTGCCCGCATCCGGCTCGAGACCTGCCAGGCGGTGATCAGAGGAGGGTTATGCCCAGGATTTTTGCATTTATCGAGCCTGGCGATGTTGATGATGAGGATCAGCCTGCCGTGATAGCAGGTACTATATTGGTTACTGGCGTTCCTGTATTTTCTTTATTAGACACGGGGGCTACGCATTCTTTTGTTTCCACCGCTTGTGTGTCTAGATTGAGGCTTGCGCCAGAGTTATCAAAGTGCGAATACAGTGTGATGCTACCTTTGGGTGAGCGTATGCAGTCAGGTCATGTTGTCCAGGGCAATATTATCTCGATTGGGGATCGTACCCTCTATGCTCGCCTCATTGTTATGGGCATAGAACACTATGATCTGATCTTAGGGATGGACTGGCTGTCACAGCACTTTGCCACCATCGATTGTCGATCTGGGATTGTCACCTTTCGACCCCCGGGTAAAGCCGAGTTTTCTTATCAGGCGATGAGCAGATTGAGTAGCTCGCCTATTTCTTATTCCATGAAGGTCAACGAGCAGTTTAAAGGTGCGTGCTCTATTTATTTGGCCTCTGTATTTGATTGTCAGTTGCTCAGCGGAGAAAAGCCAAGCGACATTCCTATTGTCAGAGAGTTCTCTGGGATCTTTCTTGATGATCTTCCCGGGTTACCACCAGATCGGGAGATCGAATTCACCATTGATGTTTATCCAAACTCCGCGCCGAGGTTTAAAAACCCGTATCGATTGGCACCAGCTGAGTTGAGAGAGCTGAGGACTCAGCTTGACGAGTTGTTAGAAAAGGGATTTATTCGACCCAGTGTATCGCCTTGGGGTGCGCCCGTTTTGTTTGTCAAGAAGAAAGACGGGACCCTCAGGATGTGCATCGATTACAGGGAGTTGAACAAATTGACGGTGAAGAATAAGTATCCACTGCCTCGGATTGATGATTTATTTGATCAGCTGCAGGGTGCCCGAGTATGTTCGAGGATTGATCTACGCTCGGGTTACAACCAGCTGAAGGTCCGAAAGGATGATATACCGAAGACGGTATTCCGAACGAGGTATGGGCATTATGAGTTCCTTGTCATGTCTTTTGGACTTACTAATGCCCCTGCAGCGTTTATGGATTTGATGAACCGTGTCTTCAAGGAGTATCTGGACAAGTTCGTGGTAGTTTTCATCAACGACATTCTGATCTACTCTAAGACAAAGGAAGAACACGAGGAGCGTTTGAGGATTGTTCTGAGGACCTTATGTCAGCACCAGTTGTATCCGAAGTTCTCCAAATGCAAATTTTGGTTCGATCAGATCAGTTTTCTTCGCCATATTATATCGCAGGACGGAGTTTCTGTTGATCCGAGCAAAGTTCAGGCTGTCAGAGATTGGCCACAGCCGAAGAACGTACGTGAGGTGCGTGGATTTCTCGGATTGGCCGGTTATTATCGGAAGTTTATAGAGGGATTCTCGAAGATCGCACTTCCTCTTTCACGGTTGACTCGGAAGAACGAGAAGTTTATATGGTCGTCTGCTTGTAATGATAGTTTTATGGAGTTAAAGCATAGATTGACCACCGCTCCAGTACTGGCGTTACCTGTTGAAGGTGTCAGATACAGTATTTATTGTGATGCATCTGGAGTGGGACTCGGTTGTATATTGATGTAGGAGGGGAGAGTTATTGCATATGCTTCTCGGCAGTTGAAGCCGTACGAGCAGAATTACCCTACGCACGATCTTGAGTTAGCAGCTGTGGTCTTCGCACTGAAGATATGGAGACATTATTTATATGGGAAGCAGTGCGAGATATTTTCTGACCACAAGAGCCTGAAGTATTTATTTACGCAGAAGGAGCTGAACATGCGACAGAGACGATGGCTTGAGTTCGTCAAAGATTATGATTTTGATATCAAGTACCATCCAGGAAAGGCGAACAAGGTTGCTGATGCCTTGAGTAGAGTGCCTTCTGCGAGTCAGCCTTCATTAGCAGCGATGTATGTTACGCTGCGGTCTGAGATCGAGAGGTTCGACGTTGAGATAGTGGCAGAGTTGTCCAGTATGCTCACCAACATTTCACTCAGGCCGACTATTCTGGATCGGATACGTGAGGCTCAGCATGATGATACGGAGTGTGAGGAGCTTCGATCCAGCATGACATTGGGAGACTTGTCGGATTTCCATTTATCAGAGGACGGTATTCTGAAGTTCAAGCATAGGTGGTACGTGCCTAACGACGAGGATCTGAAGAAGGAGATATTGGCCGAGGCACATTCTTCGGCATATTCTGTGCACCCGGGAAGTACTAAGATGTACCGGGACCTAAAGCAACATTTCTGGTGGCTGAACATGAAGAGGGAGGTTGCCAAGTACGTTGAGACCTGTTTAGTATGTCAACAGGTGAAGGCAGAGCACCAGAGACCGGCCGGAACGTTATTGCCACTGCCAATTCCGGAGTGGAAGTGGGAGCAGATTTCCATGGATTTCATTGTGGGGCTCCCGAGGACGACGAAGAGCCATGACGGCATATGGGTTATTGTGGACCGATTGACAAAGTCGGCCCACTTCTTATCTGTGAAGATGGCGTCTTCCATGGATCAGCTCGCAGAGCTCTATGTACAGGAGATTGTGAGATTGCACGGAGTACCGGTTTCTATTGTCTCGAATCGAGATCCGAGGTTCACGTCGAAGTTCTGGAAGAGTCTGCATAAAGCTATGGGGACTCAGCTTAATTTCAGCACGGCCTTTCATTCTCAGACTGATGGTTAGACAGAGAGGACGAATCAGATTCTGGAGGATATGCTCAGAGCTTGTGTGCTGGAGTTTCAGGGCTCGTGGAGCCGATATTTGCCTCTGATTGAGTTCTCGTACAACAACAGCTTCCAGGCTACGATTGGCATGGCTCCGTATGAGGCGTTGTATGGTCGGAAGTGTTGGTCTCCGTTATATTGGGACGAGGTTGGCGAGGCCAGCATCGTTGGTCCAGAGATTCTACAGCAAACGGCAGAGAAGATTGCCATTATCCGATAGCGTATAGAGGTAGCTCAGAGCAGACAAAAGAGCTATGCTAACACGAGACGGAGAGAGCTAGAGTTCGAAGAAGGTGACGAGGTTTATCTTAAAGTTTCTCCGTTTAAAGGCGTTGCGAGATTTGGAAGGAGGGGCAAGTTAAACCCTCGTTATGTGGGGCCCTTTCCTATTCTGAAGAGGATCGGGAAGTTGGCGTACAGATTACAGCTTCCGGCTTCTTTGGAGGGTATCCACGACGTATTCCACGTGTCCATGCTTCGGAAGTGTTTACGTGATCCATCACATGCCGTGGAAGCGACAGAGATCGAGGTACAGCCTACCTTGACTTATGAGGAGAGGCCGGTGCGTATTTTGGAGACTTCCATCAAGGTATTGCGCAACAAAGAGATTCCGCTAGTCAAAGTCCTATGGCGGAACCACGAGGTGGAAGAAGCTACATGGGAGCGACAGCAGAATATGATGGCTAAGTATCCTGAGTTGTTCGTATGATGTAATTTTGTAGACAAAATTCTAAATAAGGTGGGTGGAATGTAATACCCGGCTTGTACGGATTTTGGATTTAATATATTATATTAATATGTTATTATATATGTGGCATTTTTCGTAAATATGTCAGATCAAGTCAGTTTCGCAAACGGAAAGCGTCATTACGATTTTAACGATTAATAGGGATTTTAGAGAATTTTGGGGAATTTTTGGTGTAATAACACTGTATTCCGAGTAATTACCTTGATTTTAATGTAATGGACGTTTAAGTAAAAAAAAATAGTAAACGAGGTCCAAATTGCGAACGGACAGTTTTAATAGAACCTAAATAATGAATAGGGGCTATTGGCAAAATAAGGAAATTTGGAAAGTCCGAATCGTTGGACGATTAACGAAACAAATGACGAAACTTATATAAAATTAAAGAAAAGGGTAATTTGGTAATTTACCAATTCTATATTATAAATTTAACCTAAATCTATTTCTCTCCCTCACTTTCTCTCTTTTCTTCTCTAGAATTCACGAACGCCAGAGAGCATTTTATTCTCTCACGGCGACTTCGACGATCAAACTTCTGATTCCGACTCCGTTCGTCTCATTTTCTTCACGCTTCCTCCTCCAATCGACGCTCTAGGTATGATTCTATAGTTTTAGAGCGTTAAATTCCGAGTTCCGTAGAGTTTGTCGTTAGGGTTTTCGTTTAGGATTTCGATAAAAATGTCGATTTAGGGTCCGAAATTAATAGTTTGATTGTGATAGACGATATAAAAGACGTATTGAACATTATAGGACGAAGTTAGAATGATTCGTGAAGAATGTTAGAAATCGTAAAAATTAGAGATTTTCGGAAAAACGCGTAAATAGTGAATTGAGGTGCCGAGCGTAAATTACTCGAATAAATAGCTCAATAAATCGAATTAAAGCTTTAGGAAATATCTTTAGTTAAGGTTTTGTTAATTTGGACGTTTAATAGCTTAATTCGGTTTTAACGGCAAATGTCGTGTTTTGCCTCAGGCGAACGACTCTCGTGGACGAAGCTCGAGGCTCTGTGCGCGCAAGGTAAGTTCTCGTGACTTACTCTGGCCGATTGGCCTACACCGTACGTCGATGTCGCGTCGAGGATCATTGGAGTGTTGTTTGTTTATACGTGTTGGTTGGGTAGTTAGGTTAGTTGTCTATAGGTTTTGTTTATTTGTCTTGATGGTATGTATGTTGATTGCTTACTTTCTGCTTATTAACTGTTCATGCATCACGTATTTCAAATGTCATGAAAATGAATTTCCGCACGTGTTTTTAAGAAAAGAAACGAACCTCTGTAATTAATCTACGTAATCTATATCTGGTTACGCGAGGTGGGGCTCAGGCATGGCTGTAGGGTTTGTGAGCATGTACCCCCCTCCTCTAGGTGGAAAGTGGTAGTTCGACCGCGGAATGTATCCTTTCCATTTAAAGGGCTGATATCTCGGTAACAATCTGTCTGCGACGTAATAAAATGAAATGAATGAATCTAAAACTGTATCTGTATCTGTATCTGAATCTGAAATCTGCATGTTTTTCCGAATGGCATACGCACGCATGCATCTGCATTTACGAAGCTTACTGAGATTTCATTATCTCATATGTGTCTGTATGGTGTAGGTGACGTTTTAGGTGACATCGAGCCAGGTGAGGACGACGTTCCTCCTCCTGACGTATGATGCAGTTGACGAAGAATGGCCCGTGGGAGTGTGCTGAGCAGTCGGTGCGTTTTGACCCGTGGGGACGTCTGTGTAAGTATTTTGGGGGATTTAATGGATGATACGAATGTATAGATGAACATATTAGGATGCTTGGATCTGGCTAGATGTTAGGTTCACGTTTTGATAGGTTTTAAATGTTTTTATGAATCTGGTTTATAAACCGGGTTTTTGTAAAGTTTTCATCGGAACGACTCTGGATTTAAAACAGGTGGATTAGTTGATTTTTAAACATATCCACGCGGTTCATTTTTAGGAAAACTGGTCGTGTTTAAAAGGAGTTTGAAGTGTTGAAATTTTAGGTGTGTGGTGTGCAGGGAAGGTGAAAGAGATTTGGTGTTTTGCTCTCTGGAATTTCGAATTCCAGAGAGCATTTTTATGAATTTGTTGAAATTGGAGAATTGTTGGGTTTAGCTCTCTGGAATCTCAGATTCCAGAGATGAGATTAGTCGCTGCAATACAGCGACTGGTTGCTGCAATATGCAGCGATCGGGCGCTGCATTATGTAGCGAATGATCGCTGTATAATGCAGCGCTTGCAGCGATTAGTCGCTGTTTTTCTTTTGCCTCTGCCTTCCGGTTTTACCCTTGGTCGATTAGATAAATGTTTTAATTTTATTGTTTAGTTTTAAATGGTTTTAATTTAAATTGTTTTGAGTTTATATGGTTTTCGATTTCGATTCCGATTGGATTTCCGCTTCATGTTAGGTTTAAAGTTTATAATAAGTGTAAAAAAAAAATAGTACGGGTAAATTGGGTACGGTATTAGGGACGTTACATATTGATTAGGTTAATAAATGTTCAGGCGAGGGCATGATGGTAATTAGAATTTTTACATAGTGGATAACGTATTTAAGGAAGAGTCCAGTGTGAGTAGCCGCCACTGTTTCATTTCTTTTTACCTCTCAGCTCGACGGATTCCCCCTAGGCGATTCCCCTCCAACCAAGGTGAGTTTTGATTCGATTACTTGCTGTTTTTAGTGTCTAGATAACTGGTGGATGACTATGTGTGCATTTTGGAAGTACAGAGAGTGATGGATGGGATTTGGGGTTTAGCGATGAATCGGGAATGGCGAAGAACAGAACCCTTAGAACTAGCCCTTTAGATTTCATAATGTTTAGAATGAAGTTTAGTAATGCTGTGCTTATGTTTTAGGTGAGCCAGCTCTTGGAATATCCTACCACCAGGAACTCTCGGTGAAGCCAGGTAAGTGAAGTATTGTGTGTGCCCTCAGGCCTACATCACAAAATAGTAGGTTTTTGTATGTTTTAGTATTTTCTGTATGTTATGCATCATGTTTTTGAAAGAATACGAAAATGAACTTTCATGCATCATTATGGAAAGGCAAGTACAGATTTAAACGCATTGGCGGTTAAAGTAACTAATCCACCCCTTAACTTATGAAGAGGATTTATGACATTGGGAGAACTGATCCCACTCCCAAGGGAACTGAGGGATCAGAATAGCTATTAAGGGACTTCATCCACCCCTTAACTGATGAAGATGATGTATGACATTGGGAGAATTGATCCCACTCCCAAGGGAATCGAGGGATCTGATCAGTAAATAAACGATGTGCAACTGAGATGAGAAAGTAGAAATTGCATATTCAGGATTTAAGTTTCAGCATATCATTTCATTATTGCTTTGCTTACTTAGCATTAGGCTAATAGATGAGTTTGTGATGTAGGTGTTGAGGATACTGCAGGTGAATTCCCTGAGTTTACTGACGAATAGATGGGGTTGGAGGAGCACTTCTCTGTCTCGAACTGGTTTACTGATGAGGCGGATTAACTAATGTCTGTCGGTGTGAAAGTTTAGTTGACAGTATTTCAATTTGAGTATATTGAGTTTTCATGACAGTAGCGATTTCAATGTTTTGAATACAATTTCGAGATTTTCCTGTTAATAGTATTCTGTTGGGATTAATGTTGGTACTCACTGGGTTTTAGTATTGTAATGGTTTGAAATATTTTTGAATGGTTTCAGTGAAGTGAGTAAATTCTTTTCTGTAATTAGAGTCGTGTTTGTATATCAAGGAGTAGATGAGATGTGGTTCTGTTCTCTATCGATAGATGAAGTCTATCGGCAGAGGTTGGGTTGTTGTTCTGTTGTTTATCGGAAGATGTCTTCAGTGGAAGCCATCGGATGATATGGAACGAAATATGTCGTTTAGCGATCGGTATATGTAGCTTGTTTTATCGGAAGATGTTGTTTGTTCACTATCAGTAGATGAAGTCTATCAGTAGATGTCGGGATATAGTTATGTGCCTATCGGAAGATATAAGTAGAGAGTTTGTCGTTTAGTGATCGGCGTATGCAGTCTACTCAATCGGAGGGTGTAGGTTTAAGTCTATAGGATGATGTCTCAGTAAACTCATCGGCAGATTCGTGCTGACGTCATCGGTAGGTTTAGGAGGACTCTTGTCGTTTAGTCACCGGTGGATGTAGAACAAAGTCGATCGGATGAAGGAAATCATCGGGCTGACGTCATCGGAAGATGTAGAGTGTATTTTGTCGTTTAGTCACCGGTAGATACAGTCTACCGAGAGATGTCCTTTGTTTTTCATTTGGCTGACGTCATCGGCAGAAGCCTTCTATTTCTTTTTCCGCTTCTTCCGTTGACTTTATTAATCGGCAGATCCGTTTGACCACTGTGACACCTCAAGTATTTCAATTTAAACTTCTATTTCCTATTGGCCGATTACTTCTCAATATTTCCAACGATTATGTTAACATTGTTTTTTTTATGGCTTTGTCTAATTCTATTTTTGCTTAAATGATTTCCGCTGCAAGTCTTTTTTTTAAAAAAAAAATACGGTTGAAATTTTTAGACATGTACGGGCATTGTGTGACGAATCGGGTTCAGATAACTCGGGGCGTTACAATCAGCTTGCCGAATTGTACATGCAAGAGATTGTTAGATTGCATGGGGTTCCTTGTACCATAGTTTCAGATCAGGATTCCAGATTCACATCTAAGTTTTGGAAGAGTTTACACAAAGCTATGGGAACACAGCTTAGTTTTAGCACAGCTTTCCACCCTCAAACAGATGGACAATCCGAAAGAACCATCCAAACATTAGAAGATATGCTCCGTGCCTGCATATTAGATTTTCAAGGATCTTGGAGTAAATATTTATCATTGGTGGAGTTTTCTTATAATAACAGTTTTCAGACAACAATAGGAATGGCACCGTATGAAGCATTGTATGGGTGAAAATGCAGATCACCTTTGTACTGGGATGAAGTTGGAGAAGTGCAGTCGCTTGGTCCTGACCTTGTGCAACAAACTATTGAGAAGGTTGCCCTCATCCGTCAGAGAATTTTGGCAGCCCAGAGTCGACAGAAGAGTTTTGCAGATTGCAGGCGTAGAGAGTTAGAACTTGTGATCGGTGATAAAGTTTTTCTCAAGGTGTCACCATTCAAAGGAGTCGTGAGATTTGGGAAGAGAGGAAAGTTGAACCCTAGATTCATTGGACCATTCTCGATCTTGAAAAGGGTTGGGAAGACAGCCTAGCAGTTACAGCTACCAACCTCTATAGAAGGAATCCATAATGTATTTCATATCTCCATGCTTAAGAAATGTGTACGAGATCCTTCTCAGATTGTGGAGCAGTAGAGTATTGAAGTTCACCCCACTCTTACATATGAGGAGAAACCTGTAAGGATCTTAGACTATGCAGTGAAGGTTTTGCGCAACAAAGAGGTTCCACTAGTGAAAGTCTTATGTCACAACCAGAACGTAGAGGAGACAACTTGGGAGCGCCAGGAAGACATGTTGGACCAATACCCAGAATTATTCAGGTACTGAATTTTGAGGACAAAATTCTTTTAAGGAGGGTAGATTGTAGCACCCGGTTCTATCGAACCAACTCTTTTATTATTAATGGTATACACCTGATTAATCAATAGTTTAAGTAGGGTTAGACAAGGGCACTAGAGTAAATTTACAATTTTCAAAAGTGGATAACGTATTTAAGGAAAGAGGGTTGGGTTTAATACACTGTAGCCGCCACCAATTTCATACTTTTCCTCTTCTGGTTTTCAGCTCAAGCAGCCGAGCTCCCTAGGCGATTTTCCTTGCCCGATTCTCCTTCAACTTAGGTAAGTTTTCCTCATTTCTCTTAAGATATAGTGGTTAGTTACCTGAGGGAGTACAATGTGAGGATTTTGAAGGTGCTGAGATTGAGCGTAGGTTCGGGTTCTTAGAGATAAATGGGATTACACGGGTAGCAGAGTTTCAAATCGGTTTCCTCAATCTTATTATTGATTTTTGGTAAGGTCTAGTGAGAGTTGGATTAATGTATTGCCATAAACTTAGGTAAGCGAGCTTTTGGAGTAGTTGAAACCGAGCATCACCAGGAGAGCCAGGTAAGTAAAGTTTGCTTGTGTCTTCGGGCCTACATCACGAAACATTAGGGTTTGTTTGCTAGAATGTGTTGGTATAACATGCATCATGTTTTAAAAATATACGAAAATGAATTTGAATGCATGTCAGCATGGTAAGGATTGAACATATTGAAACAGTTATGTGAATCAGTTTTACTGTTAAAGGAACTAATCCACCCCTTAATGAGACAGTGGATATTTATACTTTGGGAGAATTGATCCAACTTCTAATTTCACAGGGGGATCTGAATATGTGAATCAGATTTACTGTTAAGGGAACTAATCCACCCCTTAATGAGACAGTGGATATTTATACTTTGGGAGGGTTGATCCGACTCCCAACTTCACAGGGGGATCTGAACAGAAACGAAGCATGAACAACTGAGTTGAGAAAGTAGAAATTGCATGTTTAGGAATTTATATTTCAGTGTTTCATTTCATTACTGCTTTACTTACTTAGCATTAGGCTCATAGATGAGTTTTGTGATGTAGGTGAAGAAGTGATAGCAGGTGTGATTACTGAGTCTGCTGAGGACTAGATTGGTTTTGGAGTGCATCTTTGTAACAATCTGGCAGCTGATGGGGCGGTTTAACTGATGTCAGTTGGTGTGAAGGTTCAGTTGACAACGTTTCAATTTTAGTGTGTTGAGTTTTCATGACAGTAGTGGTTTTCAATATTTTGAATATGTTTCTTTTCTTGAGCTTGCTGATAATAGTATTTGGTTAGGCATAAATGTTGATTTTACTGAAATTGAGTAATGTAAGGATTTGAATTGTTCTAAATGGTTTCAGTGAAGTAAGCTCGTCCTTCTCGCAGCTAGAGATGTTTTTGTATGAAATTTGAATAGTAGAAATATCGTCTACTTTCTGTTGAGTTTTCTGGAATTACTTAGGGTCAGAGGTTTTTGAATGTCTGGAGTAAGTTTCTTTGCAAATTCAACCATCGGTGAATGGAGTTCACCAGTGGATGTTGGGTGTTTGTTCGCTGATAGATGTTGGCGGATCGAATCATCCGGTTGACGACACCGGATGATGTCGAGTATTCTACTCACCGATGGATGTCGTGTGATAATCCACCGGAAGATGTAGGAAGTGTTTTGTCGTTTAGTGATCGGTGGACGTCGTGCGTTAATCCACCGGAAGATGTAGGAAGTGTTTTGTCATTTAGTGACCGGTGGACGTCGTGTGTTAATCCACCGGAAGATGTAGGAAGTGTTTTTTCGTTTAGTCACCGGTGGATGCAGTATAGCGTCGATCATCCGGCTGACGTCACCGGAAGGTGTAGAGAATATTTTGTCGTTTTGTCACCGGATGATATCTTCTATTTTCTACTTCAGCCCTTTTTGTTGACTTTGTTCAGCGGGCGACGCGTTTGACTTTTTTAAGACTTATGGAGTATTTTGCAATTTAAACTTTTATTCTTTTGCTGATTATTCCTTAACATTTTAACTGATTAATCAAGCATCGTACAATAGCTTTGCTTAACTTTTTTTTTACTTAAACGATTTCCGCTGTAAGTTTTTGAATGTTTGAAGTTTTAGAAAACATCAAATTTTGACTTTCGAGTAGACCTCTAAGTTTGGTTCAAAGTTTTTCCGAGTTTCGTGCAAGATTGTGTAACAAACCGGGTTCAGAAAGTTCGGGTCGTTACAACCCAAAAACCAGAAATAAACCCTCCAAAATCGTAAAACCTTACCCAGGGAGTGTTTTCGTAGAAGAAACGTGAAGGAAACGTTGAAAATCGGAGGAGGAATGTTGAAGTGTGAAGAACGCCGTGGAGGAGAAGCGAAATCACCGTTGGAGAGGGATTTTGGAGAAAAAAACGTTAAGTGTGGGGAGAAGAAGGGTTTTTGTTATTTTTAATAAATTTGACTTGACAAATGACAAGTTTACCCTTCCACTTAGCTTTCCGTTTATCTCATTGTTTGCCTATCGGTTCGGTTTTTTCAAATTTTCTTATTTCACCAATAATTCTCATTTATTACTAGGGTTCTAATAAAACTTTTTGTTCGTTAAACGGATTTAATTTATTATTTTTACGAATTAAACCACCATAGGGTTAAAAACGGAAACCTGAGCGTTACTCTTTCGATTTGAATTCTGAAATTTCCATATTTCTCCTAAAATTCATATCAGTCATAAGAGTTCTATTAAAACTCTCCATTTTCAAAACGAACTTATTCCACTTATTTACAAAAATGCAACTCTTCATTCCACTTATTTACAAAAATGCCATTGTGCGACAAAATTCAAAAACCCATAAAACCGGGTGTTACAAACAGGCTTAGATTTATTCATGTTAAACCTGCAGAGAACCTTCTGAATATACCCCTTTTGACTTAGGTACAGTTTACCAGCTTTCCTATCTCTCCGTATTTCTATACCAAGAATTCTTTTGGCGGCTCCCAAATCTTTCATCTCAAATTCATTACTCAATTGTTCTTTAACCCTTTTGATATCTTCTATATATATCTTTAGCTGCTATCAACATATCATCTATATATAAGAGCAGATAAATCCTTGACCCATTCTTGCCATTCTTCATGTAAACACAACTGTCATAATTGCTCTTTCTGAAACCTTGATCAGACATGAATGAATCAAATCTCTTATACCATTATCTTGGCGATTGCTTTAGACCATAGAGAGACTTTTTCAACGAACAAATATAAGTCTCCTTTCCAGGAACTTTGAAGCCTTCATGTTGCTGCATATAGATGTCCTCCTCAAGTTTTCCATGTAAAAATGCAGTTTTCACATCCAACTGCTCAAGCTCAAGGTCGTGCATAGCCACAATGCCTAACAAAGCTCAAATCGAGCTATGCTTAACAACAGGAGAAAACACATCAGTGAAGTCTACACTTAGAATATGACTGTAACCCTTAGCAACCAGACGTGCTTTGTACCTGTCTTCTTCAACACCCGGTGTACCTTCCTTTTTCTTGAACACCTATTTGCATCTAACAGATTTCTTATCCTTAGACAACTCGACTAAGTTCCACGTGCCATTTTTCTGAAGAGACTCCATCTCCTCCTGCATAATAATCATCCATTTTTCACAATCCTTTGAACTTAACGCCTCTGAATAGGTAGATGGTTCATCACATGCATCAATGCTTTCAGCTACACTCAAAGCATAAGCAATTAAATCTGCTTCCCCATATTTTTGTGGAGGTCTAATATCCCTCCTTGGTCTATTTTTGGCAATGCAATATTGTGGGGAAGCCAATACCGATGGCTGTAGAGAAACAATGTCATCATGTGTTTCTGAACTGTCTTGAACTGAAGATCCTGATGTCGACCCTGATCCAAGTTCAATTTCAAAACTTTCACTGGATATCTGATTAGTCTTTTCTGGCAAGACCTCTGGAGATGGTTTATTCAACATAGCAGTCTCGTCAAATATCACATCTCTACTATATCTGACTTTACTATGTCCTGGACACCATAATTTGTATCTCTTTACCCCAGACTTGTATCCAAGGAATACACACTTTAATGATCTTGATTCTAACTTACTCTGATCAACATGAGCATATGCAGAACAACCGAACACTCTCAACACAGAATAATCGGCAGCAGTTGTAACGCCCCGAACCCGCCCCGGGCCCGGTGCGTCACGATGCAAACGAATCCCGTGTTTAAAACGACGTTTAAAATAATTTTCGTAAAATATTCGGCTCGGTTTTGTAAAATTCCCGGCTCGATGTTCGGGTTTTTCGAACCCTCAAATTTTCTTGGAACACGTGTCTAAAATACGTTAAAATACGTTGGAAAAATGTCGGGTCAAAACATGTTGGAAATCGGGCGAAAAATGAAAAAAAAATCAAAAATGGGGCAAAGAGGGGCGCTGGGCGCGCGCTGGGCACCAGGCGCGCCCAGGAGGTGTGCAGTGTGCGCGCTACGCGTGCGCTGAGCGCGCGCCAAGCGCGCCGCACGCGCCGCACGCGCGCGCGCGTCCCGCGCTGGAGCGCACCAGCTCGCCCCGCTTCTTGATTTCCACGACCGATCGTGGCTAAATGCCCGATCGGTCGGGCCTCCTCGGGTTTTCTTCACCCAAAAATTTCCCGACCGCGACCGGTCGTGCCCCGGGCCCGATCGGTCAGGCCCGCTCGGGTTTTTCATCACCGAAAACACCCAAAAACGCCCTTTTTAACCTTTTTCCACCTCCCTACACGTTTTAACACTTTTCTACATCCCCGACACCTCCAAAAATTCTGAAAATTTAAACATACCTTCCCGACACCTAAATCTTCGAGTCCCGTAAAAATCTCGGAAAACCGACTTAAAACAAATAAATACAAAAATAACGAACACGACCCGACGTTAGTTATTTTAAAATCAAAACGGGCAATATAACGCCTAAAACTTTAAATACCCAAAACCTGAAATAAATCACAGAAATATACCATTTCAATCCCCAAACACTAACAACCACTACGAAAATAGTTTCAACCAAAACGACACACGAATTAAAATCATTTACATCGAAACCGTACAACCGGTACTAAACACCCTTGGTTCTACCTTACTCCAAAAAACATTACAAACTCTAAACAACCATCTATCAAATATTCACCTCCCACACTACCCGAGGAAAAGTGGTCCAGACGCCCCGACAATGACCCGCACCGGCGGACTCCGTTCCCCTCCGACTGCGGCCTAATCCTGAGCTGTCTTATCAACCTCACCTGTATAAATCTCGTCACCTACACCATAGAACACAACGTAAGCCTAATGCTTAGCAAGTAGGGAATAACAAATACTACAGAAAGAAACACTCGACAAACAATCCTAATGCATGTTGTTTCTAACCCTCAGTTGTTCTTATTTGCCGTTCGTTATTTTAAACATTTCATAAGCCGTGTGGGTCAGGTAAGCTCACATCCTATACGGTACAAGACGGCCATAAGCTCACGCCCTATAGTCGTACAGAACGGCCTTTCCAACACCACCATTGTAACGACCCCGGCCAGGAGCCGTCACGTGTTCATATTCTTTCATTAATCGTTTGCTTGACTTTTACCATTATTACATTCACTTACTATCTCTCAACAGACTTTCACATTTAACATATATTTTTTTTTAAACTGGTAATAGAAACGCAGAACCATTAAGGAAGACGAACCCTCTCGTGCCCGACTTCCCACGCCTCGTCGGCTCAACCTTCACAGAGTCGAGCGACTAGACTCGGTCATTGGCTTCTTGACAATTTCGGGAAAAGAGGAGGTGCCCTCAATTCTCTTAACTTAATACCACTCGGGTTTGCATGGGTTGCATGCGTTGACAACCCTCATAAATTTAGTCGTCCGGTCATCACGTGCATTACGTGTGACTCGCTTAACATCGCCTAAAAGGAGACATCTTCCGGTGGGCACGTGGGTCTCGCGTGCTAAATTAAAACATCATCCGGTCGCTAATCGACAAAACACATTTTACATCTTCCGGTCGCTAAGCGACAAAACACATTTTACATCTTCCGGTCGCTAAGCGACAAAACACATTTTACATCTTCCGGTCGCTAAGCGACAAAACACATTTTACATCTTCCGGTGACGTCATCCGGAAGACTAAACCATCATACAACTATCATTCGGCATCTGCCGATGACGTCAGCCGGAAGACTAGACCATCAAACAACTAACTCTCGGCATCTGCCGATGACGTCAGCCGGAAGATTGCCTCATCCAGCTTCCGTCTTACGTTAGAGAACACTAAATCATCAAATAACTCCTCCCAACGGAAAGAAAACACAACTCATTCAAAATGCATATAGCGGAAGACTTAAGCAACAGATCATTTATAAATCGATATAATCATTCCCTGACTCAATGATCCACTAGACAGTTTCAAAGCTCAACGTTTTAAAATAATCTCATCCTACTTAAACTACCATGTCCTTTAACATACTGTAACATAAGAGTCTTAACCAGGGGTCATAAATCGCCTCTCCAGTCCCGCACTGTCACCTTGAGCATCCTCCAGCAACCAGCCTTAAGCATCCTCTTTGCACATAACATCCTCACCTGAACCTTCTTCACCTACACCATAAGGTTTAACTATAAGCCTAATGCTTAGTAAGGAATGCATGCTGACAGATATACATGAGTACACAATTTAAAGAGACATAAGTTCATAAATCATTCATCATTCGTGTTCATCTTTATCATTTACATGACATGTATTAAGGCAGGAGACGAGGGAGGAAGACAGGGGTACATAGTCATTTGCCTATCGCGGCAGACATACATAATCATTTGCCTATCGCGACAATCATGATACATCACTCGGCCTCCCCAGTGGGAGAATTCGCGAGCCATACATATCATTAACTCGGCCTCCACCAGTGGGAGATTTCGCGAGTCATACATATCATTAACTCGGCCTCCACCAGTGGGAGAATTCGCGAGTCATACATAACATAGTCTTTCCCCGCTCTGCACTTAATCTTGGTTACATTTGCTTTTCATGTTCTCAACTTAATCATAACAGGGACACAGTGCATAGACATAAAGTTCATAGAGAGAAGTCATATCATGAGGACAAGTAAAACATCCTGTAACTTTACATTTACTTACACAACTTCTTCATATCGTGGAAATAACAAATCATAGTCAATAAGCTAACATCTCAGTGATTTCCTAATACCCTTGCGGTGTAGGGCCCTAGTGGCCGGAAATATTAACACATTCACTTACCTGGATTCCTTAGCAATCCGAGTTTCTTTCCTTTAAACTTCTTCACCTAAAACATGTACATTACAGTAGTTAAAACAAAGTCCTAATAGTCCTAATCATAAACCATCCTAGGATCTAATAGCTAAAGTCATTCCGATTCCTCTGTTTGACACACTGCAGTCTGAAATCCGAAACTAGGTGGACAGGTTTTACCATTGATTAAATCCGAGTTGGTTACTTAAAATGCTCAGAATCGATTCGGGATGACATTTCTACTCCCAGATTTTAAAAAGTCATAAACTACTCGGCCACTGCTAAAAAAAATCCGAACTCAGTGCCGAGCTGAAAACAGAGCTCTATTTACTAATGAATGACTACATTGTCCATTTCGTACCTCGGGTGTGGATTTGCAGAGAAGAGCAAGCTCGAAACCAGCCGTCGGTAAAGGGAAGTTCTGGTAGCCGAGAGCAAGAACTTGGGAAAGAAGGAATCGCCGAGAGGGAATGTCGGCTACAGTGGTAATAAATGAGGTTTAAGGTTTCCATTTCCTATTTATACTAAATCCATCGATTTTAATTACAAAACTGCCACCCAACCTAGTTTCACACAACTTGTAATAAATTTGTCTTAACATTAAATTTTAAATCATAAGGGTTAAATAAGAGGGTGACAATGAAAATGGCTAGAAAATCACCTGGCCGAAATGTCGGGTGTTACAACCATCACGTATTTTAGCCGGTCACGTATTTTAGCTGGTCAGCCGGTCAGCCGGTCATCTCTCATAGAGATCCCCTCAGGGCACTCTAATCAAGAAAAGTTTGCCGTTCACTTTGTCTGATTACCGTTCACACTCACAATGCATGTAAAACTCAACACGAACCAACAATATATATAAAACTCAACGCGAATCAAAGCAACACAATATCACACGAAACAAATAACACCACACAACACGAAAGAAATAAACAACTGTTAACCCTACCGTTCCATGGTGTAGGCCTAAGGCATCAAAAGAATTCCTCTACTTACCTTATTGCTCGATCCGTTCACTTCGTCCACTTCGTCTGACCGAGTTACTCGCTCAATTACCTAACAAATAAGGAAAGTTTACTTAATACAAACTAAAAGGGTTCTAAGAAATCAACTCACTTAAACAAAACTAACCCATATTCACACAACCTCACACTTAAACACTTAAACCCACATTTGACCGTCTAACTTCAAACGGTCGTAACTCACTCGTTTTTCAACGGATTTCGACGTGCCACCCCAACTCGGAAACCTCTTCACATCTACTATCCATTGAATCACTCAAATCAACCAACCAAACACTTTGGTCAGCCCGAAATTCCCAAAGACAGAATCGGGTATATGGTGTTCTTCAACCTATTTTGTGTAACACTCTTTCAATCTTCCATCTAATCCCTCTAACAACCTAAATCACTCCATTCAACAACTAAACTACCAAAATAGGAAGGAAATCTAACATCTAAACTTAATTTTTCGGAATCCCTAACCTAGGGTTTTCCAACATTCTCCAAACTCAACCAAAATACATAAAAACACTTCTAAACTTCATCTAAATGTACACAAACCAAAACCCAAGTGAAATTACCTTGAAAAGTCTTCAATAGATGAAGAAAGGAGAAAGGGGATCGATGGCTATGGAGGAGAAGGGAGACGCACGATGAAGATGGAGAAGAAAAGAGCAACTCTCCTTTTTAACCTACATGTTTTTCCACTTTTTGAATACCTCCACCATTCTTTTTAAAAATTGCAAATAAACCCCACTCTTCTTCTCCTCATTTCATCCAACGTGATGGCTTTTCAATTTCCCCACTTCCTATCATTAATTGCATACTTCCTATTGGTTGATATCCCTTTGACTTTTCAACAACCATCCTCCACCAATCACAAGGTGTTTTGACTTGTCAAACCCTCCAATTCTAATACACTTCAATGCACACCTTACACTTGCATAACTAACCTATCCTAACACGTCAAATCTAAGGTTACGCACGTATTAGGAAATTCCCGGATGTTACAGCAGTACCAGACCAAACTTCTTCAGTAGTTTTCTTATTAAGAGCAGTATTTGGGGAACGATTTACAATGTAACAAGCAGTTTCTGCAGCTTCAACCCAAAATGACTTAGGTAAACCTGAACTTGAGAGCATACACCGAAACTTTTTCACTTGAGAGCATACACCGAACCTTTTCCATTAAAGTTCTATTCATTCTCTCTGCTACACCATTATGTTGTGGAGTCCCCGGGATTATCAGATGCCTCAAAATTCCTTCTATTCTGCAAAAAGAATTGAACTCCTCTGAACAAAACTCCAACCCATTATCGGTGCGAAGATGTTTTACCTACCTCTCTGTCTGCTTTTCAACCATCGTTTTCCAATCCTTGAAAGTAGAAAATACATCACTCTTTTTCTTTAAGAAGAATACCCATACTTTTCTGGAGAAATCATTTATGAATGTTAACATATAATGTGCCCCTCCCTTGGAAGGCACCTGTGCTGGTCCCTATAGATCTGAGTGAATATAATCTAGAATCTCCTTTGAATTGTGAGTACCCATAGAAAATTTGACTCTTTTCTGTTTCCCAGCTAGACAATGCTCGCAAAAATGTAATTTATTGGTGCTCTGACCATTCAAAAGTCCCATTTTGCTTAATTCAGACAAACCATGCTCACTCATGTGTCCCAGACGCATATGCCATAAACTGGTGAGATCTTCATCTGACAATGAAGTACTAACAGCCATATCCCCAACAACTGTAGAACCCTGCAAAACATACAGATTTCCAGACTTTCTCTGTCCTTTCATCATAACAAGAGAACCTCGACTGATCTTCAAAACTCCACCTTCACCGGTGTACTTGTACCCATTAACATCCAGAGTACTCAACAAGATCAAATTCCTTTGCAGTTCGGGAACGTGTCGCACATCACCGAGTGTCCTGACTACTCCGTCATACATTTTGATTCTCACTGTACCAATTCCTGCAATCTTACAAGATGCATTATTTCCAATTAATACAGCTCCTTTTGTCACAGTTTCATAAGTTAAAAACCATTCTCGATTGAGACACATATGAAATGTGCATGCCGAATCCAGAATCCATTCCTTATATGACCTTGAGTTTTCCTTAGACATTATCAATAGATTACCTTGATCACTTTCATCACTTTTATCTTCAGCAACAACTGCTTCACCAGAGTTCCCTGACTGTTTTTCATTTTGTTCACTTTGTTCTTTTCTCTTGTTTTGCAGCTGATAACACTCTGATTTTATATGCCCCTTTTTCTGACAGTAAAAACAAATTTTGTTTCTATTCCTGGACTTTGATCTGCCCCTTGAATTATTTTTGCCATGATTGTTTTTCTCTAACTTCTCTGTAGCTCTACCTTGAGTAACAAGTCCCTCGCCTTGAGTTCCAGATCCAACTACAAGGTGCTTCATCCTTTCCTTTGAAAGAAAAGCATCATAGACTTCCTTCAGGGTTAGCGTGTCACGACTATATAACATCGTGTCCCGAAAAGTATTGTATGAAACAGGCAACGAGCACAAAAAAATCAAAGCTAAATCCTCATCATCATATTTGCACTCCAAAGTTTCCAAATCCGAAACTATCTCTTTGAATGCACACAAGTGTTCTTCGATAGAAGCCCATTCTCTCATATGACGAAAATATAATCTTTGTTTCAAATGCAGCTTACTCGTGAGAGTTTTATGTTAGCACAATTCTTCCAATTTTGACCATACTTCAGCAGCAGATTTCGCCTTCAACACATCTTCCAAAATTGAATTTGACAAGTGTAGATGAATCAGGGATAATGCTTTTCTGTCTCTAGTGAGTTTCTCCGCCTCTGACCAAGACTCAGGCATATTATCAAAACCAAGTAACGTGTCATCCAATTCCATTTGAGCGAGTACGTCTCGCATCTTTACCTGCCATATTAAAAATCTTGTATTCCTAACCAGCAAAGGAATATCGTATTTTAATGATGTCATCCTTCAAAAATTCAAATATTTTCCTAGCAATATCTCAACCAGATAATTACTCCAAAAAACAAACAATATCTGAACCCTCCAAAATAAACTTCAGAACCCCAAGATTTCACAAACAAAAAATTTCATAATATCGAGTCCAAAATTAATTAGAAAATTCCAGGCACCTAATAATCAATATGCAGAATTTTGTTTTTGCAACCTGTGAAAATACCAATAACAGAACAAGCTGTTGCTGGCTGGCTGGTCGGCGGTGGGTTCTTGGAAGGCAAGGCAGTGGGTTGTTCGCGCGACGGCAGCGAGGCGTCTTAGCGTGGCCTGTTTCGTGAGGGAGAAGACTCCTCTGTTTTACACTTCTCCTCTGTTGCTTCGTGGCGAGCAGAACGGAGAGCGGCGGTCGGTTCTGTGCGTGCGACGATGGAGTTCACGGGCAGGCTCTGCTCGGTTGATGACAGATGACGGCGGCGTGCCGTGTGAGCAATCAGAGTTTGTCGGCGACTCTCCTTGTCGTTCTGTCGGACGGAGGACAGCGACACTAGGGCACGCGGTTCTGCTTCACGTTTCGCATGGATGTGGCTCGGGTGGCGCTTACCTCTTTTCCTCTGTTGAAGAAGAACAACGAACCAAAAGAGAGAAACAGCTTTTCTCTCTGTTTCTTCATGCAGAGAAAAACAGAAAAGAAAATAAATTTCTTTTCTTTTTCTATTTTCTTTTTCCTCCAAATTTCGATTTCAATTACCGAAATTGCAAATATGAAAAACGTTCGATACCTTCGAAAAATCAAATCCTTATTTCCGAAAACCTTAAACCTGAAGCTTTGATACCAATTGTTGAAAAACCAAACTGAAAACGAAAAAGGAAAACGAGAAACAGTGGACACCAAGATTTACGTGGAAACCCTAGAAGGGAAAAAACCACGAGTGGAGGAGAAATCACTATGTAAAATCAAGGTACAATGAGTTTTGCCACACTAGCATATATTTATACATAACATAAATGTAACAACCGACAACTTCAGCCAGGTGACTTCCTAACTGTATTAACGGTCATAAATATTCAATCTTCACGGTTTAGAGTTTTATACCAAGAATAATTAATTTCATGTGGATTTAAACTAGGTTGGGTGGCAAAGTTGTAATAATGGAGGGTGATGACCAATATATAAAGAAAAAGGAAATGTTTTAAACCTCACTTGAACCACTGTAGCCGACACCTTCCTTTTCGGCGATTTCTTCCCTCCCAAGCTCTTGCTCTCTGCTTTCAGCACACTTTCTTCGACGATCGGTTTCTCTGCCACTACTCGACTACTCTGTGCCGGAGGTATGCAATAGACAACGTAGCTATCTGTTAGTTTGTTAGCCCTGTTTTCTACTCGGCATTGGAGTTTTGGATTTTTCCAATGGCCGACTAATAATAAGAACACTTGAAATCTGAGAGTGGGAATGCTTTTATCAAATCGAATCTGGACATTTAGAACAACCACCCGTGAGTAATCGATAATCGAATCTGTCTGTTCTGGGATTTGGATTTCAAACTGCACAGGGTACTAGACTAAGGATTCGGGAATGACTTTAGCTATTAAATCTTAGGATAACTTGAGATTAGAACTATTAGGATTTTGTTTTAACTACTGCAATGTAAATGTTTTAGGTGGAGAAGTTTGAAGAGAAAGGAGCTCAAGTGCTAAGGAGACCAGGTAAGTGAATGTATTAAGATTTCCAGCTAATAGAGCCCTACATCGTGGGAGTACTAGGTTGTTTTAGATGTCTAATGTTTACCTTATGATGATGAGCTTGTCTGCACTTGAAGGATTGATGAATGATGTGAGTTATACTATTTGATGACCTGCTAGTGAATGTGAAGTTGTTTGCTCTGGTATGATCCTTGTCATAGTCTGATGGGTTAAAAGTTCTCATGTTCATGCATCATGAATGTTTCTCAAGCATAAGAAAATGTTTTAATGCATGTTTTCCATGAACAAGATATGTATGTATATATGTATATATATAAGCGATCGGCAGATGTAGTGTCTAAGCCATTGGATGATGAAAGTGCTATTTTGTCATCTAGTGATCGGCAGATGTAGAGTGTTTAAGCCATCGGATGATGAAAGTGCTATTTTGTCGTCTAGCGATCGGCAGATGTAGAGTGTTTAAGCCATCGGATGATGAGAGTGTTATTTTGTCGTCTAGCGATCGGCAGATGTAGTGTCTAAGCCATCGGATGATGAAAGTGCTATTTTGTCGTCTAGCGATCGGCAGATGTAGAGTGTTTAAGCCATCGGATGATGAGAGTGTTATTTTGTCGTCTAGCGATCGACAGATGTAGTGTCTAAGCCATCAGATGATGAAAGTGCTATTTTGTCGTCTAGTGATCGGCAGATGTAGAGTGTTTAAGCCATCGGATGATGAGAGTGTTATTTTGTCGTCTAGCGATCGGCAGATGTAGTGTCTAAGCCATCGGATGATGAAAGTGCTATTTTGTCGTCTAGCGATCGGCAGATGTAGAGTGTTTAAGCCATCGGATGATGAGAGTGTTATTTTGTCGTCTAGTGATCGGCAGATGTAGTGTCTAAGCCATCGGATGATGAGAGTGTTATTTTGTCGTCTAGTGATCGGCAGATGTAGAGTGTTTAAGCCATCGGATGATGAAAGTGCTATTTTGTCGTCTAGCGATCGGCAGATGTAGAGTGTTTAAGCCATCGGATGATGAAAGTGCTATTTTGTCGTCTAGTGATCGGCAGATGTAGAGTGTTTAAGCCATCGGATGATGAAAGTGCTATTTTGTCGTCTAGCGATCGGCAGATGTAGAGTGTTTAAGCCATCGGATGATGAGAGTGTTATTTTGTCGTCTAGTGATCGGCAGATGTAGAGTGTTTAAGCCATCGGATGATGAGAGTGTTATTTTGTCGTCTAGCGATCGGCAGATGTAGAGTGTTTAAGCCATCGGATGATGAAAGTGCTATTTTGTCGTCTAGCGATCGGCAGATGTAGTGTCTAAGCCATCGGATGATGAAAGTGCTATTTTGTCGTCTAGTGATCGGCAGATGTAGTGTCTAAGCCATCGGATGATGAAAGTGCTATTTTGTCGTCTAGCGATCGGCAGATGTAGAGTGTTTAAGCCATCGGATGATGAAAGTGCTATTTTGTCGTCTAGTGATCGGCAGATGTAGAGTGTTTAAGCCATCGGATGATGAGAGTGTTATTTTGTCGTCTAGTGATCGGCAGATGTAGAGTGTTTAAGCCATCGGATGATGAAAGTGCTATTTTGTCGTCTAGCGATCGGCAGATGTAGAGTGTTTAAGCCATCGGATGATGAAAGTGCTATTTTGTCGTCTAGTGATCGGCAGATGTAGAGTGTTTAAGCCATCGGATGATGAGAGTGTTATTTTGTCGTCTAGCGATCGGCAGATGTAGAGTGTTTAAGCCATCGGATGATGAAAGTGCTATTTTGTCGTCTAGCGATCGGCAGATGTAGAGTGTTTAAGCCATCGGATGATGAAAGTGCTATTTTGTCGTCTAGCGATCGGCAGATGTAGTGTCTAAGCCATCGGATGATGAAAGTGCTATTTTGTCGTCTAGTGATCGGCAGATGTAGTGTCTAAGCCATCGGATGATGAAAGTGCTATTTTGTCGTCTAGCGATCGGCAGATGTAGAGTGTTTAAGCCATCGGATGATGAAAGTGCTATTTTGTCGTCTAGCGATCGGCAGATGTAGAGTGTTTAAGCCATCGGATGATGAAAGTGCTATTTTGTCGTCTAGTGATCGGCAGATGTAGAGTGTTTAAGCCATCGGATGATGAGAGTGTTATTTTGTCGTCTAGCGATCGGCAGATGTAGAGTGTTTAAGCCATCGGATGATGAAAGTGCTATTTTGTCGTCTAGCGATCGGCAGATGTAGAGTGTTTAAGCCATCGGATGATGAAAGTGTTATTTTGTCGTCTAGCGATCGGCAGATGTAGAGTGTTTAAGCCATCGGATGATGAGAGTGTTATTTTGTCATCTAGTGATCGGCAGATGTAGTGTCTAAGCCATCGGATGATGAAAGTGCTATTTTGTCGTCTAGCGATCGGCAGATGTAGAGTGTTTAAGCCATCGGATGATGAAAGTGCTATTTTGTCGTCTAGTGATCGGCAGATGTAGAGTGTTTAAGCCATCGGATGATGAAAGTGCTATTTTGTCGTCTAGTGATCGGCAGATGTAGAGTGTTTAAGCCATCGGATGATGAAAGTGCTATTTTGTCGTCTAGTGATCGGCAGATGTAGAGTGTTTAAGCCATCGGATGATGAAAGTGCTATTTTGTCGTCTAGTGATCGGCAGATGTAGTGTCTAAGCCATCGGATGATGAAAGTGCTATTTTGTCGTCTAGTGATCGGCAGATGTAGAGTGTTTAAGCCATCGGATGATGAGAGTGTTATTTTGTCGTCTAGCGATCGGCAGATGTAGAGTGTTTAAGCCATCGGATGATGAAAGTGCTATTTTGTCGTCTAGTGATCGGCAGATGTAGTGTCTAAGCCATCGGATGATGAAAGTGCTATTTTGTCGTCTAGTGATCGGCAGATGTAGAGTGTTTAAGCCATCGGATGATGAAAGTGCTATTTTGTCGTCTAGTGATCGGCAGATGTAGAGTGTTTAAGCCATCGGATGATGAAAGTGCTATTTTGTCGTCTAGTGATCGGCAGATGTAGAGTGTTTAAGCCATCGGATGATGAAAGTGCTATTTTGTCGTCTAGTGATCGGCAGATGTAGAGTGTTTAAGCCATCGGATGATGAAAGTGCTATTTTGTCGTCTAGTGATCGGCAGATGTAGTGTCTAAGCCATCGGATGATGAGAGTGTTATTTTGTCGTCTAGTGATCGGCAGATGTAGAGTGTTTAAGCCATCGGATGATGAAAGTGCTATTTTGTCGTCTAGTGATCGGCAGATGTAGTGTCTAAGCCATCGGATGATGAAAGTGCTATTTTGTCGTCTAGTGATCGGCAGATGTAGTGTCTAAGCCATCGGATGATGAAAGTGCTATTTTGTCGTCTAGCGATCGGCAGATGTAGAGTGTTTAAGCCATCGGATGATGAAAGTGCTATTTTGTCGTCTAGCGATCGGCAGATGTAGAGTGTTTAAGCCATCGGATGATGTAACGTACAGAGTTTTGGCCTTTAGTAATCCACAGAAGAGCAGGCCTCGTACTTTATTTGCCTCCGCCCCACCAACGCTGCCAAATGTTCCACGACCCAATGGTTCTGTAGGTGCTCCCGTTCCTTCTCGTCCATTCAAAAATGGTGCAATTGTACCAGGTCAGATGCCCATGTTCCGCCTGCCGCCTCCTCAACTCTACCTATCCAATGCCTGGACAGCAGCTTGGTCGGGTCAACCTCAACAACTTGGTCAAGGGATGCCTATGCCGGTCTTGTTGCCACCAGTTCAGTAGTTCCGGTCACCTCCGTAGGTGCTCTTCCCCCTCGATCACTCCCTTCACCAATGGAATTGGTGGTCAACCCACCCATGTGGCAGCTGCCGCCTCAGCAGCTGGGTGAGAGTGTAACACCCGAGATTTTTCTATAACGCATATAGGCCTAAGAGTAATCGTTTAGAGGGATTATGTTTAGTAATGAAAGGTTTAGAAATAATGAAAAAGGAAGAAGAATGAAGTTGACAAATCAAATAAGGATAGGTTTGAAATGTTGAAGAAAAGTCAAACTAACAATGAACCAATAGGAATTTGTGGTTGAAAAGTCAAAAGTATCTAACAACCAATAGGAATGAAGAGTTTGTGATGAAAATGAAATGTAAAAATAAGGGATTAAAAGAGTGGTTCACGTTGGAAAAGTTGAAGGAGAAGTGAGTTGAAAATTCAAAACAAACACATTTTGAAAAGTCAAAACAACAAGTGGACCAATAGGAATTAATTGTTGAAAATTCAAAGTAAATTACATGCAATAATGAGTGATGAGGGAGGTCTTTGGCGTTGAAAGCTTGAGTGAAAAAGGGAGGGTTAACTTTTAATTTTTAAAAGTTGTGAGGAGGAAAATCAAAGGTGGAGAATGGTTTTATAAAAGGGAAAAGTAAAAAGGTGAAAAATCAATTTTTCTCTTCTCCTTCTTCTCCAAATCGTGGCAGCCATTGAAGTGTATCTCCTTCCTTCAATCTTCCATTTTCTCAAGCTTTAAGGTAAGAGTTTAAGTGGGTTTTATGTTTGATGCAACTTAGGATTGATTTTTAGTGTTTTGATGGAGTTTGTGTGAGTTTTAGTTAGGGTTTGGAAACCCTAGCTTGAGAGCTCTGAATTTTGGGTTCTTGGATGAGTGTTCTTCCTAGATTTGGTTATTTAAGCTTTAGATAGGTTAGTTTAGATTGTTTAGGTGGTTAGAGGAGTGAATTGGTGAAATTGTGCAAAACCGGGTTTTATGCAAAATGGGAGCCAAATCTATTGGTGCATTTTCAGATTGGCTAAGTGTTTTGTTTGGTTAATTTAAGCATTTCAATGGATAGTAGACGTGTAGAGGTTTCTGAATTGGGGTGGCACGTCAAAATTCGTTGAAAAACGAGAGAGTTATGACCGATTGAAGTTAGACGGTGGAAATTGGTGAAAAATCGGGTGTTGGGGTTTTTATTTTGAAAAGTTAGTTTGGTTGTGTGAGAAATTTAGTAAATATCCTTTAGTTTATGTTTTGGTGATTTTAAGTGATTTTTCCATTAATGTGCTAGGTTAACGAGCGAGTGAATTGTATACTCAGAGTGAGCCAACACGTGCGGGAGTTCAGGTAAGTAGTGGGCGTGTGTTTGTTGCCTTCGGGCCTACACAACAGAACGGTAGGATTTATTGTTTGATAGTGCATTGTTAGTGTTTGAGTATTGTTTGATGAATTGCTGGGTTGTTATTGTTAGTGTTTGAGTATTGTTTGATGAATTGCTGGGTTGTTATTGTTAGTGTTTGAGTATTGTTTGATGAATTGCTGGGTTGTTATTGTTAGTGTTTGAGTATTGTTTGATGAATTGCTGGGTTGTTATTGTTAGTGTTTGAGTATTGTTTGAAATATGGCAATCTTCGGGAGGTTTCCACAAAAGATATGCAGTGGTTCCTCATCGCGAAGTAGTGTCTGAAATATGGCAATCTTCGGGAGGTTTCCACAAAAGATATGCAGTGGTTCCTCGTCGCGAAGTAGTGTTTGAAATATGGCAATCTTCGGGAGGTTTCCACAAAAGATATGCAGTGGTTCCTCGTCGCGAAGTAGTGTCTGAAATATGGCAATCTTCGGGAGGTTTCCACAAAAGATATGCAGTGGTTCCTCGTCGCGAAGTAGTGTCTGAAATATGGCAATCTTCGGGAGGTTTCCACAAAAGATATGCAGTGGTTCCTCGTCGCGAAGTAGTGTCTGAAATATGGCAATCTTCGGGAGGTTTCCACAAAAGATATGCAGTGGTTCCTCGTCGCGAAGTAGTGTCTGAAATATGGCAATCTTCGGGAGGTTTCCACAAAAGATATGCAGTGGTTCCTCGTCGCGAAGTAGTGTCTGAAATATGGCAATCTTCGGGAGGTTTCCACAAAAGATATGCAGTGGTTCCTCGTCGCGAAGTAGTGTCTGAAATATGGCAATCTTCGGGAGGTTTCCACAAAAGATATGCAGTGGTTCCTCGTCGCGAAGTAGTGTCTGAAATATGGCAATCTTCGGGAGGTTTCCACAAAAGATATGCAGTGGTTCCTCGTCGCGAAGTAGTGTCTGAAATATGGCAATCTTCGGGAGGTTTCCACAAAAGATATGCAGTGGTTCCTCGTCGCGAAGTAGTGTCTGAAATATGGCAATCTTCGGGAGGTTTCCACAAAAGATATGCAGTGGTTCCTCGTCGCGAAGTAGTGTCTGAAATATGGCAATCTTCGGGAGGTTTCCACAAAAGATATGCAGTGGTTCCTCGTCGCGAAGTAGTGTCTGAAATATGGCAATCTTCGGGAGGTTTCCACAAAAGATATGCAGTGGTTCCTCGTCGCGAAGTAGTGTCTGAAATATGGCAATCTTCGGGAGGTTTCCACAAAAGATATGCAGTGGTTCCTCGTCGCGAAGTAGTGTCTGAAATATGGCAATCTTCGGGAGGTTTCCACAAAAGATATGCAGTGGTTCCTCGTCGCGAAGTAGTGTCTGAAATATGGCAATCTTCGGGAGGTTTCCACAAAAGATATGCAGTGGTTCCTCGTCGCGAAGTAGTGTCTGAAATATGGCAATCTTCGGGAGGTTTCCACAAAAGATATGCAGTGGTTCCTCGTCGCGAAGTAGTGTCTGAAATATGGCAATCTTCGGGAGGTTTCCACAAAAGATATGCAGTGGTTCCTCGTCGCGAAGTAGTGTCTGAAATATGGCAATCTTCGGGAGGTTTCCACAAAAGATATGCAGTGGTTCCTCGTCGCGAAGTAGTGTCTGAAATATGGCAATCTTCGGGAGGTTTCCACAAAAGATATGCAGTGGTTCCTCATCACGAAGTAGTGTCTGAAATATGGCAATCTTCGGGAGGTTTCCACAAAAGATATGCAGTGGTTCCTCGTCGCGAAGTAGTGTCTGAAATATGGCAATCTTCGGGAGGTTTCCACAAAAGATATGCAGTGGTTCCTCGTCGCGAAGTAGTGTCTGAAATATGGCAATCTTCGGGAGGTTTCCACAAAAGATATGCAGTGGTTCCTCGTCGCGAAGTAGTGTCTGAAATATGGCAATCTTCGGGAGGTTTCCACAAAAGATATGCAGTGGTTCCTCGTCGCGAAGTAGTGTCTGAAATATGGCAATCTTCGGGAGGTTTCCACAAAAGATATGCAGTGGTTCCTCGTCGCGAAGTAGTGTCTGAAATATGGCAATCTTCGGGAGGTTTCCACAAAAGATATGCAGTGGTTCCTCGTCGCGAAGTAGTGTCTGAAATATGGCAATCTTCGGGAGGTTTCCACAAAAGATATGCAGTGGTTCCTCGTCGCGAAGTAGTGTCTGAAATATGGCAATCTTCGGGAGGTTTCCACAAAAGATATGCAGTGGTTCCTCGTCGCGAAGTAGTGTCTGAAATATGGCAATCTTCGGGAGGTTTCCACAAAAGATATGCAGTGGTTCCTCGTCGCGAAGTAGTGTCTGAAATATGGCAATCTTCGGGAGGTTTCCACAAAAGATATGCAGTGGTTCCTCGTCGCGAAGTAGTGTCTGAAATATGGCAATCTTCGGGAGGTTTCCACAAAAGATATGCAGTGGTTCCTCGTCGCGAAGTAGTGTCTGAAATATGGCAATCTTCGGGAGGTTTCCACAAAAGATATGCAGTGGTTCCTCGTCGCGAAGTAGTGTTTGAAATATGGCAATCTTCGGGAGGTTTCCACAAAAGATATGCAGTGGTTCCTCGTCGCGAAGTAGTGTCTGAAATATGGCAATCTTCGGGAGGTTTCCACAAAAGATATGCAGTGGTTCCTCGTCGCGAAGTAGTGTCTGAAATATGGCAATCTTCGGGAGGTTTCCACAAAAGATATGCAGTGGTTCCTCGTCGCGAAGTAGTGTCTGAAATATGGCAATCTTCGGGAGGTTTCCACAAAAGATATGCAGTGGTTCCTCGTCGCGAAGTAGTGTCTGAAATATGGCAATCTTCGGGAGGTTTCCACAAAAGATATGCAGTGGTTCCTCGTCGCGAAGTAGTGTCTGAAATATGGCAATCTTCGGGAGGTTTCCACAAAAGATATGCAGTGGTTCCTCGTCGCGAAGTAGTGTCTGAAATATGGCAATCTTCGGGAGGTTTCCACAAAAGATATGCAGTGGTTCCTCGTCGCGAAGTAGTGTCTGAAATATGGCAATCTTCGGGAGGTTTCCACAAAAGATATGCAGTGGTTCCTCGTCGCGAAGTAGTGTCTGAAATATGGCAATCTTCGGGAGGTTTCCACAAAAGATATGCAGTGGTTCCTCGTCGCGAAGTAGTGTCTGAAATATGGCAATCTTCGGGAGGTTTCCACAAAAGATATGCAGTGGTTCCTCGTCGCGAAGTAGTGTCTGAAATATGGCAATCTTCGGGAGGTTTCCACAAAAGATATGCAGTGGTTCCTCGTCGCGAAGTAGTGTCTGAAATATGGCAATCTTCGGGAGGTTTCCACAAAAGATATGCAGTGGTTCCTCGTCGCGAAGTAGTGTCTGAAATATGGCAATCTTCGGGAGGTTTCCACAAAAGATATGCAGTGGTTCCTCGTCGCGAAGTAGTGTCTGAAATATGGCAATCTTCGGGAGGTTTCCACAAAAGATATGCAGTGGTTCCTCGTCGCGAAGTAGTGTCTGAAATATGGCAATCTTCGGGAGGTTTCCACAAAAGATATGCAGTGGTTCCTCGTCGCGAAGTAGTGTCTGAAATATGGCAATCTTCGGGAGGTTTCCACAAAAGATATGCAGTGGTTCCTCGTCGCGAAGTAGTGTCTGAAATATGGCAATCTTCGGGAGGTTTCCACAAAAGATATGCAGTGGTTCCTCGTCGCGAAGTAGTGTCTGAAATATGGCAATCTTCGGGAGGTTTCCACAAAAGATATGCAGTGGTTCCTCGTCGCGAAGTAGTGTCTGAAATATGGCAATCTTCGGGAGGTTTCCACAAAGCATGTGTTAGGATTGTGTGAGAGTTGTGTGTGCATAGTGTATGTTTGTATTTGTTGTCCTCTACTTGCTAAGTGTAAGCTTACTTGTGTGTGCGTGTTCTGTGGTGTAGGTAACGACGCGGGTTACAGGTGAGCTAAGTGAGTGAGCCAGGACTGGGAGCAGTAGGAGATGCACGGGGCGTGCCGGTGCGGGCAGTTGTCGGGGCGTCTCGACCATGGTCTTCGGGATGTATGTGAGATTTGTATTTGGTTAAGTTTAGTTAGATTTCGGGTGTGGCTTGTATGGAGATTTTGAGGTTTTGTGGTTAGTTTTGTGTAATATGTTTTGGTTAGTTTTGAGTTAGTATGGAGGGGTGTATATAATTGGTTATGTTTGGTCTGGTTGTGGTTGAGATTTGGTTTAATTGGTTGGTATTGTGGTGTGGTTTGTTTGGGATTGGATTTGTGGTGTTAGTTTGGTTATTTTTGTTTTGGTGTACATAGTACTTGGATTTGGTTAAATGGTGTTTTTAAATGTGTTTGTTTTTCAGGTTTTGGATTTTAAACTTTTAGCCGTTATATTGCCGATTTTTGATTTTTAAATCAATAACGTCGGGTTACTTTCACTATTTTTATTATTAATCGTCTTAAGTCAAAAATTCTACGAAAATTGTTTAAAAGACGTTTTAAACGGGGGGTTGGTTAGCAAAGTAGTGCACCGAGCCGTGGTCGGTTCGGGGGTGTTACAGAGAGGCCTGGTTCTTTCCAAATGCCAGTGATGCCTTCACCACCTCCGCCTAATTATATTTCACTATGACCTTCCTAACCGTCAGAAAATGTAGAAGAGGAAGAGATTGAAGAAGATAATTGGAAATTGTATTCTATCTTCTTATCTCAACTAAGGAAAATATAGAGGCTTTTATAAGCCTGAACTATTAACAGAGAAAAACGACAAAAAGACACGTAGCTACAGGAAAGATTACAGAGATAGAGAAAATCAAATGCTAACAGAATTGTAACGGTTTTGACGAACCTGGCTTAGTGATATGGTTCAACATCCCCCGCAAACGCATGGGTCGAAGAAGAACTGTGAGTTTGATACAAAGTTCTTCAAAGTGGGCGACAGTCAATGGTTTTGTCAAGCAGTTAGCAATTTGATCAATTGAAGGTGCAAAAGCAATCTTCAGAGAACCATTTACTACTTTTTCATGTACAAAGTGCTTATCAATTTCCACATGCTTGGAGTGAGCGTGAAAAACAGGATTCGACGCAAGGTTAAGAGTACTAATATTATCATAATAAATCAGTGGAGGTGAATTTCTAGATATGCGCAGCTCTGTGAGTAGTGATTGGATTCATCATATTTCAGCAGTTCCATTTGCAAGTGCTCGATATTCAGACTCTGTACTTGAACGGGAGACGGCGCGTTGTTTTGATGACGACCAGAAAATTAAGTTATGACTAAGAAATATACAGTGAGCGCTTGTGCTACGACGATCATCAGGGCATAATGCCCAATCAGCATTTGTGTAACAATATAGTGCTTGATATGCGCTTTGTTGAAGAAATAGTCTCAAGTGAGCAGTACCTCGTAAGTACTTGAGAAAACGTTTGACGGCTTTCATGTGAAGATCTGTAACAACCCAAAATTTTCAAACTTATTTTATATATATATATATATTCACTTACATACAAAGTTCAAGCCTAATACTCAACAAGTAATGTGTAATGAATAATTTAAATAAACTAGAAGGATTATCAATTTGTAAATCATACAGTTTCAGTTTTCTTTCACTTTACAGTCCAGTCATTGGGGGTGATTCAGTCTAAGGGGGAGTAGGAACCGTTTGGTCCACCTCATGCGGGACAACCAAACTCAAGCCCCACCCCACAATACTATTTACTACAGTCATATCGTTCAATCTTTTTTACAAAAAAAAAAAATATGCGTAAATCATTTTTAATACTTTTGTAAAACATGATGCATGATATATGCAGAATAGATATAAACAATGAAATCTAAGCATTTCATATCCTCAATGTCAGACTTAAAAGAGTCGCCCACGGGTCAAAATCGCTCTAACAATCACAAGTGCTCGCCATGAACATACGCCGTCAACTATCTCTTCCAATCTAGTTAGTGCTCATAATTCTCACCAGCAATTTCATCACTTACATTACAAAGTTCAAGCCTAATACTCAACAAGTAATGTGTAATGAATAATTTAAATAAACTATAATGATTATGCAATTTGTAAATCAATACAGTTTCAGTTTTCTTTCACTTTACAGTCCAGTCATTGGGGGTGATTCAGTCTAAGGGGGAGTAGGAACCGTTTGGTCCACCTCATGCGGGACAACCAAACTCAAGCCCCACCCCACAATAACTATTTACGTACATTCATATCGTTCAATCTTTTTTACAAAAAAAAAAAATATGCGTAAATCATTTTTAATACTTTTGTAAAACATGATGCATGATATATGCAGAATATATATAAACATGAAAATCTAAGCATTTCATATCCTCAATGTCAAGCTATTTCAATTTATCTATGTTATTACTCAAGGCTTATCATTCAACATTATAACATAACAATGACAAATACTTAAATCTATAATATAACACATCCATAAAATACATCTTCATCTCCAATTTCAACCATTAATAACAATAATCATCCTAACACTTTGTAATGTAGGCCAAGTGGCCACACACAACACTACTTACCTTGAGTCTAACATAGTGACAACAACTTATTAAATCTTTTGGGGTTGATAAACCTATAAAATATCCACTTCACCATTAGATTTATAATGCATCACATTTGCTTTAAATATAATGTAGCAATTTAACTCTTAATGAATCAGAATTTTGGAATATAGCTCACTATTTTGTATCAACTTCAAAACCTCATATCTCATGGTATACATATTCAATTGCTTCGATTCCAAAACCCATAGTTTTCTTAAGATGTCTACTTTAACATGGTAAAAGGTTTTTAATAATTAGATGCTGTTAAAATAAGTTAATAATACAAAATCCAAAACTGTCCAGAATTTCACAGTTTTGAACAACTTAGCATTAGGTATACTAAACATGCATAATTTAACATTTAATTTAATCTAGAAACCCCCCAACTATGATCTTAAAACATAAATATATACCTTTTTAATAAGAAAACTCAGATAGAAGATCTTAACTTTGTGGGTTTCCACAACTTCTTCTTTAACATAACACAAAGTGTACCAAACAACCTCTTATATGCACTTAAATTCTTAAATTCCAAAAGGTAGCTCCACTTTAGCTTCTTACAATATAAAGAAAAGAGAGAAATTTCGTGGCTCTTCCTTCCCAATGAGAATCATCCTTAGCTAGGTTGAGGTGGCTAAGTGAGAGATGAAAGGTTGAGGTGTAAAGCCATAAGCATGATGAGTCATCAACCATGTTTTGTTGTCTACCTCAACAATCTTTTCTTTCTTCCCAATCATTAGTGGATATATTTCAACTTGCTTCTTTAAGTCCTAAGAATTGATGACTTTCATTTGGGCTTTCACATTTAGCCCATGAGTTTTGGCCCAAATTATCTTCTAAGAACCAACTCCTAAACAAATTTTCTTTCTTTTACTAGTCTTGTTCAACCCTTAGCAATTTACCAACTCCCTATTTTTAACTTACCAAACTACACTTTAATATAATTTAATAACATTTACTATTTGTTATCGTTAGTAACTTAAACACAAATAAGTACATACATCTAATAAATTATGTAATGAGATTTTTGGGTGTTACATACCTCTCCCATTAATTAAATTTTGTCCTCAAAATTTACTTACCAAATAATTCTGGATATTGACTCATCATATCACGTTGCCTCTCCCATGTTGTTTCCTCTATGGTGTGGTTGCGCCATAACACCTTAACTAACACGATTTTCTTGTTGCGTAGCTCTTTCACTGTTGATTTGAGAATTTGTACTGGTTTTTCTTCATAGGTTAATGTAGGTTGAATCTTGATACTCTTCTGTTCTACTACTTGAGATGGATCTACACATTTTCTTAGCATTGACACATGAAAGACATTGTGAATCTCATCCATTGATGACGGAAATTGTAACATGCAGGTCGTTTTCCCTATATTCTTTATAATAGGAAAAGGTCCAACAGATCGCGGGCTAAGCTTCTCTTTCTTCCTAAATCTCATAATTCCTTTAAATGACGAAATCTTTAGAAATACTTCATCACCCTCATCAAACTCCAACTCTCTTTGTCTTTGGTCTGCATAGCTTTTCTGTTGACTTTGAGTTATTTCTATCATTTGTCTAATAATTGTAACTTTTTCTGCAGTTTGTTGTAAAATTTCGGGACCAATTAACTTTGCTTCGCCAACTTCATCCCAATATAAAAGAGATCTACATTTTCTATCGTATAATGCTTCATATTGAGCCATATCAATGGTAGACTGATAGCTATTATTATAAGAAAATTCCACCAATGGTAAATATTTACTTCATGAAGCTTGGAATTTCAACACACATGCTCTTAACATATCTTTCAATATCTGAATTCTTCTTTCAGTCTGCCCATCGATTTGTGGATGAAATGCTGTGCTGAAATTCAATTGGGTACCCATTGCTTTGTATAGACTCTTCCAAAACTTAGAAGTAAATCTGGAATCCCGATCTATCACAATAGACGTTGGGATCCCGTGCAATTTGGCACTTTCTTGAATATAGAGCTCTGCATACTGGTTCATGGAGAATGCCATCTTTACTAGTAAAAATTGGGCTGACTTCGTTAACCTATCTACAATAACCCAAATACCATCATGCCATTTCGTTGTTCTTGTTAATCCCACAATGAAATCCATTGTTATATGATCTCACTTCCATTATGGGATTAGTAGGGATTGAAGAGTTCCGCTGGCCTTATGCTCCGTTTTAACCTATTGGCATGCAAGACATAATTCGACATGCTTTGCTGCATCTTTCTTCATGTTAGGCCACAAAAAATGTTGTTTCAAATCCCTGTTGTAACAACCTACCCCCTTCACCAGCCTTTTTCCCGTGCGGACGCACCGCCATCTGGGTCCGGATCCAGTATACGGGTTAGTCGTCATTCATGACTAGTAGCTCAAGAGGTACCAGTGATGGAGAACTCTTGGCCATAACTTGGAGACAAGGGTTCAAATAACTGGGGAGGCAAAAACTCCCCTTCCAAGGGGAGAAGGTCATGAGTGACGACTGGCCCGTATACTAGATCTGGAGCCGGATGGCGGTGCGTCCACACGAGAAAAAGGCCGGTGAAGGGAATAGGTCGTTACATCTATACATTTTGGTACTTCCGGGGTGCACTGAGAAAGTAGAAGAGTGGGCTTCTGATAACATCTCCCTTTGTAATTTCTTGTCCCTTGGAACATACCATATGTTTCTACATTTCTATACACCATCATCAGAATAACTAAAATCAGAAGAATTATCGGACACCTTGCTCAATTTGTAGCTTTTGCACTTTGGATCCTCTTGCTGTGCTTCTTTAATTTTGTCTAAGTTAGTTGACTTTAGTGATAACGCAGAAAGCATAGATGTCAGCCCCGAAATTATCTCCGCTTTGAATTTTTGAATCTCTGATTTAAGTGTTATTGATATTGCTAAAACCACAGATTGCATCGGTGTTGTCATCCTGCTCAAGGCATTAGCTATAACATTCGCTTTTCCTAGGTGGTACTTAATTTCAAAATCGTAATCTTTAACGAATTTCAACTACCGCATTTGCCTCATATTTAATTCTTTCTACGTAAATATATACTTTAAACTCTTGTGATCTGAAAATATTTCACTTTGTTGCCCATACAAATAATGTCTCCGTATTTTCAGTGTGAAAACTACCGCAACCAATTCAAGGTCATTAGTAGGGTAGTTCTGCTCATAATTCTTCAATTGCCTTAAAGCGTAAGCAACTACTGTTCCTTCTTGCATTAGCACACAACCCAATCCAATCTTAGAGGCATCACAATCGATACTAAATTTGCCGTCTTCTACTGGAAGTGCCAAAATAGGAGCTGTTGTCAATTTCTGTTTTAACTTATGAAAACTTTCTTCACATTCTTTTGACCACCAAAATTTCATATTCTTTCTTGTTAAATGAGTTAGAGGCATTGCTACTCTCGAAAATCCTTCTAATCTTCTATAATATCCCATTAACCCAAGAAAACTACGTATTTTTCCAACACTTCTTGGTTGTGGCCAATCAATAATAACTTGTATCTTGGTTGGATCAACCGAAATACCCTCCTTAGAGACAACATGCCCTAGAAAATTAATTCTGTCAAGCCAAAACTCACATTTTGAAAACTTAGTATACAATTGATGTAGCTTTAGAGTTAACAAAATAGTCTTTAAGAGTTCCGCATATTTTTCTTCAGTCCGAGAGTAAACCAAAATGTCATCAATAAAGACAATTACAAACTTGTTTAGATATTCCCGGAATACACGATTCATCAAGTCCATAAAAGCTGCAAGAGCATTTGTTAACCCAAAAGACATTACTAAGAATTCATAATGTCAGTATCTGGTTTGAAATGCAGTCTTAGGAATGTCCTCTGTTTTAATCTTTAATTGATAATACCCCGAACGCAGATCAATTTTAGAAAACACTTGTACACCTTGAAGTTGATCAAACAAGTCGTCAATTCGTGGCAGATGATCTTGTTTTTTATTATCAGTTTATTCAACTCCCTATAATCAATGCACATTCTCATATATTCATAATTCTTTTTAACAAATAGAACAGATGCTTCCAAGGTGAAAAACTAGAGCGTATAAAATCCTTCTTTACTGATTCCCTCAATTGTGTTTTCAACTCTTTCAATTCTGTCGGCGCCATTCAATAAGGATTCTTAGCTACATGTGCTGTTCTTGAGTATACATCAATAACGAATTCAATTTCTCTATCTGGGGTAATCCCGAAAAATTATCTAAAAAGGCTTCTGGGAAGTTTTGAACAACCAGAATATCATGAAGTTTCATATCACATTCCTTCTGTGTATCAACCACACTAGCTAAAAACCTCATACATCCACTTCTCAATAATCGCTGGGCTTTACGTGATGACACAATGAGTATTTTACTTGTATTATTTATTGCTTGAAAAAAATAATTTCCTCTATTTGGGGGTTGAAAACAAACTATCCCAGATCTACAGTCGATAGTAGCGAAATGTCAAAATAACCAATCCATTCCCAAAATAACATCATAAACCTTCATATTCATTTCTATGAATCAGCATATAATTTATTATCATCTACGAAAACAACACAATCTTACACAACATGGTTCAGGTGCAAACATTCCCTAGATGGTAACATTACATCATAAAAATGCTCAGCTACCTTTGGCAAACAATTTATTTTAACCACAAATGCAGACGATATAAATGAATGTGTAGCACTAGAATCTATCAGTGTATATACAGCTACATCACCAATCAAAATTGTACTTGATATCACAACAGGTTGTTCAGCACTATCAGGTTCTATGAGAGCGAAAACCCTCGATGCAATTTTCATATGATCTTTATTCAACATTGGGCAGTTCTTGGCGATATGACTAGTTTCCTTACATTTGAAGCATTGGCCTGTACCAGCTCTACATTCACCAAAATGATTCTTCTTACACTTTGGGCACTGATTAATCTGTGAAGGTCCTTGCATGCGCTTCTCTCTTCCTTGATCAATTTTTTCATCACTAGGTTTTTTTACACCCTTTGGTTGCTGTTGCCATCCTTTATTTTGTTGTGGTTGAATTTCTTTGAAGAACCTTCTTGCAGACTCCCTTTGTTTTTGAAATTTAAGCTATGCATCCTCCACTTCACGAGCTTTGGCTACAACCTTCGAATAAGGTATGTCTTGAGTTCCCGATATCTTTACTCCTCTATAGATTTCAACTTTTGAGCCTTATTCTTCTAATAAGGTAGAGACTTGTGTTGTTAGGCAGTCTACAGAAACGCTTTTAACCCGGTGGCTCTGATACCATAAATGTAACGACCCAAAATTTTCAAACTTATTATATATATATATATAGTTCTTTGCGCATGATATCACTAGCAAAGTTAAAAAAATATTATTGAAGAAATCACCTCATCGTATTGAGAAAAACAGAAGATCGTATTGGATTTAGCAATAAATTCGACTTACATTAAAAAGATTATTCTTGAAATTCTTTTGTTTACTTGAATGTAAAATAACAATTTAGCCAATCATTTGGCTCTGATACCAAATAGAAAATGATCTAGGAAATTGAAGAATAATAACAAAAGTCGAAATAGAAATTATTACAAGAGTCGCAATATAATATTAAACAAGTAGAAACTTACACTTAAGTTGCACGCAGAGAGCAAGAGTTTTTACAGGAGAGAAGGCAAACTCTAAAAACTTGAACTCAAATGAAAATAAAACTCCTTTATATAGAGATAGGAGTGAACAACCAGACAAACCAAAACAGTACTCATAGTGGGAGTACGAAGATTCCTTTTAATATTGTGGTAGGGTCCACCTTGTCTGCCAATAACTACAGCTGCCAGATTTCTTTATATGCAATTCCAAACTTTCTATATCTTTGCAGAAGTTCTTTATTTTGAAGGATAACTTCTTCAAAGTCTTCAGTGTCTTCATACTCAGATAATATCTTCTTTAAAAACTCTGTCTTGTCAGAATACCTTTCAAATAATCTTTGAATAGCTTCTAAATATCTTCGTTTATTTTCATATTGCACTCTTTTTGATAACCAAGCAGGCTTGTAAAATATACGTCTTCTATTTCTATTAGAGATGGGCCAATTAATACTAGCTCTGTTAGCCGCCCTTAAGTCTCTATCAAATCTTTCTCTTTCTTCAGCATATCTTTGAATATTTCGAGGATAAAATATAATATTCCACAGATCTAAATTATAAGGATTCATTTCAGCTTTAATTTTGCCTTTTCTTTTTTTCAACTGATAAACATCAATCATATAGTCAAATAGATCTTGAGTAGTATACTCAATGTCTTCATCAATATTATCTTCTTGAGATTCTTCTGGAATAATAGCATAGGAACCAGATTTATCAGATTTATCAGATGTAGATGTCATAGAATTGTCACTGTTTATATTCATAGGGAACCCATCAATATCAAATAATTGTTCTTTCATAAGCTCAAATAATTTAAGCTCTCTATCCTTTTTACTCATATCAGGATAGTCTTTTGTAATTATATCATACATTTTCTTAATATAATTGATTCGATTTTATGAATTTTCTTCCTTTTCATAAGAAGCTACTTTAATTTTCTCTTTATAAGAAAGAATAACTGTCTTTATATTCGACAAACATTTCTCAGTCTCATAACGAGCCCACCATTTAACATAAAAATTCCTTTGAATTTCATATAGACCTTTAGGATCTTTATCAACTTCTAAACTCCACTGCCAAATCCAATTAATTTGAAATTCAGCACAAAACCATAATATATCTTGATCACGAATAATAATTTTTCTGTGAGATAAATCAGGATGATATTTAATCTAAATAGAAAATTGTTCTTTTATCATATCAGGAAATAAAGATAACTCCAGAGAGTGTTTCTGCCACCACACATAAAACCATGGAGGAAACTTGTCCTTATTCTTCATAATTTCAGGATTAATAGTAAATAACCATGAGTGGGTCCTTGTAGAATTTTGATAATAAAAATTGTAAGTCCAAGCCTGAACATAGTCCTAATAATTATATTTTTGATCATTTTTCAGACTTCTAATTGCAAAGACATTTAAACCCCATTCTTGAGGATGTATAATCCTGATAATATAACATTTAGAATGAGTAATAGTCGATTTACCATATTCACCACAATAATGGTGCACAATCTGAACAGACTGTGTCTCAATAAGAATCATTTCATAATATCCTCTATTTTTTCCTTCTATTGTTAAATAATTATGAGAGCCAAGATATCTCTCTTTTAAATACCAAGCATATTTCTGATGTAGAAATAAATCATTTTCATAGAAGGAAAAAATAGATTCGACACAACTCTTTTTTAAATATTGAGTGCCTGATTCCAAAACTTCTTTAGCAGTTTTAGGAGGAGGATTACTACTAGTACTAGCAGTACTAGCTCCCACAATAACTGAAAAATGATAATCATATAAAACCTTTCGGCCTCGGCCACGGCCTCTACCCCTAAAGGGGTTATCCATTCTGCAAAAATTCTCGTGTTAAAAAATCTGGAAGGGAATTATGTTCACCTTTTATATATTCAATAGTGAAATCAAATACAGATAATTCAGCTTGCCAACGAGCAAAGATTTTTTTGAAACTAAATTTTTAACATCTTTGGCTAAAATATCTTTAGCGGCTGAACAATCAACACGAATAATAAAATGTTGATTTAATAAGTCATCTTGGAATTTAGATAGACATTTAACAATAGCTAATATCTCTTTTTTAACAGTAGAGTAATTTAATTGAGTAGGTTTCTATAATCCTGAATTAAATCTAATTAATTCTTCAAGTTTTGTTTCAGAATTTATTTGTTTTAATATACAACCATAACCAATATTGGAAGCATCAGTTTCAACAATCTTTTTCCATAAAGAATTTGATAAATTTAGACAAGGTAAAGCAATAGCTTTTTGTTTTAATAATTGTACTGCTTTAGTATGTTCAATAGTCCATGGAGATGGATTCTTTTTTAATCTTTTATAAAGTATTGCAGTATCTTTTGCTAGATTTTGATAAAAATTACCTAAATAATTTAATCTTCCTAAAAATCTTTGAAGTTGATTTTTATCTCTTAATTCATCAGGAAATTTAGATGCAAATTCAATACTTCCATTCCTAATGTCCTAATGGAACTACAAAAGTAGTTTAATAGCGATCTTTTTCTGCGACTTGTATTTTCCAATATCCTGATTTAAGATCGAATTTCGAAAATATTAAAGCCGATTGCAGTCTATCTAACAATTTTTTTTTTTGTTAGGAATATGATATTTTATCAATTTAATACATCATTAAGAGGTTTATAAGTTATAACTAATCTAGGAACACCTCTTTCTTTTTCAGCAGCATTATTAACATAAAAGACTGTACAACTCCAAGGGGATTTACTAGGTCTAATAAGGTTTTTATTTAAAAGTGAGTCGATCTCTTTTTGACATAATTCAAGATAGTCTTACTACATCTGACTATGACGAGATTTAGTAGGAATAGATTTTTCATTAAAATTATCAATATAGGGTAAAGATACTATATGAGTTTTTCTATCCCAAAATATATTAGGAGTATCTCCACATACTTCAGAAATAAACTAATTTTCGATATTTTTTGTAACACCCGAGATTTTCCTCTAGCGTACGTAGCTTTAAATTAGACGGTTATGGGAGCATAACAAGGGCCCTAGAATTCAAGCAAATAAATTAGAAGAGAATTTGTAATTTTCATGGAATAAAAGAAGAAAGACAAAATGAGGAGTAAAGGTTGAATCAGTCAACTAGGGATAGCAAATCATGAGACTTTCACGATTAATGGAAATGCAAGGGAAAAAGGAAATAATGTGAATGAGAGTTAAAAAGGGAATGAAGTGTTGTTGAACTCAAGTTGCAATTGAAGTAGAAAAAGGTTTGATTGGTAAAATTGTTCTTAATTAAAGACACTCACGTGAGAGTTATAAAGAAAAATATGAAAATGTTAAATGTTTTATGAAGTGAGAGAGAGAAGAGTTAGAGGTGAGGTTAAGTTTGAATTAGTCAAACTTTCCTACGATAATTTGATGATCACGTGTGAAGGGCTGAAAGAAGAGAATGAAAGCTTGAAGTATGAGAAGTTTGAAAAGTGAAAAGAAAGTATAAAGTAGTTGAAAAGTCAATAGAATAAAAAGTAAAGGAAATTATGCAAAGTTGAAAAGTCAAATTGTTAAGTTAAAAAGGTTGAGATTCACGTGAGAAACAAAAGAGAAAGAATGGGAGAATGATTGAAAAGTAAAAAAGAAGGAATAGGAAAGTAAAGAAAGTGATGGTTTGAAAAGTCAAAATGTTGAATAGTATAGATGAAAGTGGAAAGAAGTGAAATAAGTGGGGAAAATAGATGTCCACATGAGGGAGGAAATGAAAGAGTATTAGGTGAGGGTTAATTTATAAATTGACAAAATTTTGTGGTAAAAAGTTAAAAGAGAAAGTGAGGTTAGGTTAAAAAGACAAAAACTTGTTTTGTCCTTCATCTTCTCCCATGAATGAAGGCTGCCTCCATTGAAGGGTTTCTCCTTCTTTCCTCTTTCAATTTCTTCAAGTTTTAAGGTATGTTTTCAATGGGTTATATGTTTTATGCAATGGAGGAGTAGTATTTGTGGTTTTAATGATGTTTAGGTGAAGTTTAGTGAGGGTTTGGAAAACCCTAATGGTGAACTCCGAAATTTTCATTCATTAGCTAGTCCTCTTTCTATTTTTGATGATTTAAATATTGGATATGATAGTTTAGGTTGTTTAGGTAGTTAGATTAGAGAGATGGTGGAAGTTTGTGAAAAATCGGGTTTTTATACATTGTGGCCGATTCTGTTCTAGGGCAATCTGGTCAAATAAATGATTTAGTTTTGTAAAATGGATCATGGCAATGGATAGTAGACGTGTAGAAGTTTACGGAATGGGGTGGAACGTTTAAATCTGTTGAAAAACGAGAAAGTTATGACTGATTGAAGTTGGATGGTGAAAATTGTGGGAATTTCGAATTTTAGGGTTTAGGTTTTAAAGTTTGTTTTAAATTTGGTTAAATGTGTTGATTGGACTTAGTTTGGGATTTCTAGAATGTTGCTAAGCTATTTCCTTTAATGTGATAGGTTTGACGAGCGAGCTTTTAGCCTAGTCGAAGTGAACAAATATGTGCGGAGCAACAGGTAAGTAGTGGAGTGTATGTGTTTTGCCTTCGGGCCTACACCATGGAACAATAGGAATTGTTTGCTTGTTGTTGTGTTTTGTTTTGTGTTGAGCACTGTGTGTCATGTATCATTGTTTTCCAACTACGAAATTACATGTTTTGAGTATTGTTTGTAAACGGTGAGAGTGGAATGTAAAAATATAAGAAGATACGTAATGCAATGCGATCTTTTGGTGAAGTCGCCTCGTTGTTATACAATGCATGAAATAAGGTAATTCGAGAGGGTCTTTACAAAAGAAACGCAAAAGAAAATACGTAAGACGGGAACGCTTCGATGTCAGGTGCTAGTAAGAAAACACGAGAAGGTTCCGTGAACGCTTCGATGTTAAGTGCTAGTAAGAAAGCACTAGAAGGTTCAGCGATCGAGTATAACGCTAGAAGGTTCAGCGATCGAGTATAACGCTTCGATGTCAGGTGCTAGTAAGAAAGCACTAGAAGGTTCAGCGATCGAGTATAACGCTTCGATGTCAGGTGCTAGTAAGAAAGCACTAGAAGGTTCAGCGATCGAGTATAACGCTTCGATGTCAGGTGCTAGTAAGAAAGCACTAGAAGGTTCAGCGATCGAGTATAACGCTTCGATGTCAGGTGCTAGTAAGAAAGCACTAGAAGGTTCAGCGATCGAGTATAACGCTTCGATGTCAGGTGCTAGTAAGAAAGCACTAGAAGGTTCAGCGATCGAGTATAACGCTTCGATGTCAGGTGCTAGTAAGAAAGCACTAGAAGGTTCAGCGATCGAGTATAACGCTTCGATGTCAGGTGCTAGTAAGAAAGCACTAGAAGGTTCAGCGATCGAGTATAACGCTTCGATGTCAGGTGCTAGTAAGAAAGCACTAGAAGGTTCAGCGATCGAGTATAACGCTTCGATGTCAGGTGCTAGTAAGAAAGCACTAGAAGGTTCAGCGATCGAGTATAACGCTTCGATGTCAGGTGCTAGTAAGAAAGCACTAGAAGGTTCAGCGATCGAGTATAACGCTTCGATGTCAGGTGCTAGTAAGAAAGCACTAGAAGGTTCAGCGATCGAGTATAACGCTTCGATGTCAGGTGCTAGTAAGAAAGCACTAGAAGGTTCAGCGATCGAGTATAACGCTTCGATGTCAGGTGCTAGTAAGAAAGCACTAGAAGGTTCAGCGATCGAGTATAACGCTTCGATGTCAGGTGCTAGTAAGAAAGCACTAGAAGGTTCAGCGATCGAGTATAACGCTTCGATGTCAGGTGCTAGTAAGAAAGCACTAGAAGGTTCAGCGATCGAGTATAACGCTTCGATGTCAGGTGCTAGTAAGAAAGCACTAGAAGGTTCAGCGATCGAGTATAACGCTTCGATGTTAAGTGCTAGTAAGAAAGCACTAGAAGGTTCAGCGATCGAGTATAACGCTTCGATGTGAAGTGCTAGTGTACTAGAAGGTTATGTGATCGTATATGGAGGGGATCGTGTATGGTAGTCCCGTGTGTGAACATGATGTGTGCCTCGGATCTATCTCTGTGGGGTCAAAGTGTGACCATCCTGATAGGATAGGTAGGTATCTGCTTGACTCCCAAGTGAAAGTGAAAGAGTAATGAAAAGAAAATGAAACGAACACAACTGAGAGTTAGAAATTGCATATGCTAGGGTTGTGTGAGTGTTGTGGGTGCATTGTGAATGGTTTTGAATTGCATTGTTCCCTACTTACTAAGCATTAGGCTTACATTTTGTGTTTTGTGGTGTAGGTGATGACGTCCTTTTAGGTGAGAGCTATGATGAAAGCTAGGATTAGGACGCAGTCGGTGATGTACGCGGTATGCCGGTGCAGGCAGTTGTCGGGGCATCTCGGCCATGATCTTCCGGGAGTGTGGAGGATTGGTATTTTGTTGTAATTAGGTAGTTTAGTTGGACTTTGTTTTGTATAAATGATAATAGTTTTATAACTTTGGTAAATATTGTTTTTGGAATACTGTTTTGGGTGTGTTTTATGAACTGGTTGATTTTTAGGTTATGGTTTTCTAAACTTTAGCAGTTATGCTGCTCGATTTTTTGTAAAGTAAACGACGTCAGTTTTTCAATTGTCTTCTCGTTTTCACTGTCATTTGGAGGCAATTTTATGTGATTTTTACGTGTCAATGAGTCGGGAGTGTTTGAGGGGTAATTTTGAAGTGAGTGGCTAGAGGAAAATGGAAGAAAAGTGTTGGAGGTCGAAGGAGACACATAGGGCGCAGCTAGGCGCACGTAGCGCCTAGCGCCGATCGATCGGCAGGAGCTACTGCTCCTCGATCGCGCACCCAAGAGGGTGCCAATCGATTGGCTCCTGGCGCCGATCGATCGGCACCAACGCGCGCACTGTGGTGTGCGCGGTTCGCTACTACGCGCGTGCGGCGCCTACTTGGTGCCAAGTTGATTTTTTTTCAAAATTTTATTTTTCAAATATGTTTTAACCCGATCTTTTTTGACACGATTTATACGTATTTTATGCACGTTTTCCAACCATTTTTTAGGGTTCGAAAAACCCGTAAATTGAGTTAAAATTTTATCAAAAATTATTTTAAACATCGTTTTAATCAAGGTTAGAGTGAGCCAAGTAGCGCACCGAGCCGGGGTGGGTTCAGGGGTGTTACAGTTTTTGTAACACCCGAAAAGTTCCTATAACGTGCATAGCCTTAGATTAGTTAAGTAATGGGAGTTAAATTTCATTTAAGTATTATGCTACATATAGAAATGAGAGAGTGATATTGGAAGAAGATTTTGAGAGAAAACCTAAAAGTGGTTTAGTTAGAAATTTTATAAGTGGAATTTTATGTATAAATGAATTACATGATTGGAAGAAAAAGTCAATTAAGATAGGTATGAGTTGTGTTTTGGCGTCGAAGAAGTTAACAAAGAAAGTAAAAATAAATGTTTGAAAAAGTCAAAAGAATGAACGACCAATAGAAAGAAGGAAAGAAAAAAAGTGAATAGTAATAGAAATGAATTGATGAGGTTTGAAAAGTCAAAAAGTTAAAATGGAAAAGAAATAAAAGTGGTAGAAAGAGGATGCATTTCACGTTGGTTAAGGGTGAAGAAAAAAAGAGTGGGTTGTTTTATAAAAATAAGAATTTTGGTGGAAAATTTAAAAAGTGGAAAGAATTGTGTTATAAATTTAGTAAAGTGTGGGTAAAAAGAACAAAAACCATCATCTTCTTTCCCCTTAACTCCAAGAAAATTCCAGCCATTGAAGACTCCTCTCCACTCCATTTCTTCAAGGTTTTCAAGAGTTCTAAAGTGAGAATTAAGTGGGTTTTTAGTTTTATATCTATTAGTGATAGTTTTTGATGATTTTTAAGTGTTTTTGTAGAATTTGATTAGGGTTTGGGTGTGTAGCACCCGGTTCTATTGAACCAAAAATTTAATTTATTATTAATGATGTACTTTTATAGAAGGGTTGAGGGAGTTATTGATTAGGTTAATAATGATCAGGTGAGGGCATGATGGTAATTAGAATTTTACATAGTGGATAACCTATTTAAGGAAAAGTCCAGTGAGAGTAGCCGCCACTATTCCCTATTTCCCTCTTTCGGTTTTCAGCTCGAGCAGTAGAACTCTCTAGGCGATTCTCTCACCCGATCCTCCTTCAACCTAGGTAAGTCTTGTTTTCTTGCTTTTTAGCAATTAGTTTACTGAAAGAATACAATGTGAAGATTTCGAGGTTTCTGTGATTGAGGGTGGGTTCAGGTTCTTGGTGATAAATGGGAATGCACGGGTAGCAGAGTTTCAAATCGATTTCCTCAAACATATTATTGATTTTTGGTAAGGTTTAGTAAGAGTTGGATTAATGTACTGTCATGACCCTAGGTGAGCGAGCTTCTGGAGTAGTTGTAACCGAGTATTTCCAGGAGAGCCAGGTAAGTAAAGTATGCATGTGCCTTCGGGCCCTACATCACAAAACAGTAAGGTTATGCATCTTGTGAATGATTTTGTATGTTATGCATCATGTTTTTGAAAGATTACGAAAATGAATTTCCATATAAGAATGGTAAGGTATGAACTGAATGTGACAGACAAACTATTAAGGGAACTAATCCGCCCCTTAATCGAGTAGAGGATGTATGACATTGGGAGAATTGATCCCACTCCCAAGGGAACCAAGGGATCAGATCAGCTATTAAGGGAATTCATCCGTCCCTTAATCGAGTAGAGGATGTATGACATTGGGAGAATTGATCCCACTCCCAAGGGAACCAAGGGATCAGATCAGTTTATGAACGTATGTGTATGCAACTGAGATGAGAAAGTAGAAATTGCATGTTTAAGAATTTATGTTTCAGCAATGCATTTCATTACTGCTTTGCTTACTTAGCATTAGGCTAATAGATGAGTTTTGTGATGTAGGTGTTGAAGATACTGCATGTGAATTCCATGAGTTTACTAACGAATAGATGGGGTTGGAGGAGCACTTCTCTGTCTCGAACTGGTATACTGATGAGGCGGATTAACTGATGTCTGTTGGTGTGATAGTTTAGTTGACAGTGTTTCAATTTAAGTATGTTGAGTTTTTATGACAGTAGTGCTTTCAGTGTTTTGAATATGATTTCGAGAATTTCCTGTTAATAGTATTCTGTTGGAATTTAATGATGACACTCACTGGATTTTAGTAATGCGATGGTTTGAAATGTTTTTGAATGGTTTCTGTGAAGTGAGTAAATTCTTTTCTGAAGGTTGAGTTGTTGTCTGTTGTCTATCGAAAGATGTCTTCAGTAGAAGCCATCGGATGATATAGAACGAAATATGTCGTTCAGTGATCGGTATGAGTAGTTTGTTTTATCGGAAGATGATGTTTTGTCCACTATCGGAAGATGAAGTCTATCGGTAGATGTCGGGTTATAGTTATGTGTCTATCGGAGGATATGAGTAGAGAATTTGTCGTTTAATGACCGGCGTATGCAGCTTACCCAATCGGAAGGTGTAGTTAAGTCTGTCGGATGATGTCTCAGTAAACTCATCGGCAGATGCGTACTGACGTCATCGGTAGATGTAGGAGGACTTTTGTCGTTTAGTCACCGGTGGATGTAGAACAAAGCCGATCGGATGAAAGAAATCATCTGGCTGACGTCATCGGAAGATGTAGAGTGTATTTTGTCGTTTAGTCACCGGTAGATACAGTCTATCGAGAGATGTCCTTTGTTTTCATTTGGCTGACGTCATCGGCAGAAGCCTTCTATTTCCTGTTTCTGCTTCTTCCGTTGACTTTATTAATCGGTAGATCCGTTTGACCTCCGTAGTGTCTCAAGTATTTCAATTTAAACTTCCATTTCCCATTGGCCGATTACTCCTTAACATTTCCAACGATTATTTTAAGATTGTTTTTATGGCTTTGTCTAATTCTACTTTTGCTTAAATGATTTCCGCTGCTAGCTTTTTAAAAAAAAAATAATAATACGGTTGAAATTTTTAGTCATGTACGGGCATTGTGTGACGAACCGGGTTCAGATAACTCGGGGAGTTACAGGGTAAATTCCACAAATTTCATGCCTTGGCTAGTTTTCTTCCAAAATTTAGTGGTTTAGATGTTAGATGGATTAGTTTAGGTTGTTTTTAAGGATAGATTAAAGTTTTGGTGGAAGTTGTGCAAAAACTGGTTTTGGACATTATGTGCACCGATTCTGTTTTGCTGTGTTCGAGTTGGCCATGGTGTTTGGATGATTAATTTGTTTGCTTCAATGGATAGTAGACGTGGAGAGGTTTACGGAATGGGGTGAATCGTCGAAATCCGTTGAAAAACGAGTAAGTTATGGGCGATTGAAGTTAGGTGATAGAAATTGTGGGAATTTCGGGTTTTGGAGATTTATGCTTTAAGAATTGGTTAAGTTGTTATTAAATTGGTTTAGGCATTCCTTAGAATTATGTTAATGGTTTCTAAGTGTTTTTCCCCTTAACCTGATAGGTTGACGAGCGAACGTTTAGCGTAATCAAAGTGAACAAACACGTGTAGAAGAGCAGGTAAGTAGTGGATTGTATTTGTTTTGCCTTCGGGCCTACACCACGGAACAGTAGGGTTTATTGTTTGGTTGTTGTTTTGGTTTGTGTTTGAGTAATGTGGGAATGTCATGCATCATTGTTTTAGCAAACGAACAACGAGTGTTGTGCATGGTTTTAATGGTGAGTTTGAAATGTGTAAAAGAAGCACTAGAGGGTTGAACGCCTTGTCGTTAACGTGCAAGAAGCACTAGAGGGTTGAACGCCTCGTCGTTAACATGCAAGTAGCATTAGAGGGTTGAACGCCTCGTCGTTAACGTGCAAGAAACACTAGAGGGTTTAACGCTTCATCGTTAACGTGCTAGAGCATGCACTAGAGAGTTGAACGCCTCGTTGTTAACGTGCAAGAGGAGCACTAGTGTCTCGTCATTGACGTGCATGAGTAAGACAACAACTGAGTGAGTAGAATCTGTATGTGTTAATGTGGTGTGTGTGTGCATCGTGCATGTTTACAGAAATCATTCATTACTTGCTAAGCGTAAGCTTACGTGTGTGTATTCTGTGGTGTATGTGACGATATCTTTTCAGGTGAGCTAGACGAGGGAGCCAAGGATTAGGCAGCAGTCGACGGCGCACGAGGTATGCCGGTGCAGGCAGTTGTCGGGGCTTCTCGGCCATAGTTTTCCTTGGGATGTGTGGGGGAAACGGTATTTTGGGATTGTGTACAGTTTTCTAACTATTCTGGATATTTATAGTCTTTGATGGTTTTGTTGGTTTGATTTCGTAATGTGGTTTGTGAATTGTTTTGAAATCTCTTGAACGTGTTTTATGAAAGTTTGGTTTTCAGGCTATTGGATTTAAACGTTTAGCAGTTATGCTGCCCGATTTTCGTTGAGTTTTCAGATAGTAAACGACTTGGATTTTCATTTGGTTTTAACGTTTTTGCTGACGTATCGGAGTCGATTTTGTTTTAGAAATTACGTGTCAAAGAGTTAGGAGTGTCGAGAGAAGTTTGGTGTGAGTTTAGGTGATGTAGTTGTGAGTTAGTGTGAAGGAAGTTGAAATAAAGAAAAGAGAGAAGAGCATGAGGTGAGGAAGGGCGCCGACCGATCGGCGCATAAGCGCCGATCGATCGGCTGTTGCAGGGCAAAAATGATCGTGCACCCGAGAGGGTGCCGATCGATCGGCTCCCAGCGCCGATCGATCGGCACCTATAATTCGTTTAAAAAACATATATAATATACTTTTATCCTACTTGCATTATGTTTTGACTCGATATTTTTCGACATATTTTACACGTATTTTATACATATTTTTCAACTGTTGTCGAGGGTTCAAAAAACCCAAAAATCGAGTCAAAATTTTATCAAAAATTATTTCAAACTCCGTTTTAAACGTGAGATGTGTGTGCAAATTAGCGCAACAGGCCAGGGTGGGTTTGGGGGCGTTACAAGTTGGTATCAGAGCAAAAATGGTCAAGTCGTTCAAAGAATTACCCGACAATGCCGGCCGCCATGCAACGTGCTTCACCGACTGTAAGTATTTCTTTCCTCTTTTAGTTAGTTATATCTAAGATTAAATTATTTTAACTCTGTACAGGATTAGAACCAAAATGCCGAGAAACCTAGGACTGTCGAGAGAGGAGCTTGAGGAGTCAAATAAGCAGCTTTTGGAGTTGGCTGTTAGGCAAGCTGTATTGATTGGATCGCTCATCACTCAAGGAGGACAAAGAGATGTTGGAGCGAGTTATAGTGGGGCAAAATTTAGAAAGTTAAAGCCTCCGATGTTGGAGGGAAACAAGGGTGTGAAGATATTGGAAGTGGTGGACTTAAGAACTAAAAGATCGGGTGAGTACCTGAATGATCTGAGAAAAGGAAAGAAGCCGAAACCACTACGAAAGAGAGTGTATCTACAATGTCCTGAGTGCTTGAAAGTCCATCCAGGAAAGTGTGGACAATATGATGGCAAATGTTTTAATTGTTTCGAAGCTGGCCATTTTTCCCGAGACTGTCTAAAGCCATGGATCGTCAGGTGCTTCAAATGCAACGAGCCCGGACATATAGTCAAGAATTGCCCCTTAGTAAAGGAAGATCCAACCAAAGCGACACCCCAAATTTTCGCCATGATTGAACCAAATGGTAAGAATGTAGACTTTAGAATGAGGCTAGTGTGGATTTTATTATTTTAGAGAGATACATCTTATACAAAATAAGATTGAACGGAGTTCTTTGAAGTTGAAAACGAAATTATCGGGAGACATCCTAGACTGTCGAAATGTCATTAGTATGTTTACAAGGATAAGTGTAAATAATAAAAGTAGTCTATTTTAGATTATACACAGAGTTGGAAGCATCTAGATGTAGACTGCATTCAAGCGTTTAGTTTAAGTAAATTGTTAAGAGGATGTGGGAAGTAGTTATTGCCGTAACACTTTTAGAGGATGTGATTGATCGAGACAAAGTGGTGACTGTAGAATCTGAGTGATCACGTAGGAGTGTTCGTATTAATCAATATCGAGGATGGAAGTCTAGAGATCTATTTAGAGTTGGGAAACCAATAAATTTGAGGCATTGGAGGATTAAAGTTAGGTGTAAAGTGATACTCAGGTTAGAGAACCGTTTGATCCTTAGGGAAAGGATACTTTATTAGGAGATTACTCAATCAAGGAGGATTGTAGATGCGCGAAAAGATTTCGACCGGTATGGTATAGGAGAATTAAGGTTTGTCAATAAGGAATATAGAGCTATGTCGTGCTTTTAGTGTTACTCGACCTAGGAATGTAGAGCCAAGAGCCTAAAGGTGGGAATAATTTAGAAACTTAGATGTCTTGATTTAGTAAGAGAAAAGTGTAGCCTCTTGATTAATTCGCAAACAAGAAGGTTGTTGGGCGAATTGTTGTAGAGAAATTAGGAGAATATTTAGAAACTGAATTAGAAGAACGAAAGAGAATAGATCAATAATAAATTTTGGAGAGAATCCTGAGTGAAAGCAAATATTTGTATAAGTGTGGAGAGACTTGGGAAAGAGATTAGAAGTAGTATTCTATAGAAAAAGGAAGGTTAGAATTTGAGTCTATACCTTAAGTATCTAGTAGTGTATGATTTGAGGAATTATAGAGTTTCAAATGAGAGAAATGAGAACTTGCACGAAAAGCATTTGAGTGCGTTAATGATAATGTTAAGTTAGAAAGTTTGAAGGTTTGGCTCGTATGTAACGAAGTCAAAGCCTGGAATTTCGTAAATAGCTTAGGATAAGGTTGACGAGCTTAAGAGTGAGATGTAAAGTAGAACTCAAGTGTTATTAGAGTATGAGTATGTAGCACTCGGTTCTATTAAACCAATTTCTATTCCGTTATTTAATAGTAAGCATGTTGTGGAGAAAATTGAGGAAAATATTAATTAGGTTAATGAGTGACTAAGTAAGGGCATAGTGGTAAATTGAGAACTTAAAATAGATAACCTATTTAAGGAAAGAGACTTTGTGATTAAATGCACTGTAGCCGCCACTCTTTCCTTACTCTCCTCTCTCGGTATTCAGCTCAAGCAGCAGGGCTCTCTAGGCGATTCTTCCATCCGATTTTCTCCAAACTAGGTGAGTTCTATTTCGATTCCTTGCTGCATTGGTAACTATCGATGATTTGGGGAGTGGATAAATGTGAGTTTCGAGAATGCTGTGAGCGAACTAGTTCGGGTTTTGGTGGTAATCGGAGATGTATAACGAACTAAGCTCCTAAACTAGTTTCCTTAGGCTTCTGGATGGTGTAGAATGAGGTTTAGTAAAATCTAATCGAATATCTGTCAATGGTTTTAGGTTGAGTAAGCTCCCAAAGTAGTTTGCAACACCGAGCATTTCCAGGAGAGCCAGGTAAGTGAAGTATGCATGTGCCTTCGGGCCTACATCACAAAACTGTAGGATTATGTATTGTGTGAATGAGTTTGTATGTCATGCATCATGTTTTTCTTGAAAGATTACGAAAATAAATTTCCATGTAAGGAATGGTAAGGCATGAACTGAATGTGACAGACAAACTATTAAGGGAACTAATCCACCCCTTAACTTATGAAGGGATTTATAACATTGGGAGGATTGATCCCACTCCCAAGGGAACTGAGGGATCAGATTAGCTATTAAGGGAATTCATCCGCCCCTTAATCGAGTAATGGATGTATAACATTGGGAGGATTGATCCCACTCCCAAGGGAACCGAGGGATCAGACCAGTTTATGAATGAATGTGAATGCAACTGAGCTGAGAAAGTAGAAATTACATGTTTAGGAATTTATGTTTCAGCATTTCGTTTCATTATTGCTTTACTTACTTAGCATTAGGCTAATAGATGAGTTTTGTGATGTAGGTGTTGAGAATACTACAGGTGAATCTTCCTGAGTGCATAGATGAATAAAGGAGGTTGGGGGAGTACATCCATGTTTCGGCCTGGTAAACTAATGAGGCGGATTAACTGGTGTCAGTGGATGGGAAAGTCTAGTGAACCATGATTCAATTTGACTATGTCGAGAGTTCTTATGAAAATGGTAGTTTTAATGTTTTGAAATACCTTTGAGACCTTTCTGATTTTAATACTCTGTTGGCTTTAAAAGTTGTTTCTACCAAATTCTGGAGTAATATACGGATTTAAGTAGTTTTGAATGTTCTTTTGCAAATGCTCAAATTCTTTTCGTAGACAGAGCTTTCCCTGTGTAGAGAGAAAATGCTCGATGAGCTACTATATAAAGTTGTTGTTCTGTTGACTATCGGATGATGTCTCAGTAAAGCCATCGGATGATGTCTTCAGTAAAGTCATCGGATGATGTCTTCAGTGGAAGCCATCGGAAGATATAAGTAGAAAATTTGTCGTTTTGTAATCGGATGATGTCGAGTATTTTATCCATCGGATGATGAAGGTAAAAGTCTTTTGTCGTTTTGTAACCGGATGATGTCGGGTATTTTATCTACCGGAAGATGTGAGTAAGTATTGTTGTCGTTTTGCGATCGGCTGAAGTTGGAAGAGTGATTCTTCCGGCTGACGTCATCGGCTGGAGTTGGAAGAGTGATTCTTCCGGCTGACGTCATCGGCTGAAGTTGGAAGAGTGATTCTTCCGACTGACGTCATCGGCTGAAGTTGGAAGAGTGATTCTTCCGGCTGACGTCATCGGCTGAAGTTGGAAGAGTGATTCTTCCGGCTGACGTCATCGGCTGAAGTTGGAAGAGTGATTCTTCCGGCTGACGTCATCGGCTGAAGTTGGAAGAGTGATTCTTCCGGCTGACGTCATCGGCTGAAGTTGGAAGAGTGATTCTTCCGGCTGACGTCATCGGCTGAAGTTGGAAGAGTGATTCTTCCGGCTGACGTCATCGGCTGAAGTTGGAAGAGTGATTCTTCCGGCTGACGTCATCGGCTGAAGTTGGAAGAGTGATTCTTCCGGCTGACGTCATCGGCTGAAGTTGGAAGAGTGATTCTTCCGGCTGACGTCATCGGCTGAAGTTGGAAGAGTGATTCTTCCGGCTGACGTCATCGGCTGAAGTTGGAAGAGTGATTCTTCCGGCTGACGTCATCGGCTGAAGTTGGAAGAGTGATTTACGTCATCGGCTGAAGTAGGAAGAGTATTTCTTCCGGCTGACGTCATCGGTGGAAGTCCTCCGTTTTGTTTCTGCCCATTTTCGTTGACTCTGATCAGCAGATGATGTGGTTGACTTTTATGATCTTCAAGCATTTCGTACTTAAGCTTTCATCTATTCTGGCCGAATTACTTCCCAATATTTTAACCGATTTTTTTAAAATTGTTTTACAGTTTGTTTAACTCTATTTTTGTAAAAAAAAAAAAAAAAAAAAAAAATCTCCGCTACTAGTTTTAAAATTTTGAGGCTTTAGCAAATGTCCAAATTTTGATTTTGAACGAAGTTTTTTTTGAAATTTGTCAAATTTTTCTTAGTCCTGTTCTGTGTTATGTGTAACGAACTGAGTTTAGAAAACTTGGGGCGTTACAGAGTAAGGAAATAGAGATTGTACAATGTAAGATAGAAAAGTGACTAGATTTTATTATGGATTTTGGACGGACATAGGAAAGAGATAAGTGAGGAGATTAGTTAACTTTAGTGAAGAGTTAAAATGATAAGATTAGCCATTAAAAATTTAATGTTCCGTGTGAAGCTGAGGAAGTTAGAGGGTATCAGATAGGAAGAGAGGAAAGTTCACATGGAAATTTTGTGAGTGAATTTAGAGGGAAGGTTTGTAATAACCCAGAAATTTTATTGAATAAAATTAAAAGTTTTGTTAGGATTTTGTGAGAGATTTTAACGGGTTAAATAGCTTATTAAAATTTAGGATTTTATTTGGAAAAAGATTTCAAAAAAAATATATATATATAAATATATATATTTAACGGGCCGAGTGGACGAGAATTTAACGAGAATATGGAAGTTTAAACACGTGAGGGCGATTTAGTAAATTAGTTAACAAAAATATATAAATAAATAAATAAAAGAATAATAAAATAGGTTTTTTTAATTAATTTAAAAGAAAAGTGAATGGTTTCTTAATTTAGGTTCAGGTATTCCCAAAGAAATTAAGCCGGGGTTATAATTAAGAACGAGATTTAACGAAAGTCGAAATGGTCGGAAACACGGGAGGGCAAAACGGCAAATGAGGATTAATTAATGGTTAGTTTTATTATTATTATTATTATTATTATTATAAAAAAAAAAACAAAACAACATAATGGCTCGAAGGCCATTCTGTTGTTCGAGTGCCCGATGGCCGAGAGGAGAACAGGGGAGAGGGGGATCGACGCGGAGCGGCGCAGGCGAGCCGTTCACCGGCGATTTTGGCGTTCTTCCGGCCAGACGACGGCGACGAACAAGGTCCGGCTTTCTCCGCGCACGAACCCACAGGTAAGGCTCGATTTGTTTGCCCTGTTCTTGCTCGGTTTGTGGCCGAGGGTGACGAGCTGCGTTGATGTAACGACCCCTTATCCCAGCAAGATATTGTCCGCTCTCGGGATTGGGCCGCAGCCCAATATCCTCCCCTCATGGCTTTGTTTGGCGAGAACTTCCCGGAAGGTCACCCAACCTAGAATTGCTCTGGTCGAAGCACTTTTAACTTCGGAGTTCTTATGGGATCCGTTGCTAATTGTGCTCCAAAATGCGTCTTGCTATGTTGGAAGGGTCTCTTTACATATGTTTCATTTCTACATACTTCTCCAAGTGATGTGGGATTGTGACGACCCTCCTTTTTACGACTTGTCACCTTCCGGTTCGCCCGCGCGGATGTACCGCCATCCGGGTTCCGGTTCGTGCAGCCATCGTACCCATACGTGCATATTCGGGTCATCACAATCACCCCCCCTCGGGGGCCCAACGTCCTCGTTGGCCACATTTCCGGTTGGGTACAGGCTTTGATACCATTTGTAACGACCCCTTATCCCAGCAAGATATTGTCCGCTCTGGGGATTGGGCCATAGCCCAATATCCTCCCCTCACGGCTTTGTTTGGCGAGAACTTCCCGGAAGGTCACCCAACCTAGAATTGCTCTCGCCGAATCACTTTTAACTTCGGAGTTCTTATGGGATCCGTTGCCAATTGTGCTCCAAAACGCGTCTTACTATATTGGGAGGGATCTTTTACATATGTTTCATTTCCATGTACTTCCCCAAGCGATGTGGGATTGTGACGACCCTCCTTTTTACGACCTGTCACCTTCCGGTTCGCCCGTGCGGACGTACCGCCATATGGGTTCCGGTTAGTGCAGCCATCATACCCATACGTGCATATTTGGTTCATCACAGTTGAGCTCCGATCACCGGCCCTTTTTGGCCGTTCTTGGCGTCAGAAAACCGAGCTTAACGCCGGCGAGACTGTCGAGCAGTGTGTAGCTTAGGAGGAGCTAAAAACTGAGGGCTATGTTTTTGGAGCCTCGGGTTTTTGTGTGAAATTCCGGTTTTTCTTCTTAGGTTATGTTAATTGGATGTTAGGGGGAGTGATTGGTGAGGAAATGAAGGAGATTTGATGAAAAACCAAAAAAAGGGAATTTTTCGGTTAAGGGCAGAATCGGGTTTTGCCATTTTTGACTTAGTTGCGGTCGTTTATTTTAAAATTCCTTTTTGGCAGGTTAAAATAGGTTATTCGATTTCGATAACCGACGCAAAAGTTATGCACGTTTGAAGTTTCGGGTCAGTTTTTACCGAAATCAAATTAGTGGCCGTTTAGTTAGATTTTAGTTGGATTAGACTCGAAGTAGTAGTTTCAGAGTAATTGGTGAATGTAAGTTTGATTTTGATGAAGTTTGAATTTTTGTCGTAGGTCGAGCCGTAGGTGGGCAAGAAACCGAACATCCTCAGCAAGCTAGGACGCCAGGTAAGTAGTAGTGTGGGTGTAATGCTTGAGAGTCGCCTAGAAGGGGCCTATACCACAGTTGGTTGCATGTTGTGAGTTGTAAACACGTTTTGAGTAGTCTGTATGTGATGTGCTCAGCGAATTCCTATTGGGACTCGGGCCGGAGGTGAGGTGCTCTGCGAATTCCAAGTGAGACTCGGGCCGGAGGTGAGGTGCTCCACGAATTTCGAGTGAGACTCGGGCTAGAGTGAGGTGCTCCGCAAATTTCGAGTGAGACTCGGGCCAGAGGTGATGTGCTCCACGAATTCCGAGTGAGACTCGGGTCGGAGATGATGTGCTCTGCGAATTTGAAGTGGGACTCGGGCCGGAGGTGAGGTGCTCCACGAATTCCGAGTGAGACTCGGGCCGGAGGTGAGGTGCTCTACGAATTTTGAGTGAGACTCAGGCTGGAGGTGATGTGCTCCGCGAATTTCGAGTGGGACTCAGGCCGGAGGTGAGGTGCTCCGCGAATTCCGAGTGAGACTCGGGCCGGAGGTGAGGTGCTTCCCGAATTCCGAGTGAGACTCGGGCCTGAGGTGAGGTGCTCCTCGAATTCTGAGTGAGACTCAGGCCGGAGGTGATGTGCTCCGCGAATTCCGAGTGAGACTCGGGCCGGAGGTGATGTGCTCCGTAAATTTCGAGTGGGACTTGGGCCGGAGGTGAGGTGCTCCGCGAATTCCGAGTGAGACTCGGGTCGGAGGTGAGGTGCTCCGCAAATTTCGAGTGAGACTCGGGCCGGAGGTGATGTGCTCCCCGAATTTCGAGTGGGACTCGGGCCGGAGGTGAGGTGCTCTGCGAATTTCGAGTGAGACTCGGGCCGGAGGTGATGTGCTCCACGAATTCCGAGTGGGACTCGGGCCGGAGGTGAGGTGCTCCGCGAATTCCGAGTGGGACTCGGGAGGTGAGGTGCTCCGCAAATTCCGAGTGAGACTCGGGCCGGAGGTGATGTGCTCCGCGAATTCCGAGTGGGACTCGGGCCGGAGGTGATGTGCTCCCCGAATTTCGAGTGAGACTCGGGCCGGAGGTGATGTGCTCCGCGAATTCCGAGTGGGACTCGGGCTGGAGGTGATGTGCTCCACGAATTCCGAGTGAGACTCGGGCCGGAGGTGAGGTGCTCCACGAATTCCGAGTGGGACTCGGGCCGGAGGTGAGGTGCTCCGCAAATTTCGAGTGAGACTCGGGCCGGAGGTGAGGTGCTCCGCGAATTCCGAGTGGGACTCGGGCCGGAGGTGATGTGCTCCGCGAATTCCGAGTGAGACTCGGGCCGGAGGTGAGGTGCTCCACGAATTCCGAGTGAGACTCGGGCCGGAGGTGAGGTGCTCCGCGAATTTCGAGTGGGACTCGGGCCGGAGGTGATGTGCTCCCCGAATTTCGAGTGAGACTCGGGCCGGAGGTGATGTGCTCCGCGAATTCCGAGTGAGACTCGGGCCGGAGGTGAGGTGCTCCACGAATTCCGAGTGGGACTCGGGCCGGAGGTGAGGTGCTCCGCGAATTTCGAGTGGGACTCGGGCCGGAGGTGAGGTGCTCCGCGAATTCCGAGTGAGACTCGGGCCGGAGGTGAGGTGCTCCACGAATTCCGAGTGGGACTCGGGCCGGAGGTGATGTGCTCCGCGAATTCCGAGTGAGACTCGGGCCGGAGGTGAGGTGCTCCGCGAATTCCGAGTGGGACTCGGGCCGGAGGTGAGGTGCTCCGCGAATTCCGAGTGAGACTCGGGCCGGAGGTGAGGTGCTCCGCGAATTCCGAGTGGGACTCGGGCCGGAGGTGAGGTGCTCCGCGAATTCCGAGTGAGACTCGGGCCGGAGGTGAGGTGCTCCACGAATTCCGAGTGGGACTCGGGCCGGAGGTGATGTGCTCCGCGAATTCCGAGTGAGACTCGGGCCGGAGGTGAGGTGCTCCACGAATTCCGAGTGGGACTCGGGCCGGAGGTGATGTGCTCCACGAATTCCGAGTGAGACTCGGGCCGGAGGTGAGGTGCTCCACGAATTCCGAGTGGGACTCGGGCCGGAGGTGATGTGCTCCGCGAATTCCGAGTGAGACTCGGGCCGGAGGTGAGGTGCTCCACGAATTCCGAGTGGGACTCGGGCCGGAGGTGATGTGCTCCGCGAATTCCGAGTGAGACTCGGGCCGGAGGTGAGGTGCTCCACGAATTCCGAGTGGGACTCGGGCCGGAGGTGAGGTGCTCCGCGAATTTCGAGTGGGACTCGGGCCGGAGGTGAGGTGCTCCGCAAATTTCGAGTGAGACTCGGGCCGGAGGTGAGGTGCTCCGCGAATTCCGAGTGGGACTCGGGCCGGAGGTGAGGTGCTCCGCGAATTTCGAGTGGGACTCGGGCCGGAGGTGAGGTTCTCCACGAATTCCGAGTGAGACTCGGGCCGGAGGTGAGGTGCTCCACGAATTCCGAGTGGGACTCGGGCCGGAGGTGAGGTGCTCCGCAAATTTCGAGTGAGACTCGGGCCGGAGGTGAGGTGCTCCGCGAATTCCGAGTGGGACTCGGGCCGGAGGTGAGGTGCTCCGCGAATTTCGAGTGGGACTCGGGCCGGAGGTGAGGTGCTCCGCAAATTTCGAGTGAGACTCGGGCCGGAGGTGAGGTGCTCCGCGAATTCCGAGTGGGACTCGGGCCGGAGGTGAGGTGCTCCGCGAATTTCGAGTGGGACTCGGGCCGGAGGTGAGGTGCTCCGCAAATTTCGAGTGAGACTCGGGCCGGAGGTGAGGTGCTCCGCGAATTCCGAGTGGGACTCGGGCCGGAGGTGATGTGCTCCGCGAATTCCGAGTGAGACTCGGGCCGGAGGTGAGGTGCTCCGCGAATTCCGAGTGGGACTCGGGCCGGAGGTGATGTGCTCCGCGAATTCCGAGTGAGACTCGGGCCGGAGGTGAGGTGCTCCGCGAATTCCGAGTGGGACTCGGGCCGGAGGTGATGTGCTCCACGAATTCCGAGTGAGACTCGGGCCGGAGGTGAGGTGCTCCGCGAATTCCGAGTGGGACTCGGGCCGGAGGTGATGTGCTCCACGAATTCCGAGTGAGACTCGGGCCGGAGGTGATGTGCTCCGCGAATTCCGAGTGAGACTCGGGCCGGAGGTGAGGTGCTCCGCGAATTCCGAGTGGGACTCGGGCCGGAGGTGATGTGCTCCGCGAATTCCGAGTGAGACTCGGGCCGGAGGTGATGTGCTCCACGAATTCCGAGTGAGACTCGGGCCGGAGGTGAGGTGCTCCGCGAATTCCGAGTGGGACTCGGGCCGGAGGTGAGGTGCTCCGCGAATTCCGAGTGAGACTCGGGCCGGAGGTGAGGTGCTCCGCGAATTCCGAGTGGGACTCGGGCCGGAGGTGATGTGCTCCACGAATTCCGAGTGAGACTCGGGCCGGAGGTGATGTGCTCCGCGAATTCCGAGTGAGACTCGGGCCGGAGGTGAGGTGCTCCGCGAATTCCGAGTGGGACTCGGGCCGGAGGTGATGTGCTCCGCGAATTCCGAGTGAGACTCGGGCCGGAGGTGATGTGCTCCGCGAATTCCGAGTGAGACTCGGGCCGGAGGTGAGGTGCTCCGCGAATTCCGAGTGGGACTCGGGCCGGAGGTGATGTGCTCCGCGAATTCCGAGTGAGACTCGGGCCGGAGGTGATGTGCTCCGCGAATTCCGAGTGGGACTCGGGCCGGAGGTGAGGTGCTCCGCAAATTTCGAGTGAGACTCGGGCCGGAGGTGAGGTGCTCCGCAAATTTCGAGTGAGACTCGGGCCGGAGGTGAGGTGCTCCGCGAATTCCGAGTGGGACTCGGGCCGGAGGTGATGTGCTCCGCGAATTCCGAGTGAGACTCGGGCCGGAGGTGAGGTGCTCCGCGAATTCCGAGTGGGACTCGGGCCGGAGGTGATGTGCTCCGCGAATTCCGAGTGAGACTCGGGCCGGAGGTGATGTGCTCCGCGAATTCCGAGTGAGACTCGGGCCGGAGGTGAGGTGCTCCGCGAATTCCGAGTGGGACTCGGGCCGGAGGTGATGTGCTCCGCGAATTCCGAGTGAGACTCGGGCCGGAGGTGAGGTGCTCCGCGAATTCCGAGTGGGACTCGGGCCGGAGGTGATGTGCTCCACGAATTCCGAGTGAGACTCGGGCCGGAGGTGATGTGCTCCGCGAATTCCGAGTGAGACTCGGGCCGGAGGTGAGGTGCTCCGCGAATTCCGAGTGGGACTCGGGCCGGAGGTGATGTGCTCCACGAATTCCGAGTGAGACTCGGGCCGGAGGTGAGGTGCTCCGCGAATTCCGAGTGGGACTCGGGCCGGAGGTGATGTGCTCCACGAATTCCGAGTGAGACTCGGGCCGGAGGTGAGGTGCTCCGCGAATTCCGAGTGGGACTCGGGCCGGAGGTGATGTGCTCCACGAATTCCGAGTGAGACTCGGGCCGGAGGTGAGGTGCTCCGCGAATTCCGAGTGGGACTCGGGCCGGAGGTGAGGTGCTCCGCGAATTCCGAGTGAGACTCGGGCCGGAGGTGAGGTGCTCCGCGAATTCCGAGTGGGACTCGGGCCGGAGGTGATGTGCTCCACGAATTCCGAGTGAGACTCGGGCCGGAGGTGATGTGCTCCACGAATTCCGAGTGAGACTCGGGCCGGAGGTGAGGTGCTCCGCGAATTCCGAGTGGGACTCGGGCCGGAGGTGATGTGCTCCACGAATTCCGAGTGAGACTCGGGCCGGAGGTGAGGTGCTCCGCGAATTCCGAGTGGGACTCGGGCCGGAGGTGATGTGCTCCGCGAATTCCGAGTGAGACTCGGGCCGGAGGTGAGGTGCTCCGTGAATTCCGAGTGGGACTCGGGCCGGAGGTGATGTGCTCCGCGAATTCCGAGTGAGACTCGGGCCGGAGGTGATGTGCTCCGCGAATTCCGAGTGAGACTCGGGCCGGAGGTGAGGTGCTCCGCGAATTCCGAGTGGGACTCGGGCCGGAGGTGATGTGCTCCACGAATTCCGAGTGAGACTCGGGCCGGAGGTGATGTGCTCCGCGAATTCCGAGTGAGACTCGGGCCGGAGGTGAGGTGCTCCGCGAATTCCGAGTGGGACTCGGGCCGGAGGTGATGTGCTCCGCGAATTCCGAGTGAGACTCGGGCCGGAGGTGATGTGCTCCGCGAATTCCGAGTGAGACTCGGGCCGGAGGTGAGGTGCTCCGCGAATTCCGAGTGGGACTCGGGCCGGAGGTGATGTGCTCCGCGAATTCCGAGTGAGACTCGGGCCGGAGGTGATGTGCTCCGCGAATTCCGAGTGAGACTCGGGCCGGAGGTGAGGTGCTCCGCGAATTCCGAGTGGGACTCGGGCCGGAGGTGATGTGCTCCGCGAATTCCGAGTGAGACTCGGGCCGGAGGTGAGGTGCTCCGCGAATTCCGAGTGGGACGGTTGTATGTAGGCAGTGAGCTTTGTGAGGGTTGTGGGAGTAGGTAGTGAGCCTTGTGAGGGTTGTGGGAGTAGGTAGTGAGCCTTGTGAGGGTTGTGGGACGGTTGTATGTAGGCAGTGAGCTTTGTGAGGGTTGTGGGACGGTTGTATGTAGGCAGTGAGCTTTGTGAGGGTTGTGGGAGTAGGTAGTGAGCCTTGTGAGGGTTGTGGGACGGTTGTATGTAGGCAGTGAGCTTTGTGAGGGTTGTGGGACGGTTGTATGTAGGCAGTGAGCTTTGTGAGGGTTGTGGGAGTAGGTAGTGAGCCTTGTGAGGGTTGTGGGACGGTTGTATGTAGGCAGTGAGCTTTGTGAGGGTTGTGGGACGGTTGTATGTAGGCAGTGAGCTTTGTGAGGGTTGTGGGACGGTTGTATGTAGGCAGTGAGCTTTGTGAGGGTTGTGGGACAGTCGTACGTAGGTGGTGAGCCTGGTGAGGGTTGTGGGACAGTCGTACGTAGGTGGTGAGCCTGGTGAGGGTTGTGGGACGGTTGTATGTAGGCAGTGAGCTTTGTGAGGGTTGTGGGACAGTCGTACGTAGGTGGTGAGCCTTGTGAGGGTTGTGGGACGGTTGAATGTAGGCAGTGAGCTTTGTGAGGGTTGTGGGAGTAGGTAGTGAGCCTTGTGAGGGTTGTGGGACGGTTGTATGTAGGCAGTGAGCTTTGTGAGGGTTGTGGGACGGTTGTATGTAGGCAGTGAGCTTTGTGAGGGTTGTGGGACGGTTGTATGTAGGCAGTGAGCTTTGTGAGGGTTGTGGGACGGTTGTATGTAGGCAGTGAGCTTTGTGAGGGTTGTGGGACGGTTGTATGTAGGCAGTGAGCTTTGTGAGGGTTGTGGGACGGTTGTATGTAGGCAGTGAGCTTTGTGAGGGTTGTGGGAGTAGGTAGTGAGCCTTGTGAGGGTTGTGGGACGGTTGTATGTAGGCAGTGAGCTTTGTGAGGGTTGTGGGAGTAGGTAGTGAGCCTTGTGAGGGTTGTGGGAGTAGGTAGTGAGCCTTGTGAGGGTTGTGGGACGGTTGTATGTAGGCAGTGAGCTTTGTGAGGGTTGTGGGACGGTTGTATGTAGGCAGTGAGCTTTGTGAGGGTTGTGGGACGGTTGTATGTAGGCAGTGAGCTTTGTGAGGGTTGTGGGACGGTTGTATGTAGGCAGTGAGCTTTGTGAGGGTTGTGGGAGTAGGTAGTGCCTGAGCGGTGTGGTGTGTACCGCGAATCCGACTAGGAGTAGGTGGCAGTTGGTGGCGTGCGACCAGGGCCCCGGTTGATGACAGTGTTAGGGCGACCTGACCCAGGATGAGCCGTAGCATGGTGTTGATGGGGAGTAGGACTTTTTGTCTTTTGTGGGGGTATTTGTATTTGTTGTATATAGTCATAGTTAAGGGTGATATGTCACCCTGTAATGTGGACTTTCTTTATTTTGGTCGATAGCATTTTCGTTCTGTTAAGATGATTGTTTGGAGATTTCGTAGACTAGGTAGTTGTGTAGGAGTACTCTGGATTGGTCGGGATTTATTCGTTTGCAGGTACTTAGCATTTTGGGGGCGCCATTTTCAGGCATTACTATGCCGAATTTTTCGTGGAGGACGTCGTGGTGCTTATTGATTAGGATTAAGGAAAATTAGTGAGTCGTTTAGCTCAGAGTAGTCCCTGTAGCGAACCGTGAACCCGGGTGGGTTTTCGGGGCGTTAGAAGGTTAATTTAGGAAGTTTATGAAAATTTGAAGTCGAAATTAGTGGAGTCGAAGTCGAAGTGCGTATACACTATGTAGGCTGTCGGGGGAAGAGTGGTTAATGAGGTAGTTTAGACTTAAAAGTTTGATAGTGTTTGGTGATGACTGAAGTAAAAGTTGGATAAATTGAGCATAACGTATGTAAGTATAAAGACTCAGAGTATACTTTGAAAATATTAGATAGACTTAAGTGTGAGAGCTTTGAGTACGAAGATGGTGTTAGAATGACCAAGAAAATGTCTTGATGGTTTGAGGTAAATAGGTACAAGGGGTGTGAGTTATAAGCTAGAAATGAGATAGTAAAATGGAGAGGAATTCTAAATTGAGGACTTGAATAAGTTATGTACGTGTTTGATAGACACAGAAGTGTGAAGTGAGGAATTAGATGAAATTAGCCCAAGGAAAAGCTAGAGATGAGAACTAAGTTAGAGAGATTTAAGGGTCTAAGTGATGAATGCTTAGGGTGCTATTAATGTACGTAGGAGTACTCGAGTACTTAAGCCATGGAGTGTAGAGTTAGGTGAAGTCAAAACTTTGGAGATGTAGGAATTGTTATTACCGAGAGGTAATTAGGGGCACCCGATAGATGATTTAGGCCGTAGCGAACGTAGTTGAGATTTAGCGTGGCAACCCAAAAGTTCAGAGGGTAGAGCGGGAGTGAGTAAGTTGAGAAATAACTAACCCACAAATTTTGAGGACAAAATTTTTGTAAGAAGGGTGGATTGTAACACCCGAAAAATTCCTATAACGTGCATAGCCTTAGATTAGTTAAGTAATGGGAGTTAAATTTCATCTAAGTGTTATTCTACATATAGAAATGAGAGAGTGATATTAGAAGAAGATTTTGAGAGAAAACCTAAAAGTGGCTTAGTTAGAAATTTTATAAGTGGAATTTAATGTATAAATGAATTAGATGATTGGAAGAAAAAGTCAATTAAGATAGGTATGGGTTGTGTTTTGGCGTTGAAGAAGTTAACAAAGAAAGTAAAAAGAAATATTTGAAAAAGTCAAAAGAATGAATGACCAATAGAAAGAAGGAAAGAAAAAAAGTGAATAAAAAGAGGAATGAATTGATGAGGTTTGAAAAGTCAAAAAGTTAAAATGGAAAAGAAATAAAAGTGGTAGAAAGAGGATGCATTTCACGTTGGTTAAGGGTGAAGAAAAAAAGAGTGGGTTGTTTTATAAAAATAAGAATTTTGGTGGAAAATTTAAAAAGTGGAAAGAATTGTGTTATAAATTTAGTAAAGTGTAGGTAAAAAGAACAAAAACCATCATCTTTTTTCCCCTTAGCTCCAGGAAAATTCCAGCCATTGAAGACTCCTCTCCACTCCATTTCTTCAAGGTTTTCAAGAGTTCTAAGGTGAGAATTAAGTGGGTTTTTAGTTTTATACCTATTAGTGATAGTTTTTGATGATTTTTAAGTATTTTGGTGGAATTTGATTAGTGTTTAGGTGAATTCCGAAAATTTCATGCCTTTACTAGTTTTCTTCCTAAATTTAGTGGTTTAGATGTTAGATGGATTAGTTTAGGTTGTTTTTAAGGATAAATTAAAGTTTTGGTGGAAGTTGTGCAAAAACCAGTTTTGGACATTATATGCACCGATTCTGTTTTGCTGTGTTCGATGTGGCCATGGTGTTTGGATGGTTAATTTATTTGCTTCAATGGATAGTAGACGTGGAGAGGTTTACGGAATGGGGTGAATCGTCGAAATACGTTGAAAAACGAGTAAGTTATGGGCGATTGAAGTTAGGTGATAGAAATTGTGGGAATTTCGGGTTTTGGAGATTTATGCTTTAAAAATTGGCTAAGTTGTTATTAAATTGGTTTAGGCATTCCTTAGAATTATATTAATGGTTTTTAAGTGTTTTTTCCCTTAACGTGATAAGTTGACGAGCGAACGTTTAGCGTAGTCAAAGTGAACAAACACATGCAGAGGAGCAGGTAAGTAGTGGATTGTATTTGTTTTGCCTTCGAGCCTACACCACGGAACGGTAGGGTTTATTGTTTGGTTGTTGTTTTGGTTTGTGTTTGAGTAATGTGGGAATGTCATGCATCATTGTTTTAGCAAACGAACAACAAGTGTTGTGCATGGTTTTAATGGTGAGTTTGAAATGTGTAAAGAATGCACTAGAAGCACTAGAGGGTTGAACGCCTCGTCGTTAACGTGCAAGAAGCACTAGAGGGTTGAACGCCTCGTCGTTAACGTGCAAGAAGCACTAGAGGGTTGAACGCCTCGTCGTTAACGTGCAAGAAGCACTAGAGGGTTGAACGCCTCGTCGTTAACGTGCAAGAAGCACTAGAGGGTTGAACGCCTCGTCGTTAACGTGCAAGAAGCACTAGAGGGTTGAACGCCTCGTCGTTAACGTGCAAGAAGCACTAGAGGGTTGAACGCCTCGTCGTTAACGTGCAAGAAGCACTAGAGGGTTGAACGCCTCGTCGTTAACGTGCAAGAAGCACTAGAGGGTTGAACGCCTCGTCGTTAACGTGCAAGAAGCACTAGAGGGTTGAACGCCTCGTCGTTAACGTGCAAGAAGCACTAGAGGGTTGAACGCCTCGTCGTTAACGTGCAAGAAGCACTAGAGGGTTGAACGCCTCGTCGTTAACGTGCAAGAAGCACTAGAGGGTTGAATCGTTAACGTGCAAGAACAACTAAGGGTTGAAACGCTCGTCGTTAACGTGCAAGTAGCATTAAGAGGGTTGAACGCCTCGTGCGTTAACGTGCAAGAAAGCACTAGAGGGTTTAACGCTTCGTCGTTAACGTTGCTAAGAGCCAATGCACTATAGAGTTGAACGCCTCGCGTTAACCGGGCAAGAGGAGCACTAGGGGTTAATGTCTCGTCGTTACGTGCAATGAGTAAGACAACAACTGAGTGAGTAGAATCTGTATGTGTTAGTGTGGTGTGTGTGTGCATCGTGCATGTTTACAGAAATCATTCATTACTTGCTAAGCGTAAGCTTACGTGTGTGTGTTCTGTGGTGTAGGTGACGATATCTTTTCAAGTGAGCTAGACGAGGGAGCCCAAGATTAGGCAGCAGCCGGCGGCACACGGGTATGTCAGTGCAAGCAGTTGTCGGGGCTTCTCGGCCATAGTTTTCCTTGGGATGTGTGGAAGAAACGGTATTTTGGGATTGTGTACAATTTTCTAACTATTCTGGATATTTGTAGTCTTTGATGGTTTTGTTGGTTTGATTTCGTAATGTGGTTTCTGAATTGTTTTGAAATCTCTTTAACGTGTTTTATGAAAGTTTGGTTTTCAGGCTGTTGGTTTTAAACGTTTAGCAGTTATGCTGCCCGATTTTCGTTGAGTTTTCGGATAGTAAACGACTTGGATTTTCATTTGATTTTAACGTTTTCGCTGACGTATTGGAGTCGATTTTGTTTTAGAAATTACGTGTCAAAGAGTTAGGAGTGTCGAGAGAAGTTTGGTGTGAGTTTAGGTGATGTAGTTGTGAGTTAGTGTGAAGGAAGTTGAAATAAAGAAAAGAGAGAAGAGCAGGGGGTGAGGAAGGGCGCCGACCGATCGGCGAATAAGCTCCGATCGATCGGCTGTTGCAGGGCGAAATGATCGTGCGCCCGAGAGGGTGCCGATCGATCGGCTCCTAGCGCCGATCGATCGGCACCTGTAATTCGTTTAAAAAATATATATAATATACTTTCTTCCTACTTGCATTATGTTTTGACCCGATATTTTTCGACATATTTTATACACATTTTCCAACTGTTGTCGAGGGTTCGAAAAACCCAAAAATCGAGTTGAAATTTTATCGAAAATTATTTTAAACTCCGTTTTAAACATGGGATGTGTGTGCAAAGTAGCGCACCAAGCCGGGGTGAGTTCAGGGGTGTTACAGTTTTAATTTTTTTCTATCATATTAGGATGTTTTAACTGTTCTTCTATTTTTAAATAATAAATTTCAGACTTAAGAAAATTAAGATGTTTTTCTTTATCTTGATAAAATATTTTTAATTCATTGATAATAGTTTCTTCAGGATTTGTTATAAATGCATAAATAACATCCTGATTATTAAAGGTAGCAATAATACCTTCTTCTAAAATTTTCTTAATATGCATAATTTGATTAAAAAAGGAGTACCAAGTACAATTTTGATTTAAAAAAGGAGTACCAAGTACAATTTTATGTAGTAAATTTTTTACTAATAAGAAAGTAGTTGGAATACAAACTTCATTATTATAAATTTCTACATTAGATAATTTATAATTAATTTTTAACTTACTGCCACCTGCAGCAATTAAAGCTTGTTTGGTTTTTTCAAAATATTTAGTAGGAATAATTCCTTCTTTAACACAATTAATATTTGCATCACTATCAATAAGAGCAATTACATTCAAGATGTGATAATCTTGATTGATAATTAGGGTAATTTTAATAAACCATTTTTGAAATTTTATCTTGGTTAATAAATCTAATTGTAAACTAGATTCAAGAGTTTCATAATTATATTCACTTTTCTTCATAGGATTTTCTAATTTCAAAAATCTATCATTTATCATAATTTGATATTGAGTATAATTATATTGTAATTGTTGCAATTCATATTTCAAATTCTTTACTTCACTATTTAAATCTTGAAGAGTAACAGGTTGAACCTTCTTTTGTTCTAACTTATTAAATACTTCATTCATAGAATAATTGTAACACCCGGCATTTTTGCCATGTAATTATTTCCCGAATTATTAAGTGGGATTAATTCAATATTAATATAATGTATGTTTTGTTGGAAACCAAAACGAATGAGTTTATATTGAATTGGATAATGAGATGAAAACCAAACAAAAGTGTAACTAAACAAACAAGTTAGTTGGTAATGGATGGAAGGGTAAATTGGGAAGAAATTAAGGTTGGTGGGAGATAACCAATGGATAATTGCCAAGTGGCAATAACTTGCTGAGAAACCTACCTATTCTCCTTCCTTCTACGTAAAAATTCATATACATTTCTCCTTCTCTGTATTCCTCTCTACATTCTTTCTTCCAGTCGACAAAACAACCATTGAAGCTACTTCGATCTCCTCGGTTCCTCTCTTTTCTTCGCTGGGGTAAGTATCTTTTAATGCTAACAAGTTTGGACAAGTTAAATGCGAGTTTTTACCAAGGTTTAGGGTTATGGTATTTGATGAAAACTCGCTGTTTTTGGATGAAAACACACCGGTTTGTTTTCTAAGGATTTGAATGAGTTTGGAACAGATTCTATTAACTTATTAGTTAGCATTTGCAGCTATTTAATACCTCTTCATGCATACTACAGGTCCGAGCGTTCCAGGGACATTCGAGCATCTGACACCGCAGCAAACAGGTAAGTTCATAACCGTAGGTTGGCCCTTAAGGCCCTACATCACGGAGGTACTAGGTTTCCTGTTCCGTCGGGTTGTTTTGGGTAGAAAGGTTATAGTCTATGTTCTGAAATGTCTGGCTTCGATTTACCTTCTGTTGTCTTATTTCTGTTGTCTGTCTGTTTAAGTTCAAGCACCGTTCATGCATACACGTTTTCTCTGAAAGACATGCAAATGTTTTCTGTACACTGTTTGAAACTAAATAAGATAAAATCTGACTGAAATGTACCAGGTTAAGTGCGAGACGGGGACTGGCCCCAGAACTGTTTACTGTACTGTTTCCCTAAATGTGCCTGATAGTGCACCCTCCCCCTCCCCCACTGTTTGCCAGTTCCCTTATAAGCTCCACTTAATTCTACTGCCACTGTAACTAAATGCTCTGTACTGTCACCGTATTCTGAAAAACTGCATGCATAGCATTTTGCATCACTGCATACCGATTATGTCTTACTGAGTTTTAGACTCATAGGTGAACTCTCTGGTGTAGGTACTGAACCTGAAACCGAGGACCTTGTTCCTCAAAATGATGATCTGATGTAAATGGTGGATCGATCTCACAGGGTGGTTGTTGCAGTCAGACATGTTTCTGCTCTGAGGTTTCAGTTTTTAAGTAAAGTTTATGTCTGTAGGTTTTACTGAACTCTGGTGTTTTGTTTCAAAACTCTGTCTGGATTTTTGTTAGAAATCTGATTTATGTATAGGTTTTGTTGGTGTATTCTAAAACCTCTGTATTTGACAGTTGTATTTATGTTTTGAAATGTATTGAAATCATTCTGGAACTGCTGGAATCTTTTATCCGTCTGTGCATGGATGGCCTCTAGTTTTAGAGCTGTCCATGCAATCTGCTTCTTTGTTTCTGTCAATTGTAAAGTATGTTCTACAACTTTTATGCCCTCTATTTGTACTGTATTTGACAGTTAAAAGAGGTCTTGTGGTATTCTGGAATTTGTTTGGGATAATCTCTGATAATCTGTGCATGGATTGTCTCTGGTTTTGGAATAATCCATGCCGTTGTTTTCTTGATCTTCTGTTAGGTTTTCTAACTTCTGTCATGTCCCCATGCATGTTTTAAAACTGTGTTTAGAATCGGGTTTGAAGGTCTGAAACCCTTATGTCTTCTGCTTGATGCTCCCTGCCCGTATGTCTCCCTGTAAAAGTTGTAAATTTTGCCTTTAAAATTTATGTCTTCCAGCTGATGTCATCAAGGTCATCCGCCCAGTGTATTTATGTCTTCCGGCTGATGTCAGCATAAGTCTTCTGCCCAGTTTAAAACTCCGTCTTCCGGCTGACGTCACCCAAGTCATCCGCTCAGTGTAAATATGTCTTCCGGCTGACGTCATCCCAGTTTTTCCGCCAGTATAATGCTTATATCTTCCGGTTGACGTCATCCATCTTCCGGCTGACGTCATCTCCTCATCCGATCTCAGTTACTGTCTGTGTCTTCCGCCTGACGTCACCCATCTTCCGGCTGACGTCACCACCTCTTCTGCCCAGTTTTACTCAGCCTCTTCCACTGAATACTGTTCGTCTTTTGTCGTATCTGAATCCACCGATAGCTCTAATCTTCCGCCTGACGTCATCTCCGCTTCTGTCTTTGCATTTACATCTTCCGGCTGACGTCATTCAAAGTCTTCCGCTGCTCCTTAAAACTAAGTCTTCCGTCGGTTATTCGCCTAAGTCTTCCGCCAATGTTTCCTGTTTCCTCCTCCGCCAGCCTTATGCTAATTTCTGTTCTGTTATCTATTATTGAAACCTGTTTTAAATTTCTACACCCGAGAACTCTCTCTCCCTGTAAATGCTTTCTGTTACTCCCTGTAGTTTCTCCCTCTCTGTAAAGTTGCGTTTATAGGGTTTGAGATGACGGTGCATGTTTACTGTCATTCGATTCTGTTTTCCGTTAAAGTTTTAAAAGTTCAGTTGGCTTCCATAAGTTGTTCCAGCAACGCTGTCTGCTCTGTTTATGTTAAAAAAAAAAAATAGTCACCGTTTTCCGTCCACTGTCCCGGAGTGATGGCTCCGATCCTGGACTCCGATTGGGTTCGGATCTGGGCTGTCACAATAATATTGATCTCTTTTATTGGGTTCAATTTTCTCTAATGTAGTACTATTATTTTGAATAATCATTTCTATAATTTTTCGTTTAAAAATAGGATCAGAGATTTGATCTATTTCCGCTTGAAAATCTCTCGCCAAAAGACACTCTAAATGGCATGAGACATGGATGGTCGTAATAAAATTTTCTTTGGTGAAGATGGAATGATTGAATTCGGGAATCATTTTAGAAGGCAATTGCTCAAGAATGAGGTGAAAGTTTCCAAAGTAGTCGAATCCGTTGTTTATAATTTCTTGTTGATCATTATTTAATACATTAACTTGACATTTTTGACAGGTGTCATTATTGTCAGAGGAATCAGATGAATAGTCTATAATTTCTTCTGAAGACTCTTCATCAGAAGAGGTTAATAAGATTTTTGATAATTATAATCTTAAAGATTCATCCATATCAATATTATTTAATTTTGTTTTAGTGGTACATTTAGAAGCATAATGCCCAAATTTACCACATTTATAACATTTAATTTCAGCAATATCTTTTTTATGTTTTTTTTTTAACTTTTTAGAGGATTCTGGAACATCATACTTTTGCTTAAATTTTTTAAAGGCTTTTTTCTTCTTTTTATATTTAATTCTTTCTTCAATTTGTTCTTTTCTAGGTAAACCTTTCATAATAGCTTTTTTAGGAACATGATAAGTAAATTGTTCACAAAATTCACCTATTTCTTTTCTTCTAGTTAAATTTTATTTTTTCATTTGATATTGTAATTTCATATCATTATATAAAGATAAACCTTCTTGAACACAAACACTAATTAAATGACCATAAGTACAAGTAGACCAAGGAATACTTATACCTGTATTTAATTCTAATAATTTATCTTAAATTCTTTTAGAAAATAAAGGAGGTAATCCATCAATAAACTTAGCTTTCCAATGCTCAGAATTAGCATCAGGTCTTTGCATAACTTTAGTGATAAAAACATTTTTATACCATCTAAAATGAGTTAAACATTTACATCTTAAGTTTTGCAATAATTCTCTACCACGTTCTTGTCTTTGTTCAGTGGCTCCAATAAAATGTAATATTATAGCTTGTATAAGTGTATAAACACTGTCTTCCGTAATATTATTATTTTCATGTCTAGGAGATGTTAATATTTCCTGTCTTTGAATTGGAGTTAAATAATTATCCCATCATCCTTTTAATGCACCAGTAAAACCATTAATTATAAAGGCTGCTATATCTGAGTCTTTATTTTGTGAGGCTTTACATACACTAGAATACATTAACATTTTATGTAAAACTTCATATATTTGATATTCTGTTAATCCATCTATATTCCAATCATAAATAGTTTTAGCATTATAAGCGGATTGATCATGAAAATAATTTTCTTCCCATAACAAATCTTGTGGAGTAAGTCGTTGATAATAGGTTCGCCTAACTCTATCACCACCTGGATCTTGATCATACCTAACCCTATTAATATTTAAGGGATGATAATTGTGATTTAAAATATTAAAAGATTCTTCCATTTTTTTTAATATCTTCAGTAGTATAGTGACCATCATCTGTACTCTCTGAATCAGACGGTTCTGAGATATCAGAGGGATTTCGAATAATACGTTGTTCATTAATAACATTAATATTTAAGCTTTTCATACGTTGAGCTAATTGTTCAATAAATTCATCATTTTTCTTGGAATTCAAAAAATTGAATTTTGATATCAAAATAGGAGGTTTTAAATCAGGAATAGAAATATTTTCTTTTTTCGTATTAGAAGAAGAGGCAATATTTTCTTCGAGTTTAACTGGCATTTTACCAATTTGTTTTTCTAATCTATTCAATTGATTACCCATAGTTTGAATATTAATATTAGTAAAATTCATTTGTTTAATAAGAACGTCATTTTTATCTTCTATTGATTGAGATAAACTAACCAATGGAATAACTTTAATTGAATTCTGATAATTTTTTAAGAATAATTGGTTCAAAGGGAGGATGAATAGATTTAATATTTTCTCCATTTCTAGTAGTCCAGTTTTTACAATAAAGATTATATTCTTCTAACATATTAATGTGAAAATAAGGAGTATAAAATTGAGTCCAATACCATTGTTCAAAAGGTATAATCATATTTTTTAATTCTAAATAAGAATAATATAATTCTTTTAATTTAATAACTTCATTGATAGGATATTTTTTATTGATCCAAGCCCTAAATATTTTATATTTAGGTAATTGATATTCAAGATTACATAATTTTCTTGTATATGATCCTGGGGTTTTATATTCATTCATCATAGTTTAAAATTCATTTCAGAAACAGTTGGTGACTCTCTTTTATAAGGTTGAGAGGTTTCTACAGTTTCATATTTAGAATTAAGAAATTGAGAATAAATTACATGAGGAATTTGTTGTTAAGATATTTTTAATCCTTCAACTTCTTCTTTAAGAGGAGAAGAAGGTTGTTCGGATACAGAATAGCGAGAGCTAAATGGACTTTCTACTTTATAAGGTAGACCATTAGATCTAGATGATAAACTTCTAGAAATCGATAATTTTCTAGTTCGATCATTATTAAATTTAATTTCAATATAACCTTTAGGTGTTTGAATAATTTGATCAACCTGACTATTGATAATAGGTTGAGGTAATACAGCTTGAGGAATAGACCATTGCTCAGGAAAAATAACTTCATTCTAATCCATTAATCTTGGAATAGCAATATTAGTTTTCATAAGATCACTTTCGATTAATAAAGTTTTTCCTGAATTATTTTTTAAAATAGCATTAGAACATAAAGTATTCATAACTTTATAATTCAAACGATATATTACAGCTATAGTTTCAGATCCTGGAAGGAAATTATAACCATGGGTTTGAATATTTAATGTTACTGATTCAAATAGATTTTTATCAGTAAATGATAATATTAAATTAGGGAAAACATTAAAATAAATAGGACCATGACATAAACTGGTTTGAATAACACCCATCAAGGATTTTTTATAATTTTGACTTTGCGCATCCCTAATAGTAGCAAGAATACTAGCATTTAAACCTGGAATAGTTAAAGGTTTAAAAGCAATTTGAATAAGGCCAATATGAATATACTTATATTTATTCAAATATTTTTGAATATTTTTTAAACATAAAAGTTTTATAGTTTTTTCATGAGCATTTAAACAAATAGTTTGTTCAGATGTTTTTACTACACGATTGATTAAATTTTCAAACGCACCTAATCTATAAATAGTTTTAGGTTCAATAACTAGAATAGTCCAGTGATTTAGTTGTTCTTCAAGCGATAATTCTAGAACTTCTTCATTTTTAATAGAGATATCATAATTAAACATATTTGAGAGCAAATTCATCTTATAATTGTTGATTTACAATCAAATAAACACAGACACTTTCAAGTCTAATATTTAAACTATAAGTAGAAATTACTGACTAAATCCTTATTGAGCTTCGATTCTTCTCTTATTGACTTGTGGATAACTTCGTATTGATCTTTTAACTCTTCGTATAATAAACATGCGAATTACAAAAACAATTGCAACTGTCAAAGACTAATTTCACAAAGCCTCAAAATCTTCCTTCTACCATGCAATGGGCAATCTGCCTACAGCCTATCCATCGGCACAACGGCTACACCCCAACACGGCGTATGAAAGAAAATTTTAAAGATGTGTGAAATTAAAGCAATCGTTCTTTGCCAATGATATCACTAGCAAAGTTAAAAGAATCTTATTGAAGAAATCATCTCACTGTATTGAGAAAAACATAAGATCGTATTGGATTTAGCAATAAATTCGACTTACATTAAAAAGATTATTCTTGAAATTCTTTTGTTTACTTGAATGTAAAATAACAGTTTAGCCAATCATTTGGCTCTGATACCAAATAGAAAAGGATCTAGGAGATTGAAGAATAATAACAAAAGTCGAAATAGAAATTATTACAAGAGTCACAATATAATATTAAACAAGTAGAAACTTACACTTAAGTTGCACGCAGAGAGCAAGAGTTTTTACAGGAGAGAAGACAAACTCTAAAAACTTGAACTCAAATGAAAATAAAACTCCTTTATATAGAGATAGGAGTGAACAACCAAACAAACCAAAACAAACAAAAGTACTCATAGTGGGAGTACGAAGATTCCTTTTAATATTGTGGTAGAGTCCACCTTGTCTGCCAATAACTACAGCTACCAGATTTCTTTATAAGCAATTCCAAACTGTCTATATCTTTGCAGAAGTTCTTTATTTTGAAGGATAACTTCTTCAAAGTCTTCAGTGTCTTCATACTCAGATAATATCTTCTTTAAAAACTCTGTCTTGTCAGAATACCTTTCAAATAATCTCTGAATAGCTTCTAAATATCTTCTTTTATTTTCATATTGCACTCTTCTTGATAACCAAGCAGGCTTGTAAAATATACGTCTTCTATTTCTATTAGAGATAGGCCAATCAATACTAGCTCTATTAACTGCCCATAAGTCTCTATCAAATCTTTCTCTTTCTTGAGCATATCTTTGAATATTTCGAGGATAAAATCCAATATTTCACAGATCTAAATTATAAGAATTCATTTCAGCTTTAATTTGCCTTTTCCTTTTTTCAGCTGATAAACATCAATCATAGAGTCAAATAGATCTTGAGTAGTATACTCAATGTCTTCATCAATCTTATCTTCTTGAGATTCTCCTGGAATAATAGCATAGGAGCCAGATTTATCAGATGTAGATGTCATAAAATTGTCACTATTTATATCCATAGGGGACCCATCAATATCAAATAATTGTTCTTTTCTTAATATAATTGATTCAATTTTTTGAATTTTCTTCATTTTCATAAGAAGCTACTTTAGCTTTCTCTTTATAAGAAAGAATAACTGTCTTTATATTCGACAAATATTTCTAGTCTCATAACGAGTCCACCATTTAACATAAAAATTCCTTTGAATTTCATATAGACCTATAGGGTCTTTATCAACTTCTAAACTCCACTGCCAAATCCAATTAATTTGAAATTTAGCACAAAACCATAATATATCTTGATCACGAATAATAATTTTCCTGTGAGATAAACCAGGATGATATTTAACCCAAATAGGAAATTGTTCTTTTATCATATCAGGAAATAAAGATAACTCCGGACAGTGTTCCTGCCACCACACATAAAACCATGGAGAAAACTTGTCCTCATTCTTCATAATTTCAGGATTAATAGTAAAGAACCATGAGTGGGTCCTTGTAGGATTTTGATAATAAAAATTGTAAGTCCAAGCTTGAACATAGTCCCAATAATTATATTTTTAATCATTTTTCAGACTTCTAATAGCAAAAATATTTAAACCCCATTCTTGAGGATGTATAATCCTTTCAATCTCCTAGATCCTTTTCTATTTGGTATCAAAGCCAAATGATTGGCTAAATTGTTATTTTACATTCAAGTAAACAAAAGAATTTCAAGAATAATCTTTTTAATGTAAGTCGAATTTATTGCTAAATCCAATACGATCTTCTGTTTTTCTGAATACGATGGGGTGATTTCTTCAATAAGATTCTTTTAACTTTGCCAGTGATATCATGCGCAAAGAACGATCGCTTTAATTTCACACATCTTTAAAGTTTTCTTTCGTACGCGTGTTGGGGTGTAGCCGTTGTGCCGATGGATATGCTATAGGCAGATTGCCCATTGCATGGTAGAAGGAAGATTTTGAGGCTTTATGAAATTAGTCTTTGACAGTTGCAATTGTTTTTGTAATTTGCATGTTTATTATAGGAAGAGTTAAAAGATCAATACGAAGATATCCGCAAGTCAATAAGAGAAGAATCGAAACTCAATAAAGATTTAGTCAGTAATTTCTACTTATAGTTTAAATATTAGACTTGAAAGTGTCTGTGTTTATTTGAATGTAAATCAACAATTATAAGATGAATTTGCTCTCAAATATGTTTAATTCTGATATCTGTATTAAAAATGAAGAAGTTCTAGAATTATCACCTGAAGAACAACTAAATCACTGGACTATTCCAGTTACTGAACCTAAAACTATTTATAGATTAGGTGCGTTTGAAAATTTAATCAATCGTGTAGTAAAAACATCTGAACAAACTATTTGTAACGCCCCAGAACCCACCCTGGCTCGGTGCGCTACTTTGCTAACTAATCTCGTGTTTAAAACATAATTTTAAAATAATTTTCGTTAAAATCTCGACTCCAAAAGTATTAGTAAAAACGTGGAAACAAATGAACCCGACGTTGCTTGTTATACAAAAAAACGGGCAGCGTAACGACTGAAATTTCTAAAACCAAATCTTGAAAAAAATCAAACATTTATAAACACATTCAGAGAAATCCCAAAACAGTTCTCAAATCACACTTACAAAATCAAACCCAACAGAACGATCAATACTTCAAACCTACAAAATAACTAAAATCCAAGAAAACTCAAATTTTCATAAAGCACGTTCAAAGAGATTTCAAAACAATTCACCACCACATTTACAAAATCGAACAAACAAAAACAGTCAAACCCTTCAAACATCTAGAATAGATAGAAAACTACACAAAATCCCAAAGTACCAAACCAAACACACCCCCTGTAATGACCCCTATTCCCAGCAAGATATTGTCCGCTCTGGGGATTGGGCCGTGGCCCAATATCCTCCCCTCACGGCTTTGTTTGGCGAGAACTTCCCGGAAGGTCACCCAACCTTGGATTGCTCTCGCCGAAGCACTTTTAACTTCGGAGTTCTTATGGGATCCGTTGCCAATCATGCTCCAAAACGCGTCTTACTATCTTGGGAGGGATCTCTTACATATGTTTCATTTCCATGTACTTCCCCAAGCGATGCGGGATTGTGACAACCCCCTCTTTACGACCCGGGATTCGCCTATACTCGAGTCCGGGATTCGCCTACACTCGGCTTAGGTCCCGAGGTTTACCCCGCAACCCGAGGTTTGCCCCGCAGTCGTACACATACGTTCACATTCGGGTCATCACAATCACCCCCCCTCGGGGGCCCAACGTCCTCGTTGGCCACATTTTCGGTTGGGTACAGGCTCTGATACCATTTGTAACGACCCCTATTCCCAGCAAGATATTGTCCGCTCTGGGGATTTGGTCGTGGCCCAATATCCTCCCCTCACGGCTTTGTTTGGCGAGAACTTCCCGGAAGGTCACCCAACCTGGGATTGCTCTCGCCGAAGCACTTTTAACTTCGGAGTTCTTATGGGATCCGTTGTCAATCATGCTCCAAAACGCGTCTTACTATCTTGGGAGGGATCTCTTACATATGTTTCATTTCCATGTACTTCCCCAAGCGATGTGGGATTGTGACAACCCCCTCTTTACGACCCGGGATTCGCCTATACTCAAGTCCGGGATTCTCCTACACTCGGCTTAGGTCCCGAGGTTTGCCCAGCAGTCGTACACATACGTTCACATTCGGGTCATCACACCCCCGAAGATCCTGGTCGAGGCGCCCCGACAACTGCCTACACCGGTGTGCTCCGTGAATCTCCGACTGCCCCAAATCCTTGGTTCCCTCATCAAGCTCACCTCTGAAAATATCGTCACCTACACCATAGAATACAAAAGTAAGCCTAATGCTTAGTAAGTAGGGAATAACGAATGCAAATAACACACGATGTAACCAATCCTATCTCATGCAATCTCTAACGCTCAATTGTGCTAATAAGATTTGCCTGCATCGGTCGTGATGCCTTAAGATGTGCCTGCATCAATCGTGATGTCTTAAGATTTGCCCGCATCAATCGTGATGCCTTAAGATGTGCCTGCATCAATCATTGTAACACCCGACAAATTTCGATAACGTGCGTAGCCCTAGGTTAGAAGTATTATGAGAGTTATTATTGAAGGGTGATGATATGCATAAAAGAGTGAAAGAAGTGAAGGGAAGGGAAATATAAAGGATTAAGTGTTGAAAAGTCAAAAAAAAAATGAATGGTTGAAAATTCAAAGGAAATTGTAACCAATAGGATAAAAGGAAAATTATTGGAATTAAATAAATGAAATAGAAGGGATTTAGAAGGGAGATTGGCGTTGGAATTCATAAGAGAAAGAGAGGGTTTAAATTATAAAATTAGAAAGTTTGGTGGAGGAAAAGAAAAAGAGGAAAATGGTCTTATAAAAAAAAGAAAAAAATGGGTTTTCTTCTTCATTTCTTCTCCACGCCATTTTCAGCCTTGGAAGCTTTTCTCTCCTCCATTTTTCTTCAATCTTTGCAAGAGTTTCAAGGTAAGAATGAATGGGTTTTGAGTTTTATCCATTAAGGTGTTGATTTTTGATAGTTTTAGGGTGTTTTGAGTGAGTTTAGGAGGAGTTAGAAAACCCTAGATTGGGGAGTCCGAATTTTTGGTTTAAAAAGGGTGTTTTCTTTCTAAATTTGATGGTTTATTCATTGAATGAATTAGTTTAGGTGGTTTTAGAGAGAAATGGAAGATTGGAAGTGAGATTGGGAAAAACCGGTTTTTAGCAATTGGGCGCCGGTTCTGTTTCTGCATTTTCGAGTTGGCCAAGTTATTTGGTTGGTTAATTTGAGTGTTTCAATGGATAGTAGACGTGTAGAGGTTTACAGATTGGGGTGGCACGTTGAAATCCGATGAAAAACGAGGGAGTTATGGCCGATTGAAGTTTATGCACTAAAATTGTAAGAATTTCGGGTTTAAGTGTTATGCTTTAACTTGGGTTGAATTGTTGTTTAGTTTTGGTTAGAAAATCCTTTAGAATTTATTAGTGGCTTTTTAAATTATTTTCTTATATTTGTTAGGTTGACGAGCAGATTAGCCGAGTGTGCGAGCACGAGCAGGAAGCCAGGTAAGTAGTGGATGCGTGTGTTTTGCCTTCGGGCCTACACCATGGAACGGTAGGAAATTGTTTGTTTGTTTGTATGGTTACTTTGTATTGTATTTTGTTTATGTGATTGCTTTGTCTTGTATTTGGTTTGTGTGGCGGTGAGTTGAAATGAAAAGGAGGTAGTGTGAGCTTGAAAGGTAAGGGGAACAGTGTAGTGCCATTCTGGGAGCGAGACTCGGATGAAGACGCATCTTGGGAGCGAGACTTAGATGTGATTGGGTAGTGCCCTCTTGGGAGCGAGACTCGGAGGGTTAGGGCCATCTTGGGAGCGAGACTCGAATGGATACGCATCTTGGGAGCGAGACTCAGATGTGTAATAGGTGATTGGGTAGTGCCCTCTTGGGAGCGAGACTCGGAGGGTTAGGGTCATCTTGGGAGTGAGACTCTGATGGATACGCATCTTGGGAGCGAGACTCAGATGTGTAATAGGTGATTGGGTAGTGCCCTCTTGGGAGCGAGACTCGGAGGGTTACGAGACTCAGATGTGTAATAGGTGATTGGGTAGTGCCCTCTTGGGAGCGAGACTCAGATGTGTAATAGGTGATTGGGTAGTGCCCTCTTGGGAGCGAGACTCAGATGTGTAATAGGTGATTGGGTAGTGCCCTCTTGGGAGCGAGACTCAGATGTGTAATAGGTGATTGGGTAGTGCCCTCTTGGGAGCGAGACTCAGATGTGTAATAGGTGATTGGGTAGTGCCCTCTTGGGAGCGAGACTCAGATGTGTAATAGGTGATTGGGTAGTGCCCTCTTGGGAGCGAGACTCAGATGTGTAATAGGTGATTGGGTAGTGCCCTCTTGGGAGCGAGACTCAGATGTGTAATAGGTGATTGGGTAGTGCCCTCTTGGGAGCGAGACTCGGAGGGTTAGGGCCATCTTGGGAGCGAGACTCGGAGGGTTAGGGCCATCTTGGGAGCGAGACTCAGATGTGTAATAGGTGATTGGGTAGTGCCCTCTTGGGAGCGAGACTCAGATGGCGAGACTCGGATGGATACGCATCTTGGGAGCGAGACTCAGATATGTAATAGGTGATTGGGTTAGGGCCATCTTGGGAGCGAGACTCAGATGGAGATGCATCTTGGGAGCGAGACTCGGATGCGTGTTAGGGAATAGGGTAGAGCCATTTTAGGAGCAAGTCTAGGATGGGTGTTAGGATTGTGTGAGAATCATGTGTGCATGTTTATATATTTGTTTTCCTCTACATGCTAAGCGTAAGCTTACGTGTGTGTGCGTGTTCTATGGTGTAGGTAACAACGCGGATACAGGTGAGCTAAGCGAGTGAGCCCAGGACTAGGCAGCAGTCAGAGGAGTACAGGGTACGCCGGTGAAGGCTATTGTCGGGGCGTCTTGGCCACTGTCTTCCTCGGGTAGTGTGGGAGGTGAATGTTTTGTTGTAGATGGTTTGTAAATGTTTTGTAAAGCTTTTGTTTTGAGAAAAGTTAGAAAAATGTGGAGAGTTTTGGTAAGTCGTATGGTAAATCTTTTCTTGGTTATTTGGAAGGTTTGTGAGTCAATAGGGTTGTTGATAGTGTTTGTACGTGTGATGACCCGAATGTGCACGTATGGTACGATGGCTGCACGAACAGGAACCCGGATGGCAGTACGTCCGCGCGGGCGAACTGGAAGGTGACAGGTCGTAAAGAGGGGATTGTCACAATCCCACATCGCTTGGGGAAGTACATGGAAATGAAACATATGTAAGAGATCCCTCCCAAGATAGCAAGACGCGTTTTGGAGCACAATTGGCAACGGATCCCATAAGAACTCCGAAGTTAAAAGTGCTTCGGCGAGAGCAATTCCAGGTTGGGTGACCTTCCGGGAAGTTCTCGCCAAACAAAGCCGTGAGGGGAGGATATTGGGCTACGGCCCAATCCCCAGAGCGGACAATATCTTGCTGGGAAAAGGGGTCGTTACAGTACGTATTTGGACTTTTAAACTATATGTTTTCTAGTTTTGGTTTCAGGTTTTGGTTTATTGAATTTTAGGCGTTACGCCGTCCGTTTTAGTTTTAAAATAAACAACGTCGGGTTTACTTTCCCTACTTTTTTAATTAACCGTTTTAAGTTGGTTTTTCAAAATTTTTACGAGACACGGAGTTTAGGGTGTCGGGATTGTGTGGTAAAAATTTTAGAATTTTTGGAGGTGTTTGGCTTGACAGAAATTGAAGAAAAGTGAGAAAAGGTCGAAAAAATAGGAAAAAGGGCGTTTTGGCGCGCTGGGCGTCGAACGCTCGGCGCTGCACGCGCGGGGCGCTCGCGATGCGCGCCAGCGCCCAACCAACATTTTTTTTTAATTTTTTTTTAATTCCTATTTCTACTATGTTTTGACCCGACATTTTTCGACGTATTTTCAACGTATTTTACGCACGTTTCCCAACATTTTCCGAGGGTTCGAAAAACCCAAAAATCGAGTCGATACTTTATCACAAATTAGTTTAAACATCGTTTTAAACACAGTTTGGGTTAGCAAAGTAGCGCACCAAGCTGGGGCGGGTTCGGGGGCGTTACAATCATGATGCTTTAATGTAACGCCCCGAGTTTTCTAAACTCAGTTCGTTACACATAACACAGAACAGGACTAAGAAAAATTTGACAAATTTCAAAAAAAACTTTGCTCAAAATCAAAATTTTGACATTTGCTAAAGCCTCAAATTTTTAAAACTAGCAGCAGAGATTTTTTTTTTTTTTTTTTTTTTTTACGAATATAGAGTTAAACAAACTGTAAAACAATTTTAAAAGAATCGGTTAAAATATTGGGAAGTAATTCGGCCAGAAGAGATGAAAGCTTAAGTATGAAATGCTTGAAGATCATAAAAGTCAACCACATCATTCGCTGATCAGAGTCAACGAAAATGGGGAGAAACAAAACGGAGGACTTCCACCGATGACGTCAGCCGGAAGAAATACTCTTCTTATTCCAGCCGATGACGTCAGCCTGAAGAATCACTCTTCCAACTCCAGCCGATGACGTCAACCGGAAGAATTACTCTTCCAACTTCAGCCGATAGCAAAATGACAACAATACTTACTCACATCTTCCGGTAGATAAAATACCCGACATCATCCGGTTACAAACGACAAAAGACTTTTACCTTCATCATCCGATGGATAAAATACTCGACATCATCCGGTTACAAAACGACAAATTTTCTACTTATATCTTCTGATGGCTTCCACTGAAGACATCATCCGATGACTTTACTGAAGATATCATCCGATGGTCAACAAAACAACAACTTTATATAGTAGCTCATCGAGCATTTTCTCTCTACACAGGGAAAGTTCTGTCTACCAAAAGAATTTGAGCATTTGCAAAAGAACATTCAAAACTACTTAAATCCGTATATTACTCCAGAATTTGGTAGAAACTACTTTTAAAGCCAACAGAGTATTAAAATTAGAAAGGTCTCAAAGGTATTTCAAAACATTAAAACTACCATTTTCATAAGAACTCTCGACATACTCAAATTGAATCATGGTTCACTAGACTTTCCCATCCACTGACACCAGTTAATCCGCCTCATCAGTTTACCAGGCCGAAACATGGATGTACTCCCCCAACCTCCTCTATTCATCTGTGCACTCAGGAAGATTCACCTGCAGAATCCTCAACACCTACATCACAAAACTCATCTATTAGCCTAATGCTAAGTAAGTAAAGCAATAATGAAATGAAATGCTGAACACATAAATTCCTAAACATGCAATTTCTACTTTCTCATATCAGTTGCATTCACATTCATTCATAAACTGATCTGATCCCTCGTTTCCCTTGGGAGTGGGATCAATCATCCCAATGTTATACATCCACTACTCGATTAAGGGGCGGATGAATTCCCTTAATAGCTGATCTGATCCCTCAGTTCCCTTGGGAGTGGGATCAATCCTCCCAATGTTATAAATCCCTTCATAAGTTAAGGGGTGGATTAATTCCCTTAATAGTTTGTCTGTCACATTCAGTTCATGTAACGCCCCGAACCCATCCCGGCTCGGTGCGTCACTTTGCTAACTAACCCCGCGATTAAAACGACGTGTAAAATAATTTTTGTAAATTTTTCGACTCGTTTTTGGGTTTTTCGAACCCTGGAAATTTATTGAAAAACGGGCCCAAAATACGTTTAAAATATGTCGGAAAACATCGGGTCAAAACATTGTAGAAGTTGGGAAAAATTTGAAAAAAAACAAATTTTGGCCTCAAAGGGGCCGCTGGGCGCGCGCGCCCAGGAAGCGCGCCAGCGCGCGCGCAGTGCGCAAATCAGCGCGCGGGTAGCCTGCGTGCTGGGCGCACCTGCGGACCCCGATCGCGACCGATCGTGACCCGATGCCCGATCGATCGGGCCGGCTCGGGTTTTCTCGACCCAAAACACCCAAAAACTTTATTTTTGACCCCCTTTTGACCTTTCCCCACAATTTCTCATATTTCACCACCCCGAACATCTCTAAAAATCACGAAACTTTAACCATACCTTCCCGACACTCGAATCTGCAAATTCCGTAAAAATCTTAGAAAACTGACTTAAAACGGTAATTAAGAAAAATAGAGAATGGGAACCCGACAGTATAACCATTTTAACAAAAATCGACAATATAACGGCTAAAAGTTTCTAAACCCGAAAACCTGAAAAAAACATACACAATAAAACCCAATTCACACCAAATCAATATCCATCAAATCCAACATACCGACACAAAATATTTTATCCACAAACCAAAAACTATACATCCCGAGAACCAGGTCGAAGCGCCCCGACAATGGCCTGTACCGGCGAGCTCCGTGGATCTCCGACTGCCCCTAGTCCTGATCCTCAGTATCAAGCTCACCAGAAAATACTCCATCACCTACACCACAGAACACACACACACACACGTAAGCTTATGCTTAGAAAGTAGGGATAACAAATATAAACAAGCACAATGCACACACACCCACCCACACCCAACTCTAACACAACAATACAACACCACTCAACACGACAACGCAACACAACCCTAACACTGCATCGGAAGATGCCTTACTCTTTAACCGACTATCACACAACATCCCCATGCAACTCATCAAACCGACCAAACAATACTAGTTTCCCGCACCCGAAAGGATGCCTTACTCATTGCCCGCACCGAAGTGCCTTACACATTGCCCGCATTGAGGTGTCTTACACATTGCCCGCACCGAAGTGCCTTACACATTGCCCGCACCGAAGTGCCTTACACATTGACCAACCCTCGTTTACCCTCACAACGACAAACACACAACGACAACCCAACGACAAACACACAACGACAACCCAACGACAAACACACAACGACAACCCAACGACAAACACACAACGACAACCCAACGACAAACACACATCGACAACCCAACGACAACCATGCAGCTATGCGTATCTAATGCGCTCTACATCATGATGCATGCTTTCAGGGAATGCAATGCCACACCACACACACCACAACTCAACGCCAAGCACAACGATAACACAACACTACACGAAGAAAAATAATAACAAATAAAACCTACCGTTCTATGGTGTAGGCCCGAAGGCGAAAGAACATTACCCACTACTTACCTGATTGCTCGACTTCCACCTTCTTTCTACCAGTAAATTCACTCGTTTGACGACCTAAAACAACGGAATTTAGCTTAATAAGTTACCAATACAGTCCAAGGAAATTTTCTAACTAAAACTAACAATACTTAAAACACATTCCTCTCACAAAACACTAAACCCGTCAAACTTCAAACGATCATAACTCCCTCGTTTCTCAACGGATTTCGACGTGCCACCCCAATTTGGAAACCTCTACACGTCTACTATCCACTGATATGCTTAAATTGACCAAACAAAACACTTGGCCAGTCCAAAAATCCCCCAACAGAATCGGTGTCCTTTTTGCATAAAACCCGGTTTTGTATAAATAATTTCCAATCCATAATCTAATCACTCCAACAACCTAAACTAACATATCTAAGGCTTAATTAATCAAAAGAGGAAGAAAACCCCCAAGGAGAACTCAATTTTCGGACTCCTCCTTTTAGGGTTTTCAAACCCTCACCAAAACCTTCTAAAACACCCTAAAAACTCTTCTAAGCTTCATCCTATAGTACATAAACTAAAACCCATGAGAAATTACCTAGGATTGCCTTGAGAAAATGAAGAACTAAGGAGGGAAATCGTCGGTTATGGAGGAAAGGGAGAGAGAGAGAGAAAGAGTCGATGAAGTGGAGAAGAAGACCACTTTGTCTTCTTTTTAAACCTAACTTTTCTTTTTTTTTAATTAATTACCATGTAAAATTACCAAATAATCCCTCACTTTTCCCCCACCACTTAGCAGCCAACGATTCATCTAAACCTCTCCACTTCTTCCTTTCAATTTACTACATTTTGATTGGTTAGTTGCATTTGACTTTTCAAACCAAAGTTCTCCACCAATCACAAGTTGGTTTGACTTGACAAACTCTCTCCACAACTCCTTTCACTTCTAATACCCTTCAATTTACACCAATCTTGAATAATTAATCTCTCAAGATTGACCTAGACTAGGGTTATACACGTTCTGGAAAAATTCTGGGTGTTACAGTTCATGCCTTACCATTCCTTACATAGAAATTCATTTTCGTAATCTTTCAAGAAAAACATGATGCATGACATACAAACTCATTCACAAAATACATAATCCTACTGTTTTGTGATGTAGGCTCGAAGGCACATACATACTTCACTTACCTGGCTCTCCTGGAAATGCTCGGTGTTGCAAACTACTTTGGGAGCTTACTCAACCTAAAACCATGGACATATATTCGATTAGATTTTACTAAACCTCATTCTATACCATCCAGAAGCCTAAGGAAACTAGTTTAGGAGCTTAGTTCGTTATATATCTCCGATTACCACCAAAACCCGAACTAGTTCGCTCACAGCATTCTCGAAACTCACATTTATCCACTCCCCAAATCATCGATAGTTACCAATGCAGCAAAGAATCGAAATAGATCTCACCTAGTTTAGAGAAAATCGGATGGAAAAATTCCCTAGAGAGCTCTGCTGCTTGAGCTGAATACCGAGAGAGGAGAGTAAGGAAAGAGTGGCGGCTACAGTGCATTTAATCACAAAGCCTCTTTCCTTAAATAGGTTATCTATTTTAAGTTCTCAATTTACCACTATGCCCTTACTTAGTCACTCATTAACCTAATTAATACTTTTCCTCAATTTTTTCCACAACATGCTTACTATTAAATAACGGAATTAGAAATTGGTTTAATAGAACCGAATGCTACAGTTAAGATTTTCCCGCATCAATCGTGATGCCTTAAGATGTGCCTACCTCAATTGTGATGCCTTAAGATTTGCCTGCATCGATCGTGATGCCTTAAGATGTGTCTTACTTTTTGTCTGATTACTGTTCATACTCACAATGCCAAACAATGTAGGTATCAAAAATATGCAACACAACACGAAACCAAACAACACAACACAACATGAAACAAAACACAAACCAATAAACCCTACGTTCCATGGTGTAGGCCCGAAGGCAACGAAAAGATTCCTCTACTTACCTGATTGCACGGTACTCGATTGATCACTTCGTCCAGTTAACTCACTCGCTCGTCAACCTAACAAATAGGGAAAAATCACTTAGCAATTATTCTAGAAAATTCTAAGGAATTCTTAAACCCGAAACTAACCAAAAATTCAACTAACTAAGCATTCCAAAACCTAAAACCCGATTTTTCTCACTATTTTTAGTGTCCAACTTCAAACGGCCATAACTTACTTCAACGTGCCACCCCAATCCGTAAACCTCTACACGTCTACTATCCATTGAAACACTCAAATTAACCAACCAAATAACTTGGCCACTCCCAAAATGCCAAAACAGAATCGGTGTAATTAGTGTACAAAACTAGTTTTTTAACAACTCATCCTAAAACTCAATTCTCTCCCCAAAAATAACCTAAACTAATCCATTCAATCTTTAAAACACAAAATTTGGGAATAGAACTAGCCAAGACATGTAATTTTCGGACTTCATGATTAGGGTTTTCCAAACCCTAACCAAATCTCCCCAAAACCCACTCAAAACTCAAAAATCCTTCACTTACATGCATAAAATTAAAAACCCACTTAACTTTACCTCAAAACACCTTGCCAAGATTGAAGAAAAGAGAGGAGAAGGATCGGCTATGGTGGAAGGGGAAGAAGACTGTGGAGAATGAGAGAAAAAGAAGACAAAATTGCCATTTATCCTAACCACTTTTTCCACTTTTAATTTTTGCCACAAATTTCTTTCTTTTTATAAAAACAACCACCACTTTTCCTTTGTATCATGTATTCCAACGTGCATGCTTCTTATGCACTCTCCTTTCTTTTTTTTTTTAATTATTTAAATCATAGAAAAATAAAATCCAATTATAGTAGACACCAAGTACTTTCATTTTGCGTTTCCAATTCTACCGTTTTCTCTTCCAATTTCACTTCCCTTCCACAACACAGAAAATCACAAGTGTTAATGTTCAATCCTCCCGACATACCCTAACTAAGGTTATATGTGTTATCGTAAATTTTCGGGTGTTACACTATTTGTTTAGATGCTCATGAAAAAACTATAAAACTTTTATGTTTAAAAGATATTCAAAAATATTTGAATAAATATAAGTATATCCATATTGGCCTTATTCAAGTTGCTTTTAAACTTTTAACTATTCCAAGTTTAAATGCTAGTATTCTTGCTACTATTAGGGATGTGCGAAGTCAAAATTATAAAGAATCCTTAATGGGTATTTTTCAAACCAGTTTATGTCATGGTCCTATTTATTTTAATATTTTCCTCAATTTAATATTATCATTTACTGATAAATATCTATTTGTGTAATACCCCAGATTTTTGGGTTAACTTAATTAATTTAAGTGAGGTCAGCTATTTGGTTAATTAAATTATTCTTGGGAGTTTTGGAGAAGGAGTTAGACCGAAGGTGAGAAGAGAGTAAATTTATGGAAATTTAACGGTTGAAGAAAGAGAATTAACGGAGTTTCAGAGAGACCAAAAATACGGGAGGGTAGAATAGTAATTTAACATTTAATTTAATGTTTTTCTAAAAAAAGAAAACATTTAGTTTTCTTTTTATTTTAAACAGCAGAATGGCTTTTAAGCCATTCTGCTATCGCGAACCCGAGCACCCGAACGGCGGGAGAGGAACGAGCGACGATCGGCCAACCATTCACCGGCGATTTTTAACGCTCTCCGGCTAGACGACGGCGGCGAGCGAGTTCCGGCCTGTCTCTGCGCACAAACCGACGGGTGAAGCCGTAGGTGACGCGATGTCCCAAACCCAGCGAGCTAGGACGCCAGGTAAGTAGTAGTGTGGGTGTAATGCTGGAGAGTCGCCCAGAAGGGCCTATATCACAGTTGGTTGCATGTTGCGAGTCGTAAACACGTTTTGAGTAGTCTGTATGTTATGTGCTCTGCGAATTACGAGTGAGACTCGGGCCAGAGGTGAGGTGCTCTGCGAATTCCGAGTGAGACTCGGGCCGGAGGTGAGGTGCTTCGCAAATTTCGAGTGGGACTCGGGCCGGAGGTGAGGTGCTCCCCGAATTCCGAGTGGCACTCGGGCCAGAGGTGAGGTGCTCTGCGAATTCTGAGTGGGACTCGGGCCGGAGGTGATGTGCTCCGCGAATTCCGAGTGGGACTCGGGCTGGAGGTGATGTGCTCCGCGAATTCCGAGTGGGACTCGGGCCGAAGGTGATGTGCTCCGCAAATTCCGAGTGGGACTCGGGCCGGAGGTGATGTGCTCTGCGAATTCCGAGTGAGACTCGGGCAGGAGGTGATGTGCTCCGTGAATTCCGAGTGAGACTCGGGCCGGAGGAGGTAAGCAGGTTAAGGGTCGTAGGTACGTATGTGATGGAAAGTCGTTTGTAGTTGGTCAGTATGTAGGCAGTGAGCTTTGTGAGGGTTGTGGGAGTAGGTAGTGAGCCTTGTGAGGGTTGTGGGACAATTGTACGTAGATGGTGAGCCTTGTAAGGGTTGTGGGACGGTTGTACGTAGGAAGTGAGCCTTGTGAGGGGTTTGGGATAGTTGTACTTAGATGGTGAGCCTTGTGAGGGTTGTGAGATGGTTGTATGTAGGCAGTGAGCTTTGTGAGGGTTGTGGGAGTAGATAGTGAGCCTTGTGAGGGTTGTGGGAGTAGGTAGTGAGCCTTGTGAGGGTTGTGGGACAGTTGTACGTAGATAGTGAGCCTTGTGAGGGGTTTGGGACAGTTGTACGTAGATGGTGAGCCTTGTGAGGGTTGTGGGACGGTTATATGCAGGCAGTGAGCTTTTTTAGGGTTGTGGGAGTAGGTAGTGAGCCTTGTGAGGGTCGTTGGACAGTTATACGTAGATGGTGAGCCTTGTGAGGGTTGTGGGACAGTTGTACGTAGATGGTGAGCCTTGTGAAGGTTGTGGGACGGTTGTATGTAGGCAGTGAGCTTTGTGAGGGTTGTGGGACTAGGTAGTGAGCCTTGTGAGGGTTGTGGGACAGTTATACGTAGATGGTGAGCCTTGTGAGGGTTGTGGGACGGTTGTACGTAGGTAGTGAGCCTTGTGAGGGTTGTGGGACGGTTGTACGTAGATGGTGAGCCTTGTGGGGGTTGTGGGACGGTTGTATGTAGGCAGTGAGCCTGGTGAGGGTTGTGGGACGGTTGTACGTAGGTAGTGAGCTTTGTGGGGATTTTTGGAACGGTTGTATGTAGGCAGTGAGCTTTTTTAGGGTTGTGGGAGTAGGTAGTGAGCCTTGTGAGGGTTGTGGGAGTAGGTAGTGAGCTTTGTGAGGGTTGTGGGACAGTTGTACGTAGATGGTGAGCCTTGTGAGGGTTGTGGGAGTAGGTAGTGAGCTTTGTGAGGGTTGTGGGACAATTGTACGTAGATGGTGAGCCTTGTGAGGTTGTGGGACGGTTGTACGTAGATGGTGAGCCTTGTGAGGGTTGTGGGAGTAGGTAGTGAGCCTTGTGAGGGTTGTGGGACGGTTGTACGTAGGTAGTGAGCCTTGTGAGGTTGTGGGACGGTTGTACGTAGGTAGTGAGCCTTGTGAGGTTGTGGGACGGTTGTACGTAGGTAGTGAGCCTTGTGAGGGTTGTGGGACAATTGTACGTAGATGGTGAGCCTTGTGAGGGTTGTGGGACGGTTGTACGTAGGTAGTGAGCCTTGTGAGGTTGTGGGACGGTTGTATGTAGGCAGTGAGCTTTGTGAGGGTTGTGGGACGGTTGTACGTAGATGGTGAGCCTTGTGAGGGTTGTGGGAGTAGGTAGTGAGCCTTGTGAGGTTGTGGGACGGTTGTATGTAGGCAGTGAGCTTTGTGAGGGTTGTGGGAGTAGGTAGTACGTAGGTAGTGAGCTTTGTGGGGGATTTTGGAACGGTTGTATGTAGGTGGTGAATCTGGTGGGTTTGTGGGTAAGTTGTGCGTAGGTGGAGAGTCAGTCGTGCGTAGGTTGTAAGTTTGGTGAGGTTGGGGGTCATGGTATGTAAGTTGCGAGTCTTGCGTACATGGTCAAGGTTAAAACCGAGGGATGGCGATACGTAACTCCTCGGGGACCGTTATAAAGGTAAATAGTGTGGTGTGGGGGTTTGGTTGTAACTTGTGGACCCCGTTTCTGGAGGAACCGGGACGGCGGTGACGTGTTGGTAAACAGTGCGGTGTACGGACTGACTGCCCGGTACGGTTACATTCCAAACCTCGGTGTGATGCGATGCGGTACTGCTAAGCTTGTGGGTGTGCACTGAGAGTCTGACTAGGAGTAGGTGGCAGTTGATGGCGTGCGACCAGGGCCCCGGTTGATGACAGTGTTAGGGCGACCCGACCTAGGAGGAGCCGTAGTATGGTGTTGATAAGGAGTAGAACTTTTTGTCTTTTGTGAGAGTAGTTGTATTGTTGTATATAGTCATAGTTAAGGGTGATATGTCGCCCTATACTGTGGACTTTCTTCACGTAAGGATGTTAGTATTTTTAGTTTCCCTCTTTACTGCTATTTGGCGATTTTGTATGCTGGATAGTTGAGTAGGAGTATTTTGGATTGGTTGGGATTTATTCGTTTGCAGGTACTTAGCATTTTGGGGGCGCCATTTTCAGGCGTTACTCTGTCGAAATTTCTGGGGAGGACGTCGTGGTGCCTAATGGTTAGGATTAAGACAAATTAGTGAGTCGTTTAGCTCTGTGTAGTCCCTGTAGCGAACCAGGAATCCGGGTAGATTTTCGAGGCGTTACAATTTGAATCAGTAACATTAAATATTCAAACCCATAGTTATAATTTCCTTCCAGGATCTAAAACTATAGTTGTAATATATCGTTTGAATTATAAAGTTATGAATACTATATATATATATATATTTATTTATTTATTTATTTATATATATTTATATATACTAAAAGAATCACCCACCGGTCAAAATCGCTCTAACAACCACAAGTGCTCACCGTGAACATACTCCATAAACTACCTCATCCAATCTAGTTAGTGCTCATAATTCTCACCAGCAATTTCATCACCTACATTACAAAGTTCATCTAATGAGCATAATACTCAACAAATAATGTGTAATGAAAAATTTAAATAAATTACCATGATTATGCAATTTGTAAAACAATGTAGTTTCAATTTTATTTCACTTTACAGTCCAATCATTGGGGGTGATTCAATCTAAGGGGGAGTAGGCACCGTTTGGTCCACCTCATGCGGGATAGCCAAATTTAAGCCCCGCCCCACAATAACTATTTATGTACATTCATATCGTTCAGTATTTCTTACAAAAAAAAAAACATATGCATAAATCATTTTCAATACTTTTGTAAAACATGCAGAATATGTATAAACATGAAAATCTAAGCATTTCATATCCTCAATGTCAAGCCATTTCCATTTATCTATATTACTCCTAAAGGCTTATCATTCAACATTATAACATAACAATGGCAAATACTTAAATCTATAATATAGCACATCCATAAAATACATCTCCATCTCCAATTTGAACAATTAATAACAATAATCATCATAACACTTTGTAACGTAGGCCAAGTGGCCAAACAACACAACACTACTTACCTTGAGCCTAACACAATTACAGCAACTTGTTCAATCTTTTGGAGCTTCATAAACCTATAAAATATCCACTTCACCATTAGCTTTATAATGCACCACATTTGCTTTGAACAAAATGTAGAAATTTTACCCTTAATGAATCAGAATTTCAGAATATAGTTCACTGTTTTGTATCAACTTCCAAAACCTCATATCTCATGGTATACATATCCAATTGTTTTGATTCCAAAGCCTATAGTTTTCTTAAGATGTCTACTTTAACATGGTAAAAGGTTTTGAACAATTAGATGCTGTTAAAATAGGTTAATAATACAAAATTTGAAACTTTCCAGAATTTCATAATTTTGAACAACTTAGCATTAGGTTCACTAAACATGCATAATTTAACATTGAATTCCCTCTATGATATGATAAACCCACAAAATAATAAAAAAATGTGTGCGGGTGAGTAAGTGAGTGAGAACCGAACGCAAAATGGAAGAAGGAGATGAAAACCTTAAGCAGACCTGAGAGCTATCTTATGTTATGTTTAGGGGTGCATGCTTTCTCGTAGGAAAACAACCACTATCGGGCACCGGTTCAGCCCCCTCGTTGATCAAACTTCCTAGGAAGAATGATGAGAAAAGGCAATACGAGCTTATTGTAACGCCCCGAGTTATCTGAACCAGATTCGTTACACAAAGCTCGAATCTAACTAAGAAACTTTGAACTAAATTTAAAATTTCACTCGAAAGTCTGGGTTTGACATTTTTCTAAAACTTCAAAACATTTAAATGCTTGCAGCAAAAATCATTTGAACAACAATGGAGTTAAATAATACCACGAAACATTGTTTGAAATATTAAGAAACAATCGGCAAATAGGAACTGAGGTTTAAACCGTGGAATACTTAAGAAGTCGCAGAAGTCAAACGCATCTGCCGATGAATAAAGTCAACGGAAGGAGCAGAAACAAAATAGAAGGCTTCTACCGATGACTAAACGACAAAATTCCTCATTCCCTTCTTCCGACAGAATAAACTGCATACACCGATCACTAGACGACAAGACACTTCCTACATCCACCGGTGACGTCAGCCGGATGATTCATTCATCCGATCGACTTTATCACACATCCACCGGTGACGTCAGCCGGATAATTCATTCATCCGATCGACTTTATCACACATCCACCGGTAAAACAAGCTACATATACCGGTTACTAAACGACAAATTACATTCTGTATCATCCGATGGCTTCCACTGAGGACATCTTCCGATAGAGAACAGATTAACAACTCAACATCTGCCGATAGACTTCATCTACCGACAGAGAACAGAACAACAACTCTAACTACGGAAAGGAATTTACTCACTTTATTGGAACCATTCAGAAACAATTCAAATTGTTGCATTACTCAAATCCAGTAAGAACCAACATTTAAATTCCACAGAATACTATCATCAGAAAATCTCAAAACGTATTCAAAATATTAAAGACCATTACTGTCATGAAAACTTAACATACTCAGATTGAAACACTGTCAACTAAACCATTCCAACTACAGACATCAGTTAATCCGCCTCATCAGTTTACCAGGACGAAACATGGATGTACTCCTCCAACCACATCTATTCATCAGTGCACTCAAGGAAATCACCTGCAGTCTCCTCAACACCTACATCACAAAACTCATCTATTAGCCTAATGTTAAGTAAGTAAAGCAGTAATGAAATGAAATACTAAAATATGAATTCCTAAACATGCAATTTCCACTTTCTCATCTCAGTTGTTCATTCATCGTTTCTGTTCAGATCCCCCTGTGAAATTAGGAGTTGGATCAACTCTCCCAAAGTATAAACATCCACTGACTCATTAAGGGGCGGATAAATTCCCTTAATAGTAAATCTGATTCACATGTTCAGATCCCCCTGTGAAATTGGAAGTTGGATCAACTCTCCCAAAGTATAAATATCCGATTATTTCCCTTAACAGTAAACTGATTCACATAGCTATTTCAATATGTTCAATCCTTACCATGCCAACATGCATTCAAATTCATTTTCGTATACTTTTTAAAACATGATGCATGACATACCAACACATTCTAGCAAACAAACCCTAATGTTTTGTGATGTAGGCCCGAAGGCACAAGCAAATTTACTTACCTGGTCTGTAACACCCGACAACTTCAACCAGGTGACTTCCTAACTGTAATAACGGTCATGAATATTCAATCTTCACGGTTTAGAGTTTTATGCCAAGCTTAATTAATTACATGTGGATTTAAACTAGGTTGAGTGACAAAGTTGTAATAATGGAGGATTGAGACCTGTATTTAAAGAAAAAAGAAAGGATTCAAACCTCATTTAAACCACTGTAGCCATCATCTCTTACTCTCGGCGATTTCCCCTCCCGAGCTCTCGCTCTCTGTCAGCTGGAAATCCCTCCTTCGACGATTGGTTTCCTTGCTGCTTCTCGGCTACTTTGTGCTCGAGGTACGAGTTTGGTAATGTAGCTATCTTTTAGTCGTTAAGCTCTGTTTTAAAATCTGAACGTGGTAATGTCATTCCAAATCGATTTTGGACATTAAACAACCAACCCTGAGTTATCGCTAATCGAATCTGTCTATTTTGGGTTTTGGATTTCGGACTACACAGAGAACTATACTAAGGATTCGGGAGTGACTATAGCTATTAGATCCTAGGATGACTTGTGATTAGAACTAATAGGATTTTGTTTTAACTACTGCAATGTAAATGTTTTAGGTGAAGAAGTTTGAAGAGAAAGGAGCTCAAATTGCTAAGGAGACCAGGTAAGTGAATGTATAGGTTTCTCGGTCATTAGGACCCTACATCAAAGGATGCTAGGTAGAAACTCATACGATGATTAGTAGTTCCTTATGTTACTGACTAGCATTTATGTTGATGATTAGTTCAATGGTAAGGTTCCATGTTGGATAGTGCTCTATTCTGTAGCTTGATGACTTAAGAATTTCCATGTACATGCATCATGACTATTTTATGCATATGAAAATATTTTATGAGCATGGTTTTCTCATGATTAAAGGAAGATAATGAAGTAAATCTTATGCAATGTGAATTAAGTGAGGGTTGGGGGCGGTTTGACGTATGTCACTGTCCAAAAGAAAGGACCATGATTACGACCCGCAAGGGATTATGTACACTCTCACTGTCAACCCCCTTTACCGGCACAAATCCTCTCTTAATTCACACAACATGAATGAGGAATATGATCGATGAATACGATCGATGAATACGAATGATGAATACGAATGATGAATATGAATGATGAATATGATTTTGAATATGAATGATGAATAAGAATGGAGATTTTGTGTATAATTACGAATAAGAAAATATTCATGAGCATTTGTTTCTCAAACGAGCATTCATGCATGCTTGTTAGTATTGCATTCCTTACTAAGCATTAGGCTTATAGTTTAAACCTTATGATGTAGGTGACGAGATTTCAGGTGAGGATCCCAAAGTCTATGATGATGTCTGAGCTTGGTTGCTGGAAGGTGATCAGGGTGCAATTTCTGTGGTTTGATGGCAAATGAGACCCCTGGTTAATGTTTTTATGGTTTTAGTTATGATAATGAATATAATAGATTAAGTAGGACAAGTCTATTTCTTTCTAACATTGAGTCCTCCTTTGAAGTTGTCTGTTGACCACTGAATCTAGAAACAATTTTAAGGATAGTTGGATGGTCTGTTTGCTTAAGTCTTCCGCTATATGAATTCTGGATGAGTTACTGATTTTCATTAGTATGAATGTTATACCATTGAAGTTTGAAATCAGTGAAGGTTAAGTTACCGGATGATGTAAGTGTTATTTCATCGCCCAGTGACCGGTAGATGTAGAGTGTTTAAGTCATCGGAAGGTGTAAGTTTAATTTTATCGTCTAGTGATCGGCAGATGAGGTGTATTTAAGTTACCGGAGGATGTAAGTGTTATTCCATCGTCCAGTGATCGGTAGATGTAGAGTGTTTAAGTCATCGGAAGATGCAAGTTTAATTTTGTCGTCTAGTGATCGGCAGATGAGGTGTATTTAAGTTACCGGATGATGTAAGTGTTATTTCATCGCCCAGTGACCGGTAGATGTAGAGTGTTTAAGTCATCGGAAGATGTAAGTTTAATTTTGTCGTCTAGTGATCGGCAGATGAGGTGTATTTAAGTTACCGGAGGATGTAAGTGTTATTCCATCGTCCAGTGATCGGTAGATGTAGAGTGTTTAAGTCATCGGAAGATGCAAGTTTAATTTTGTCGTCTAGTGATCGGCAGATGAGGTGTATTTAAGTTACCGGATGATGTAAGTGTTATTTCATCACCCAGTGACCCGTAGATATAGAGTGTTTAAGTCATCGGAATGTGTAAGTATAATTTTGTCGTCTAGTGATCGGCAGATGAGGTGTATTTAAGTTACCAGAGGATGTAAGTGTTATTCCATCGTCCAGTGATCGGTAGATGTAGAGTGTTTAAGTCATCGGAAGATGCAAGTTTAATTTTGCCGTCTAGTTACCGGATGATGTGAGGGTTACCTTGTCGTTTAGTGACCGGGTCATGTTTTAATTATTCACGTGAGAAGCACATGTTCACCGGATGATATAAACCCGGTTTAGTGACCGGTAGATGTGGTTTATTTCTCTATCGGTATATGCAGTCTAAGGGTTTAAGTTTCTCTTCATCAGCCGATACGCGTTGCACTACCCGCCGGCAGATGCGTAATGTATTCCTTTGTTGAGCGATGCCTAGTGAATCGTGCATGACATCTTGAGCTAAGTTATGTTTCAAAAAAAAATATATTATTAAAAATGAATAGAGTGTGAGTAATAAGAATTAAATGATTAAGAAAGATACGGATTATGTGACGATCCCTCTGGGGTCGTTACATGGTCTCCTGGAAATCGCTCGGTTTCAACTACACTGGAAGTCCTGCTCACCTAATGTCATAAGCAGAATACCGATTAGATCATCACTAGTCTTATCCTATATCATTCAGAAACCTAAGGAGCTAGTTTGGAAGCTCTGGTCATCGTACATTCTCGGCTCAACACTAAACCCGAACTCAACTCACTCACAGCATTAACAAAGTACATACATTGCACCCATCTGCTATCTATGTAATGGCCAGAAACTTTGGCTATGGGTTTTGAGCCTATAGTTTTCGGGTTTTATTATTTAAGTGTTATAGAGTTTTAATTTATAGAAATAATAAATTAAGTCCAAATGGCGAACAGAGAGTTTCGTTAGAACCCTAGGAATAAATAGGAATATTTGGTGAAATAAAATAATTTTGGAGAAACTAAATTGATAGGTTAATTAAAGAACTTAAGCAAGGAAATAATAAAAGGGCATGTAGGTAATTTGTTAAATCAAATTCTTACTTAATAAGAAAACTCTCTATTTTTCCTCACTTTTCTCTCCCTCCTCACGGTTCCCTCACCCTCGCGATCTCCCTCTCCTTCATCGCCGATTCTCAACGCCAACGATCCTTCCTTTTTCCGGCGAGTTTCTCTTCCATTTTCTTCCCCAAATCGACACTCTAGGTAAGTCCTATACTTTGGGTTAGTTTAATAGTTATTTTAGGGTGTTATTCGAATTAGGGTTTGTTGAGAAATTGTTTGTTTTAGGAGGAATCGATAGTTTGATGAAATTAATGCCCAATAAAGATGTATTTATGATTGTTGGACTGGTTGGTGTGAATTAATGGTGTGGGTTGATGTTTAAGGTTAAGCTTTGGTTGTTGGAAGTTAATAAAACACCATTAATGGAGTTTTTGGATTAGTTAGCACAATGTGCTCGACGAAATGCCCGAATGAAATAAATAAGAGTTTTTGGGAAATTTACCTTAGCTCGGGGGTTCGTTTAGCTTTGAACTTAATGATTTAGAGTTAAAACTAATGATGTTTTATGAAACTGCCTCTAGGTAACCCAAGCTCAAGGACGGTGCTCGGCATATCTAGGACGCCAGGTAAGTGAGTGTTAGGTTTTCCGGCCCCTAAGGCCCTACGTCGTAACGATATTGATAATGTTGATTATGATGAGGTTGGGTAGTTATAGGGGTTGGTGGTAAGATGGGTAGCTTAAAGTAGTGCCTTAGCGATTAGGTAGTGATCGTTCGATAGGTGTGTTCACGTGTGTTGCTCCTCATGCATCATCTTTTATTAAAGTGCATACGAACTATTTACGAGCATGTTTTATGATGAATTGAACGATAAAGATTTAATGATTATATGTGTTCTCACGGGGTAAGACATAGTTCTCACGGGGCAAGTCACGATTCTTACGGGACAAGTCACGGTTCTCACGAGGCAAGGAAATGGTCTACTACGTAGACAAATGAGTTAACGTTAACAAAACAAAACGAAATGAACATGTTTTATAAATGACATGCAAATATGTAACAGTTATATTTAGTGCACCCTTTACTAAGCATTAGGCTTAATGTATTTATCGTATGATGTAGGTGACGAGAACGAAGGTGAAGAACCTCCTTATGATGATCAAGCGTAGTTGGTCGATGTGCGGAGCTCGTGGCGGCGGGGCGTGTTTTGGCTAGGCTGGTTGACTCATGGTTAGATATTTTGAGAGTTTTTGGTGATGTTTGGTTAAATGGTGGATTAGACAAATTTATCGTAGAATTAGATACATTTTAGGATATTTGGCGACTGAATAGATAATATATTACGTTTTGTAGTGTTTTTGACGTTTTTCAAACAGGAGGAAATGTTAAGCTTTTAAACGGAACCACGCGGTTCGTTTTTATGAAATTTGATTATGTTTAAAAGTAAATTATGTCGGTTTTGAGTGTTTGGATAAATTTCATGTTGGAAGCGTATTTTGTGAGATGTATGTAAGGATTTGTGAAGAAAGAGTGAGAAAAGGGAAGAGTGTGTTGTATGTTTATATGTGGCGTGCAGGGCGTGGGTGGAAGGAAGGAGAAAGGAAAATAGAAGGAGGAGGAGGGGGCTGTGCTCTCTGAAGGAATTCTAGAGAGCATGGCGATCAATCGCCTTCAGGGGCGATTGATCGCCCCTTCTCGCTAGCGATCGCCTGGAGTGGCGATCGCTGGCGATGTGAGTAATCGCCGAAGGGCGATCGCTCGCCAAGAGCGATCGCCCCATTTAGGGCGATCAATCGCCTCCTGCTCTGCTCACCGTTTAAAAAAAATAAAATAAAATAAAAGTAAATTTTAATTGTTTCCTTTTAGCTTTTAATTGTTTAATTTAGTGGTTTTAAGTTTATTTCAAACGGTTTTTAAAGTAGTTTTCAAACGTCGTTAACAAGTTCAATTTTGACTTTGAAAGTTTTATTTCCGATCAAATGTCAGGTGTAAAGTTTAAAAAAAAAAAATCAAATGTATGTATATATATACTAGAAAATAAGGATACTTGATTAAGGTCGTCACAGTTATAGTATAAGAGAGACGGAGTTTTAAAAGCGATTTTGTGATTTGCCTGCCAAACACACCGTCGTACGGGAACTCTCCATCGACTGTAAGTGTTTAAGTTTAAGTATGATTCGTAGTTATTTATAATATTTTCTATTGTCTAATGTGTTTAGGAACAAAATATGCCGAGAGCACCTAGACCGCCTCCAGAGAACCCTATGGACCAATTCATGGATATATTGCAACAACAGTCGGATTAGATTGGGGTTTTACTAAATCGAGAGGGAAATGGGAATGGACAAGGAAGTTCTTCATGGGACCAAGGTGGAGAGAGATTTCGACGCCTTGGGCCTCCGGCTTTCGACGGACAGTCTTCAGATCCTACGAGTGCCGAACAGTGGATTCGTAAGATTGAAAGTATGTTTGCCTATGCAAAAGTAGAGGAAGCCGATAAGGTGATGTTGGCAGTATTCAATTTGGAGAAAGACGCTATCTTCTGGTGGGACACGATTAAGGCTACTACAGATGTGGAGGTTATGAGATGGGAAAGATTCAAAACGGTATTCTACAACAAGTATTTCAGTCGCACTCTTTGGGCTAGTAAGAAGGTGGAGTTCGCCCAATTACGCCAAACAGGGACGGTGGCCAAATACGTGCGAAGGTTTGAATCATTATCTCGGTATGCCGGATATATGATCTATGAAGAGGAGGACAAAATTCACCAGTTTGTACAAGGTCGGAAATTAGAAATTCAAAAAGGGGTGATGACAGTGGATGGCGAGAACGTGCCTTATCATAAGATAGTGGAAAGGGCTCTGGGACTTGATGATATAGAAATTAAGCTTCAGCGACAGAGAGAAGCGTCGAGAAGGTTTGTCAAAGATGTGCGACCACAACAACAAAATCAGGGTTGGCAGCCACAACCACACCGTGGTGTCAAACGGGCGAATGAGACGCCTAGAGTTCAAGATAGGGGTAAACGTCCGCAAGGAGCGTCGCAGGCTCCTTTATGCCCCATTTGCCAAAAGAACCATCATGGGGAGTGCAAACTTCATAGTGGGCGATGTTTTCGATGTGATAAAGTGGGCCACAAGGCCGTTGATTGCCTAGAGCCAAGTAGGAGGCCACTGGGCGGTCCCTCCCGGATCTTTTCTCTGATTGAAGACGAGGAAGCTGCTTAGCCTTCAGTTGTTACAGGTACCATTTTGGTCTGTGGAAACACGGCTCATGTTTTAATTGACACTGGGGCAACCCATTCCTTCATAGCACAGAAGTATACGGTTAAATGGAAGTTAGATGTCGTCCCAGCTGATCGTGATTATAGTGTTATGTTGCCTTCCGGAGAGTATTTGCACTCCGATCAGGCGATACGGGGTGAAATTATATCTGTTGGTAGTCGTCAACTGTATGCGAACCTAATCATCATAAGTATGAAGGGGTATGATGTAATCTTGGGCATGGATTGGTTGTTTCGGCACTATGCCACAATCAATTGCAGGTCTGGAGTAGTAGATTTTAGACCCCCGAGCGGGGAGAATTACAGTTTTCCAGCGACCCTCCGTACGAGTGAGATGCCTCTTGTATTGTCAATGAGCTCCCAGTACTCCAAAAAACCCAGATGTTTCAGTTTTGTAGCAAGCATCGTGGATGTAAGAAAGCGAGATGAGAGGAAGTTAAGTGACATTTCGGTGGAGGAAAGTTTTTCGAAAGTGTTCCTAGACGAGTTACCCGGCTCGCCTGTAAGTGCTTTATACTTGATGAAGCATGGGTGTTTTGGATTTATAGCAAGTGTTGAGGAAGTAAGCATGCGAGATGGGTTAAAGTTATGTGACATTCCAGTGGTTAGGGACTTCGCGGAAGTATTCCTGGACGAGTTGCCCGGAATGCCTCCAGATCGGGAAATGGAGTTCACAATTGAGATTATTCCTGGTTCGGCGCCAGTATCCAAGAATCCTTATAGAATGGCACCGGTTGAACTGAGGGAATTGCAAATTCAGCTGAAAGAGCTAACAGACAAGGGTTTTGTACGGCCGAGCGTTTCTCCTTGGGGCGCTCCGGTTTTATTTGTAAAGAAGAAAGACGGCTCCTTAAGAATGTGCGTAGATTACATTGAGTTGAATAAGTTGACTATAAAGAATAAATACCCGTTACCGAGGATAGATGATCTATTTGACCAGTTGCAAGGAGCCACAGTATTTTCTAAGATCGATTTGCATTCCGGGTACTATCAGTTAAAAATTAGAGCCAGGATGTACCGAAGACTGCCTTCAGAACACGTTACGGGCACTATCAGTTTAGGGTTATGTCCTTCGGTTTAACCAATGCTCCAGCGGCGTTTATGGACCTCATGAACAGAGTGTTTCGGGAGTTCTTGGATAAGTTTGTTATAGTGTTCATAGATGATATTTTGATTTATTCCCGAAACGACGAAGAACATGCAGAGCACTTAAGGGCTGTTATGACTACTTTGAAGCGACACCAGTTGTATGCTAAGCTTTCTAAGTGCGAATTCTGGTTGAGTCAGGTGAATTTCTTAGGCCACGTGATTTCAAAAGAAGGCGTTTCTGTGGATCCAGCCAAGATTCAAGTGGTAAGGGAGTGGCCTCGACCGAGAAATGCAAGTGATGTATGGAGTTTCGTAGGCCTAGCAGGGTATTATCGGAAGTTTATCCAAGGGTTTTCAGTAATAGCCAAACCTTTGACGAACTTAACGAAGAAAGAAGTGAAGTACGAGTGGACTAAGGCATGTGAAGAAAGCTTTCAGACCTTGAAGCAAAAGTTGACCACAGCGCCTTTACTGACTTTACCAGTGGAGAATGGGGTATACTGTATTTATTGTGACGCGTCCAAAATTGGATTGGGATGTGTGTTGATGCAGGAAGGAAAGGTCATTGCCTATGCTTCTAGGCAATTGAAAAGTTATGAGGAAAATTACCCGACGCACGACTTAGAATTGGCAGCGGTGGTATTCACATTAAAGATATGAAGACACTACCTCTACGGACAGAAGTGTGAAGTGTTTTCGGACCATAAAAGTTTAAAATACCTGTTTACACAGAAAGATTTAAATATGAGGCAGAGGAGACGGTTAGAATTCGTGAAAGACTACGACTTCGAAATCAAGTATCATCCTGGAAAGGCAAATACAGTGGCTGATGCTTTGAGTAGGATGCCTAGGACAAAGGAGTCAGTTGCTTTCTGTATGTCAGCTTCATTGAGAAAGGAGATGCAAGGGTTTGAACTTGAATTAGTTTCAGAACTTTCGGCCCTACTTGCTGACTTGACAATACGGCCCACCCTGTTGGACAAAATAAAAGAGGCTCAACAGTTAGATACGGAAGAAAAGGTGGCTATTGTATCAAAATTATCAATTGTACCTTCCGATTTCAGTTACTCAGTGGATGGCATTTTGAGGCTTCGAGACCGCTGGTACGTTCCAAAGGACGAAGAGTTGAGGAAGTTGGTTATGTCAGAGGCACATTCATCGTTGTTCTCAGTGCATCCAGGTAACACCAAGATGTACCGAGATCTGAAAGTGCACTATTGGTGGCCGAATATGAAGCGTGATGTGGCCAGTTATGTACAATCCTGTCTTGTCTGCCAACAAGTTAAGGCAGAACACCAGAGGCCATGTGGGATGTTACAACCTTTACCGATTCCCGAGTGGAAATGGGATCAAATTGCAATGGACTTCGTAGTTGGATTACCGAGGACAATAAAAGGGCACGACAGTATATGGGTCGTGGTTGATAGATTGACGAAAGCGGCTCATTTCTTGCCTGTAAAGATGACTTACACGATGAATCAGTTTGCAGAACTTTATATCCAAGAGATTATTAGATTACACGGGGTCCCTGTGTCGATTGTTTTGGATCGGGATCCCAGGTTTACCTCGAGGTTTTGGAAAAGTTTGCAAAGCGCTATGGGTACTAAGTTAACTTTTAGCACGGCCTTCCGCCCACAGACTGACGGACAATCTGAGAGGACGATTCAGATACTCGAGGATATGCTGAGAGCATGCGTGTTGGAGTTTCAGGCGTCGTGGAGCCGATATTTGCCTTTGGTTGAATTTGCTTATAATAACAGTTATCAGTCCACGATTGGAATGGCTCCGTACGAAGCGCTTTATGGCAGAAAGTGTAGGTCGCCGCTGTATTGGGATGAAGTGGGCGAAGCTAAATTGATCGGCCCTGAAATTTTGCAACAGTTTTCTGAGAAGGTTTCTTTGATCAGGCAGAGGATGGAAACTGCACAAAGTCGCCAAAAGAGTTATGCTGATCGGAGAAGACGAAGTCTAGAGTTTGTTATTGGGGATGAAGTATTTTTGAAAGTTTCACCGTTTAAAGGCGTGGTTCGATTTGGAAGAAGAGAGAAGTTAAACCCACGATTTGTTGGACCGTTCCCAATTACAGAGAGAATCGGAGCTACAGCGTATAAGCTTCAGTTACCATTGTCTATGGAGGGTGTGCATAACGTATTCCACGTGTCGATGCTGAGGAAGTATATACGGGATCCTACGCACGTGGTTGAACCAGTTGATCTTGAGATACGACCAACCTTAACCTATGAAGAGAGGCCGATACAGATTTTGGAGTCTTCGGTTAAGGTCCTGCGTAACAAGTCAATCCCTCTTGTTAAAGTACTGTGGAGAAACCAAAACGTAGAGGAAGCAACGTGGGAGCGACAACAGGACATGATGGACAGATATCCAGAGTTGTTCAGGTACGAAATTTTGGGGACAAAATTCTAAATAAGGAGGGTAGGATGTAACGCCCAGAAACTTTGGCTATGGGTTTTGAGCCTATAGTTTTCGGGTTTTATTATTTAAGTGTTATAGAGTTTTAATTTATAGAAATAATAAATTAAGTCCAAATGGCGAACGGAGAGTTTCGTTGGAACCCTAAGAATAAATAGGAATATTTGGTGAAATAAAATAATTTTGGAGAAACTAAATTGATAGGTTAATTAAAGAACTTAAGCAAGGAAATAATAAAAGGGCATGTAGGTAATTTGTTAAATCAAATTCTTACTTAATAAGAAAACTCTCTATTTTTCCTCACTTTTCTCTCCCTCCTCACGGTTCCCTCACCCTCGCGATCTCCCTCTCCTTCATCGCCGATTCTCAACGCCAACGATCCTTCCTTTTTCCGGCGAGTTTCTCTTCCATTTTCTTCCCCAAATCGACACTCTAGGTAAGTCCTATACTTTGGGTTAGTTTAATAGTTATTTTAGGGTGTTATTCGAATTAGTGTTTGTTGAGAAATTGTTTGTTTTAGGAGGAATCGATAGTTTGATGAAATTAAGGCCCAATAAAGATGTATTTATGATTGTTGGAGTGGTTGGTGTGAATTAATGGTGTGGGTTGATGTTTAAGGTTAAGCTTTGGTTGTTGGAAGTTAATAAAACACCATTAATGGAGTTTTTGGATTAGTGAGCACAATGTGCTCGACGAAATGCCCGAATGAAGTGAATAAGAGTTTTTGGGAAATTTACCTTAGCTCGGGGGTTCGTTTAGCTTTGAAATTAATGATTTAGAGTTAAAACTAATGATGTTTTATGAAACTGCCTCTAGGTAACCCAAGCTCAAGGACGATGCTCGGCATATCTAGGACGCCAGGTAAGTGAGTGTTAGGTTTTCCGGCCCCTCAGGCCCTACGTCGTAACGATGTTGATAATGTTGATTATGATGAGGTTGGGTAGTTATAGGGGTTGGTGGTAAGATGAGTAGCTTAAAGTAGTGCCTTAGCGATTAGGTAGTGATCGTTCGATAGGTGTGTTCACGTGTGTTGCTCCTCATGCATCATCTTTTATTAAAGTGCATACGAACTATTTACGAGCATGTTTTATGATGAATTGAACGATAAAGATTTAATGATTATATGTGTTCTCACGGGGTAAGACATGGTTCTCACGGGGCAAGTCACGGTTCTTACGGGACAAGTCACGGTTCTCACGAGGCAAGAAAATGGTCTACTACATAGACAAATGAGTTAACGTTAACAAAACAAAACGAAATGAACATGTTTTATAAATGACATGCATATATGTAACAGTTATATTTAGTGCACCGTTTACTAAGCATTAGGCTTAATGTATTTATCGTATGATGTAGGTGACGAGAACGAAGGTGAAGAACCTCCTTATGATGATCAAGCGTAGTTGGTCGATGGGCGGAGCTCGTGGCGGCGGGGCGTGTTTTGGCTAGGATGGTTGACTCATGGTTAGATATTTTGAGAGTTTTTGGTGATGTTTGGGTAAATGGTGGATTAGACAAATTTATCGTAGAATTAGATACATTTTAGGATGTTTGGCGACTGAATAGATAATATATTGCGTTTTGTAGTGTTTTTGACGTTTTTCAAACAGGAGGAAATGTTAAGCTTTTAAACGGAACCACGCGGTTCGTTTTTATGAAATTTGATTATGTTTAAAAGTAAATTATGTCGGTTTTGAATGTTTGGATAAATTTCATGTTGGAAGCGTATTTTGTGAGATGTATGTAAGGATTTGTGAAGAAAGAGTGAGAAAAGGGAAGAGTGTGTTGTATGTTTATATGTGGCGTGCAGGGCGTGGGTGGAAGGAAGGAGAAAGGAAGATAGAAGGAGGAGGAGGGGCTGTGCTCTCTTGAGGAATTCCAGAGAGCATGGCGATCAATCGCCTTCAGGGGCGATTGATCGCCCCTTCTCGCTGGCGATCGCCTGGAGTGGCAATCGCTGGCGATGTGAGTAATCGCCGAAGGGCGATCGCTCGCCAGGAGCGATCGCCTCCTGCTCTGCTCACCATTTACAAAAAAAAAAAAAAGTAAATTTTAATTGTTTCCTTTTAGCTTTTAATTGTTTAATTTAGTGGTTTTAAGTTTATTTCAAACGGTTCTTAAAGTAGTTTTCAAACGTCGTTAACAAGTTCAATTTCGTCTTTGAAAGTTTCATTCCCGATCAAATGTCAGGTGTAAAGTTTTAAAAAAAAATCAAATGTATGTGTATATATACTAGAAAATAAGGATACTTGATTAAGGTCGTCACAATCTAGCCACTCAGATCTTAAGAAAACAAAAAGGAAAGAATTACCTAGTCCGAGAAATAAACGTCAGAGGGGAAAATCGCCTGGAGCTCTGCTGAGTTTGAGCTGAATACCGAGAAAGGAAAAATGAGAGAACAGTGGCGGCTAAACCTCATTGAACCCTCCATTAAATACGTTATCCAGTATATTATCTCAAATTACAACCATGCCCTTACTCACTCATTTATTAACCTAATCACTAAACCTCCCAATCTCATCCTTAAAATATTCACTTTAATTTAATAAAGTAAACTGGTTAAACGAAACCGGGTGCTACACTTACTCTAGCAACCTTGAGCTAGTAAGCAAGGGAAACCTACTCCTTTCACGGATTGAAAATCCTTAGCTTACCTCCTTTGAAGGTAACAATGTCTCTCTCTTTTGAAGACAAAGGTGACTCTTGTATTGAGAAATTGGCAAAAAGTTTTTTCCAATGCAACTAAGCAATGCCTATAAGTAACCCCTAATGGTGGCGGGTAGGGTTTGAATGGATGGATGAAAAAGAGCCGTTGATGAAGGATGAAGATGGGTGGCCAAGATGAGCGGCCACTTGGGTGGCCAAGCCTTGTCTGCACGTGCACCCTAGATCCGACGGTAGAGATGTCAATCCGCGCCTCTTCTAATCCATGGTACTGCCATGCCATATCATCAATCTTGTGAGCACTCCCTAGCTATCCTTGCATCAGCCTAATCTCCTTCTTTGCTGCCTCCTCGATGGTCGAGCCCACTAGTCTTCAACCCAAAACCAACCACCATGCATTTATCTATCCTTAACCAACAATCTAATGCATGATATGAGTAAGATTTATAGATATACCTTACTATCACAAATAGGGCTAAATGTTTGACAAAGAAAGAGAAAATACAAAAGTGTTCAAAAGAAAATAAAGAAAAGAAAAATATTCATAAAATAAATGGTTAAACGTTTAGGATGCCAAGAAGACGAATTCTCGTCTGATGAAGCTCCAAATCCATCCGTGTATCCCATACTAGTATGTGGAGGGAGCTCCATATCCAACGAGCTAATCTCCCAAGTGAATCCTTCCAAAAGATCAAGACCTGCAAAAGAAACACATAATAAGTAAGGAGAATAATTAAAGTTTGGGCCTTTATTGGATCTTCAAGTGATTGGCCCCTAGGCAATGTCACTCTTAAAACATAAATATGTACATTTTTAATAAGAAAACTCAGATAGAAGATCTTAACTTCGTGGGTTTCCACAAATTCTTCTTTAGCATAACACAAAGTGCACTAAACAACCTCTTATATGCACTTAAATTCTTAAATTCCTTCAATTCCAAAAGGTAGCTCCAATTTAGCTTTTTACAATATAAAGAAAAGAGAGAAATTTTGTGGCTTTTCCTTCCCAATGAGAATCATCCTTAGTTATGTTTTGGCTAGTTAGGAGATGAAAGATTGAGGCGGCTAAGTGAGAGATAAAAGGTTGAGGTGTAAAGTCATAAGCATGATGAGTCATCAACCATGTTTTGTTGTCTACTTCAACAATCTTTTCTTTCTTCCCAATCATTAGTGGACATATTTCATCTTGCTTCTTTAAGTCCTAAGAATTGATGACTCTCATTTGGGCTTTTACATTTAGCCCACGGGTTTTGGCCCAAATTATCTTCTAAGAGCCCACTCCTAAACAAATTTTCCTTCCTTTACTAGTCTTGTTTAACCCTTAACAATTTACCAACTCCCTAATTTTAACTTACCAAACTACACTTTAATATAATTTAATAACATTTACTATTTGTTATCGTTAGTAATTTAAACACAAATAAGTACATACATCTAATAACATTTACTATTTGTTATCGTTAGTAATTTAAACGCAAATAAGTACATACATCTAATAAATTATGTAATGAGATTTTTGGGTGTTACAAGATCACTAGATACATGCACGAATTGACATTGTTTGTTAACTGCAAATGAAAGATTCGATCTTGTGATCGTGCAGTAGTGAAGAATGCCAAGTATGCTGCGATATTTAGTAGCGTTAGATAATGGTGTGTCATCATAAATGGATAGTGGTGACAAAGCAAAGGGAGTATGTTGAGGCTTAGAGTTAGCATTCCTCTTTTTGTCAATAAGTCACGAATGTATTTCGTTTGGCTTAGATGTAGACTAGTGAAGTGACGATGGACTTGAACACCTAAAGAAGAAATGTAATTGTCTGAGGTCTTTGATGGAGAATAGCTAAGATAGATGAGCAATTATCTCAGAGATTAGAGTTGAAGATGAGTCTTTCACAATAATATCATGAACATACACTAAAACCACAACGATGCGAGATACAACATGATAGATGAACATAGATGTATTAGCTTTGGAACCAATAAAACCTCAATTTAGAAGAGCCATACTGAGTTTGAGAAACCAAGCACGAGAAGATTGTTTTAAGCCGTAGAGAGACTGCAATATAAACATATAAGATAGTTTGAGGTTGAAGCATATAAACATCTTCCCGGAGATCTCCGTGAAGAAAATCATTTTGAACATCTAACTGCTTAATAGGCCACTTCCGAGTGACTGCAATACTGAGTATAAGTCAGATAGTTGTGGGTTTTATGATAGGGTTGAACGTTTCGTGAAAATCAAGGCTCGGTGTTTGTTGAAAACCTTTGGCAACAAGGCGTGCTTTAAAACGATCTATCGATTCATCCAGACTGAGTTTAATCTTGTAAACCCATTTTGCACCGATAACCCGATAGGCACTGAGTTTTGGAACAAGAGACCAAGTGCCTTGAGATTGAAGGGCATTGAACTCTGTTTGCATAGCCTCACGCCACTCATCGTGTTTACAAGCTTCGATGTAGGAGGAGGGTTCACACAGCATGTTACTTGTAACACTGAAGAACACTCTTGGTTTAAATATACTGGATTTGGACCGCGTAACCATTGGATGATCATTCACAGTCGACGGTTCCAGTAACCTCTTAGGTTGTTCATGCAGAGAAGGAGTAGAGGAGATGGAGGGAGATGAGACAAAATGAGTGTTTGGACGTTGGATAGGTTTACTGGTCGAAGAAGAGTCGGGTTGAGTTGGAGGTGTGAATGGCAGAGAAGTAATAATTGGGACTACATGATTTTTAATAGAAGATGATGAGCTATGATCGAATTGAAAGAGTTTTTCATTGAAGACTACATGTCGTGATGCATAGAGTCGACCAGTCAATGGTTGAAGACAAATGTAGCCTTTGTGATGGCTACTGTACCCTAGAAAGACGCAAGGACTTGACCTAAACTCCATTTTGTGAGAGTTATAAGGACGTAAAAAAGGAAAGCACTGACATCCAAAAATTCGGAGGTGTGAATAAGAGGGATTTTTTGTTGTAAAGTGTTTGAAATGGAGACTTATTTAACAAAATTTTGAATGGGAGTCAGTTAATTAAGTATACTGCAGTACTGAAAGTAAATAGCCAATATTGTAAAGACATAGAAGCCTGAGCAAGAAGAGCTAAACTCGTTTTGACGATATGTCAATTTTTGCATTCAACTCGTCTGTTTTGTTGCAGGGTGTAAGGACATGAAATTTCATGTAAAATTCCTTGAGTTGAGAACAATTTTGACAAAGACCTGAATTCACCACCCCAATCAGATCTAACTCGTTTGATAACACTATGAAATTGAGTTTGGATCATTTGTTGAAATTTGATGAATGTATCCTCAGCTTCATCTTTAGAATGAAGATTGTATAGCCAGGTAAATATGGAAAAATCATCAATAAATAGAATGAAATATTTAACACCAGTGATTGAAGAAACTGTGACAGCCCAGATCCGAACCCAATCGGAGTCAAGGATTGGAGCCATCACTCCGGGACAATGGACGGAAAACGGTGACTATATATTTTTTTTTTACATAAACAGAGCAGACAGCGTTACTGGAACAACTTATGGAAGCCAACTGAACTTTTAAAACTTTAACGGAAAACAGAATCGAATGACAGTAAACATGCACCGTCGTCGCAAACCCTATAAACGCAACTTTACAGAGAGGGAGAAACTACAGGGAGTAACAGAAAGCATTTACAGGGAGAGAGAGTTCTCGGGTGTAGAAATTTAAAACAGGTTTCAATAATGGATAACAGAACAGAAATTAGCATAAGGCTGTCGGAGGAGGAAACAGGAAACATTGGCGGAAGACTTAGGCGAATAACCGACGGAAGACTTAGTTTTAAGGAGCAGCGGAAGACTTTGAATGACGTCAGCCGGAAGATGTAAATGCAAAGACAGAAGTGGAGATGACGTCAGGCGGAAGATTAGAGCTATCGGTGGATTCAGATACGACAAAAGACGAACAGTATTCAGCGGAAGAGGCTGAGTAAAACTGGGCAGAAGAGGTGGTAACGTCAGCCGGAAGATGGGTGACGTCAGGCGGAAGACACAGATAGTAACTGAGATCGGATGAGGAGATGACGTCAGCCAGAAGATGGATGACGTCAACCGGAAGATATAAGCATTATACTGGCGGAAAAACTGGGATGACGTCAGCCGGAAGACATATTTACACTGAGCGGATGACTTGGGTGACGTCAACCGGAAGACGGAGTTTTAAACTGGGCGGAAGACTTATGCTGACATCAGCCGGAAGACATAAATACACTGGGCGGATGACCTTGATGACGTCAGCCGGAAGACATAAATTTTAAAGGCAAAATTTACAACTTTTACAGGGAGACATACGGGCAGGGAGCATCAAGCAGAAGACATAAGGGTTTCAGACCTTCAAACCCGATTCTAAACACAATTTTAAAACATGCATGGGGACATGACAGAAGTTAGAAAACCTAACAGAAGATCAAGAAAACAACGGCATGGATTATTCCAAAACCAGAGACAATCCATGCACAGATTATCAGAGATTATCCCAAACAAATTCCAGAATACCACAAGACCTTTTTTAACTGTCAAATACAGTACAAATAGAGGGCATAAAAGTTGTAGAACATACTTTACAATTGACAGAAACAAAGAAGCAGATTGCATAGACAGCTCTAAAACTAGAGGCCATCCATGCACAGACGGATAAAAGATTCCAGCAGTTCCAGAATGATTTCAATACATTTCAAAACATAAATACAACTGTCAAATACAGAGGTTTTAGAATACACCAACAAAACCTATACATAAATCAGATTTCTAACAAAAATCCAGACAGAGTTTTGAAACAAAACACCAGAGTTCAGTAAAACCTACAGACATAAACTTTACTTAAAAACTGAAACCTCAGAGCAGAAACATGTCTGACTGCAACAACCACCCTGTGAGCTCGATCCACCATTTACATCAGATCATCATTTTGAGGAACAAGGTCCTCGGTTTCAGGTTCAGTACCTACACCAGAGAGTTCACCTATGAGTCTAAAACTCAGTAAGACATAATCGGTATGCAGTGATGCAAAATGCTATGCATGCAGTTTTTCAGAATACGGTGACAGTACAGAGCATTTAGTTACAGTGGCAGTAGAATTAAGTGGAGCATATAGGGGAACTGGCAAACAGTGGGGGAGGGGGAGGGTGCACTATCAGGCACATTCAGGAAACAGTACAGTAAACAGTTCTGGGGCCAGTCCCCGTCTCGCACTTAACCTGGTACATTTCAGTCAGATTTTATCTTATTTAGTTTCAAACAGTGTACAGAAAACATTTGCATGTCTTTCAGAGAAAACGTGTATGCATGAACGGTGCTTGAACTTAAACAGACAGACAGCAGAAATAAGACAACAGAAGGTAAATCGAAGCCAAACATTTCAGAACATAGACTATAACCTTTCTACCCAAAACAACCTGACGAAACAGGAAACCTAGTATCTCCGTGATGTAGGGCCTTAAGGGCCAACCTACGGTTATGAACTTATCTGTTTGTTGCGGTGTCAGATGCTCGAATGTCCCTGGAACGCTCAGACCTGTAGTATGCATGAAGAGGTATTAAATAGCTGCAAATGCTAACTAATAAGTTAATAGAATCTGTTCCAAACTCATTCAAACCCTTAGAAAACAAACCGGTGTGTTTTCATCCAAAAACAGTGAGTTTTCATCAAATACCATAACCCTAAACCTTGGTAAAAACTCGCATTTAACTTGTCCAAACTTGTTAGCATTAAAAGATGCTTACCCCAGCGAAGAAACAGAGAGGAACCGAGGAGATCGAAGTAGCTTCAATGGTTGTTTTGTCGACTGGAAGAAAGAATGTAGAGAGGAATACAGAGAAGGAGAAATATATATGAATGTTTACGTAGAAGGAAGGAGAATAGGTAGGTTTCTCAGCAAGTTATTGCCACTTGGCAATCATCCATTGGTTATCTCCCACCAACCTTAATTTCTTCCCAATTTACCCTTCCATCCATTACCAACTAACTTGTTTGTTTAGTTACACTTTTGTTTGGTTTTCATCTCATTATCCAATTCAATATAAACTCATTCGTTTTGGTTTCCAACAAAACATACATTGTCTTAATATTGAATTAATCCCACTTAATAATTCGAGAAATAATTACATGGTAAAAATGCCGGGTGTTACATTCCACCCACCTTAACAGAAATTTTGTCCCCAAAATTTGCCTAAGCGAATAACTCCGGATATTGGGCTCTAACATCTTCTTGTCTTTCCCACGTGGCTTCCTCTACATTATGATTTCGCCACAAAACTTTCACCAATGGGACCACTCGATTACGCAACACTTTGAGTGACATATCCAATATCTGTATAGGCCTTTCCTCATAGGTCAGCGTCGGCATGATATCAAAGTCCACATGTTCTACTATCTGGGTTGGATCTCGTACGCACTTTCTCAGCATTGACACATGGAAAACATTGTGGACCTCATCCATTGATGCTAGCAACTGTAGTTTATAAGCCATGTTTCCCACACGCTTCAGGATGGGAAAAGGGCCAATGAACCGTGGGCTGAGCTTTCCTTTCTTACCGAATCTCATTACGCCCTTAAAAGGCGACACCTTCAGGAATACCTCATCGCCCACAGCGAATTCTAAGTCTCTTCTTCTATTGTCCGCATAACTCTTCTGTCGACTCTGAGCAATTTTTATTCGTTGTTTGATAGCAGCTATCACCTCGGACATCTGCTGTAATATGTCAGGGCCGATAAGCCTGGTTTCTCCGACCTCATCCCAACACAATGGGGATCTACACTTTCTGCCGTAAAGAGCTTCATACGGAGCCATACCGATTGTAGCCTGGTAGCTATTGTTGTAAGCGAACTCCACAAGCGGTAGGTATCTACTCCAAGGAGCATGAAATTCCAGCACGCACGACCTTAACATATCCTCTAATATTTGAATTGTTCTTTCAGACTGCCCGTCCGTCTGTGGATGAAACGTCGTGCTGAAATCCAACCTGGTGCCCAGAGAGTTCTGCAAACTTTTCCAAAACCTGGAAGTGAATCTAGGATCCCGGTCCGAAACAATTGACACCGGAATACCATGCAGCTTGACAATCTCACTAATATATAGCTCAGCATATTGATCCATGGAGAATGTCGTCTTCACAGGTAGAAAATGGGCTGACTTCGTCAATCTGTCCACTATGACCCATATGCTATTGTGGCCTTTAGCTGTTCTTGGAAGGCCAACAACAAAGTCCATTGTGATGTTCTCCCACTTCCATTCGGGAATCGGGAGAGGCTGAAGCGTCCCACTTGGTCGTTGATGTTCGGCTTTGATCTGTTGACATATCATGCAAGACTCCACGTATTTAGCCATTTCATTCTTCATATTCGGCCACCAGAAGTGAAGTTTCAAATCCTGATACATCTTCGTGCTTCCAAGATGTACAGAGAAAGAAGATGAATGGGCTTCCGACAAGATGTGCTTCCGTAGCTCTTCGTCTTTCGGAACATACCATCTGATTTTGAACTTCAGAATTCCATCTCCCGAATAACTGAAATCGGAAGAAGCCATTGGTACCTTGCCCACCATATCAGCCATCTCCTTTGAATTGATCTTCTGAGCTTCCTTAATTCGGTCCAGGACGGAGGGCCGTAGTGTTAAGTCTGCTAGTATGGCCGATAGCCCAGAAACTATCTCCATATCGAACTTCTGTATCTCCGTCCTCAAAGGCATAGATACGGCCGACATTACTGGTTGCATAGTAGCTGGCATCCTGCTTAGCGCATCGGCCACCACATTAGCTTTACCCGGGTGGTATTTAATCTCAACGTCGTAGTCTTTCACAAATTCTAACCACCGTCTTTGTCTCATGTTTAGCTCTTTCTGGGTAAAGATGTACTTCAAACTCTTGTGATCAGAAAACACCTCACATGATTGTCCATATAGGTGGTGTCTCCATACCTTCAGTGCAAATACAACCGCCGCCAACTCAAGGTCATGAGTAGGGTAGTTTTGCTCATGGGTTTTCAATTGTCGGGATGCGTATGCCACTACTTTCCCTTCTTGCATTAATACACATCCCAAACTAATCTTGGAAGCATCACAGTATACGCTAAATTTGCCGTCTTCAACTGGCAATACTAATAGAGAAGCAGTGGTCAACTTTTGCTTAAGTGTCTGAAAACTCATCTCGCAAGCTTCAGACCACCTGAATTTGATATCCTTCCTCGTTAAGCTGGTCATAGGCTTTGCTATCACAGAGAATCCCTTGATGAACTTTCTGTAATAACCAGCTGATCCGATAAAGCTCCGTACTTCACTGGCATTCCTCGGTTTTGGCCAATCTTTCACGGCCTGAATCTTGGCCGGATCCACGGACACTCCTTCTGCCGACACCACATGGCCTAGGAAATTAATCATATTCAACCAGAATTCACACTTTGATAGCTTGGCATACAATTGATGCTGTTTTAGAGTTGACAGCACAATAGCCAAGTGCTCTTCATGTTCGGCCTCACTCCTGGAATAAACCAGAATGTCGTCGATGAAAACGATCACAAATTTATCCAAGACATCTTGGAATATCCTGTTCATTAGGTCCATAAATGTTGCCGGAGCATTAGTTAACCCGAACGACATCACTAAGAACTCGTAGTGTCCGTATCGGGTCCTGAAGGCGGTCTTTGGAATATCATTTGCTCTAACCTTCAACTGGTAATAACCGGAGCGCAAGTCAATCTTAGAAAATACCCGAGCCCCCTGTAGTTGGTCAAATAAGTCATCGATTCTCGGCAACGGGTACTTATTCTTGATAGTCAACTTGTTCAGCTCACGCTAGTCAATACACATTCGTAAGGACCCATCCTTCTTCTTAACGAACAAGACGGGAGCACCGCATGGAGAGAAACTAGGGCGCACAAAACCCTTGTCCACCAATTCTTTTAGCTGAGCCTTCAACTCCCTCAGTTCAATTGGCGCCATACGATAAGGATTCTTCGATACCGGTTCAGCGCCAGGATATACATCGATTTCGAATTCGATCTCACGATCAGGTGGCAATCCTGGTAAGTCATCCAGGAAGACCTCTGAGAAGTCTCGAACTACCGAAATATTTTGAAGTTCCACCTCACCTTGTCTTTGAACATCTACTACGTGGCCAAGGAATCCGACACATCCTGACCTCATCAGCTGTTGAGCTTTCAAGGTGGATATAACAGGCATACTATGTTTCTTTGGTATTGCCTGATAGGAGAACTCTACTTCGTTCGGGCGCTTAAAAGTTACGAGCCCGGACCTACAGTCGATGGTGGCATGATGTCTAAATAGCCAGTCCATCCCCAGAATCACTTCGTATCCTTTCATACCGATGACGATAAGATTGGCATACAATTTCTGGTCTCCAACTGACACTATATCACCCTGCACTGCCTGCTCGGAGTGCATAAACTCTCCGGATGGTAGCATAACATTGTAGGGCTGTTCTGACGATGCAAGGCACAAGTTCTCCCTACCCGCAAAGTCCATGGCCACAAATGAATGAGTGGCCCCCGTGTCTAACAAAGTATATGCAGGTATGTTACACACCAAAACTGTACCTGTAATTGCTGTGTGCAGATCAGCATCGTCAACGTCCTCCATCATTGCAAAGACTCTTGGCACGGCCTGATTTTGTCTCGTGTCGAGTATCGGGCAATCACGGACGTGATGGCCTCCTTTGCCACATCGGAAACAAGCGCCAGTAATAAGCCTGCATTCGCCCTGGTGGCTTCTCTGGCACCGTGGACATATAGTGGGCTGAGGAGCTCCCATCGATCTCTTTCCTTTGTCTGGGTAAGTGATGGTCTCATTGGGCCTCTTAATGCCCCTGTTTTGTTGATGTTGAGGTTGCAGGTTTTGACCCCTTGGTTGTTGCTGAGGAACATTTCGAATAATCCCTCTTGGTGAATCTCTTTGTCTCTGGGACTTTATCTCTAAGGCCTCCAACTGATAAGACTTGGCCACCACTTTCACATATGGTGCCTCATCAAAACCTCCGGTTGTGATTCCTCGCAGAAGGTCCATTTTTAAACCTTGAATAAACTGGTGTACCTTGTTCTCATCAGTGGCCACCATGTGCGTTGCATATCGGGATAACGACTCAAACTTCTGAACATACTCGGCCACCGATCCATACTGTCGCAGCCGAGAGAATTCAAGTAACTTCTCCTTTCTCACTCCACGGTCAAAGTACTTCTCGTAGAAGATTATCTTGAACCCTTCCCAGCTTAATGTCACAGTAGTAGACTGCACTGTGTCCCACCAAAATCCAGCACTTTTAGTGAGATAAAACGTGGCACAAATAACTTTCTTGTTGTCTTCTACTTCTGCATAACTGAACATCTTTTCCATAGTTCGAATCCAAGTCTCTGCACGGGTCGGGTCTGTAGACAGTCCATCAAATGAAGGCGGCTGGAGTCGCCGGAATCTGTCTCCACTGTTGTTTCGCGGCGCATTATCACGATTGTTATTCCCATGGTTATTGTTTCTATTATCTTCTCTGGCCATCATGCGTTCAACCATGCGTGACTGTGCACCCACCAGTTCGGTTAGTCGGTCAATGGCTTGAGAGCTTTCGCTTGACTCTTCTTGATGTCCTCTCACCATTTCTAATAAACCCTATAAACAGAATAACCTAACTTAATAAACAGAACTTTTACAGAAATTTTTAAACACTTACAGTTGGTGGAGCGATCTCACGTGGCGATTGTGCAGTCAGACATTTCACAGAATCGGTTTTAAAATCTTGTCGCTCTGATACCACAACTGTGAAAGCCCAGATCCGAACCCAATCGAAGTCCAGGATTGGAGCCATCACTCCGGGACAATGGACGAAAAACGGTGACTATTTTTTTTTTTTTTACATAAACAGAGCAGACAGCGTTACTGGAACAACTTATGGAAGCCAACTGAACTTTTAAAACTTTAACGGAAAACAGAATCGAATGACAGTAAACATGCACCGTCGTCGCAAACCCTATAAACGCAACTTTACAGAGAGGGAGAAACTACAGGGAGTAACAGAAAGCATTTACAGGGAGAGAGAGTTCTCGGGTGTAGAAATTTAAAACAGGTTTCAATAATGGATAACAGAACAGAAATTAGCATAAGGCTGGCGGAGGAGGAAACAGGAAACATTGGCGGAAGACTGAGGCGAATAACCGACGGAAGACTTAGTTTTAAGGAGCAGCGGAAGACTTTGAATGACGTCAGCCGGAAGATGTAAATGCAAAGACAGAAGCGGAGATGACGTCAGGCGGAAGATTAGAGCTATCGGTGGATTCAGATACGACAAAAGACGAACAGTATTCAGCGGAAGAGGCTGAGTAAAACTGGGCAGAAGAGGTGGTGACGTCAGCCGGAAGATGGGTGACGTCAGGCGGAAGACACAGACAGTAACTGAGATCGGATGAGGAGATGACGTCAGCCGGAAGATGGATGACGTCGCGGAAAAACTGGGATGACGTCAGCCGGAAGACATATTTACACTGAGCGGATGACTTGGGTGACGTCAGCCGGAAGACGGAGTTTTAAACTGGGCGGAAGACTTATGCTGACATCAGCCGGAAGACATAAATACACTGGGCGGATGACCTTGATGACGTCAGCTGGAAGACATAAATTTTAAAGGCAAAATTTACAACTTTTACAGGGAGACATACGGGCAGGGAGCATCAAGCAGAAGACATAAGGGTTTCAGACCTTCAAACCCGATTCTAAACACAGTTTTAAAACATGCATGGGGACATGACAGAAGTTAGAAAACCTAACAGAAGATCAAGAAAACAACGGCATGGATTATTCCAAAACCAGAGACAATCCATGCACAGATTATCAGAGATTATCCCAAACAAATTCCAGAATACCACAAGACCTCTTTTAACTGTCAAATACAGTACAAATAGAGGGCATAAAAGTTGTAGAACATACTTTACAATTGACAGAAACAAAGAAGCAGATTGCATGGACAGCTCTAAAACTAGAGGCCATCCATGCACAGACGGATAAAAGATTCCAGCAGTTCCAGAATGATTTCAATACATTTCAAAACATAAATACAACTGTCAAATACAGAGGTTTTAGAATACACCAACAAAACCTATACATAAATCAGATTTCTAACAAAATCCAGACAGAGTTTTGAAACAAAACACTAAAGTTCAGTAAAACCTACAGACATAAACTTTACTTAAAAACTGAAACCTCAGAGCAGAAACATGTCTGACTGCAACAACCACCCTGTGAGCTCGATCCACCATTTACATCAGATCATCATTTTGAGGAACAAGGTCCTCGGTTTCAGGTTCAGTACCTACACCAGAGAGTTCACCTATGAGTCTAAAACTCAGTAAGACATAATCGGTATGCAGTGATGCAAAATGCTATGCATGCAGTTTTTCAGAATACGGTGACAGTACAGAGCATTTAGTTACAGTGGCAGTAGAATTAAGTGGAGCATATAGGGGAACTGGCAAACAGTGGGGGAGGGGGAGGGTGCACTATCAGGCACATTCAGGGAAACAGTACAGTAAACAGTTCTGGGGCCAGTCCCCGTCTCGCACTTAACCTGGTACATTTCAGTCAGATTTTATCTATTTAGTTTCAAACAGTGTACAGAAAACATTTGCATGTCTTTCAGAGAAAACGTGTATGCATGAACGGTGCTTGAACTTAAACAGACAGACAGCAGAAATAAGACAACAGAAGGTAAATCGAAGCCAGACATTTTAGAACATAGACTATAACCTTTCTACCCAAAACAACCCGACGGAACAGGAAAACCTAGTACCTCCGTGATGTAGGGCCTTAAGGACCAACCTACGGTTATGAACTTACCTGTTTGCTGCGGTGTCAGATGCTCGAATGTCCCTGGAACGCTCGACCTGTAGTATGCATGAAGAGGTATTAAATAGCTGCAAATGCTAACTAATAAGTTAATAGAATCTGTTCCAAACTCATTCAAACCCTTAGAAAACAAACCGGTGTGTTTTCATCCAAAAACAGCGAGTTTTCATCAAATACCATAACCCTAAACCTTGGTAAAAACTCGCATTTAACTTGTCCAAACTTGTTAGCATTAAAAGATGCTTACCCCAGCGAAGAAAAGAGAGGAACCGAGGAGATCGAAGTAGCTTCAATGGTTGTTTTGTCGACTGGAAGAAAGAATGTAGAGAGGAATACAGAGAAGGAGAAATATATATGAATGTTTACGTAGAAGGAAGGAGAATAGGTAGGTTTCTCAGCAAGTTATTGCCACTTGGCAATCATCCATTGGTTATCTCCCACCAACCTTAATTTCTTCCCAATTTACCCTTCCATCCATTACCAACTAACTTGTTTGTTTAGTTACACTTTTGTTTGGTTTTCATCTCATTATCCAATTCAATATAAACTCATTCGTTTGGTTTCCAACAAAACATACATTGTCTTAATATTGAATTAATCCCACTTAATAATTCGAGAAATAATTACATGGTAAAAATGCCGGGTGTTACATTCCACCCACCTTAACAGAAATTTTGTCCCCAAAATTTGCCTAAGCGAATAACTCCGGATATTGGGCTCTAACATCTTCTTGTCTTTCCCACGTGGCTTCCTCTACATTATGATTTCGCCACAAAACTTTCACCAATGGGACCACTCGATTACGCAACACTTTGAGTGACATATCCAATATCTGTATAGGCCTTTCCTCATAGGTCAGCGTCGGCATGATATCAAAGTCCACATGTTCTACTATCTGGGTTGGATCTCGTACGCACTTTCTCAGCATTGACACATGGAAAACATTGTGGACCTCATCCATTGATGCTAGCAACTGTAGTTTATAAGCCATGTTTCCCACACGCTTCAGGATGGGAAAAGGGCCAATGAACCGTGGGCTGAGCTTTCCTTTCTTACGAATCTCATTACGCCCTTAAAAGGCGACACCTTCAGGAATACCTCATCGCCCACAGCGAATTCTAAGTCTCTTCTTCTATTGTCCGCATAACTCTTCTGTCGACTCTGAGCAATTTTTATTCGTTGTTTGATAGCAGCTATCACCTCGGACATCTGCTGTAATATGTCAGGGCCGATAAGCCTGGTTTCTCCGACCTCATCCCAACACAATGGGGATCTACACTTTCTGCCGTAAAGAGCTTCATACGGAGCCATACCGATTGTAGCCTGGTAGCTATTGTTGTAAGCGAACTCCACAAGCGGTAGGTATCTACTCCAAGGAGCATGAAATTCCAGCACGCACGACCTTAACATATCCTCTAATATTTGAATTGTTCTTTCAGACTGCCGTCCGTCTGTGGATGAAACGTCGTGCTGAAATCCAACCTGGTGCCCAGAGAGTTCTGCAAACTTTTCCAAAACCTGGAAGTGAATCTAGGATCCCGGTCCGAAACAATTGACACCGGAATACCATGCAGCTTGACAATCTCACTAATATATAGCTCAGCATATTGATCCATGGAGAATGTCGTCTTCACAGGTAGAAAATGGGCTGACTTCGTCAATCTGTCCACTATGACCCATATGCTATTGTGGCCTTTAGCTGTTCTTGGAAGGCCAACAACAAAGTCCATTGTGATGTTCTCCCACTTCCATTCGGGAATCGGGAGAGGCTGAAGCGTCCCACTTGGTCGTTGATGTTCGGCTTTGATCTGTTGACATATCATGCAAGACTCCACGTATTTAGCCATTTCATTCTTCATATTCGGCCACCAGAAGTGAAGTTTCAAATCCTGATACATCTTCGTGCTTCCAAGATGTACAGAGAAAGAAGATGAATGGGCTTCCGACAAGATGTGCTTCCGTAGCTCTTCGTCTTTCGGAACATACCATCTGATTTTGAACTTCAGAATTCCATCTCCCGAATAACTGAAATCGGAAGAAGCCATTGGTACCTTGCCCACCATATCAGCCATCTCCTTTGAATTGATCTTCTGAGCTTCCTTAATTCGGTCCAGGACGGAGGGCCGTAGTGTTAAGTCTGCTAGTATGGCCGATAGCCCAGAAACTATCTCCATATCGAACTTCTGTATCTCCGTCCTCAAAGGCATAGATACGGCCGACATTACTGGTTGCATAGTAGCTGGCATCCTGCTTAGCGCATCGGCCACCACATTAGCTTTACCCGGGTGGTATTTAATCTCAACGTCGTAGTCTTTCACAAATTCTAACCACCGTCTTTGTCTCATGTTTAGCTCTTTCTGGGTAAAGATGTACTTCAAACTCTTGTGATCAGAAAACACCTCACATGATTGTCCATATAGGTGGTGTCTCCATACCTTCAGTGCAAATACAACCGCCGCCAACTCAAGGTCATGAGTAGGGTAGTTTTGCTCATGGGTTTTCAATTGTCGGGATGCGTATGCCACTACTTTCCCTTCTTGCATTAATACACATCCCAAACTAATCTTGGAAGCATCACAGTATACGCTAAATTTGCCGTCTTCAACTGGCAATACTAATAGAGAAGCAGTGGTCAACTTTTGCTTAAGTGTCTGAAAACTCATCTCGCAAGCTTCAGACCACCTGAATTTGATATCCTTCCTCGTTAAGCTGGTCATAGGCTTTGCTATCACAGAGAATCCCTTGATGAACTTTCTGTAATAACCAGCTGATCCGATAAAGCTCCGTACTTCACTGGCATTCCTCGGTTTTGGCCAATCTTTCACGGCCTGAATCTTGGCCGGATCCACGGACACTCCTTCTGCCGACACCACATGGCCTAGGAAATTAATCATATTCAACCAGAATTCACACTTTGATAGCTTGGCATACAATTGATGCTGTTTTAGAGTTGACAGCACAATAGCCAAGTGCTCTTCATGTTCGGCCTCACTCCTGGAATAAACCAGAATGTCGTCGATGAAAACGATCACAAATTTATCCAAGACATCTTGGAATATCCTGTTCATTAGGTCCATAAATGTTGCCGGAGCATTAGTTAACCCGAACGACATCACTAAGAACTCGTAGTGTCCGTATCGGGTCCTGAAGGCGGTCTTTGGAATATCATTTGCTCTAACCTTCAACTGGTAATAACCGGAGCGCAAGTCAATCTTAGAAAATACCCGAGCCCCCTGTAGTTGGTCAAATAAGTCATCGATTCTCGGCAACGGGTACTTATTCTTGATAGTCAACTTGTTCAGCTCACGCTAGTCAATACACATTCGTAAGGACCCATCCTTCTTCTTAACGAACAAGACGGGAGCACCGCATGGAGAGAAACTAGGGCGCACAAAACCCTTGTCCACCAATTCTTTTAGCTGAGCCTTCAACTCCCTCAGTTCAATTGGCGCCATACGATAAGGATTCTTCGATACCGGTTCAGCGCCAGGATATACATCGATTTCGAATTCGATCTCACGATCAGGTGGCAATCCTGGTAAGTCATCCAGGAAGACCTCTGAGAAGTCTCGAACTACCGAAATATTTTGAAGTTCCACCTCACCTTGTCTTTGAACATCTACTACGTGGCCAAGGAATCCGACACATCCTGACCTCATCAGCTGTTGAGCTTTCAAGGTGGATATAACAGGCATACTATGTTTCTTTGGTATTGCCTGATAGGAGAACTCTACTTCGTTCGGGCGCTTAAAAGTTACGAGCCCGGACCTACAGTCGATGGTGGCATGATGTCTAAATAGCCAGTCCATCCCCAGAATCACTTCGTATCCTTTCATACCGATGACGATAAGATTGGCATACAATTTCTGGTCTCCAACTGACACTATATCACCCTGCACTGCCTGCTCGGAGTGCATAAACTCTCCGGATGGTAGCATAACATTGTAGGGCTGTTCTGACGATGCAAGGCACAAGTTCTCCCTACCCGCAAAGTCCATGGCCACAAATGAATGAGTGGCCCCCGTGTCTAACAAAGTATATGCAGGTATGTTACACACCAAAACTGTACCTGTAATTGCTGTGTGCAGATCAGCATCGTCAACGTCCTCCATCATTGCAAAGACTCTTGGCACGGCCTGATTTTGTCTCGTGTCGAGTATCGGGCAATCACGGACGTGATGGCCTCCTTTGCCACATCGGAAACAAGCGCCAGTAATAAGCCTGCATTCGCCCTGGTGGCTTCTCTGGCACCGTGGACATATAGTGGGCTGAGGAGCTCCCATCGATCTCTTTCCTTTGTCTGGGTAAGTGATGGTCTCATTGGGCCTCTTAATGCCCCTGTTTTGTTGATGTTGAGGTTGCAGGTTTTGACCCCTTGGTTGTTGCTGAGGAACATTTCGAATAATCCCTCTTGGTGAATCTCTTTGTCTCTGGGACTTTATCTCTAAGGCCTCCAACTGATAAGACTTGGCCACCACTTTCACATATGGTGCCTCATCAAAACCTCCGGTTGTGATTCCTCGCAGAAGGTCCATTTTTAAACCTTGAATAAACTGGTGTACCTTGTTCTCATCAGTGGCCACCATGTGCGTTGCATATCGGGATAACGACTCAAACTTCTGAACATACTCGGCCACCGATCCATACTGTCGCAGCCGAGAGAATTCAAGTAACTTCTCCTTTCTCACTCCACGGTCAAAGTACTTCTCGTAGAAGATTATCTTGAACCCTTCCCAGCTTAATGTCACAGTAGTAGACTGCACTGTGTCCCACCAAAATCCAGCACTTTTAGTGAGATAAAACGTGGCACAAATAACTTTCTTGTTGTCTTCTACTTCTGCATAACTGAACATCTTTTCCATAGTTCGAATCCAAGTCTCTGCACGGGTCGGGTCTGTAGACAGTCCATCAAATGAAGGCGGCTGGAGTCGCCGGAATCTGTCTCCACTGTTGTTTCGCGGCGCATTATCACGATTGTTATTCCCATGGTTATTGTTTCTATTATCTTCTCTGGCCATCATGCGTTCAACCATGCGTGACTGTGCACCCACCAGTTCGGTTAGTCGGTCAATGGCTTGAGAGCTTTCGCTTGACTCTTCTTGATGTCCTCTCACCATTTCTAATAAACCCTATAAACAGAATAACCTAACTTAATAAACAGAACTTTTACAGAAATTTTTAAACACTTACAGTTGGTGGAGCGATCTCACGTGGCGATTGTGCAGTCAGACATTTCACAGAATCGGTTTTAAAATCTTGTCGCTCTGATACCACAACTGTGAAAGCCCAGATCCGAACCCAATCGAAGTCCAGGATTGGAGCCATCACTCCGGGACAATGGACGAAAAACGGTGACTATTTTTTTTTTTTTTTACATAAACAGAGCAGACAGCGTTACTGGAACAACTTATGGAAGCCAACTGAACTTTTAAAACTTTAACGGAAAACAGAATCGAATGACAGTAAACATGCACCGTCGTCGCAAACCCTATAAACGCAACTTTACAGAGAGGGAGAAACTACAGGGAGTAACAGAAAGCATTTACAGGGAGAGAGAGTTCTCGGGTGTAGAAATTTAAAACAGGTTTCAATAATGGATAACAGAACAGAAATTAGCATAAGGCTGGCGGAGGAGGAAACAGGAAACATTGGCGGAAGACTGAGGCGAATAACCGACGGAAGACTTAGTTTTAAGGAGCAGCGGAAGACTTTGAATGACGTCAGCCGGAAGATGTAAATGCAAAGACAGAAGCGGAGATGACGTCAGGCGGAAGATTAGAGCTATCGGTGGATTCAGATACGACAAAAGACGAACAGTATTCAGCGGAAGAGGCTGAGTAAAACTGGGCAGAAGAGGTGGTGACGTCAGCCGGAAGATGGGTGACGTCAGGCGGAAGACACAGACAGTAACTGAGATCGGATGAGGAGATGACGTCAGCCGGAAGATGGATGACGTCGCGGAAAAACTGGGATGACGTCAGCCGGAAGACATATTTACACTGAGCGGATGACTTGGGTGACGTCAGCCGGAAGACGGAGTTTTAAACTGGGCGGAAGACTTATGCTGACATCAGCCGGAAGACATAAATACACTGGGCGGATGACCTTGATGACGTCAGCTGGAAGACATAAATTTTAAAGGCAAAATTTACAACTTTTACAGGGAGACATACGGGCAGGGAGCATCAAGCAGAAGACATAAGGGTTTCAGACCTTCAAACCCGATTCTAAACACAGTTTTAAAACATGCATGGGGACATGACAGAAGTTAGAAAACCTAACAGAAGATCAAGAAAACAACGGCATGGATTATTCCAAAACCAGAGACAATCCATGCACAGATTATCAGAGATTATCCCAAACAAATTCCAGAATACCACAAGACCTCTTTTAACTGTCAAATACAGTACAAATAGAGGGCATAAAAGTTGTAGAACATACTTTACAATTGACAGAAACAAAGAAGCAGATTGCATGGACAGCTCTAAAACTAGAGGCCATCCATGCACAGACGGATAAAAGATTCCAGCAGTTCCAGAATGATTTCAATACATTTCAAAACATAAATACAACTGTCAAATACAGAGGTTTTAGAATACACCAACAAAACCTATACATAAATCAGATTTCTAACAAAAATCCAGACAGAGTTTTGAAACAAAACACTAAAGTTCAGTAAAACCTACAGACATAAACTTTACTTAAAAACTGAAACCTCAGAGCAGAAACATGTCTGACTGCAACAACCACCCTGTGAGCTCGATCCACCATTTACATCAGATCATCATTTTGAGGAACAAGGTCCTCGGTTTCAGGTTCAGTACCTACACCAGAGAGTTCACCTATGAGTCTAAAACTCAGTAAGACATAATCGGTATGCAGTGATGCAAAATGCTATGCATGCAGTTTTTCAGAATACGGTGACAGTACAGAGCATTTAGTTACAGTGGCAGTAGAATTAAGTGGAGCATATAGGGGAACTGGCAAACAGTGGGGGAGGGGGAGGGTGCACTATCAGGCACATTCAGGGAAACAGTACAGTAAACAGTTCTGGGGCCAGTCCCCGTCTCGCACTTAACCTGGTACATTTCAGTCAGATTTTATCATATTTAGTTTCAAACAGTGTACAGAAAACATTTGCATGTCTTTCAGAGAAAACGTGTATGCATGAACGGTGCTTGAACTTAAACAGACAGACAGCAGAAATAAGACAACAGAAGGTAAATCGAAGCCAGACATTTTAGAACATAGACTATAACCTTTCTACCCAAAACAACCCGACGGAACAGAAAACCTAGTACCTCCGTGATGTAGGGCCTTAAGGACCAACCTACGGTTATGAACTTACCTGTTTGCTGCGGTGTCAGATGCTCGAATGTCCCTGGAACGCTCGGACCTGTAGTATGCATGAAGAGGTATTAAATAGCTGCAAATGCTAACTAATAAGTTAATAGAATCTGTTCCAAACTCATTCAAACCCTTAGAAAACAAACCGGTGTGTTTTCATCCAAAAACAGCGAGTTTTCATCAAATACCATAACCCTAAACCTTGGTAAAAACTCGCATTTAACTTGTCCAAACTTGTTAGCATTAAAAGATGCTTACCCCAGCGAAGAAAAGAGAGGAACCGAGGAGATCGAAGTAGCTTCAATGGTTGTTTTGTCGACTGGAAGAAAGAATGTAGAGAGGAATACAGAGAAGGAGAAATGTATATGAATGTTTACGTAGAAGGAAGGAGAATAGGTAGGTTTCTCAGCAAGTTATTGCCACTTGGCAATCATCCATTGGTTATCTCCCACCAACCTTAATTTCTTCCCAATTTACCCTTCCATCCATTACCAACTAACTTGTTTGTTTAGTTACACTTTTGTTTGGTTTTCATCTCATTATCCAATTCAATATAAACTCATTCGTTTTGGTTTCCAACAAAACATACATTGTATTAATATTGAATTAATCCCACTTAATAATTCGGGAAATAATTACATGGCAAAAATGTCGGGTGTTACAGAAACTGAGGATAAATCAGTGTGAACCAACTCAAACTTGGCAGTAGCATGAGATACAAAACGCTGAAATTGTAACTTATGAGATTTTGCTAACTGATAAGATGAACAGAAATCCATAAATCCAGACGAAGCAGAAGAAATATTACAACTAGATAAGACTGACTTAACGACATTTGATGAAGGAGGTCTCAAGCGAGAGTGCCATAGATTTGAAGGATTGTTGGAGACTGTATAGAGTTGAGCAAAGAAAGGCCGACACGGAAGAGGAGAGCAGACTCGATAAAGACCATTGTCAAGGATTCCCCGGAGGAGAATTTTGTGGGATACATGATCCTTGACAAAAAAAAATAAGGATGAAATTCAATGAACGCTTTGTTATCGAGACATGATTGTGAAACACTAAGCATATTTTTCTGTAGAGATGGAGAGTGATAAACAATATGCAAATTTAAATAAGAGGGGTAAGCGGGAAGGGCATGACCAATGTTAGAGATAGGAGAAATTTTACCATTACCAACTGTGATATGATCATCACCTGAGTACGAGATAGTCGAGTCCAGCATGTTCAGATCTGGAGTAAAATGATGAGACGATCCAGAGTCCATGTACCAGACAGGATCTAGTGTTGTGGCAGCTGTGGTTGAGTGAACAGATTGTGAGGGAAGAACAACAGAGAAGTTTCGTGGAGGGTTTGAGTTGGGTTGATATTGGAGGTTATTTCTTTGGTAGCAAACATTGGCACTATATCTGGGTTTAAGGCAAATTTGACAGCGAGGTCAAAATGGTGGTCTGTTTTGAAGAAAAAAGGATTGAGGTGGATGATTAGGAGGAGTGGAAGTAAAAGATTTGAGAAGGGTGGTTGTGAACCTCGTGATCTGTTGGATGTAAATGAAGAATAAGGTCCGGGTGGGAAAGAAAATTTGGTTTTAGGTTTACTTCCAACAAAATTGATGTAATTTGCTTGAAAGGAGCTCAGTGAAACAGTGGTAGTTTGGCGTTCTAGTCGAGCATCATAGCTTAACAGTAAGCTATTGAGTTCTTCAACTGAATTGTATTTAGCTCCTAATCCATTTAGGAAATACAGAAGTTGATCCTTGTAGCTGATTGGTTCACCAATTGCAGCCAGTGTGTTGCAAAGACTCCAAAACTTTTGAACATAAGCCATGGTACTGAGACCATCTTTGTGAAAGGCTTGTAGGTTTGTGCGAAGCTCCGAGATCCGAGCAAACAATGAAGCAGAGTAAAGTTGTTCGAGTGCCTCCCAGATCTTGAAGGTCGAAAAGTAGCCTACTAGTTGTCCTAGCATTTGTTCGTGTACAGATGCATAGATCTAACTCATTATGAGGCGATTGTACCTCATCCAGGAGAGAAAATCATATATGAGGATAAACTTCATCGTTTTTGGAAGGACAGAAGTGAGAATGTCTTCAAGGCTGTTTGCAATGACTACATTCAATAGCTGATTTTTCCAAATGAGAAAGTTTAAATCGTCGAGCTTGATAGTTAAGGGTTGATTTACTTAGGGCAGATGAGGAAGGGAGGGTAGAGAAGAAGATGACGACGAAGGTCCGTCTGCTGTCGTACTCTGTGAGGAGGCCATTTTTCAAAAAAGAGTACAGAGAGGAGCAATGAGTTGTTTATGACTCTGATACCATGTCAAAAAATCTCAGTAAACGTAGAAGATGAAAAGATGGAAGAAGATAATTAGAAATTGTATTCTAACTTCTTATCTCAATTGAGAAAAAAAATAGAAGCTTTTATAAACCTAAACCTAATACAGAAAAATGACAAAAAGAAACGTAGCTACAAGAAATATTACAGAGAGAGAAAAAATAAAATGTTAACAGAATTGTAACAGTTTTGATGAACCCAGTTTAGTGATATGGTTCAACACTAACGAAGATTAGATTGTCGATCCAGAAATGTCATCTGAAGCATCATGTGATGTTATGTTATGTTATGTTAAGTACAATTTTGGTCAATTTTTCCTTATCATAGGACTATTCGTTGTGTCGCATAAACTTGGAAATTGTAATGGGTTTTGGACGACCGTGTTCATACATAGAATGCAGGTCGAGTGCATCCAAAAACAAGACTTGAAAAGGGAATCAAATGATGGGTTTTAATGTTATGGTCAAGGGCAGGTGATAACTTAGAAAAAAGATGAAAAATGTGAAGAACCAAAAACAGCATTATAAAATGAAGATGAAAAGGCAGCAACGTTGCGTAAAAAATGGGTCAAAATAAAGAGAGGATAAGCAAAGTGGGTGCTTAGTGAATCGTGCTCCATGATTAGGGAAGAAGTAGAAAAGCAGAGAAGCAATCTTACTTATTGCCTCCATAACCCTTTAATCGCTTCCTCAATCATCATAATGAATAAATTTGCTGTCTTGAAAGATTCAAAGAGCTACCAAACAAAACTTCAGAAGACAGACAGCAGTAAAATGAAGAACAGTGGGTGGGATCTAATTTAATGGACAGCTGATCTGTTCATCGGGACGACAAGAACAGAGCTAGTTTTAATGTCTCATTCTACGTAGGAAGACGATGATGATGTCGGGTGGCATTTTCTTCTCTACTTATTGATACCCAACTCATGATTTGTTCACAATCATCCCTGTCTCTGCAACTTCTGTAAATTTTGATTGATTTAAGAAAATGGGATAAATATTGGACACTGACAAGTTGCAGAGGTAGAAAGGAAAAAAGAATCTGCTTTGACGTTGACGGGCCGCCATTACCACCCCTCTCCCCGCCGTATTTTACGGTGGTTATGGCTGTGACGTTTCGCTTCATATTATATTTATCCGTCGCCTTTCTATTCCCTCTAGTTTTCCTGCAGTTTGCTTCCTTATCGTGATGTTCTCTCTCAAATTTGTTTTGCTTATCATTGATTGCTTTTTATTACAATTCTGAATCTCGGCTGCCGCCGTATTGGTAGTTTTGTTTGAATATCTTCTTCTTATCATTGATTGTTTGTATGGAGAGGAGGTTTTTGATGAATGAGGAGTGCGATCCCGCTCCAATTACCTGGAATTTCCCATCGTTTGCCATGAAAATCCCCAAAAATGACCCGAATTATAAGTTTGATCAGCTTCAGAGTGGTTTTTTCTGGCCAAATTCAGTGGAACAGAGTGATCCTCTTGACCCTGCTTTAGGCTCCATTCTTAGTTCCCCGGCAGGGTCAAATGTCGGCTCTGCAGTTAACTCCGTCGGAGATAAACTAATGATTAGGGAACAAATCGGAAGGCTGGGAAGCTGTTGCGAACCCGGCGACATTCTGACACCGGCGTACGTTGGGGGAAATAATGAAAGCAACAACTATTCGTCTTGCAGTACGCCATTAAATTCCCCGCCGAAGCTTAATCTATCAGTGGAAAATCCAGACATCAAAGGCAATTCGTCAGTTTATGAAAGGAATTTTCCAGTTTATCCTAGGTCGAAGCTCTTTAGCTCTGACCCTGAGATCGCAAAGAGAGCTGCTGGGTTTTCATGCTTTGCCGCTAGAAATGGAGTGCCAGGTAAACAGATTTCAACGATTCGTGAGTTTGAATCTCAAATTGATGAAGATCAAGAGCGAAGAAAAAGCTCGATTGAGTTCAGGACTTCACTTTCTAGTAAGAAATCGAGAAAGCAATCGAGCTCTCCTACCAGTGAAACTGCAGAGAGAGGCGATTCTCGAGAGGTATCCTCCTTGTTTCAGCAAATTTCCTACTGCGAAACAGCCATGAAAGAAAAAGATGAAGTTGATCCCAACAACAGAAAAAGGAAATCAAGTTCAAAGGTAAAATCAGAAGAAGCCCCCTCTGGTAAAATCGCCAAGGTAATCGGTTTCAGTTCTATTGATTTTCTTTATGCATTTCCGTTACGAACTTGTGCTTAAACTAGCTCGAAATTCTATGTAGATTGAAGGAAAAAACGAGGAATCAAATCCAGATGATGGAACGAAGACGAAGAAAGAAGCAAATGAAGGTACAAAATCCGGAGAAGATGAAAACCAGAAGAACGCAAAGCTTCCAGAACTTCCAAAGGATTATATCCATGTTCGAGCAAGAAGAGGTCAAGCTACAGATAGCCATAGCCTGGCCGAGAGAGTAAGAAAATCTGGCCATCTTCTTCTACCTGCAACACAAACTATTGCTTTCACATTAACATCCGCTCTTATCTTCAGGTAAGAAGAGAAAAAATCAGCGAAAGGATGAAGTTCCTTCAAGATCTTGTTCCTGGGTGCAACAAGGTGAAAGCCAAAATGCAAAACCAAAGTTTCAATTTTAATTTTTCATACTCTGATCATCAAATGTTTCGTAACAACTTGGAATCGTTCTGAATTGAGCTTGAATATTAACTGATTTTCCCAGGGGACTAAAAAAGCAGTGGTGCTTGACGAAATTATAAACTATGTTCAATCATTGCAGCGGCAGGTCGAGGTAAAACATCATCTGTTCAAAGAGCCTGAAATTTAAGTATTTTCAGACTGTAAACTCTCTCTCTCTCTCTAACCCTGTTCTTAAGCAGTGTCTTTCAATGAAGCTGGCATCAGTTAATCCGAGGATGAATTTAAACATGGCTGCTCTTTTGTCCAAGGATGTAAGATGACCGCCATTAACAACTTCATAGTTTTTACATTTTTCTTAATATTTCTGCTAATTCTTTTGTTTCCTTTTTTAATAAAGCAGATCAGTCAATCCTCTGCATCTTTACGACATAATGCAGATTCCTCTTCGACGGCATTCCTGAACATCCCTTCTGAGACAGAGATCCAATTTCCAGTGAACTCTTTACAATGCAGAAACCAACAAATGCAGATGATTTATGTTGATGGATATACTAAAGATGATCCACAAGTAAAAATCACACACATTTCATGTCTTTCTACTCTTCTCTCTTCAGTTATCTTAGGAAAATGTTTTTAACAATCTTCAGGTCTTATCATGTTGGGAAGATGACCTTCAAAGTTTAGTTCAGATGGGTTTTGGACAAAATCTGCAGAAAAACCTCCATTGTTAGAACAATCTCACGAAAGAAATATCCATGGAGTAATTAAGAGAAGGGGAGAGAGAGAGAGAGAGAGAGAGAGAGCATGTACAGGGTTCAGGTAGCAAAAATTCTTGATTGAATCAGTCATTAACTTAGCGAAGAGAAGTAATTCTCCTTTTTTGCTGGTCTCTGTAATTTATTTTTGCATGCCATTCTTTGGAGGATTCTTTCATTGACTGACTGTAACAAAAAACCGTAGCTGATAGAAAGAGGCAATCTTCTACTTTAAACCTATGATTCAATCATGAATCATCTCTGGCTCTATTGATTTTCTGTGTTTCTTGATGGGAGAGTTGACAAAAAGAGAAGCTTCTGGTTCTGCTACTGCTGATGATTCCACTACTAAGAAAATAATTGTCTTATTTTCTCTCTTTCTCAGCAAGCAAACAAGAGCAGTTGGTATCCGGTTCAGCTGGAAAACAAAATACCCACTTGAGTTGACACCAGCTAGCTGGTGAGTGGGGACGAAATGGGTTTGATCTCTTTGAGATCAAGTTGTAATTTTGAGTAAACTATTTTTTTTTTCTTCTTTTTTTAATAACTAAAAAGATGTACGATTAAGTGTCAGAGAGCTAATCATGGCTTAATTTTTTTTTAAATTGTGAGTTATGCTGCAGAGAGCGGAGAGAGATGGGTGCTTTTGGAAGGGGAACTAGGATCATTCTAAGAATGCTTCATTTGGTTAATGAGATGGCCTAAAAGTTAGATTGCAAACTACAAATGGGAGAAATCAAAATCCATCGTAGAAAAAACCTCTTTGACATTTAAGGCTTCAAAAGAGGCTATCAATGGTCCTGAAAAACATGTACTAAGCCCGATCAATTGGGCCCATATACTCCTGCATGATAGATTAGATTTCTGCAGAATCCAAAACCCGACGCGGCACGCTCCCCGCGCTCAGGCAGCCACGGATCGCCACGTTCTTTCTTCAATTTTCGTAGCCAAACACCCCACTCTGTCCTCACCTTAATAAATACCTACACCCGTTCTTCTCTTCCTCGTTCAAAGATTTCGCCGTTTCACCAAACTAACAATCCATTCTTTATGGCGTCGATAAGATCCTCGGCTGTTGTGCTTTCCTGCCTCGCCCTCCTAACCTCTGCTTTACTGGCGGAAGGTTACGGAGGGAGGGTGGGAGGACGGACGGAAATAGAGGATGTGAAGACGAACAAGGATGTTCAGGATCTGGGGAGATTCTCGGTGGAGGAGTATAACCGGGAACGGAGCCGGAGGGACAGCGACGGAGAGCTGAAATTCAGGGAAGTGGTGGAGGCGCAGAGGCAAGTGGTTTCAGGAATCAAATACTATCTGAAGATATGGGCGACAGATAAGAAGGGAGTGAAGAAGATGTTCGATTCAGAAGTGGTGGTGAAGCCATGGCTGCAGTCCAAGAAGCTTCTCAACTTTTCTCCTTCGACAAACTAATGGTTTGTGTGCATAAAAATGTGGTGATCTTCCTTGCTTTCACATTTGTAGGAAAAGCAACTCAACTTATTCCAATAATCTGTCTCTGTCTCTCTCTCTCTCTCCCCTACTGCTTAATCCTTTCGAATCCATCTCTAGAGATGATGTAGATAACATCAACATCACTGAACTATATAACATGTAATTCGAAATTTCATGTCGGAATTGACGAGACATTAAAAAAACTGAAGTTTACCTTACATGTCTTCTTGGGTGATTGATTCAGAGCGCATGCAAAGACAGACACTTCTTTCGAAATGAACTGCAGCAATCTTCCTCAAGTTCCCTGTAAATTTGAACTAATACATAATGCTAATGAGCTATGTCATTATATTCTTAAGCCTATTGTTAAATGGTATTCATCAATAAAATAAAGCAAACCTTGGGAATTTTAAAAATTATGAACTCCCATTTGCTGTCAAAGACCTCAAAAAGCACTCGATTTCTTCCAATAATTTTTTCCTCCCGTTGTCTGATTCTCTTGAATCCATGTCTAGAGATGATTCAGATGACATCAAGCGAAGGAGATATTCGCAGGCTTCCTCCAAATTATCCACAATAATGACCACCTTCTCAACCTGCTCATCCATTTCTCTGTCTCCACCATTATCAGTGTACATACGCTTTCTGCATGCCTGCAATAATAAGTAATCAAGAGTTTTGGAATTTTTTAGTACCTTTTAAGGAATTCAATTTTTGTAAGGTGTAAAACTAGAAAATAAAAGGGTGGATTTTTTCTTAATCAGATTAGACATTCCAGAAGAGAGGAGCAACAGTAAACAAATAAGTTTGTCACCTGCAGTACCCGAGAAAGACGACTGATATGATCTGCATTCAGTAAGTCGGAGTTAAATAGCTCTCTAAATAAAGATACTATCTCTGAGTTCAAATTAGTAGCCTTAACATTCTCAATCATGGAAGATATGCAGGCATCATTGAATAATAATCTGATCCATTCGAAACCATTCTGCACTTTTAGCAGCGCAACAGCTATATGAACTGCAGGCTTGTAGCTACTGAAACTTGATGCTAAACAAGGAACTGCCATGGTTACTGCAAGTTCTTCTACAATGATTCGACACCACTTATTTCTTTTGACTGCTTCTGCCTCTGGCATGTACAGTTCAAAAACCATTGCTAAACAGAGGGCACAATTGGTAGCCACCCGAGAATCATCGTGTAAAGCCAAACCTTCTAAGACGGCCATAACAGATATAAGGTAATTTTTAGTGCATTTCGGTTTTTCCTGTCTTTTACTTATCTGATCTGATAATCTACTGAACAACTCTAAAAGGCAGTGGGAAGAAACTAGCTTGATCAGAGGAGATCCGAAGTACATCAGTCTGCATAAATTGTGGCAAGTAATGCTGATTGTAGATAACTGCGTCTCGCTTGGTTGGTCAAGGAAAGTTTGCCAATCTATAATCCCTGGTAGAACAGCATGCAAACTAAATGGGGGAAAAATTCAGAAAACAGAAAACAAATTGATTCTAAAAATGTATGGTTTTAGTTAAAAACAACCTTTTCAAAGAAAAGTATGTCAGCAGTAAGACAAAAGTTAATGTTTGTCCAGCGATTGTTCTCTCATCGTCGTCAACTAAGGCAGGACCCTTTGAACTTGCTTCTTGGATTGCGTAGTTAATTCTGGAGATCAAAGAAGTATTGAAGAGTATGGTTTTCGAAGCTTCTATGAGTACATCCTTTGTAGAGTGGTGCAAGATCAAGCAAAGAATAGCAATTACTAAGAGATTGACTGAGGTCCATCCATCTGCAGCATCGTTGGGGATAAAGCAGTCCAACAACTACAAAAGAAAATGCTCCAATTAAACTTCTGCTGAAAAGAGCTAGCACACATAATTTAAGTCAAGTTAGTAACCTTCACAATCACCGCAAGCCAAGCTTCATCATCAGAAAGATTTTCATAACTTGTAAAGCACAAAATACTGAAAACCAACACCAAGGTAGCCATGAATGATTGAACAGAATACGAGCGATTGAAATCATAATACAAGGACTGAAGTGCCTTTCCTATGCCACACAAGCATAACTGATCTGAAGCAGTTGGACAGATGTTGATGATGGCTGCCATGAGAGTTAACACCGAGATTATGTCATCCTCTTCACCTTCTTCCATAAGCTGTTCTAACAGACACACAAGAAGCATTGCCATATTGTTATCTCCAGCTGCAACAAACCGTGCAATTGTTTGTGTGTTAATGCACTGCTTTTTAAATCTGGTATCAATTCCTTTCTCCCTATTGGTTTTGCAGAATTTCAGGATCTGATAAGCTAAAGGCTTTCTGATTTTTTCTTGTTGAAACAACCATTTCAATGATGCTGGGTGAATTATCGAAGATGGCAAATCCCATTCACATTCAGTCACTAGTTGGACCAGTATCTTCTCTGCTTCTGAATTGTAGGATATCTGGCCGGTCATATCAATAGAAGTTCTATACAAACCGTACACACTCACCAGTCCTTCCACTGTGAAAGGATACGGGGATCCGCAAAGAAAGTCCATATTACTAACAAGAATATATTGTTCTAGAGAGGCTAAAACCAACTTCTCATCAGTAATTCTGAAAAAGTTGATATCAATCACGTGAAAAAGAAAGTCAAGTGAATATAAGCTATATAGACAACCAAAAAATAGGCATGATAGAAGATCACAGAAAATTACCTATCATCATGTAACGAACTAGCATATAGCATGAGCAAAATGGCGGATTGACAAGTAGACAGTTTTAAGTTATAAGAACTCTTTTGACTGATTATAAACAGTAGGTCGACAGGATCAGTCGGCAGAAATAATGCAGAATCTCTGATAGATTGTCCTGATTTGCTTTCCAGAATGAAATCCACCAGAGAACTGATGATCATATAAACTGTCAATTTCATTTTTTCGCTTGGAAACAAACCTAGACATCCAAATGAAAAGCTGAACCAAGAAGATGATGCCAATGAGTTAGCAAATTCTATGGTCATGATATCAGACTCGAGGATTAGTATAGATTGAAAAGTTTCCAGTGTGCCAAGGACAAGCTCCTCATCAATCATGTTGATAGTTGCTAAAAGCCAAGGTAATAAGTGCACCTTGCATACATTTAAGATGCAATTTTGAAATTCATTGTTACTGAGGTCTTTGGAGGAAGTCATTTCGTGACTGTAAGCATATAGCTCTTTAAGCATGTATAGAGAATGCAAAAGCTGAGTTGAATGTCTTTCATAAACATGTAGACAAGGTAAAATAGCATATTTTACTACTTCTTGAACTGAACTGACAAGATTTGAGACCCCATGACAAGTTGGCAATTTTATGATAGCAACAAAGATGGAGCATATAATTATGAATGTATCGACAGAAAGCATGTCCATCTCTCCATCAGCATGCTTCTTAAACAACTCCATTAAAACAAGAATAAGTTCCTCTATATGATTAGTAGAAACCATCCCAGGGCATCCAGACATACATTTGAAAATGAGCTTCAAAGTGTGAGTCTGAACAGGGTGAAAAGGAACTTCAGCTACATGACGCACCACTGGAATCAATGTTGCAAATCCAATTGCAAGTCTATGATTGAAGGACTCCTCAGCTTTTGATAAAAGATCAAGAACCAGAATGCATGACTTTATAACGGCATCATTCTTATCTGTGTACACCAAAAGATGGTTTAGTAGTCTAAATATAAAAACTGGTAAATTTTTCTCTCTTTTCTTTATTCATATATTATGAGATAACTTCTGAACAGAAAAGTAACTAATTTTTTGGGAAAAAAATTCTGGAGAGTTGTGATTAGCATAATTTAAGGCAACAAGGACAACGAAGCGCTAAAACACCAGTGAGGGCTTAAGCAGGGTGCAAATCAAGAGGATGTTTCTTTGAAGAAAGGCGTGATGTAGATATTGAACATATGTTTAATATAAACATAGCATTTAAAAAAGTTGAAACAGTACATCAATTTATGATAAACTAAAATTTAATTGACAAAAATATTTAATACCAGCAAGTTATGAAATATCAAATGAAAGCAAATAGAGGGTGAGGAAGCTAATTCTCTTGAATTAATCTGCAATTAGTCATGGGGTAAGCAACTAAAAAAAGTCCTATTGCCTAAATTCGGAGTAGATGGGTTGGAAGCTCTGTATAAAAACTTGAAGTCTATTGAAGATAAATAACTAGGCAGCCGAGAATAAATATAAATTTAAAACTTGAAAGAGAACTTAACTAGAAAAAAACGAGAACAAAGAGAAAAGACCAAGTAATTTATTTTATCGAATTTCTTTTTTTCCCCTAAATTACTCCTAAGCAAGCTTTTTTTGTGCTTGGGCCTCTCCTCTGGAGCGTGCACTTGGAGGGTGCGACGCTTACATTCTTGATGTGCACCTTGGGCTAAAGCGCGAGCTTTTAATAACAAGGCTTGTGATATCTTTTTTATGTTTTAGTTACAAGTTATTAGAAGTCCAGACAGGCTGACATAATCGACTTTTTCCTAAGACATTCGGAGTTATCTTTTTGATGAACTAGTAGAACATGATATCCTCACCTGACAATCTCGTGATTTCAAATATGTAATCTGCAATGTTTTCTTCGACTAGTACTTGAATCTGCTGGATCGAAGTGCTTTCAAAAGATAAATATTGAACTAATAGATCCAATGTGCAAATTTGCACCTTTCTGTCTGATGATAACAGTGGACCCTTGATGGCTTCCGAAAATAAGACAATCAAATGAGAGTCTTCATTCCTATCATCCGTGAGTGTTATGTCACTTGCAAATGCATCTCCCAGAAACCCTCTTCGAATCAAAACAGTCAAAAATGCTAGGCAAAGAAAAGCAAAACATCAGTATATGTAAGATCATATTGACAGACAAACTAACCTGTGTTGATAAAGAAAGATGTGCTTTGTTAAGGTGGCTTCAAATGTCACTGACCCACTTCTATTGATGAGACCCTAACATAGGCATTATTCCTAATTAATACATAAAATAGTGAACTAATGGCGGGGATAATTTTCTCATCCCTTTAAGCATTCAAAATGCAATTCGATCCGGTGACAGCCTAAGAATAATGTTTGTCAGCATCTTTCTTAAAATTGTACTTTTATTCATTGTAAAAACAACCAACTGCAGGAGAATTGCAATGACTAATTCAATTTACAAAACTGGCGTATAAAAGAAGCGTACAAACCTACACCATTCAACCTGGCATCATCACTTTGGGTCTTCATTAGGGCTTCTAAAGACAAGTGCAATATTCTAGGAAAAAAGGTGTAAAGAATTTCATTTCCATCCCCGTAATTTGAATAAATTGTGAATATTTTGTAGAGAACAAAGAGTATCTCCCCTCTTATCTCCTCACTGTATCAAAGAATCAAACAGAGAAAGAAGTCATTATGGTTGGCATTGTAAGAAAACCAGCTCGTCCCAAGTCTCTCAGCATGTTACCTTGGTAATTGAAGGCCTGCAACTAGATTTGACACAAGTTTATCTATGTTCATTATTTGTTCATACGGATTCTTTATTTGACAATTTAGGAGGACTCCCAAACAATGAAGCTGCATTCAACCATAGACATTTAAGAGTCAGTCAGTTCTTTTAGGCATCAAAGAACATCAGAGTCAATGTAAGAACATTCCTCTGGCCATATGATAACATGCAGAACCATAGTAAATATGAGGATGAAGTATATCTTTTAAGTCCAAAACATGATGAAACCTATGATTAAATTTATGTTAATTCAACAAGCATGTTGCGCGAAAAAGAAGTCAGCAACACTTCAATTCATTCACGTCTATCATTTGCATCTCTAAATTAGCTACGAACTTCATTTCGTTGATGATCCAGCACAAAATTCAATGATTCGATTTCAAGACACAATATAACATGACCGGGATGTTGTCTTCTTCCCTTGAAAGAAATGTCCCACACCGAACATGTCTATCCTGATATTCAATGGTACTCAATCACAGGTCATTATGTATTTCAGGGCTGAAAATCTCTCTCCTGTAGTTTTTTTCCAACAGAAAACACATAAAAATTACAGTATACAGAGAAGGAATCAGACTCACAGAATACACCTGCTGCCGACTCCAGGTCAATACGCCAGAGGAGAGCCGATCAGAAACTCTAGCGATAAACTCAGCGCAAACAACGCCATCGCCATTTCCGGCATTAGAATCGCAGATTCGCACGATGAGATCGATCAGCTGACGGGCAATGGGCTCGTCATTGAAAGTGAAGAGGGCGGAGACGAGAGGGGAGACGAGGAAGTGAGAGTGGAAAGTGAGGAAGGAGCGGAGAAAAGGAGGCTGGGAGAGGGCCAAGGAGAGCTGAGAGAGAGCGTAAGAGACATGAACCGTGGGAGAAAGAGGATTAGAAATGAGGTTGGCAAGACAGAGGAGACATATCACACCACCTTGGTCAGTTCGTAGGGAGAGAGATGATCGATGGCCATGGGCGCACAAGGTTTGTGGAATGGTAGAGGAATTGAACGGATCATAATCTTCATCTTCAGCATCATCATCTTCATATTCTTCTTCTTCTAATCTCTGTGAATCGTCGAAATACATGTTATCGAATCCCGATCCTTTCCCAGAACCAGAGAGACGATATCCAACTTCGAGCGGGAACAACAAATCTCCTCTGTTACCAGGCACAGCCACACTTCAGTGTGCAGTCGAATTATTTTATTTTTTATTTCTCTTCATTTCTATTTTTCGAAAATATAAAAACAGTTGGCTATCGTCTTCTTTCCGTGTTGAAGACTAATTCCAGTTATAATTTCTTCGGTAAAATCTAATTTCACCCTCAAACTATTATTCTTTTTTTAAACCTTTAAAGTATTAACCATAACAAATCAAATCTTAATTTATCCAAAATCTAAAAATTCAACTTCTGACGGTCGATCGATAAACCTTCGTTCGGTCGATCGATAAACCTTCGTTCTGCATTTTACATACAGAACAAGAGACCGTTCTAAAAATGCAGTCTCCCGTTCTGTCGGGGATCTAATTCACGTCCCCCGCACGTGCACAACGGTAGAACTATCTAAAAAGAACGGTTCCTGTTCTATCTAGGGGTGTAGATGTCAGGACCCGACCCGGCCCCCGACTGGATCCCAACGAATGGGATTCCCGAGGTGGGAATTATTCAACGCAAGACCAACGACCATTCAACGCAACGACTTTCTTCTAACAGTTCCTACGTGGCATCCTAAAATAGGAACTATTATATAAACAAACCAATGAACTATTGACATTTATACTCATCCAGCAATTTATATCAAACATTGGAATACAGCGGAAATAATAAAATAAAAACGAGTTACGACATGTGACTTTTTAACTCTAATAAGAAACCATAATTCTGGATCGATCCTATACCTCATTGTACATTCTGTACATTTGACTCGTTCTATCATTTTCGTTGAACGTATCAAATATCTGAAAAATATAGATAATCCACGAATGATCTTTACGCCCAACAAATAAATCTAGCAGCTAGAATAGCTAATTTAAACTTTACCACACTCACTAGGACCAAACACCATCTTCCACCAAATCATGATTTTTATAAAATCAGTTTACTTTAAATTCATTTCGAAAACACATGCAATTATTATAAAATGTACATGTTTGAAATCAACGTCTTAAAAACCAATTTCACCTAATGATCAAATGCAATTGTAATAAAACTATGCATTTAAAACCAAAATTTTCACCATCACATGATCCAATGCAAATAAAATAATTTTGCATTAAAATCAGTAAGCTAAATAAAATCCATTGCATAATTTAACAATCAATGAATAAATTTGCAATCCACATCAACCCAACATGTATAACTATAACAAATCCCTACAGATTTTCAGGTTTTCACCGGCCGGACTGTAGTACCCCGAGCTTGCTACCCTCGCGAGGTTTAGAAATTTTCAACCCAAAAGGGATGACTATGCGTAAGACCCCTACTGTTTCCCATCATAGTTATATATGTTGTGCATAATTAGAGGCACATTACATTTTGTAAATAATTGTCACTTCCTCTTTCTCAATATATATGCTTTAAAATTTTGAAAAGCAATACAACATTCATTTAAAAATTCTTATGCCATGTATGCATGAAAGCAATTTAAGAAGAACCGTTTAATGCAAACATTTGATTCAATGAGTATAAAACACCAATTTGAAATACAATGTTTTTCATAAAACAGATTTTATTCAAACAAAACACTTTCAATTCCACCAAACAGCATTCAATCATTACTTCCAACCCAATTCAATCTCCACAGAACTTTCTCAATTTCATTTAAACTCCATCAATTTAACTAAAACTAAATAGTCGAGTCACAGTTTACACACCTCCATCTCCAACAAAATCATCAATATATCAAAAATTTAAACAAATCCCAACATCATTAATCTATCTCCACCTAAGAATGTAATAAAACCTAAATTAACTAATCTAACCGTTAGATTTACTTACGTGGTTGTCGGTTCCACCTCTTTAACCGAAAACCTCCACTGAGCTTAACGATTTCTATGCCAAAACGCTCCTCTCGACGCACTGAACAACTTTCCCTAAAGGACAGATCGACAATTCTGACTTTTCCCTTTCCCTGTCTCTCTCTCTTCTTTGCGGGTTTCGTCCCTGTTTTTGCATTTTTCTCCTCTCTCTCTCTCTCTCTCTCTCTCTCTCTCTCTCTCTCTCTCTCTCTCTCTCTCTCTCTCTCTCTCTCTCTCTCTCTCTCTCCCTCCCTCCCCCTCCCTCCCTCCACGTAAACACTCTTCTCATCAGACAACTTTTACCTTTAAAAACAAACTTTTCAATTAAAACATCACATAAAATTGTCATATCTCATTTTGCAATAGTGAGTGCATGGTTAATGACTATTTAACCATGTTGATCATTACTATTTTGCCCTCACTTTCTTATTGATTTACCAATTAACCAATTTTTAATTAATTCTTAATCATACTTATCTTTTATCTAATCCCAATTCGATTTATTTTAATCTAATTTTCATAATTAATAGTAATTAGCATTTTTTTTATATTTTCCCAATATTTTTCTAAACATCAAACTTTCGTCTTTTAATCCATTCTTAATTAAATTCTACATTTACAATCTCATTTATAATGTTCTCCAAATTTGTCAACTTCAACCAAAACTTTATACAATTTATTTTTATAAAATATCCTCAAAATACTATTACAATTGAGTTCTACAAATTTCAAATTGTTATAGTAGAACCCTCTTTCCCCCCGGCGTACGTGTGTTGCACGTGGAAAAGACACTGGGGGTCGTTCATTTTAGGTCAACCCCCAGTGTTACTGAGTAATTTTAAAACAGGAGGTCGTGCTTTAGGACACAGCCCCCCATATGTTGAACATGGGGGCCCTTGTTCAAGACACGACCCACCGTGTTCAGCCCTAGGGCGGGGGAGTTCACCCTCAAACGGGGGGCCGATCCCCCATTAGTATATATAATATCGGCCCTCTGTGCATTCTCCATCGTCTGAAACCAAGAAAAACATCATTGAATCTGTGATTTTTGTCACTGAAAATCCTCAAATCTCAGCCCTCATCGCCAAAAATCCTAAAATCTGAAGCCTCATCGTCGAGAACCCAAACCCGAGGCCTCTGTAGGATCAATATTGTCTAAGAGGAGGGGGTGAATTAGACTTTTAAACTTAATTTGTTAATCTAATCAATTTCTCTCTTGTCTAAAACTTCTAAGCTAACAGCAAGCAATCAAATAGAGTAGAGTGAGAGAGAGAAAAATTGACACCGTGATTTTTAACGTGGTTCGGCTAAACTTGCCTACGTCCACGCTCCAAGGCACCCCCTTGAAGATTCTTAACCTTCTCCTCACGAGAAAACAAGATCGAACTTTCCGGGCGTCGATCTACTGCCTTACACGGATCTGGATTGTTCTTCACGGGCGACAATCCACTGCCTTGTACAGAATTGTGAGTTTGTAAATTGTTTGCACAAACTACACTCTCTGGTGTAGAAGAAAAATACAGAGTATTCAAAAATTTCGCTCGTTAGGGCTCAGTAGTAGATTTTTGCAAAAGTTTTTTTCTTCGAGCTATCTCCTTGGCTTAAATACTCTGTCTGTAAAATCAGCTCCCAAAATTGAATGCTCCTTATCCGAATATGGAAACTTTGTTACCATTGGAGCAGCATCCGTACAAAGTAGATAGCCGTTGCATTCTGAAGTTGCTATCGTGTTTCGCCATTAATGGTCAGAAGTTAAAGCTCTGGGCAAGGTCACTGTTGCTTCGCGGTATATTCAAATTTGGCGGAAGACTCTGTTCATAGGTAGATGTATCTTTAAGAGCTTGAACCGCTGTCGGTGGATTCAACTTTAAAACCTTGTACCGTAGAAAGCCGAACTGTTATCAGAAGATGTAGTAGTGAAGTCTTGAACTGCTATCGGAAGACGTAGCTTTAACAAGCTGAACCGCTATCGGAAGACGTGGCTTCAAAAAGCTGGCGGAAGATGTTGTTCCTTGAAGTACTCTGCCTTTTTCATTTAGCTAGTGGAAGACTTAGGCTTTGAACGACTTCACTTTTGTCGTTTAGCTACTGGACGATGTTGAACTTCAAAGAGCAAGCGGATGATATTCTTTGAACGGCTTCATTTTTGTCGTTTAGCTGGCGGATGAGGTCTTCTCCAAAGAGCTATCGGTAGACTTAACTCTTCGACAGACTCCGCCTTTGTCGTGTAGTTGGCGGAAGATGTAGTCTTTGAACGACTTTGCTTTTTGTCGTTTTCCTATCGGATGATGTCTTCTTTTCTACATCACCGGTGGATGTACATTGTTTTTATTCGTTTTCAGCCCTATTAAACTATTTAGCCCTGTACACTTAGCCATAATTGTTAGAATACTAAAATACCCTTTCAAAGGATATTTCCAACCAATTAATTTCATATGCATAACTCATTTTTCTCATTTAATAAACATAATCAAATTACATTACTAAACACATCATCAAAAACATATTTAGACTTAAACACTATTTAAGTCAACAGCCTCCAATGTCAAAAATTCAAAATCGGAGTCTCCTAATTGGAAAAAATCCAAAACCTGAGCTTCCTAATCGCCGAAAATCTTAAACCCGAGCCTTGCACGGGGTGTACAACATGCGGGGAGACAACTGCGATAAAATTGTTCGCTTATTTTACGCGAACTTGGCTGTTATCGGGAGGCAGAGTGCTTGAAGACGTACCTATTCATTACAGATATTGTCGTAACTGCAGGTAATGTCAACGAATTGCTCGGATTTGCCGCAGAAGACGCGATCAGATACTATCATGCTTTCCGAGAGTGTGATTTTGCTAGATCAGCAGATGGACTACAGTTCCTTAGGCAAATCCACTGCAATTCAGACATTGCAGCATTCGTAAAACCGAAATCGAAGGACTTGAACGTTAAAGCTCGGGTTATTCACAACCTGATCAGTCACACCCTATTGCCGAGGGAAGGACATAGAGATCTCGTGAGCTGGATGGATCTCTATGTCATGGAGAAGCTCTACAGCAACACGATGTTCGACCCGGGGTAAATGATTTTAGGTCACATGGAAGATATCGGGCGAACACGCAACAATAATCTATCATACGGGACATTGATTTGGAAGATCGTGGAGCGATCTTAAGTTCAGCTGCCCACTGGAGACCAGTAGAGAACTCCAAGATCCGTCGATGTATTTAACATGCTTCATTTGACTCGGATGGGCCTAGTCAAAGCCGCCGGGTCTCGGAGACTGAAGAGAGATCCTAGGGACTCGACATCTTGGGATGTTCTGATGGAGGACGACGCACCACTGCACCACTATTTGCCCCCTAGGATGCTAGTACGTGGGACATGATGCAGCAGCAGCATCAACAGGAGATGCAGTTTCTCGTAGGCAGATTCGAGGAGCTCCACGTGGGCCAGAGACAGCTGGTTGAGTCCCAAAGAGAGCTCACCATTTCCTAGAATCGCATGGCGAAGACGACGATGTCTCATCTCTACCGTAGTGTAGTTTATCTTTTGTATTTGATGTTATGTTTTGTAAATTTTATGTATTTTAATTTTATGTCTTGTAATTTATTTTTGTAATGCAGTATAATGTAGTTTATGTTTGTAACTTTATTTTAGTTTATGTTTGTCATTTAGTATATGTTATTTACTGGATCTGGCTGTTAGTGATAAAATTGTGATTTTAATTTGCACAAATTGTTTGAAGATAGCTGTGAAGGAGTCATAAAACAAACGAAACTCTAGCTATTTTTTTTATAAATAAATTAAAAAAAATAATCATTCTAATTTGAATAACGTAAAATATATATGTAATTATTTATAATTTATTTAAATATATATTTCTAGATAAAATTAACATAATAATTCATTTTATTATATTAAATATATAATTGAATAACATCTACAAATAAATAACTATTATTTAAATAAATTAAAATAAATAATTATAATTTGAATCACCTTTGAAATAGTAGGCTACAATTTTGTTTTAAAAATAAATTAAATGTAAAAAAATACGTGCGACTATTATGCCTCTGCTGCCGATATATACCACATGACATCTTTGAGTTTTTCTTACTAATTATCGAACTTGACGGCTCATCGACATCTCGCACTCTTGTCTTCTTCGACCTACCAGCTTGACACTTTCTTCTGGCCGGGAGGAGTTCCTTCTTATTTGGCCTTAGCAGCCACATTTGTTGGCCGCTAAGGGGTTGAATAAAGTATGAGTATATCTACATATAAGTCTCCCAGTGATAGTATTGATGCACATAATTTTTCGGTGATACTCTCATGAAATGCATGCATGGAATGAAATGGATATACAAGATTCCAATAAGCTCTCACATGTTACAGTTGCACACACAGACATTCATGTCGACAACGTATTGTTTATCGTCATTGCTGACCTCAAATCGTGCAGCTACTGCAAACACAGCACTCCAATTTCAAGCTGCACTTTCTAGTTTCACAAGCTTTTTCCTTATCTGGGGACACAGTCTGTTGATTGTGTCAACTTATCAAATTGTTTCACAATGCAAGTCATCAAGCACTTTCGAATCATCTCGAACATAGTGATGATTGGTTTGTCCCTGACAGGCAATAAAACTGTATTGAATGACTCGCACAAATTATTTAAGCTCATTTCGCACTTGGGAATAAAAAAAAAGACATGACTAACCCAATATCTAGGCTCTTCTTCTAGAAGATATGCGTGGGCATCTGGGTTAATATGATGTAATTTTCTTATTTCTATCTCGAATGGAAATTTGTTATTTCTCTAGCCACATTCCACATCGCATCTCTGTATACCCTGCCCCGAAATCGATTTTTGAAATTTGCGTACATATGCGGGAGACAGTAGCGGTGTTCAGTGTGTTCTAATTGTTCGTGCACAACAGTTGACAACCCCTGATATTTGAAAGAAAAACAACGTCAACATAAAACAATATAACTACCACAACGCCCCAATAGTTGAAATAACTATTGGAAACGCATTATATATTTTGTCGATCCGAAACAATTGTCCATCTGTATCTCGATCCCATGTTTAGATCTCGCTTCAAATATGTCAAAAATCACTTCCATGAATCCGTACACTCGGATTCAACGTTAGCAACAGCAACAAGATATATTTCATCGTTGCCGTCAATATTGACGACTGTGAATAGTTAGCTGGGACACAAGCCCTCAGATGACAATCATCCAAACAGATAACAAGTCTACCAAACTGCAACACACCTGCCTTGCATGCAGCCATGCACATATACATTCTTTGAAATACCAATGAATCAAAGTCCATCTCGTAAGCATGTATTTTTAATGTGCTACCCGAATTTAATCTACATATTTCAGCTGCGTACGACCACAGTAGCTTGTATTGTTCGTCGTCATTCCTTTCATTAAGTTTTCGAGCTATGTTTTTTGCTCTTCTGGCAAGACTGGGTGTAATGTTGACAGTCAGATCCTTCTTCACTGTCTCGATAATAGATGAGATTTCCCACGTAGGTTGACTTTTGAACCTATTTAGATAATGATTCGCCACCCATTTTGTTGTAGCGTGTCGATTCTCAATTTTCCTTGAATAGCTGTGAGAATCAGTCAAACTTTTTATTTGAAACGTAAGCTCATTTTGCATCTTTGAAGCATGCAGTCGCTACTCACATTCATCTTCACACTCAGTTGCCGCTTGTCACTTTTGGTGAATTTGATCCCATAACCGTTTGTCAAAGAATATTCGACTATTTCTGCTTTAAATTCCTTTAAATAACTATACTTTTTCCACAAAAAAAATCTCATTGAGAGTTCTTCTCTTACCAGTATGCTTTCAACCTCATCATTCTCCGAACTGACCGGTGTTCGAAGCTCATCGTCTAGAGTTCTAGAAGTCGAATGCACCTCTATTTCTTCATTTTTATATAAGTGATTGAATGCTCGAAGATCACCATATGCATGCATGGTGTACGAATACCAATCCATATTGGCATCACAAGTTGTTGTTTCATCTAAATTAACCGATCTACTTGAATCAGAATCCATCGTCGTCGCTAATACAAAGAAAATTCTTCAGAGCAAGATAATAGTAGAGAGGTTTTAGAGTTTTCGCGAAGTGGGAGGTGAGAATGGTGATCAATGGTTCCTTAAATAGGGCGGGAGAATGGGAGACTGCTCTCCCATAACGGTCCCCCATTCTCCCGCCAGTGATAGCTAATTATTGGTCACGAACTGCAGGAGAACGAGGACCATTCTGTGAGTACGGTCCCCTTTCTCCCGTAGGCCGTGATCACCCAATAATTTGATCACGGGCTACGGGAGAATAGGGGGCCGAGCTAAAATGAACGGTCCCCTATGTCTTTTCCACGTGCAACGCACGTGCGCGGGGGGTTCTACACCCCCAGGTCGATCCTCGATTGTGCACGTGCGGGAGACGTGGAATTAAATTCTCGACAGAACGGGGGGCCGCGCTTTTAGAATGGTCCCCTGTTCTGTGTGTAAAATGCAGAACGATGAGTTATCAGTCAACCGTCAGGGATTAAATTGTTAGATTTTGGATAGTTTAATGTTTGATTTGTTAGAGTTAATACTTTAATGGTTTTTTTTTTTTTTAAGTAATAGTTTGAGGGTGAAATTGGATTTTACTTTAATTTATCTGTTCGAACATTCTGAATTACTTAAATTAATAAAATTAAACTCGTATCAAATATTTTAACTTGGGATCATCAAAACAAGACTAAAGAGTTGTAAGAGTTTAGAGATAGACAAATGAGCGGGTTGGGCGACTCGGACTGTAGCGGGCTTGGCTCGTTTAACTTTGACTTGAGAGTTGACTCTGATTGAATTTTTTGGCACGGCTCGTTGGAATCGTTAGGTTTGTTAAGATCGGCTCATTTAACTTGTTAGACTCGAGAACTAGATTTTTTTAGGGTTAGCTCGGCTCGGCTCGGTTAACTTGTTTGTCACTCTAATTGCAAATGATTGACAATTAAATATATGTCAATCTAGTTAGAATATATATAATTTATAATAATGCAATAATCAAATAACATTTTTTTTATTAAATCATCTCAAATAATTTTTTTAAATACATGTCATTTTATGTATTAATAAAATAATTTTGTTAACTAAAAGTCTAACTATTATATTTTGACATTATAATAATAAATAATTATTATAATTTTAATAATAATTTTTTTTTTAAAATCATACATTACATTTATATAAATTGAAAATATTTATGTATGTTTGGTTCGTTAGACTCAGCTCATTAAGCCGACTAGACTCGTTTAACATTGACTCGCAAGCCAACTCGTCTTGTGGTCAAGTTTTTAAAGCTAAGTTCGTTTAATTTGTTAGGCTCGAACAACCAAATTTTTCTCACTTGATTGGGTTCGTTTCTCCGTACAAGATTAGATGAGAGTAGGGTAAGCTAGAAGAGGAGTGGAGCTGGGTGTAGGGTACGTCTGAGACGTTGATGGACTTGTGGTGGAATTGGAAGCCGTGTCCACCCACCCACCCAAACAAGACTGAAGATGTGATTGTTTCAGGCTTTCTATCTGAACTCCACCCTCTCCACAATGGCCAAAACCTGTGAAACTTTCGATGAAAAGGGCCCTTAAAATCATACATTACATTTATATAAATTGAAAATATTTATGTATGTTGGTTCGTTAGACTCAGCTCATTAAGCCGACTAGACTCGTTTAACATTGACTCGCAAGCCAACTCGTCTTGTGGTCAAGTTTTTAAAGCTAAGTTCGTTTAATTTGTTAGGCTCGAACAACCAAATTTTTCTCAACTTGATTGGGTTCGTTTCTCCGTACAAGATTAGATGAGAGTAGGGTAAGCTAGAAGAGGAGTGGAGCTGGGTGTAGGGTACGTCTGAGACGTTGATGGACTTGTGGTGGGAATTGGAAGCCGTGTCCACCCACCCACCCAAACAAGACTGAAGATGTGATTGTTTCAGGCTTTCTATCTGAACTCACCCTCTCCACAATGGCCAAAAACCTGTTGAAACTTTCGATGAAAAGGGCCTAAAAATTTGCACTTTGCCTACATTTTACACTAATTAAAGTAATCACTTATTATAACAGAATATTAGAGTGTGAAATTAAATTGTTAAAAGCTACTATTATAACTAGCATTTTATAAATTAATCGTATAATTTTGTTAATAGTTGAAATGGGGCTTTAATTTGAACAGAGTGCTTCCAAAAAAGAACATATCTTAAGAACGTCATAGCAAGTCATTGACGTAAAAAATGAGAACCATTTTATGATTGTAGCAGAGGTGCAGTACACATCCTCAAATCACAATTGAAGTTCTTCAATTCTTCTAATAGCTAATCGTTAAGATCTGCAGCAGTGGATACAGAAATAATCACAAAAAGATGATAAAAAGAAGGAAAGCTACAAAACTACAAGTCCAGAGCGGCCTCAAAATAGTAATGATAAGAAGACATGTAGAAAAACGCTTCACCCAATTAAGAAATGACTAAGCCGGAGCCCCAGCGCCCTTCCCTTTCTTCCTCTGAATCTTCTTCGTGTAGAATTCCAGTTCCTTTCCTTCTAAGATGTAACTGTTGATGAAAGCAACAAAAATGAGGTGAGCAAATGAAGAGGAACTCTAATCATTTCATCAGTGCCTACTGGTTTGACACTTGACAGAGCAAAAGAGATGATAATTCAAATTGTAAGAGCACCCAAGAACGACTACAAACGTTTTCAAAAACTCACCCATCTGCTCGACCACATTGACCAGGGCGAGAAGAGATGCATGCCAACAACCTACCGCTGCTGAACTGCTCTTCTATATGGGGATCAAGTTTACGATCTTGCTGACGCTTCTCCACCTTCCTCACTACATGGTTACTCTTTTTTGTTTCCTCGGCGATTGCCTCTCCCTCCAGCTGTAACATGCCCAAGGTAAGCATTACAAGATAAAATGGATAAAAACACTTCATCAGGATAATCTTACACAAAAATACCAGATCATCCTGCATACCGTACAAAGACTAGCGACTGGATTTTCAAGACAACTAAATTTACTCAAAAGTAGTGTAAAAGGAACAATGTAATATGCCTAAACCATTGATTAAAAAAGAAAAAAGGAGGCATATATTTCATGCAAAAGGCATCAGTTTCTAAATTTATATGTGCAAGGTCATCATTGAAAGATAAAGCATTTAATGTCAATTTACAATAATAATGGTCACGCAAATATAGCAGCTCATCCTGTATAATAAGACAGAGCAAAGACTTCACATTAGCTACTGGAATTACAGCAAAAGGAATTCATGTTCACGTGTAAATTTATGAGCAATATAAACTTCTAGCTGTGGTCAATCAATACAGCTTTAAAAATATTCAACCATGACGAGAAAGCATCATCAAAGAGAGCATAAAAAAGGTTAAAGACATTAAAAACCGTGCGAGTTACCTCACTAATTAAGAGGAGATAGTCGTAAACACTAAACACTGATATAACTAATTCACTAAAAATATGGAGATTGTGTATTTACTTCTACATTAATATATATATGATAAGAATAATGTTAGGTCACAGTACTAAATTACCAAGCTTGGTGACCACTTGATATGACACTTATTCATTTGTCTCATACATTTATAAAATAAGTGTCAAATAGCAAATGAATATTTATTTCATCACATGGTCACTTAAATAAAATAATTTGATTGCGTAAACTGAGTAAACTCAAGCGGCTGTAAAAAAATCATCAAATATATCTATCCATGTTCCAAATAAACAAATTTGGTGAGAGCGAGAACACAATAAACAACAAGTTCACATCATTGCCATATTGAGGAAGATATATGATGTGCCAAGAGGAGCAACCACCCAGTCACGAGCCAAATCTTTAAGTAACTAGTGTGTTCATTTTGTAGGTAATGATATGAAAAACTAATTGGAGTTAGGACATAGCACACCAGACAAGGAGAAGTCATTCCATCTGTTGACATGGGAACAATCTCATGGCCGACCCAAGCTTGAAGAAGAAACCAATGTCATTCTTAGAACAACTTGATGTAACACTAAATCTAGTTTATTTCCTCTAGTTTAGTAGTTTCTCTTTTATTTTGAAAGAGCCGAACATATATGCATTGAAGAGCACTTGTGGCTATGTTTGTGGAAGAAAGGGGACCGCTAGAAAGGGACATTCGGAGAGAGAGGAAGTTTGTCAAAATTGGCAAAACCATGCATGTATTCTGCTAGCACACTTGGCTGAGTACTCCCTCATCTAGCACCTTTAGTTGACTGAATATGTGAACCTTAATTTGTAAAGAAAAGTGGTATTTAAGCCACCTTTATGGTGGCTGGAGAGGCAACACATTTTGAATAAAAAGTTGAAGTTCATCTTCTTCCAAATCTTGAAATTTCCAAGCAACAAGTCGCTGCCTCTCCTTGGTGAGTTATATCCGAGTGTATGTGTGTGTTCCGGTTTTCACCTTTGTGAGTGTAGTGGAATCCTTTTATTGCATCATTTCTCTGCCTCTTCTCTGAATGTAGAACAATCAGCAGAGGCACACAAAGCTCTTATCATAGCAAGTTGGAGTGTCCTTCCACTGAGAGAACCAAATACTCGAGGAGTGCAGCTTTATCACTTCTCAAACCAACGAGCACCATTTCAACCATATCTACCCACCCCCATTGAGTTAGCCCTTGAAATTTGGAGGGTGTTTCCACCACTTCCAGGGTAAAGTTCCATTGAAATTTCAGCTTCATTTGAGCTATTTTGATAGAGTTATGCATTCTGGAAGATCACCATAAATTTTGTCCGAAACTATTTTGTGAACCGAGTCTTTTGTGTTTCAACTATTCATCCCTTGGTTGAATCATGTCAATTTATAAAAAAGACAGAAGCCAAAACAAGAGAAGACGTGATGCACTTTACGAGTAATATCACAGGTCATGTATAACAAAAGCACATAAAAGAGGCACAAATACCAAACAAAAACTTCATATTACCTCCGGCGTTTCCTTTTTAGTAGTAGTCTTCTTCTTCCTACCAATGTCGACCCCATAGTGCTGAAGGTACCATTGCTTGAAAGGAGCAGCATCAACCTGGACAATGGCACTCTTCACTAGAGTTTGTGTCCTTACAAGCTCATTATTTGAGGCATTGTAGACAACATCCAGTATCCGTGTCTTGCGGGCAACAGCCTCACTTCCCCATGAATAGTTACCAGTGTCTAACCTGAGGGCTCTCCACTTCACATTGCCACCTCTTACGCGGATTCTCCGTACTGTCTTGTTGCTTGAAAGCTTAGTATTAGCAGGTTGGCGACCAAGCTCGTACCTATTTGAATTCAAATTATAGAAAGACATATTGAGCATACAATCATTATGAGCATGTCACCAGTACGAACTGCTAATTTTGTAAACAAACTCAAGAATTTATACTAATCATCAAAACGACCATCAACATGACACCATTCTTTTCTTCGTATCAAGGTCCAATTTATTAAAAAAAATTAACAGACATCTCAGGCCTTGAAGACTGGGAGGTTAATCATGCTACGAATTATTTCATGTGAATCAAGTGATTCAATAGTTCTATATTATGTACTTAGTAGCTGCAGAAAATCAAATTTAAACGTCAATCTTTAGTATTACAAAGCAAAAAAAAAAAATTAAAAAATATATGATAGTCCGACATTTTACGGAGGAAACATAAACTATAAAATGGATATATTTGCGACAAGAGAAAATTCCGGATTAAAAAAAATACTTCAATGTTTACAGGAAAAGAGAATTGACTTACTTTCTCTTCTTCCTCCATGCCTTCTTCTTGCCTCCGGTTGCGCGCCTTTTATGCATAGAGTCTCTGGAGATACCTGCATCAACAGCAGCAACGCCATTGAAGAAAATATTTCAATCAAAAGTGTTAATGAAGATAAACCAGAGTAAAGCAGAGAGAAGAAGAGTAGATAGAATTACCCATCGCTGTGGGGAGTTGAAATAACGACAAAGTTCGGAATGACACCCTCTGGCTCTAGTTCGCAACCTAGTCCGCAGGCTAACAGAAGATGATGGCCAATAAACCCTAAAACTAGAGCAAAGGGCTATTATCGTCATTGTCCGTGAATTTATAAAATAATTATAATAGAAACAATATAATAAGAATATAAATGCTTTTCGTTTTATTCATACAAAGTAATGAATTTGTAATATTTAAAAATAATAACTAGCGTCAGGTTGTAGACGAGATCCGTTGTCGTCCAGCGGTTAGGATATCTGGCTTTCACCCAGGAGACCCGGGTTCGATTCCCGGCAACGGAATAAGTTTTTAGCTTTTTTTTTTTTAATTATTATTACCAAAACTGGAACTTCTATTTAAATTTCAGATTAAATGACTTAGTCTTCAACATTTGCAGAAAATTTAAGGTGTGGCTGGCCGCTCTGAAACACTGCTCCCAACTCAAATTTTCATCCATGATTAATCCAATATATGAAAAATTCAGTTGGGGAAGTAAGACCTCGTCTTAATGTCGAGTTCATAGTTCATTAAGTAGAAAAATTATACAAATGGACGCAGTATAAGTTTTAATATTTTACTAATTATTACAAAAAATAAAAGAAATTGTACAGCAGGAACAAAATGTTGAGTTTGATTTTGACTAAACCAAATCTTGATCTATTAGTTCTTAGGTTTCGAAAGTGAAACTAAAATTGTGTATATCAGGAAATAAACTGAGATGTGCGATACGGATTAGTTTTGTTCCAATTGTAAAATAAAGATTAAATTTAATTTTCTTGAAATATATAGATTTAAGTTCGGGTTTGGCCGATAATGGTGCTGGTACTGGTAGGAGGTAGGCTAAAATAATGATGGTAAAAATAGGTAAAACAGAAGCATCCATTTCTTTGGCTTTTAGCTATTATTTTGATTCGTCTTCTCTAGTCAACATTGTAATGCATTAGGGGGAATAGGGATCCAATGGTGGATCAAATCCATGTTTAAGTTAGATGCATGAAGCTTGACTATCAATAATATTATCTGTCACGCTTATTATTATATACTTCAATTGGCTTCTCTCCCCATTCATTACCCTCTTGTTCTAGTTTTAAATTATTTCAAATGGATAATGTATTGACACTAGGAATTTAATCGAGGTTATTTATGTAAATTGCAACTTAATTAAGAATTCGGGTCAACTACGGTCAAACATCATCTTCTTCAAATAAGAGTGTTCGGCAAGTGAAAGTAGGGGAATTGATGAGAGGGATGAAGCAAATAGCGACAGATCACAGTCTCTCTAATGGCCACGAAATCAAACTGCTCAGACCTACCAATGATTAAATTCTCCACCTCAGGCTCTTTAGTGGAGCTGAGAGACTGAAAGAGGTGTGGTCAAGGAGAGACAGCAAGTCATAACTCTTTCCCACAATCGTCACCACAAACGTCATTTCTTCCTCTCAATCTATCATATTTAAGCTTCTAATCTGTTGAAAACCATGCAGATTGTGTACTCCGAGAATGCGTTAGCTAGAAAAATCTCTGTACCGCCATTAATGGAGATGAGCTCTCTTCACTTTCTTCTTCTGGCTTTTCCGGTGCAGAGCCACATCAACCCAGCTCTTGAATTTTCCAAGCGCCTTATTCGCCTCGGTGCCACAGTCACGTTTGCCACTAGTGTCTCCGCTTGCCGGAGAATGAGCAAAACCAAGCATCTCGACGGCTTAACATTCGCAAGTTTCTCCGATGGGTACGACGACGGGATGAGAACCGGCGACGATGTTCAGCAATACTTATTGGAGCTCAGACGTCGCGGCTCCCAAACTCTCGCCGAACTCATCGTTTCCGGCGGGAAAACCGGCCATCCAGTCTCGTGCTTAGTGTACACCCTCACCTTGCCATGGGCAGCCGAGGTGGCAAGTGAACACCACGTTCCATCAGCGCTGCTCTGGATTCAACCCGCCACAGTCTTCGACATCTACTATTACTATTTCAATGGCTACGAGGACGTCTTCAAGAAAGAAAACAACAATCTGACGTCGTCTTTCATCGAATTACCAGGTCTACCGTTGTTGACGATCCACGACGTTCCTTCTTTCTTGACCCCTACGAACCTCTACGCTTTCGGAATTCCATTTTTCAAAGAGCAGATCGAGCTTCTGGCCAGAGAGAAAAACCCAACAATATTAGTAAACAGTTTCGACGCATTAGAATTTGAAGCACTCAGAGCTGTAAAAACAGTCGAATTAACTCCGGTTGGGCCATTGATTCCGTCTGCTTTTTTGGATAAAAGATATTCCTTTGATACTTCATTCGGAGGTGATCTTTTCCACAGCGAAAATGACTATATAGATTGGCTAAACTCTAAACCATCTTCTTCGACTGTTTACGTATCGTTCGGAAGCATTTCTGAGCTGTCGAACCAACAGAACGAAGAAATCGCGGCTGCGTTGTTGGATTCCGGTTATCCATTCTTGTGGGTAATTAGAAAAAAAGAAAGAACTACAGAGGAGAGAGAAAAAGGAGGAGGAGAGACAAAGTTGAGGTGTTCGGAGGAATTAGAAAAGCAAGGGAAAATACTTCCATGGTGCTCTCAGGTGGAGGTCCTATCTCACAGCTCAGTGGGCTGTTTCATCAGCCACTGCGGGTGGAATTCGACGATGGAGAGCTTAGTCGCCGGCAAACCAGTGGTGGGATTTCCGCAGTGGACGGACCAATGCACGAACGCGAAGCTTCTGGAAGACGAGTGGAGAACGGGAGTTAGGGTGAAAGTTGGTGCAGAAGGGGTGGTTGAGAGGGAAGAGATAAGGAGGTGTTTGGAAATCGTCATGGGAGATGGCGAAAGAGGGTTGGAAGTGAAGAAAAATGCAAAGAAATGGAAGAAGTTGGCCATGGAAGCTGGGAGAGATGGTGGGTCTTCAGATTTGAATCTCAAGGGTTTCATTAATGAGATTTCTCAAGGTCGTTTGGCTTAAAGAATGGCGCAACTGAAATGAAGAAGACATAATAGATGTCCATGGAAGCTCTGCAGTCTGTTAGCGATGGTTCTTTCCCCTGCTTCTTCTTTCTCTTCCCGACCTTGTTTGTTTGCCTGTTGATTTGGACTAAACGTTCTGCCGACATTAATGCTTCGTCCCATCTCTTTCTCTGATTATAAGAGTAGTTGATTTATTACCGTATTTATAATTTAAGTGCAGATATTTTCTTGTCATAATAACGACGAACAAAATATTGGAAAACTTATGATAATGGATATCCGAGGAGAACTAGGTTTACATTTTAATTATATATTTTCATTTAATATAATAACGTGATTGTCACTACTCGTGTATATAATTAAGATAAGAGTATAAATATTTCGGGTAAAGTGTAATTTGACCCTTACAACTAGGTGAAATATGCAAATTACACCATAAACTCGAATAATTGGCAATTTGGCCCCTACAACTTGGGTAATATGCAATTTGGCCCATACCGTCATTTTTTCCGTTAAAAAACCACGTTTTTGTCACGTGATCACATTTTCTTCTAGACATGCCCCTGCATGGAATCAGAATCGGACCGGACCGGTTCGATTAATTTCTGAAAAACCCAGAGGGAAATCTGTCTTTCTCATCTTCGAAAACAGATTTCCCTCTCATTTCGCCAAACCCCTCCCTCGCTCGCTCGCTCGCTCTCTCGCTCTCTCTCTCTCTCTCCCGAGACCCCCATCCTCTGAAATCCTGTCTTTCTCCTCTCTTCGCGTTCGCCGCGCTCTGTCGACCTCGCTCTCTCTCCTGAGACCCCCGCTTCGCTCGCACTCGACCTCGGTCGCGCTCGACCTCGCTCTTTCTCATATTTTCCTTGGCGATTTCCCTCTGGGTTTTTTAGAAATTAATCGAACTGGTCCGGTCTGGTTCTGATTCCATGCAGGGGCATGTCTGGAAGAAAATGTGATCACGTGACAAAAACGTGGTTTTTTAACGGAAAAAATGACAGTAGGGACCAAATTGCATATTACCCAAGTTGTAGGGGCCAAATTGCCCATTATTCGAGTTTATGATGTAATTTGCCTATTTCACCTAGATGTAGGGGCCAAATTGCACTTTTCCCAAATATTTCAACATGTACAATTGGACACTTTCCAGTTTGGTGAAGAATCGAGCAAAACCACTCTTTAATGGTGCTTAATATTCAGAATTGCTACCGGAACAGCTGAAATTGAAAATTAAAATAAATATTATTTTATAAAAGATATTTAAATTTTTAGTTGATTTTTGGCCAATTTTTTGAATTTAGAGCGAAATTATTAGTTATTCTATCTTTCGGTTAAGATCGATCTAAACTAATTCATTATGTATATGATTCAACATGCCAAGTATTAAACAACTTATTAGAAATACAACACAGCCAATAAAAAATGTCACCAAATCGCCCGCCCTTTAGGAATGCCCTCAGCATCGAGGAACATGTACTAAGGTGTATGTGCAACTTGTTCAGATCATAGACTGACACAAAAGAAAAGAAATTATTTTTCCAGTATCATTGATTATACCATTGAATGAATATGATAGAATGAAAGAGCTACATTCACTGGAGTTTTAGACTAGGTTGAAACCATATTTGAGTCTGATTTTCAATCTAATAGATTTTTGACTCCCCAAATTCACGGTTCTCGGTCCGATTTCGGTCCTTCCACCAAATCTCTGGCCGGTTGCAGTCTGGTCCACGGTCCATATCCCAAAATCTCAAAAAACCAGGACCGAGCCAATAATTAAAAAAAAAACAGCAAGTTAGGGCTGAATGACTGATTGCTAAAGAGCTTTACCTGATCACTCTCACTTCAACAATCAGCAATTCGCAAATCCCTCCTCAGCGCTCTGCTCCACTGCTCCTAAACGGTCAGACTCTAGTCCCGCAGTCCCTTCTCAGCGCTCGCCTGTTCGCCTCGCCTGTCCTCGATGCTCGCCAGTCCTTGGTGCTCGGCTCACTGTATGTGTAATTTTTGTGCTATTAAATGAATTTGTTGCTGTTCTAAATTTTTGTCTGTTGGTTGATTTCATATTTGCATGTTTTGACTGTTTATGTTGGCTGTTGTTGTGCTGCTCACTGTAGGAAGTGTATCTGTTTATAAATTTATGTTGATAAATTTAGGTTATTAATGTGTTGATATGTTTATTGTTTTTTGCTCCACGGTAGGATGAATATTTCTGGTAGTGAAAATTCGCATGTGGAATCGAAAAGAACGAAGTCTATAGCTTGGATTCACTTCAGTAGGGTACCAAACACATATCAAGTTAAATGTAATTATTGTGGGCAGATTTATGTAGCACACCCGACGAAAAATGGGACTTCGAGTTTAGTGAAGCATATTAAAGTATGCAAAAAGTTTTCACGAAATGTAGACAGTAGGTAACCAACCTTGATCTTTAAACCTATTGAGGGCAAGAGTACTAGTATACTCATATTTACTATGATAGTTGCTAGAGAATTTCTTGCAAATTGTCATTGAAAGTGTAGAAATAATTGGTTTTAAGACATTTTATCTGTATCTCAATTCTAAGTTTATTATGTCATCTAGAAGAACAGTAGGAAGAGATATTTGTGGCATATTTCAAAAAGAAAGAACAAAGTTGAAAGAGTATTTTTTTACAACATCACATAAGGTATGTTTGACCACTGAGACTTGGACCTCTATTAAAAATTTAAATTACATGGTGCTAACATGTCATTATATTCATCAAGAGTGACATGTGAAAAAGAAGATATTGAATTTTTGTTTGATTCCGAACCATAAGCGTGAATATATTGGTAAGGAAGTTGAAAAATATTTGCTTAGTTGAGAGATTGAAAATGTTACAACCATAACCGTTGACAATGCGTCTTCCAACGACGTCACTATTTCTTATTTGACGAAAACAATTCGAAATTGGAAGAGGTTGATTTTAAATGGCAATCATATGCATATGCGATGTTTTGCACATGTCCTCAATTTGATAGTTTCTGATGGTTTGAAAGAACATCAAGAGTACATAGTGAGGGTAAGAAAAGTTATTAAGTACGTAAAGTCTTCTCTATGAAGATTGCAACAGTTTAAAGCCTGCGTTGATGCAGTCAAAATTACTTGTAAAAGTAATTTGTCGCTCGACGTTCTTATTCGTTGGAACTCGACCTATTTGATGTTGGCAAGCGCTAAGAAGTATGAAGCGGCTTCTGACTTGTCGGTGGACGTTTGAATCTGATTTGAAGCCACCTGTCTTTCACGTGACATTTTAACTCTCGCATAGAACATTTCTGATTTAACGTCACCTGACTTTCACGTGGAGTTGTGGACGACTGAACTCACTACTTTAACTTTGGACGATTGAATCTGGCTGAAGTCACCTGATTCTCACGTGACACTTTGGACGATTGTTTTCCACAGATTACTACATTTATTTCTATCTTCTTTCACATGGACAATTGTCTGTGGACTTAAAAACACTTAACCAAAAATTCATTAAAATCCTTAATACCCTTTACAAAGGGCATTTTCAGAAAAACACAAATAACATAATAATTCATTTATTCAATTCAAATTGAATTACACTTATCAGATCACAATTTCATATTAAATTTAATCATCAAAAACATAATTACTTAAAACATATTTTAAGCTAACAATCTCCCCCTTTTTGATGATGACAAAATATGAAATGATTAACTTTATTCTCTCCCATAATTTTCTCAGAATAATCTCTTAACTTTTCTAACTCCCCCTTACTCTATGCATGTATATCATTCACAATCCTTCTTTCCCCCTTTGACATTATCAAAAAGAAACAGTAAAAAACAGTCATTGACACAATATTTGTATATTGAAGAAATTTGAAAATCAGGGTATCAAACAAAAAATAGGTACCACTCGGGAATCCAAAAAGAATTGTCTACTAAAAAAAATATCTCCTATTTAATCTAAGTCTAAAATACGCTTCCACAACTGTTGTGAGTTAAGCCATAAATAAGCTCCTGCAACAGCTTAAAGAGATCGTTAGCTACTCCAATGCTCAACCAAACCGAGTAACCTCGAGAACAGAAAACTAAAAGGGCGAAATGTAGAACAATCAGAAAATTAAGTGAGATTGGTGTCGTGCAAGTGAAGTGTGTGTAAGATGAATGGCGTGGTCCAGTTAATTCAACAGAGACTTACACAACCTCAAGTCGGTAAGCTAACTAATGTTTAGCTCCGACAGAACGCTTTTCCAGAGGAAGGCGTCGACTTGAGGAACCGGTTCTGTCCACCTCCTTCTGGTTTCCAGCCTTCGATAGGGAGGTGAGGAGAGTGGTGCTAGAGTTCAACAACAACCTCGGGTTGTTGAACTAGGAGGCTGTCTCCTGTTTGGCAAAGCCGAAGCTCACCTGTCGGCGAAATTCCTTCTCGGTTTCTCTCTTAGGGAAACGGTCTACTTGTTCTCATTACCTCAACCAAGCTTTACAGACACTAATTGCCATGATTTATATCATCCTAGTTGCTGGATAAACATTTGAAAATTGGCCGAGAACCGTTGAAGGCGCGGGAAGAAGAAGCAGAGCAGCCGAGATTCCTCTGTCGCTAGGGCTTCGAGGGTAGCCCGGTTTCTGTCAGCTCGCTGGTTTCCTTGCACGGCAACTTCTCCGACACAAATGCAGTGGCGATTCAGCCCAAAAACGGAAGTGGTCCCCTTCTTTGAGTGCAGACGTTGGGTGCCGCAGTTTCTCTGGTCTCCTTCGCTGAGTTCTGGTTCACGAAAATGAAGCTTCAACCGGGTTTCTTCACAAGCAGCAGCGGCCGGTTTTCTTCAAGCATCAGCAAGTGGTTTTCTTCATAAACCCAATCCTTTGGTTCTCAAGCCAATTAAAACCAAACCAAGCTACATCTATCCTACCAAGCATCTAGCCCTAAATGCCTAACATGCATGCTTGTATAAAATCTTAACCAAAAGGTCAATGTTTGCCCAATAAGTTTCAAAATAAAAATACATAGAAATCAATGCTTGGGAAGACAAATTCCCATATGAGCTTCTGGTTCTCCAAGCCTTGTCTCCCAAGAGATGACGTGCTTCGGTTGCTCCGGATCTTGAGCTTCCATCTCCCACTTTACATCGGTGAGTACGCCTTCCAATTCAGTGTAAGAAATGTCACCTGTAAAAGAGTAAAGTGTGTAAGTACATAAGTTAGATAAAACATGTGATTGTACCTGTGATCGTGTGATGGGCCTATGGGGCACAACATCCTCCCCAGGTTGTTGAGGATTTGTCCTCAAATCCGATAAGTCGAGCCCATCAAGGCCATCTTCCTCGCCTTTGTATGGAGATAAGTCTTGGACGTTGAAGGTTGCTGACACGCCATATTCTCCAGGTAACTCTATCTTGCAGGCGTTGTTATTAATTTTCTCCAAGACCTTAAAAGGTCCATCTGCTCGAGGAAGAATCTTTGACCTTCTTTGATCGGGAAACCTTTCCTTCCGTAGATGCAATCAAACTAAGTCTCCTTCCTTAAAAATAACTTCTTTACGTCCTTTGTTTACTTGTTTGGCTACAGCACTATTTCTTTTCTCGATAGCTTTTCGAACATTCTCATGTAATTTCTTAATGCGTTCAGCCCTGTCTGCTCTTGACGGATCAGCTAAGTCTTTAAATGGTAGGGGTACAAGGTCCAACGGTGTAGAGGGATTAAACCCATAGGCAGCCTCAAAGGGTGATTGCTAAGTAGTGGAATGTAGGTTGCGATTGTAGGCAAATTCTAAGCCAGGAAGGACGATGTCCCAGTTGGTTAGTTTTTTTTCCTACAATACTAGGTAGGAGGGTGCCTAAGGTCCTATTAACGACTTCCGTTTGACCATCCGTTTGGGGATGGAAGGATGTGCTGAAACATAACCTGGTCCCTAACCTTTTCCATAAGGTGGTCCAAAAGGCGCTCAAAAATTTAGTGTCCCAATCTGACACTATTGAATGTGGAATTCCATGAAGGTGAACGATTTTCTTAAAGTACAGATTAGCTATCATGAAGGAATCATCTGTTTTGGCACAGGGAATGAAATGGGCCATCTTGGAAAAACGATCCACAGCTACCATAATGGAGTCCTTACTTCGGGCAGTTCGGGGTAGTCCTAGAACGAAATCCATACTAACGTCGGTCCATAGGTGTGATGCGACTGGCAGAGGCATATATAAACCTTGAGGGAGAAGCCTACTCTTGGCTTTCTTGCAAACCACACATGTTTCCATGAGTCGATGTACATCTTTTATCATGTGGGGCCAATAGAAATTTTCCTTGAGCATGGTCTTCTTTTCTCCGAAATGGCTTGCCAAGCCTCCACAATGCGCTTTTTTCACGAGACACCGTCTTAAACTTCCTTGGGGAATACATAATTTTCCCGCTTTTACCAAATCACCACCCATGAGACGGTACTCACCTGTGGCCTTTTCCATGCACTGGGCGTAGTAGGTTCCGAAATCTGGGTCGGTTTCATAATTCTCTTTGACCCACTCAAAATCAAAGAACCTGGTTCCTAATTCCATAAGGAGAATGCGTTTTCTTGAAAGCGCATCGGCCACGATATTGTTTTCTCCCTTTAAATATTTCAAGGTGTAGGGGAACCTTTCCAAGAACTCCACCCATATAGCATGCCTCTTATTCAACTTGTGCTGACTCTTGATATGTCGGAGCAATTGGTGGTCGGTGTTGATAACAAATTCTCGAGGTAGAAGGTAATGTTGCCAATGCTCCATTGCTCTAATAACCGCATAAAACTCTTTATCATAGGTTGAATAATTGAGGGTAGCTCCTTTCAGTTTTTTGCTAAAATATGCAACGGGTTTCCCTTCTTGCATAAGTACTGCATCTATTCCAATTCTAGAGGCATCACTCTTTACCTCAAATACTTTGCTGAAATTGGGGAGTGCAAGTACAGGGGAATGACACAACTTGTCCTTGATCAGCTCGAAACTCTTTTGACAATTCGGGGTCCAAGTAAACTCCTTCCCCTTCTTGGTACAATCCGTGAGCGGTGAAACTATCGGGCTGAAGTCTTATATAAACCTCCTATAAAAGGAAGCTAGGCCATGGAAACTCTGAACTTCAGTGACCGAATTTGGTGTAGGCCAATCCTTGATAGCCTTAATTTTGTCCTCATCAGCTTCCATGCCGTCCTTCCAGATGATAAATCCTAGGAAGTACACCTTGTCTTGTCAAAACGAACACTTGCTCAAGTTCCCAAATAACTTGAATGTTCTAAGAGTTTTAAACAGGGTGCTAAGGTGTTGTAGAAGGTCCGCGCTATACACCAAAATGTCATCGAAGTAAACAACAATGAACTTTCCCAAATACTCTTTAAGCACATGGTGCATGAGCCTCATGAATGTACTTGGCACGTTGGATAATCTGAAGGGCATTACCATCCATTCGAATAAGCCGTATTAAGTCTTGAAGGCTGTCTTCCATTCGTCACCTTCCTTCATTCTTATTTGATGATAGCCACTTTTGAGATCTATCTTGGAAAAGATGGCAGCTCCGCTAAGCTCGTCTAACATGTCTTCGAGCCTAGGTATGAGAAACATATACTTTATTGTGATCTGGTTCACGGCTCGGCTATCAACACACATTCTCATAGTGCCGTCTTTCTTGGGTGCCAATAAAGATGGTACGACATAAGGACTCATGGACTCTCTTATATACCCCTTATCCAATAGTTCTTATACTTGTTCTTGCAACTTTTTTGTAACGACCCATTTTTCCAGCAAGATATTGTCCGCTCTAGGGATTGGGCCGTAGCCCAATATCCTCCCTTCACGGCTTTGTTTGGCGAGAACTTCCCAGAAGGTCACCCAACCTGGAATTGCTCTCGCCGAAGCACTTTTAACTTTGGAGTTCTTATGGGATCCGTTACCAATTGTGCTCCAAAACGCGTCTTGCTATGTTGGGAGGGTCTCTTTACATATGTTTCATTTTCACATACTTCCTCAAGCGATGTGAGATTGTGACGACCCCCTTTTTATCACCTGTCACCTTCCGGTTCGCCCGCGCGGACGTACCGCCATCCAGGTTCTGGTTCGTGCAGCCATCGTACCATACGTGCACATTCGGGTCATCACATTTTTAGTCTCTTCGGGGTTCATCCGATAGGCGGGTCGGTTAGGTAAAACCGCACCAGGCTGGAGATCGATCTGATGTTCAATACCACGTAAGGGTGGTAAACATTGGGGTAGCTCCTCTGGGAAGACGTCTTGGAATTGGTGGAGCAAGTTCTTAACAGATGTAGGTATTTCTCCTAGCTCCATAACTCTGTCGCAAAAGAGTATCAAAATCATGGGGTCTCCTCTAAGCACAGATGCTTCGATCTCGTTTTTAGTCATATGCAAGCTAGCCTTAGTCTTAGCTTCTTTTCGTGCAGTTTCATCTTTGGATATTTGGGCCGGGGTCATGGGTGAAAATCTAAAGGTTTTGCCTTCAAACTTAAGAGAATAATAGTTCGTATATCCATCATGGTTCACTCTTCGGTCAAACTGCCAAGGCCTACCAAGTAGCAAATGACTTGCACTCATAGGTACAACATCGCAAAGGACCGTGTCCTTATATTTTCCAAGTGCAAATTCGACTTTGACTTGTTTGGTCACTTTGACGTCGTCACGGTCATCCAACCATCTAAGCTTATATGGATGGGGGTGGGCGGTGGTCTCTAGTCCTAGCTTGGTAACCAATTCTTTTGAGGCGACATTTGCACAATTGCCTCCGTCAATGATCAGTGAGCACAATTTATCTTTGATGAGACATCTACTGTGGAAGATGTTCTCTCTCTGACATTCTTCTCCCGTGCTCTCCGTCATGAGTACACATCTACTCACCATGAGTAGGGGTCCATCCGCTGCATGAACAACTTCTTCTTCAGATTTAGTCTCTTCTTCTTCGTCTTCCTCCTTGGGTTGTTCATCTCCGCTTTCATATTCACCAGTGTCTTCTCTCAGGATCATTACTCTTCGATTTGGGCACTGGGCCATAAAATGTCCAAGTCCTTGACACTTAAAGCACTTCATTTCTCTAGCATGGGGTACATTGGCTCTATCCTCAAGAGCTTTAGTGCCTTGTTCCTTAGGTGGCCAGTTTCGTGTAAATGGCCTTTTTCCTTCAGCCTTGGTAAGGGACTTACTGGGCTTGGGCAACTTAGGTGAGATCTTGGGGGTAGTTTTGGGAATGAACTTTGAAGGTAATTAGCTTTTCTTTTTCGAGTGAGTTGACGTTCGACCTTCAAAGCCATCTGAACTACCGCGTCTAAGGATTCTAGTGGATGTAGTTCCACTGTGTCAGCTATATCTCGGGTGAGTCTTTGGATGAATCTAGCTACAATTTGCTCTTCAGGCTCGTCCATGGCTCCACGAATCCTAAGGGTCTCGAACTCCGTGAGATATTCTTCTACAGATTGATGTCCTTGCCTAAGGTTTTGGATTTGCAGGAACAATTCTTGTTTATATTGACTGGGGACGAACCTCTTGGTCATTAAGGATTTCATTACACGCCATAAAGTTATGGGCTCGTCTCCTATCTTTTCTCTCTGGGCCTTAATGTTTGACCACCATAGTGCAACATAACCCGTGAGTTCTACTGACACTAGTTGGATCTTAACTCGATCTGAGTACTTGTAGTACTCAAATACTTTCTCAGTCTTGTCCAGCCAATCCAAAAAGGTATGGCCATCACATGTCCCATTAAAGGATGACACATGTAGCTTAACATGTCGCAGGTCATCTAAATCCTTCCACCGACTGGGACGGAAATTCTCTTCTTCGTCCAATGTCCATTCATCCTCCTCTCTAAAGTCATAGTGGGGAACTCTTGTAACAACCCCAGTAGGTCCGAGGCCAAAACATGACTCTTTTAGACTTATCCATATATCCTTACTAATTTTATTTAAGTTATACTCCTTTATATATTTTTTTTTAAAACATAACTTGGCTCAAGACATCACTCAGCAATGAAATACATTGCACATCTGCCGGCGAGTAGTGCAAAATGCTTCAGCCGATGAGCAGGAACTTCATCTCTTAAACTGCATCTACCAATAAAGAAATAAACTCGCATCTGTCGATCATAAAACGACAGAACTCAATACTCATTCACTTGCTCCTGCCGATCGCTAAACGACAAGCACAAAGTTCGCTTCTTCCGGTAGTGAAAATCTACATCATCCGGAATTGAAACACACTACATCTGCCGATCGCTAAACGACAAAACAACTCTTATATCATTCGGTATTTGAAACACACTACATCTACCGATCGCTAGTAGGCAAAACAACTCTTATATCATCCGGTATTTGAAACACACTACATCTACCGATCGCTAGACGACAAAACAACTCTTTTATCATCCGGTATTTGAAACACACTACATCTACCGATCGCTAGTCGGCAGAACAACTCTTATATCAATCGGTATTTGAAACATACTACATCTGCCGATAGACATGTGCCATCCACGTGTTTATTTAATACATCTTCCGATAGAAATCAACTATCGGTGGATGCAAACTCTTAACATCTTCCGATAGGGAACATCTATCGGTGGATGCAAACACACACAGGCTTCAAACCTCATTAACTCAACACTCATATGAATGAAAATCAGAGACTCATCCAAAGTTCTTATAGCGGAAGACTTAGTTAAAATAACTCTTTCCATATCCTTATAATTATCCCCAGACTCAGTAGTTAAACTAGACAATTTCAAAAGCTCAATGTTAAAATATAATCTCATCCTGCTTATACTTCCATATTCATAATCATCACTAAAATCATAAGAGCATTAACTAAGGGGGTCTTGTTCGCCATCCAGCCACATAATTGCTCCCTGAACACCTTCCAGCAACCAAACTTAGACATCTTCATTAACTTTGAGATCCTCACCTGGAAACTCGTCACCTACATCATGAGGTTTTAACTATAAGCCTAATGCTTAGTAAGGAATGCAAACTAACATGTATTCATGAATGTACAGTTGAGAGAAAACATGTTCATGATCATTTATCATTCTTGTTTCTATTCATCGTTTTCATCATATGGATTAAGGGAGGATTTGTGCCGTAAAAGGGGGGTTGACAGTGATTTTGATCATATTCCCTTTCGGGTCGTTTTCATGGTCCCTCTTTGGACTGTGGCATGCGTCAACCCGCCCCCAACCCTCACTTAATCATGTTTTATGGGATCATTTTCATGGGGAAAATATGCTCATAAATCATTTTCATATGCTTGAGGAGTAAATCATGATGCATGACATGAATGCTCTTAAATCATCATACTATGGAAATTATCATACTAGACAGTTAACTTCATAGACTCTAACAGAACATCACATAACATAGTTCTCAAACATCCGTAAATCATCCAAATACAAACCATCTTACTAACTTAAAACAAACACCAACATAAGTAACAGACAATAGCTTAAATAACTTCTAATCATCGTATCAGTTTCTACCTAGCATCCTTATGATGTAGGGCCCTAATGGCCGGGAATCCTACACATTCACTTGCCTGGTTTCCTTAGCAACTTGAGCTCATTTCCTTCAGACTTCTTCACCTAAAACATTACATTGTAGTAGTTAAATAAAAATCCTAATAATCTAAACTCAAAACTAATAAAGTCCTAACCAAGGAAGATTCCTAAAGATCTAACTTATCTCATTTAGACATTTTATTGAACACCTTGTACGCATAGAAATCCTAGTTTATCAGTAAGGGAAATCGGATTCTCTAACTACCCGAGCTCAGCCAACATTCATAATTCCTACTTATTATCATCAAAATCATAAATACTACGTTAATAGCTAATAATACTCCGATTCCATTCATTATTAGGAAAACCCGAATCTCAACCTTTAACTCAAACCAACACCTAAATGGATACACAACCACTGCATTGTCGAAGCCTTACCTGGTAAGCTGAGTATCGGCAAGAAGGATGAAGAGTCGGTCGTTGATGAAAGGGCTACTGGCTGAGAGAGAGCTCTGGAAGGACGAGAATCGCAGAGAAGAATGTCGGCTACAGTGAGGTTTTAGTGAGGTTTAAGGTTTCTATTTTCTATTTATATTAATAAGATCCTTCCTAATTACTATTTTTCCACCCCAAAATTAGAAATCAAATAAATTTTGGCATTAAAATTAAATTCAAGTATTAATAATAAAGGTGACAGTTAATTCCGTTAAGAAAATCACCTGGCAGAGATTGTCGGGTGTTACAACTCTTCTCCTAGGGGCCTCGGGCCTTTCATACTCATTACGGGGCTTATGTTCAGTGGGCCTTCTCCTTGGGTTTTCTGGCCTCATTCTAGGGGATGTCTCTCGGGAGGATTCTCTCGGGGCATTTTGAAGAATTTTCTCCATAACAAGCTTGATATCCTTGAGTTGTTGGCCAATGCTATCAACTTCACCGGCCAAGCCGTCTATTTGACCTTGCATACTAGTTTCTCCCACGTGGGGGTTTCCAGATTGGGGTACTCCTTTGCCTTGATTGGGTTCGGGTTCTAATTCTTGGTTCGCCTCAAGTATGATTCCACTACGGGTTTTCATGTGTCTAAGTTTTAGGAGAAATTAATTAAGTTATATTCGTGTTCCTAAATTTTTAGGAGGGAATTTAACTTAACCAAGTTAAAATCTTAAACTAGGGAAAGTAGTCATTAAATGATTTTTTTTTATTATATAAAACAATAAAGCAGAAATGAAAATGATACAATAAAAACTTTAGGCGATTTTCGGGTAAGAATAGTGGAGCTCGCTGGCGTTCGAAGCACAGAAAAGGGGAAAAATCGCAGATTCCGTCACTCGGGAAACGCAGCAGCCAAGATTTCCATCCCTCAGCCACGCAAACGTTCGGCGATGGTTATCGACACGTAACAGTTCGGAAATCAAGTTTCTGGGCGATAAAATTACGAAGCTCGGAAATCTCTTGCCGTTTTCGAAAACAGAAATCACTCTGTAAATTGGTTTGCTTTGAAAACGAAACAAATGTAGAAATCTATTAGTAAATCTGTCGCTCGGTCCTTGAAGGGATTCGGCAGCAGTAAAGTAAAATTCAGAAAGCTTGGAAAAAAGTTCTGGTTCGCTTAAAAGAAAATCTCTTTGCTGGTTTTTTTTTTTTTTTTTTTTTTTTGTAAATCCGAACTTAACCCAAATCTTCAGAACGAAAATTTTGTTGTTAGAAGCAATTCGAAAATAAGAACAACACTCGGGTGAAAAAACACAGATATCAGTAGCAGAGAAACATAAAACAGTGAAACAGGAATTCTGGTTTCGATTTCACAGAGAACGAAACAGCAACTCTCTAGTGTTAACAACAACTAAATATCATGCTTAGAGTGCTTAACTTATGGAACCAATGTCAGCAGAATAAACATACAGCAGAAACACCAAATCATAACAATTGCACAAATGTTAACAGCAACTAAAAGGTCAAGCTTAGAGTGTCTAACATACAGAACCAGTGCTGGAACAATAGACAAACAGTAAGATCAGGCAACAACTTTGACTTCATAAAATGCAGCAACACTTTCAAACAGTAAACAACAGTTTCCACTTCACAGCAGTTGTCTTTCAACGATAATATTATGCATAGTTAATCAGTAAATCAGAGGGCAATGATAACAAAAGAGATATCCAAACATGCTTGACTATAAAAGCAGATTATCAATTCATGCTCGTGGATATTCTAGACAACAAAAGACCAAAACACAGGAATAAACAGAAACAAGAAATCAAACTGAATTAACAGAACATGCTTCAAACACACGTGAACATTCTAAACAGCAAACATGATTTTGGCAACAATCCTAAGAAGCTAAACAGAAACACAATAGCTAAACATGCTATATTTCGGTTAACAGAGAAGACACAAACAGAAAAATAAGAAAGGCAATTTGACACGCTGGACAAAACACCAAAAAAAAAAAAAAAACAGCAACATGCTTCTAAACAGTTTTAACTGGACAGAATTCACAACCTAAACGTTTTCTAACAGAACATGTTTGACACACAAACACTACACTAAACAACTAGTCAACACATGCTAAATCAACACAAACAAATGACAGAAAATACTAAACAACGAACCAGAGAGCTAACCGAGGCTCTGATACCAAATGTTGTGAGTCAAGCCATAAATAAGCTCCTGCAATAGCTTAAAGAGATCGTTAGCTACTCTGGTGCTCGGCCAAACCGAGTAACCTCGAGAACAGAAAACTAAACGGGCGAAATGCAGAACAATCAGAAAATTAAGTGAGATTGGTGTCGTGCGAGTGAAGTGTGTGTAAGATGAATGGCGTGGTCTAGTTAATTCAACAGAGACTTACACAACCTCAAGTCGGTCAGCTAACTATGTTTAGCTCTAACAGAACACTTTTCCAGAGGAAGGCGTCGACTTGAGGAACCGGTTCTGTCCACCTCCTTCTGGTTTCCAGCCCTCGATAGGGAGGAGAGGAGAGTGGTGCTAGAGTTCAACAACAACCTCGGGTTGTTGAACTAGGAGGCTGTCTCTTGTTCGGCAAAGCCGAAGCTCACCTGTCGGCGAAATTCCTTCTCGGTTTCTCTCTTAGGAAAATGGTCTACTTGTTCTCATTACCTCAACTAAGCTTTACAGACACCAATTGCCATGATTTATATCATCCTAGTGGCTGGAGAAACATTTGAAAATTGGCTGAGAACCGTTGAAGGAGCGCAAAGAAGAAGCAGAGCAGCCGACATTCCTCTGTCGCTAGGGCTTCGAGTGTAATATCCGGCTTATACGGATTTTGGATTTAATATATTATATTCATATTTTAGATATATATGGCATTTTTCATAAATATGTCAAATCAAATCAGTTTCGCAAATGGAAAGCATCATTACAATCCTAACGATTAATAGGAATTTAAGGAAATTATGGGAATTTTCGGAGATTAAACGTTATATTTCGAGTAAATACATTCCTCGTAATGTAAAAGACGTTCTCGTAAAAATAGCAAACGAGGTCCAAATTGCAAACAGACAGTTTTATTAAATCCTAAATAATAAGTTGGACTTGTTGGTGAAATAAGGAGAGTTGGTGAACCCGAATAGTTGGACGATTAACGAACCGAAGGACGAAACATGAGCTAAGGGAAAAATGGTAATTTTGCAAATCTAAATTTAATAAAATGAGAAATCACTTCTCTCTCCCTCGCCAGAACACTTCTTCTCTGGAAATTTCTTTTACTCCCACGGCCGAATGCGATTTCTTCTCTGGCGACCCACGCCGAACTCCGTTTTGCCTCCCGTTCGTTCCGTTTTCTTCGTGATTTCTCCTCCTCTCGCTATCCTAGGTATGAGTCTACGTTCTTAGAGCGTCTATTTTGAGTTTTACGAAGTATAAACGTTTAGGGTTTCGGTTTATTTTCGTTAAAAACGCGAATTAGGGTTCGTAATTAATAGGTTAGCCTTGATTAAGTATATATTGCACGTATTTGACGTTATTGGACGAAGTTAAATCAAATCGTGAAAAGGTTAAAAATTAGGAATTTTTGGAAAAGTTCGTTAATTGTAATTTCGAACCATCGAGCATGAATTAGTCGTTTAAGTATCTCGATTTGATGAGTTAGAAGTTTTAAGGAATTCCTTAGTTAAGGTTTCGTTGAATTTGGACGGTTAGAAGTTTAAATTCGTTTTAACGATAAACGCTTTGAATTGCTTAGGTGAACGACTCTCTTGGACGAAGCTCGAGAATCTGTGCGCTCAAGGTAAGTTCTCGTGACTTACTCTGGCCGATTGGCCTACACCGTATTTCGATGTCGCGTCGAGGATGTCAAAGGATCGTTTGTTTTAATTGCTTTGGTTGGGTAGTTAGGTTTAAACGTTTTGTAGGTTATTTCATTTACAGTCTTGATGGTATACATGTGCCTGTTTGTTGTATGTTTATATTATGCTCATATCTGTTCATGCATCACGTATTTCAAATGTCATGAAAATGAATTTTCGCACGTGTTTTAAGAAAAGGAAATGAACCTCTGTAATGAATGAACGTAATCTGTTTGTATCTGGTCACGGAGGTGGGGCTCAGGCACGGCTGTGCGTGTTGCAAGCGTGTACCCCCCTCCTCTAGCTGGAAAGAGTAGTCCGAACGCAGGATGGGCTCTCTTCGGTTAGTGGGTTGCGATCTCGGTGACAATCTGTCTGTCTGCGACGTAATGAATCTGTATCTGAATCTGAATCTGCATGTTTTCTGAATGGCATACGCACGCATGCATCTGCATTTACGAAGCTTACTGAGATTTCATTATCTCATAGATGTCTGTATGGTGTAGGTGACGTTATAGGTGACGTAGATCCAGGTGAGGACGACGTTCCTCCTTCTGATGTCTGAGGCAGTTGATGGATGATGGCCCGTGGGAGTGCGCTGGGCAGTCGAGGCGCGTTTTGACCAGTGGGGGAAGTACGTATAGATTTTGGGATTTTCGTGATGTTTGGGCTGATGTTAATTTGTATAGAACATATTAGGATGCTTGGTCTGGTAGTTGATAGGTTTACTTTTGACGTTTCAAATGTTTTGGTAATCGTATTTAAAACGTTTTGTTAAGTCTTTTATTCGAATGTTATAGGAAAGGTTTTGAAATGTTTTCAGGTTGTTACGGATAGGCTCGATTTTTAGAGCTATCCACGCCGTTTGTTTTTAGGAAATTTTATCACTTTTAAAGTATTGCGTTAAATTATGGAAGTTGATTTTTAAGTTGTTATCTGTAGAAGTATTGCTCTCTGGAAATCGGATTCCAGAGAGCAAACTGTGGTTTTGCTCTCTGGAGTTTCCAGAGAGTACTTGGAAAACAAAGAGAGAAAAGTGAAGAGAAGAGAAAGAGAGATGGCGATCGAAGGCAATGGAGGATCGCTGGTGGATCGCTGCATGCTGTGATCGCTGCACAGAGTGTGCAGCGATCGATCTCTGCACAGCATGCAGCGATCGTGATCGCTGCATAGAGTGTGCAGCGATCAGGCGCTGCATGCTGCAGCGTCGTGTCGCTGCCCTCTGTTTTCACTGCTGGACAGTTTTGCCCTCCCGATTGTTTTAATTAAAAATTAGTTTTTAATTAAATAGTTTTAATTGTTTTATTAAACAATTTTATGTATGTTTTAAATGGTTTTCCAAACAACACTAACGACTTCAATTCCGATTCAGTTTCCGCTTAAAGTGTAAAATAAAATGAAAAATTTATACGGGTAAAAATGGGTACAGTATTAGGGGTGTTACATCGAGGGTAGCCCGGTTTCTGTCAGCTCGTCGGTTTCCTTGCACGGTAACTTCTCCGACACGAATGCAGTGGCGATTCGGCCCAAAAACGGAAGTGGTCCCCTCCTTTGAGTGCAGACGTTGGGCGCCGCCGTTTCTCTAGTCTCCTTCGCTGAGTTCTGGTTCACGAAAATGAAGCTTCAACCGGGTTTCTTCACAAGCAGCAGCGGCCGGTTTTCTTCAAGCATCAGCAAGTGGTTTTCTTCATAAACCCACTCCTTTGGTTCTCAAGCCAATTAAAACCAAACCTAGCCACATCTATCCTACCAAGCATCTAGCCCTAAATGCCTAAAATGCATGCTTACATAAAATCTTAACAAAAAGGCTAATATTTGCCCAATAAGTTTCAAAATAAAAATACATAGAAATCAATGCTCGGAAAGACAAATTCTCATATGAGTTTCTGGTTCTCCAAGCCTTGTCTCCCAAGCAATGATGTGCTTCGGTTGCTCCGGATCTTGAGCTTCCATCTCCCACTTTACATCGGTGAGTACGCCTTCCAATTCAGTGTAAGAAATTCACTTGCAAAAGAGTAAAGTGTGTAACTATATAAGTTAGATAAAATATGTGATTGTACTTGTGATCGTGTGATGGGTCTATGGGGCACAACAACAACTCTTGTATAATCGAAGAAGACACGTCAAGATCTGGATAGACATAAGGACCTATGAGTGATGTAATATCGGGAGTGGGAGCAGAAGGTGGAAATGGTCTTTGATATACTACCAAATCCATACAGGGAGTAGATGGTGGAGGCTCTACCGGAGAAGCTGAAGATTGAAATGGTTCTCGATATACCACTAAGGCCAGACATGGTGGAGGCTCTACCGGAGGAGCAGCCTGAAGTGCAGCCATTGAACCTTGAGGCTCAGAAGAGGACTCGGAGACAGGGGAAGCAAAAGGATCAGTGAACCTAAGCTCAGCATCCTAGATATCCAAAGGCATGAAGTTCACTACCTGGTCAACCTCAGGTCTGATGATAGGAGGGAGGAAGTCTTCAGAACAAACCGCTGAGTAACAAAGAGGTCGACGCGGTTCTGGCTGAAGAGCTTGAATGTCAGACTGTATAGACCGAAGGGACCTGGAGAAAGAGCCTTCAAGTCTATCCATCCTGTTAGTCAACCTGTCCTGAACGGAGTCAAGGTCCTTGCTCAAGTCCATTTTGGTCTGATTGAGCAGGTCTATATTTGTAGTCCCAAGATGATCAAGTTTGGACATGACCAGGACCTCAAATTGAGTACGGTGGGAGTTAATTTGAGTTTGGAAAGATTCAAGACCTGTTCCAAGGCTTGCAATACTTGCCCGAATCTCATCCTGAAAGTCCTCAGGGATAGAAGGCCTCACTGAAGGAGTGAGGCGACTTGCAGTTCTATGAGGAGCAACAATTGGCACAGAAGGCACTGGAGTGGGAGAGGGTGCACGGATTGGACTGATTGGACGTAGGAGAGGTTGGCAGGATTCATCAACTTGGACTGTAGGAGGTTCGGGTTCCCTGAATGGTGCTGTGAAGGGAGTTTGCTCAGGAGTGACCTCCTCTTGAGCTGGAAGGAGAAGGATTGGAGGTGCAAGATCAGGAATTAGGGTGTCATCTTGCACACTTGTAACTTCTTTTTCATCTTGAAGAATTAGCCTCCTGGTGGGACGCCTTTGGGCAGCTCTTGGGGAACCAACTTGAACAACATCAACCACATTTTGAGGACCTTTTCGTCCCTCCCTTGTAACAAACACTCCTTGATCATTCCTGGATATGCCCATTCGTGATAAGGTGGAGGCAGAGAAGAAGTCTGTAGTCTTCAAGGGTAGGAGCTGGTCAGATTCAGGAAATACAATCCCAAACTGTCGGAAAATCTTCATAAGTAGAAGATTATAGGGTAAGGACTTGGATCCACTGGTGATCACTTGGAGCATTCGGTTTAGGATAATGAAACCAATGTGGAAGGGATCACATTTTAAAAAAAAAACGATCAAGTAAAAAAAGATCCATGCCACTGACATAGTCTCTATGGCCTTCGACGGGCAGAATGTTATAGTGAATCATCTGGTGGAATACTCTGGCCCGAAGATTTAAATCCTTGCTTTTCGGCTGGAGGGGAAAGTTGTTTGGGTCCTTGGAAATCAATTGGATTAAATTCTTGCCCGCAGGTTTACCAAGAAAAGATGGAGTCAAAGTGGACAAAAAGACTCTTCGAGTACCATTGAGGAAATCACAGCAAAGGATTTGGTGTATCATGTCCTGAGAAAATTCAATGTGGCGCCTATAAACATAGCTCCTAAGGACTAGAGGTTTGGAAGAATGTTCTAAGTTGGCATAGAACATTCGAATTGGGGTTTCACAATACCCGCGAGCAGAGTCAAAAAGCCCTATTAACCCCAATCTTAGTAAAGGTTTTTCTAGATCCAAACCAGGCAAATCACCAAAAATTAATCCACGAGATCGGATAATAGGCTTGTAATCAAAATCCTCATAATACCTCTGGAAGGCGGCGTGATTGAGAAATTCGTGACTCAACCAGACAAGAGACGGAGGGTCCGAAACCGAGTGAGCATCTCCAGTATGTGCAGTCTTCTGCTTCTTTCTGGCGAAGACTTGAGGTGCGTGGGAAGAAGATGCCATTGAACTATGGTAGAGACTTTAGAGCTCGAGAGGAGTTGAGAGAAATGAAGAATCGGTGTCGGAGAGCAGAGAGGAAAGGGAAGCGTTAGACGAATCGACAGAGCGCGGGAAGTTCAAAAGGTAGGGCTTTTGGAATAGTGAGAAGAAGGGTTTATAAAACAGACGATGATGGTCAATTGACAGAGACTATGTCAACATCCATGGACAAAGTCCATTGACAACATCCATTATAAAAGGCCATTGACAACGTCCATCATCAAAGCCCATTGACAACGTCCATCATCAAAGTCCATTAACAACGTCCATTGCCAAACAGACGGAAGGAAAAATGGATAAAGGACTAACCTTACTTTTTCAAACCCTAATGAGACCTAACCTTATTCTAACATCACAGAAGGATTTCTCATCCATAAGAATTGTAAAGATATTTGGTAATCAACCAGCAGAGCTCACAAATTCTAAAGAAAAATCACCTCTTTGAACATGATATTTAATCAAGTGAAATCTAACCATGGTGAGCTTGGTTCTAGAAAGATGTATGGGATTTTTGTAAATATAGATGAAGTTCCACTAACTAAATTCTCCTCAGTAATCTTAGCGAAGGTGACAATTCCTATGTGACCTAGCCTTCTAAGCCAAGACACCTATCATAGGAAGAATTTATAGAAAAAAAATTCTTTATCAACATGCTCAAAATCATTCAGATAAAAAATATAACAATTTTCCTTCTTATTTTCTTTAAGTAGAATATTGCTATTCGAAATCTCTTTAATCACACATTCATTTGATTTAAATATAACTTTAAAAACACTTATCACACAGTGGACTTATACTACGTAGATTATGCTTTAACCCTTTTGTAGGATCGAGATTGTCTAAGAGGGGGGTGAATTAGACTTTTAAACTTAATTTATTAATCTAATTGATTTCTCTCTTGTCTTAAACTTCTAAGTTAACAGTAAACAACCAAATAAAATAGAGTGAGAGAGAGAAATTAACACCAGGATTTTTAACGTGGTTCGGCTAAACTAGCCTACGTCCACGCTCCAAGGCTCCCCCTTGAAGATTCTTAACCTTCTCCTCACGAGAAAACAAGATCGAACTTTCCGGGCGTCGATCCACAGCCTTACACAGATCTGGATTGTTCTTCACGGGCGACAATCCACTGCCTTTTACAGACTTGTAAGTTTGTAAATTTTTGCACAAACTACACTCTCTCAAAGATAAAAATCTCAAGTTACAGAATCGAGAGGTGTAGAAGAAAATACAGAGTATTCAAAATTTCGCTCGTAAGGGCTCAATAGTGATTTTCGCAAACATTGTTTCTTTGAGCTATCGCCTTGGCTTAAATACTCTGTCTGCAATCGGCTGTTGATCTTCAATGCTCCTTATCCGAATATGGAAATTTTATTATCGTTGGAGCATCCGTACAAAGTAGCTAGCTGTTGCTCTCTGGGGTTGCTATTCGCTCGTCGCCATTAACGCTTTGGAGTTTAAGTTCTGGACGACGTTACAGTAGCTTCGCGGTTTATTTAAATTCTGGCGGAAGATACTGTACACCGGATGATGTTGCCTTTGAAATGCTTGAACCACCATCTGTAGATGCAGCTTTATAATGTTGAACCGTCATCGGTATATGTTGCTTTATAAAGGTGAACCGCCATCGGTATATGTTGCTTTATAAAGGCGAACCGCCATTGGTATATGTAGGCTTTGAGAGTCTGCCAGCAATGGATGTAGTTCTTGTCGTCTAGCTAGCGGCAGAGGTACTCTTTGGAAGACTTGAAACGCCAGTGGTATATGTAGCTTTGTTTTATCGTTTAGCTGACGGATGATGTACTCTTTAAAATACTCCGCCTCTTTGACCGACTTCGATTTTGTCGTTTACCAATCGGATGATGTAGCTCTTTGAACGATTCCGCTTTTGTCGTTTAGCGATCGGTGTATATCTACTTTTAACAAATCATCGGTAGATGATGAACTTTGTCAATCAGTTTTCAGCCCTGTTTTACTATTCAGCCCTGAACACTTAACCACATTTGTTAGACTACTAAAATACCATTTTCAAGGGCATTTCCAACCGATTAATCTCATATATATAATTCATTATTCTCATATATTAAACATAATCAAATTACATTTCTTAACTTATAAATACATCATCAAAAACATATTTAGACTTAAACACTATTTAAGTCAACAATCTCTCCCTTTTTTATGATGACAATCTATAAATTTGATTAGTTAACTCTCCCCCATAATTCTAGTTCCCCCACAGCATATGCATTCAAACCAATTTCAAACACTGTTCTTAAACAGATTTCAACCATGCATACCAGTACTGTCATATCAAATTTAATTTTGCTTATCAGCATACAGCATAAATTAAACACTTTTCTCCCCCATTGACATTATCAAAAATGAGTAGAGAGACATAAGAAGCAATGCATTCAACAAATTCAGAGAAAGATAGTCAACGACTCAACATTAGTATATCAGAAGACCAAAAATGGGAGTAGCAGAAAAAAAAAGAGTGTTTGTTAAAAAAAATATTGCCTATTTAATCAAAATCTACATAGCGCTTCCAAAGCTCTTGAATAATGGAAGAAGACACTTCATAGTCCGGATAGAGATAAGGACCCAAGAGTGCTTGAATTGTGGCAATATCGGGAGGAAGGGGTGTGTGACGACCCTAACACTGTACCCAATTTCTCGTACATATTTTTTTTATTCTTATACTTTAAATAAACTCTAAGCGGAATTTAAAACTGAAATCTATGTTGTAAACCGTTTAAAACAAATTCCTTGATAACATAAAACAATTTAAAAACAATTATTTAAAACACTTAAAACCAATTAAAACAAACAAATAAAGGGGGAGGGCAAAACTGTCAAAGCCGTGACCAAAGGGGAGGGGCGATCAATCTCCTAATTCAGGAGATCGATCGCTGAAGCATCAACAGGAGGGGCGATCGATCGCCTCCCTGTGCCAGCGATTGATCGCTGCTTCAGAAACAGGGAGGGTCGATCAGTCGCCCCTCACCCCGCGCCCAGTCGCCTAAATCCATCGGCGATCGAAAGCCACCCTTCGACGATCGGTAGCCTCTCCCTTTTGCCATCTAAAAATGTAAAAATGCTCTCTGGAATCCGAAATTCCAGAGAGCAAAACACCAACTTTAAAAATGCTCTCTGGAGTCTGAAATTTCAGAGAGCAAAACACCAGCTTTCTCATTTCCTAAATTACACAACCTATACACACGTTAAACTTTCGGGGAAACAATTTGCATGGATACGTTTGAAAACCGAGTATATCCACCTATTTTAAATCATCAACAATTCATGAAAATCTACATAAAAACCTTAACCAAAACGTTTTATAAATAGTTTTACCAAAACCTTGAACTATCAAATATAAACCTATCAATTAATATAAACCTATCAACTATCCAGAACCAAACATCCTAAAATATTTCTAACTATACAATCATTCACACGACAATTCTCGAAAACCCTCAAAACACCTAACCATGAGTCCCATGGGTCAAAATACGCCTCGACTGCGCCAACACACTCCCGCGACCATCCTCCGTCAACTGCATCACTTCTCAGGTGGAGGGATCTCGTCCTCACCTACGTCGAAGTCACCTACACCATATAGACACACTATGAGATAAAAATCTCAGCAAGCTTTCATAAATGTAAATGCATGCTGTGCATATGAGTTCAGAAATCATGCAGCATTTTCTTTATCTTTACTCTGTGGGTGTCACCGAGATCTCAGCCTCCTAACCGGAGAGAGCACATCCAGCGGTCGGACTACTCTTTCCAGCTAGAGGAGGGGGGTACACGCTTACAACACGTACAGCCGTGCCTGAGCCCCATCTCGCATGACCTATAACTGTATAACTGTATGAGTACATGTTAGATGTGGTATTGTGAAAAACCCGTAGTCGATCTTCACAATAGGTCAAAGCCCCTCTCCAAGCCACATCGCCATTTTCTTTAAAATATCGTGCGGAAATTCATTTTCATGCTCTTTTAAAATATGTGATGCGTGAACAGTTCAATATAAACATAAGCAAGCCACATGTGTACCATCAAGACTATAAATGCATAAACTATAAAACAAATAAACCTAACTACCCAACCAAAACAATTAAACAAGTACGTCACCAAAACTCCTCGAGACGACCTCGACGTACGTTGTAGGCCAATCGGCCAGAGAAAATCACGAGAACTTACCTCGTGTCCGTTGCAGCTCAAGCTTCGTCCACGAGCGTTGTTCACCTAAGCAGTTTCACCAAATTGTCGTTAACACGAGCTTAAAACAATTTAATGTCCAAAACTTAACAAAATCCTTAACTAAGGAATTTCCTAAAATCTTAACTTAACTAATCGAAGTATTTAAACAACGATTGACGCTCGATAGTTTAAAACCACAATCAACGAGTTTTTCCAAAAACCCGAAAATTCTTCAATTTTAACATTTTTCACAAATTAATCTAACTTCATCCAATAACGTTTAATACGTTCAATACATTCATAAACTATGACAACTTTTCGATTTCGAACCTAAAATCTCGATTTTTAACAAAACCTAAACGAAACCCTAACATTCAAACTTCGTGAAAATTGAAAACTAACGTTCCGAAATCATAGATTTTTACCTAGGGTTGCGAGAGGAGAAGAAATCGCGAAGAATCGAGACGATCGGAGCAGAGAATAGAGGTCGGAAGTGGAGGAAATCGTCGACGGCAGAGAGGAAAATTGAAAAAGGGAAGCTTCTGGCGTGAAAATGGTGAAGGAAGAAGGGTTGTGATGTTTTTAATAAAATTTGGTTTGCAAAATTACCATTTTGCCCTTAGTACATATTTTATATTTGTTTCGTCCTTTGTTTCGTTAATTGAACAACAATTCGGGTTCTCCAAATTTCCTTATTTTACCAATAAGTCCAACTTATTATTTGGGATTTATTAAAACTGTCTGTTCGCAAATCGGACTTCGTTTACTATTTTTTACTACAACGTCCATTACATTTCGAGGAACGTAATTATTCAGAATTAAGCGTTACTACTCCGAAAATTCTTATAATTTCCTTAAAATTCCTATTAATAATTAGGATTCTAATGACGCTTTCTTTTCGTAAAATGGGTTTGATTTGGCACAATTACAAAAATACCACTATATATATAATTTACAAAATCCCGTAAAGCCGGGTATTACATTCCACCCACCTTATTTAAAATTTTGTCCACAAAATTTAACTATACAAATAGCTCAGGATACTTAGCCATCATATCCTGCTGTCGCTCTCAAGTCGCCTCTTCCACCTCGTGGTTCCGCCATAGGATTTTGACTAGCGGAATCTCTTTGTTGCGCAACACCTTGATGGAAGACTCCAAAATACGTACTGGTCTCTCTTCATAAGTCAAGGTAGGCTGTACCTCGATCTCTCTAGCCTCGACGATATGCGATGAATCGCGTAGGTACTTCCGAAGCATAGACACATGAAACACGTCGTGGATACCCTCCATAGAAGCTGGAAGCTCTAATCTATACGTCATCTTCCCGATCCTCTTCAGAATAGGAAAGGGCCCCACATAACGAGGGTTTAACTTGCCCCTCCTTCCAAATCTCATAACGCCTTTGAACGGAGAAACTTTAAGGTAAACCTCGTCGCCTTCTTCGAACTCTAGCTCTCGCCGTCTTGTGTCAGCATAGCTCTTCTGTTGGCTCTGAGCTATCTCAATACGCTGTCGGATAATGGTAATCTTCTCTGCCGTTTGCTGTAGGATCTCTGGACCAACGATGCTGGCCTCACCAACCTCGTCCCAATATAACGGAGACCTACACTTCCGTCCATACAGCGCCTCGTATGGAGCCATGCCAATCGTAGCCTGGAAGCTGTTGTTGTACGAGAACTCAATCAGAGGCAAATATCGGCTCCACGATCTCTGAAACTCCAGCACACAGGCTCTGAGCATATCCTCGAGAATCTGATTAGTCCTCTCTGTCTGTCCATCAGTCTGAGGATGAAATGCCGTGCTGAAATTAAGCTGAGTCCCCATAGCTTTGTGCAAACTCTTCAAGAACTTCGAAGTAAATCTCGGATCACGATCTGAGACTATCGAAATTGGCACTCCATGAAGTCTAACAATCTCCTGCACGTAAAGCTCGGCAAGCTGATCCATAGAAGATGCCATCTTCACAGATAAGAAGTGAGCTGACTTTGTCAATCGGTTCACAATAACCCATATGCCGTCATGGCCCTTCGTCGTCCTCGGGAGCCCCACAATGAAATCCATGGAGATCTGCTCCAATTTTCACTCCGGAATCGGCAGTGGCAATAATGTTCCGGCCGGTCTCTGGTGCTCTGCCTTTACCTGTTGACAGACTAGACAGGTCTCGATGTACTTGGCGACCTCTCTCTTCATATTTGGCCACCAGAAGTGTTGCTTTAAATCCCGGCACATCTTGGTACTTCCCGGGTGCACAGAATATGCCAAAGAATGTGCCTCAGCCAATATCTCTTTCTTCAGCTCCTCGTCATTAGGCACGTACCACCTATGCCTGAACTTCAGAATACCATCATCTGATAAGTGGAAATCCGACGAGTCACCCAACGTCATACTCGATCGAAGCTCCTCACACTCCGTATCATTCTGCTGAGCTTCGCGTATCCTATCCAGAATAGTCGGCCTGAGAGAAACGTTGGTGAGCATAATGGACAACTCTGCCACTATCTCCACATCAAACCTCTCGATCTCAGACCGCAACGTAACTGACATCGCATCTAGTAAATGCTGACTCGTAGAAGACACTCTACTCAAAGCATCAGCGACCTAGTTCGCCTTTCCTGGATGGTACTTGATATTAAAATCATAATCTTTGACGAACTCAAGCCACCTTCTCTATCGCATATTCAGCTCCTTTTGCGTAAATAAATACTTCAGGCTCTTGTGGTCGGAAAATATCTCGCACTGCTGCCCATATAAATAATGTCTCCATATCTTCAGTGCGATGACCACAACTGCTAACTCAAGGTCGTGCGTAAGGTAATTCTGCTTGTACGGCTTCAGCTGTCGAGAAGCATAAGCAATAACTCTCCCCTCCAGCATCAATACACAACCGAGTCCAACTCCAGACGCATCACAATAAATACTAAATTTGTCACCTTCAACAGGTAGCGCCAATACTGGAGCGGTGGTCAATCTCTGCTTTAACTCCATAAAACTGTCATCACAAGCAGCCGACCATATAAACTTCTCGTTCTTCCGAGTCAATCGTGAAAGAGGAACTGCAATCTTTGAGAATCCCTCTATAAACTTCCGATAATAACCAGCTAATCCGAGAAATCCACACACCTCTCGTACGTTCTTCGGCTGTGGCCAATCTCTGACCACCTGAATTTTGCTCGGATCCACAGAAACTCCATCCTGCAATATAATATGGCCAAGGAAGCTCACTCTATCTAGCCAAAACTTGCATTTAGAAAACTTTGGATATAACTGGCGTTGACTCAGAATCCTCAGAACAATCCTTAGATGCTCATCGTGCTCTTCCTTCATCTTAGAATAAATCAAGATATCGTCGATGAAAACCACAACGAACTTGTCCAGATACTCCTTGAAGACACGGTTCATCAAATCCATAAACGCTGCAGGGGCATTAGTAAGTCCAAAAGACATGACAAGGAACTCATAATGCCCATACCTCGTTCGGAAAGCCGTTTTCTGTATATCTTCCTTCCGGACCTTCAACTGATAGTAACCCGAGCGTAGGTCAATCCTGAAAAATACTCGGGCACCCTGTAGCTGATCAAATAGGTCATCAATCCGGGGCAACGGATATTTATTCTTCACCGTCAATTTGTTCAACTCTCTGTAATCGATGCACATTCTGAGGGTCCCGTCTTTCTTCTTGACAAATAGAACGGGCGCACCCCAGGGTGAAACGCTGGGTCGAATAAAACCCTTCTCTAATAACTCGTCAAGCTGAATCTTCAGCTCTTTTAACTCGGCTGGTGCCAACCGATATGGGTTCTTAAACCTTGGCGCGACATTTGGATAAACATCAATAGTAAACTCAATCTCCCGGTGTGGCGGTAACCCGAGAAGATCATCAAGGAATATCTCAGAGAACTCTCTGACTATAGGAATGTCACTCGGCTTTACTCCGCTGAGTAACTGAACATCAAATACTGAGGCCAAATAAATATGGCACGCACCTTTAAACTGCTCGTTGACCTTCATGGAATAAGAAATAAGTGATCCACTCAATTGGTTCATCGCCTGATAAGAAAACTCGGCTTTACCCGGGGGTCGAAAGGTCACAATCCCGGATCGACAATCGATGGTGGCGAAATGCTGTGAAAGTCAATCCATCCCTAAGATAAGATCATACCGCTCTATGCTCATAACTATCAAGCAAGCATAGGGGGTAATATCCCCCACTGAGACGACATTGCCGTGGAGAATACGATCCGACTGCATATGCTCTCTCGAAGGCAGCATCACTCTATACTCATACTCCGATAGCTCAGACTCTAACCCCAGTTTAGACATGCAAGCAGTCGATATAAAGGAGTGCGTAGCTCCTGTATCCATCAAAGTAAATACAGATGTGCCCATAATCAATATAGTACCTGCTATCACAGAGGGATGAGCCTCGTTGTCGACATCACCAGGCTCAATAAATGCGAAGATCCTCGGCATAACTCTCCTCTGATCACCGCCTGACAGATCTCGGCCGGGCTTTGGACAATCTCTGACGAAATGGCCCGCGTCTCCACACCGATAGCACACTCTCGTGCCCAATCTGCACTAGCCAGTGTGTTCCCTCTGGCATTTAGGACAAAGAGGTATCTGAGAAGTCCCCTGTATCTGTTTCCCCTTACCCCGATCATTACCTCCCTCAAGAGGTCTTTTAACACCCCTCTGTTGCTGTTGGGGCTGTGCTCTAGGTTGCTAACCTCAGTTCAGTGACTGAGGACTGATCTCTCGGAAGAAGCCCTTAGATTGCTCCCTCAGTTTGACAGAATCTCTATCAACTGCCTCAATATCAAGTGCCCTGGCCACAATCTCGTCATATGATACATTCCGTACTCCAGATATAGTAAGACGCATCCGGAATTCCTGACTAAGTCCCTGTAAAAATCGACGTACCTTGTCCTCGTTAACGCTGACCTGACATGGCGCGAATCGAGAAAGGGCTTCAAACTTCCTCACATACTCGGCAATAGAACTAACTTGTCGCAACTGCATAAATTCAACCATCTTTGCCTCCCGTACTGTATGGCTGAAATACTTATCATAGAACAACTCTCCGAATCTCTCCTATCCCATAATCATCACATCGGTGGTCGTCTTGATGGAATCCCACCAAAACCGAGCATCTAACGCTAGGTGGTAAGTCACCAACGCCACCTTCTCTCCGTCCTCAATGCTAGCATAGGCCAGCATGTCCTCCATGGTGCGAATCCACTCCTCTGTTGAAGAGGGATTAGTAGATTGCCCATTAAATATGGGGGGCTGGAGCTTCTGAAATCTCTCCATTCCACGATTACCAGGAATGGCTGCCTCCCGAGCTCTAGTGCCCTCTCGGTCTATCAGAGTACCCAGCTGCTGAGACTGTCTCTCCATCTGCTGAGCCTGTCGCTCCATATGCTGGGACTGCTGGGCAATAAAATCCTTAAGAGTGTCTATCATATCATCTCGGTCGTCTCGGTCATTTTCTCGACGTACCATTTTTATATAACTCCTATATAAAAGTTAAATAAATATTCTATAAAAAATGAAATCAAATAAAGCTATAAACATACTTACAGTTGATGAAGAATGTCCGCGTAGTGGCTGTGCAGTCGAGCAGTCTACAGAACCGATTCTAAAACCCGGGGGCTCTGATACCATAAGTTGTGACGACCCTAACACTGTACCCAATTTTCCGTACATATTTTTTTTATTCTTATACTTTAAATAAACTCTAAGCGGAATTTAAAACCGAAATCTATGTTGTAAACTATTTAAAACAAATTCCTTGATAACATAAAACAATTTAAAAACAATTATTTAAAACACTTAAAACCAATTAAAACAAACAAATAAAAGGGGAGGGCAAAACTGTCAAAGCCATGACCAAAGGGGAGGGGCGATCGATCTCCTAATTCAGGAGATCGATCGCTGAAGCATCAACAGGAGGGGCGATCAATCGCTGGCACAGGGGGCGATCGATCGCCCCTCCTGTTGATGCTTCAGTGATCGATCTCCTGAATTAGGAGATCGATCGCCCCTCCCCTTTGGTCACGGCTTTGACAGTTTTTCCCTCCCCTTTTATTTGTTTGTTTTAATTGGTTTTAAGTGTTTTAAATAATTGTTTTTAAATTGTTTTATGTTATCAAGGAATTTGTTTTAAACGGTTTACAACATAGATTTCGGTTTTAAATTCCACTTAGAGTTTATTTAAAGTATAAGAATAAAAAAAATATGTACAGGAAATTGGGTACAGTGTTAGGGTCGTCACAGGGTGGTTGATAGACCACCAAGTCCAGACAGGGAGCAGAAGGTGGAGATAGTTCGGGATACATCACCATGTCCAGACATGGAGTAGAAGGCACGAATGGATCTCCATACACCATCATGTCCATACACGGTGGAGGCTCAATAGGAGGAGTAGCCTGAGAGGCATCCATGGGACTGGCTAGCTCGGATGAAGGCTCTGGAACAGGAGGAGCAATAGGAGTAGGAAATTTCAGTTCTGCCTCCTGAAGATCCAAAGGTATTAGGCGAGCAACATCAACAACGTCAGGTCTTATGATTGGAGGGATGAGGTCTTCAGAACAAGCCTCTGAGTAGGAAAGAGGGCTATGAGGTTCAGGTCGAAGAACTTCAACTTCAGATTGTAGAGACTGAAAGGCACTGGAGAAAATGTCTTTATGTCTATCCATTTTGTGAGACAGCCGATCTTGAACAACATCAAGATCCTTGCTGAAGTCCAGTTTGGCTTGATTGATCTTGGCATCTAAGGACTTATCAATCTGCATCTGAACCGAACTGAGGGCTGTCCCAAGACTTTTGATGCATGACTTCAACTCAAAGTACTGATCCTTCAACTCAATGTACTGATCCTCACTCATGGAAAATCTCCTTTGATAAGTTTTGGGAGTGGCAGGAGCATTTGACGGGAGTGGTGAGGAGACGTGTACACAATGAGCTATTGGGACTAAAGGAGCAATTTGAACTGGAGGAGCAGTTTCAAAGTGAGGAGCAAAGTGGACTGTAGGAGAGATAGGAGCTGGAGCAGGCTGAGAGGGCAACATAAATGGAGGTGGAGGAGAAGGAGGGCACTCTAAAATTGGAGGGGGCAGAGAGGAGGGAACTGAGGTTGCCTCAACACCAGGAGGAAAGGTTGTAGGAAGGCTAGGAATAACAGGAGCAAGGGATAGGCAAGAAGGTTGAGAGTGAGTGTTTTTTGGTTGTGGTGTGGGTTTGTGGTTTGTTTTTTTTGTTTTTTTTTTTTTTTTTTTTTTTTTTTTTTTTTTTTTTTTTTTTTTTTTTTTTTTTTTTTTTTTTTTTTTTTTTTTTTTTTTTTTTTTTTTTTTTTTTTTTTTTTTTTTTTTTTTTTTTTTTTTTTTTTTTTTTTTTTTTTTTTTTTTTTTTTTTTTTTTTTTTTTTTTTTTTTTTTTTTTTTTTTTTTTTTTTTTTTTTTTTTTTTTTTTTTTTTTTTTTTTTTTTTTTTTTTTTTTTTTTTTTTTTTTTTTTTTTTTTTTTTTTTTTTTTTTTTTTTTTTTTTTTTTTTTTTTTTTTTTTTTTTTTTTTTTTTTTTTTTTTTTTTTTTTTTTTTTTTTTTTTTTTTTTTTTTTTTTTTTTTTTTTTTTTTTTTTTTTTTTTTTTTTTTTTTTTTTTTTTTTTTTTTTTTTTTTTTTTTTTTTTTTTTTTTTTTTTTTTTTTTTTTTTTTTTTTTTTTTTTTTTTTTTTTTTTTTTTTTTTTTTTTTTTTTTTTTTTTTTTTTTTTTTTTTTTTTTTTTTTTTTTTTTTTTTTTTTTTTTTTTTTTTTTTTTTTTTTTTTTTTTTTTTTTTTTTTTTTTTTTTTTTTTTTTTTTTTTTTTTTTTTTTTTTTTTTTTTTTTTTTTTTTTTTTTTTTTTTTTTTTTTTTTTTTTTTTTTTTTTTTTTTTTTTTTTTTTTTTTTTTTTTTTTTTTTTTTTTTTTTTTTTTTTTTTTTTTTTTTTTTTTTTTTTTTTTTTTTTTTTTTTTTTTTTTTTTTTTTTTTTTTTTTTTTTTTTTTTTTTTTTTTTTTTTTTTTTTTTTTTTTTTTTTTTTTTTTTTTTTTTTTTTTTTTTTTTTTTTTTTTTTTTTTTTTTTTTTTTTTTTTTTTTTTTTTTTTTTTTTTTTTTTTTTTTTTTTTTTTTTTTTTTTTTTTTTTTTTTTTTTTTTTTTTTTTTTTTTTTTTTTTTTTTTTTTTTTTTTTTTTTTTTTTTTTTTTTTTTTTTTTTTTTTTTTTTTTTTTTTTTTTTTTTTTTTTTTTTTTTTTTTTTTTTTTTTTTTTTTTTTTTTTTTTTTTTTTTTTTTTTTTTTTTTTTTTTTTTTTTTTTTTTTTTTTTTTTTTTTTTTTTTTTTTTTTTTTTTTTTTTTTTTTTTTTTTTTTTTTTTTTTTTTTTTTTTTTTTTTTTTTTTTTTTTTTTTTTTTTTTTTTTTTTTTTTTTTTTTTTTTTTTTTTTTTTTTTTTTTTTTTTTTTTTTTTTTTTTTTTTTTTTTTTTTTTTTTTTTTTTTTTTTTTTTTTTTTTTTTTTTTTTTTTTTTTTTTTTTTTTTTTTTTTTTTTTTTTTTTTTTTTTTTTTTTTTTTTTTTTTTTTTTTTTTTTTTTTTTTTTTTTTTTTTTTTTTTTTTTTTTTTTTTTTTTTTTTTTTTTTTTTTTTTTTTTTTTTTTTTTTTTTTTTTTTTTTTTTTTTTTTTTTTTTTTTTTTGATACTGAGAGACAGAAGGTGAGTTATCAAAGGCAGGAATCTCAGATTTATCCATACCTTCATGAACAGACTCCTCAGGCAGGATAAGCTTCCTCTTCCCTAGCCTGACAGAAGCTGCCTTAGTAGCCTTTCTCCTAGTCTCATCCAAGACAAAATCTCCTTTTCTTGTTCTTTTTATCCCCATTCGCTTCAGAGTGGAGATGGAATAATAACTTGAAGGTTGAAGACGGACGAGATCTTCTTCCTCTGCAAATACAACTTCAAGCTGTGTAAAGATTTTCATCAGAAGCAGGTTGTAAGGAAGAGATGTAGCCTTGGATTGCACTGCCTGAATCATCCGTCTAACAACAATAAATCCCAGGTTGAATGGGGTCTTTTGGTAAAGTGCAAACAGAATAAATAGTTTCATTCCACTCACTTCATCATGGTGACCTCCCTTGGGGACAATGTTGTACCCTATCATCTGATGAAATAGCCTAGCTCGTATGGACAGGTGTTTGCCCTTTAGATGATCAGAGATGTGGTTTGGGTCTAGAGCAATAGTGTGTAGAAACCTGTGACCCTCAGGAGAATCAAGGAAAAAGGGCTCATGTCCGGATTCGTAGAAGTGGGGGCGGCTATCTAAATGGGAACACTCCAGAATGACATTGATGGACTGGGGTGTGATTACTATGTGCTTTCCATACACATAGCTCGTTATGGTAGAGAAGTCGGAAGAAAAACTCAAATTTGCATAAAACATTCTAATAGCTTCAGGGTAATAGAAGGATTCAACATTAAACAGTTCCAATAACCCGAGATCCTTCAGGGGTTCAACAATATTCAAACCAGCGAAATCATCAAGGTCAATACCACGACTTGGAATCAGATTTTTATGCTTAAAGTCGTCATGATACCTTGTTTCAGAGGCTTGAGTGGAAAAGAAGAAAGACGGCCACTGATTTGCACGAGGAATCTCTCGTGGCTGACGAGCTGAAATTACGGCCTTCTTCTTGGCCGGTGCTAGAACTGCGCGAGACGATGAAGCCATTTGATTGATGTGAAAGGGAAAAACAAGAAGAAATTTAACGAATGGAGAGAAAACTGGTAGGGCAGGGGCTTTTTGGAAGAGCGCGAAAAGATAAAGCGTCTTTGAAACAGAAGAGTTTAAAAACTTTAGGGCTTCGCCCGACTAAAAAAGACAAACGTGGAAGTAGATATCGCCCGATGGGTGATACGTGTCACCAGATTAAAAAAGAAAATATGTCTGCCGATACATATAAGTGGATACACATCTTCCGATGCTAATTGAAAGAACTACTTCTACCGATGAATAGTGAAGGAGCGGACAATGTAAACACCAAAGACAGAGAAAGAAGAAAAGAGCCTTAACTTTTCTCACACTTAATAAGGCCTAATCTTATTCTGATATTACAGAAGGTTTTCTCATCCAAAGGTTTTGTAAAGATATCAGCCAATTGATCTACAGAATTGACAAATTCTAAAGAAATATCACCTCTTTGAACATGATCTCAGATGAAGTGATATCTAACATCGATATGCTTAGTTCTTGAATGTTGGATTGGATTTTTGGAAATGTTTATAGCACTGGTGTTATCACATCGAATAGGAATCCTATCATAGAACAAATTATAATCTTCTAGAGTTTGTTTCATCCAAAGCATTTGTGCACAACAACTGCCAGCAGCAATATATTCACTCCCAGCAGCAATATATTCACTCTCAGTAGTTGATAATGGAACAGAATTCTGTTTCTTAGAGTACCAAGACACTAGAGATTCTCCTAAAAACTGACAAGTGCCACTGATGCTTTTCCTATCAACTAGACTACCAGCATAATCAGAATCAGAGTATCCAACCAGATCAAAAGAAGTGCCCTTCGAATACCATAATCCTAAGTCATAAGTCCCACTCAAATAATTGAAAATTCTCTTGACAGCAGATAAATGAGACTCCTTAGGGGCAGCTTGAAATATAGCACAGAGACAAATACTAAAGAGAATATCTGGCCTACTAGCAGTCAGATATAACAATGAACCAATCATACCACAAAATTTTTTAATATCCACATTTATTCCATTTTCATATTTGTCCAATTTGGTTGTGGTACTCATGGGAGTTCTAGAGGATTTAACAGATTCTAAACCAAATTTTTTTAGGAGCTCCTTAATGTATTTTTCTTGACAGAAGAAAATGCCATCAGGAGATTGACTGATCTGGAATCCTAAGAAGAATTTTAACTCCCCCATCATACTCATTTCAAATTCACTTTGCATGAGGGAGGAAAATTCCTTACACAGAGTGACATTAGTTGATCTAAAAATAATGTCATCGACATAGATTTGAACTAACAGAATATTTTCATCATTTTGCATGGTAAATAGAGTTGAATCAGTGTTACCCTTTTTGAAATTCCTCTCCTCAAGAAAATTCTTCAATCTATCATATCAAGCTCTAGGAGCCTGCTTAAGACCATAAAGAGCTTTTCTTAGTTTGTATACATGGTCGGGTTTATCAAAGGCTTTAAAACCTATGGGTTGCTCAACATAAACTTCTTCAGTGATGCAACCATTTAAGAATGCACTTTTTACATCGATTTGAAAGAGTGTGAAGTTCTTGTAGCAGGTAAAAGCTAAAAGCATTCTGATTGACTCTAATCTAGCTACATTGTCAAAGGATTCCTCAAAGTCAATACCTTCTTCTTGAGAGTATCCTTTGGCAACTAGCCTAGCCTTATTTCTTACAACAATCTCATTTTCATTCAATTTATTCTTGTAAACCCATTTAGTTCCAATAATTGGATGATCCTTAGGCCGTGGAACAAGTTCCCATACCTTGCTCCTTTCAAATTGATTTAGCTCCTCTTGCATAGCCAAAATCCAATTATCATCATTCTCGGCCTCTTCAAATTTCTTAGGCTCTACTTGAGAAATGAATGCCACATTGGCACAGAGATTCCTAAGAGAGGATCTAGTCTTTACATCTAAGGAAGGATCACCTAAGACTTCATCTAAAGGATGATCTTTGACATATTTCCAATCCCTAGATAGAGCAGGAATTTCATCCTTGACAGGAACAATATCTAGAGAACTTGAGGAAGTTTCTAGGGATTTTCTTGTTTGAAGGATATCTGTAGGCTTATCCAAGGAAAGAGATTCTATATGCTTTTCTAAAGAGTCATCCTCATCCACATTGATTGTGAGTTGAGGGGACTCATCAAAGTTGACATGAACGAATTCCTCTACAACCAGAGTTTTCCTATTGAACATCTTATATGCTTTACTGGAAAGAAAATAACCCACAAAAATTCCAAGATCCGATTTGGAATCGAATTTTCCTAAGTTATCCTTAGTGTTCAGAATGAAGCACTTACAACCAAAGACTTTAAAATATTTGACAGAAGGGGTTTTACCATTCCAAAGCTCATAAGGGGTTTTCTCAAGAATAGGTCTTATAAAGACCCTATTGAGCACATAGCAAGTTGTAGAAACAACTTCTGCCCAGAAATACTTTGGCAGGGAGTTCTCATTAAGCATGGTACTAGCAAGCTTTTGGAGAGACCTATTTTTCCTCTCAACAACACCATTTTGTTGAGGGGTTCTAGGAGAAGAAAAGTTGTGCTCAATTCCATATTTGAGACACAAGAGTTTAAATTTTTAATTTTTGAATTCTCCACCATGATCACTACGAATAGCAACAATGGTAAGTTCCTTTTCATTTTGAACTCTTTTCCTAAAGCTAAAAAAGGTATCAAAGGTCTCATCCTTTGACTTCAGAAAGAACACCCAAGTAAATTTAGAGAAGTCGTCAACAATGACAAAAGCATAGAATTTACCTTCTAGACTGGCTACATTAGAAAGACCGAAGAGGTCCATGTGAAGAAGTTGGAGAGGTTTGGCAGTGGAGACTGCATTCTTAGATGCAAAGGAAGATTTGATCTGCTTGCCCATTTGACAAGCTTCACAGACCTTATCTTTCTCAAAGGATATTTTAGGGATCCCTCTAACTAAATTATCCTTAGTAATCTTAGCTAAGGTATCCATCCCTACGTGTCCTAATCTACTATGCCAAGTCCAGCAATCAATAGAAGAATTTGCAGCAAAACATTTTTCATCATTACAAGCAATATTATCTAAGTCAATGATATAAATATTTTCTTTCCAATAACCAGTAAACAGAATCTTGCTATTTGAAGTATCCTTAATTATGCAGGAATTTGATTTAAAAGTCACTTTATAGCCTTTATCACATAACTGGCTAATACTAAGCAAATTATGCTTCAATCCTTCAACTAGTAACACATTTTCAATAATGGGATTAAAGCTGTTACCTATATTGCCGATGCCAACAATTTTGTCCTTTTGATTTCCACCGAAAGTAACACTACCCTTCTTCTTGTTGACAACAGCAAACTTGGTTGAGTCTCCCGTCATATGCCTTGAGCATCCACTGTCAAGGTACCATTGGTTCTTTCCGGGAGAACAAACAACCTGCAAAACAGTGATCAAATCGTCTTCTTAGGTACCCAAAATTTTTGGGTCCTAGTGTTAGTTTTGGTTCCTTTAGGAACCCATTGCAACTTGCTACCTGGTTTCTTACTAAACTTTAAAAGACACTCATATGACTTATGTCCTTTTTCATTACAAGCATAGCAGGTAGTTTGTTTAACAAAAAAAATTCTTATAAGTTTTCTTTTTACTGAACCTGTCATACCCTAAGCTAGTTTTATCAAAAGTCATCCTTTGGCTATTTAATAGCATGTTCAAATGCTTACTGCCATTAGTGAAATTCAGAACAAGTTTATTTAAAGTCTCATTTTTCTTTTTAAGTTCAGTAACTTCTTTTTCATGCTGACTGTATTCACTTGCATGCTTTTCAATCAGACTAACATTTTCCTTTTTCAACAGATTATATTTAGTCTTAAGCATACCAAATTGCTTAACTAAATCATTAAAAGCATCAACCATATCACCATCATCATCAGATTCACTATCACTTGAAGAAATACTAACCTCATTTTCGTGTGCCATGAAGCACAAGTTTGCTACTTCCTCATCTTCTGAAGAAGAGGTGTCACTTTCACTGTCATCCCATGTGGCCTTCATTGCCCTCTTCTTGAATTTCTTGGGGCCTTTCTTTGCTTGGGGACAGTCGAGCCTTCATGTGACCCGGCTTTCCACACTCGAAACAGGTGATTTCCTTTTCTCTTTGGGACTTTTCACCTTTTGGAAATCTTTTTCCTTGCATCTTCTTCCGTTGGAGGAATTTGCTGAATCTCCTAGTGATAAGAGCAATGTCCTCATCATCTTCTTCTTCTTCTTCCTCAGGAACTTCATGTTTGCTTGAGGAGGCTTTCAGAGCAATGTCCTTTTTCTTTGTGACTTCTTTCTCCTTAAGATCCTCCTTTTCGTTTGCCCTCATTGTGATCTCATGCGTCATGAGAGATCCAATGAGCTCCTCAAGCTTTAGGACTTTGAGGTCCTTTGCTTCCTGAATTGCAGTCACCTTCGGCTGCCAACTTCTTGGAAGACATCTAAGAATCTTCCTGACCTGTTCTTCACAAGAATATGATTTGCCAAGAGCTTTTAGGCCATTGGTTATGTTAGTAAATCTTGTAAACATAGAAGAGACAGATTCATCTTTAGGCATAGAAAATAGCTCATACTCGTGTACAAGCATATTCAGTTTGCTCTCTTTCACCTGATTTGTGCCCTCGTGTGTGACCTCTAATAGGCGCCAAATCTCTTGGGCGCTCTCACACCCTTGTACTCTATTAAATTCATCTCTATTTAGAGCACAGTACAGGGTGTTTATTGCCTTGGCATTTAGGCTCAAGTTCTTTTTGTCTGTATCATTTAGTTCGTGTGATGCTTTGGGAATCCTAACACCATTCTCTGTTTTAACAGCTATGTATGGACCACTTTCTATAATATTCCATAATTCATAGTCCATAGCTTGAACAAATATTCTCATTCTAGACTTCCAGTATACATAATCATTACCATCAAAGAACGGAGGTCTAGTGGTAGACTGGCCTTCTACTTGTGTAGAGTTTGTGTTGAATGCCATTTTAGCTATATCAAAGTATGACAATATTTTCTAGATAGCAGCTTAGATAATATTTAACCTCGCTCTGATACCAATTGTAGGATCGAGATTGTCTAAGAGGAGGGTGAATTAGACTTTTAAACTTAATTTATTAATCTAATTGATTTTTCTCTTGTCTTAAACTTCTAAGTTAACAGTAAACAACCAAATAAAATAGAGTGAGAGAGAGAGAAATTAACACAAGGATTTTTAACGTGGTTCGGCTAAACTTGCCTACGTCCACGTTCCAAGGCTCCCCCTTGAAGATTCTTAACCTTCTCCTCACGAGAAAACAAGATCGAACTTTCCGGGCGTCGATCCATAGCCTTACACATATCTGGATTGTTCTTCATAGGCGACAATCCACTGCCTTTTACAGACTTGTAAGTTTGTAAATTTTTGCACAAACTACACTCTCTCAAAGATAAAAATCTCAAGTTACAGAATCGAGAGGTGTAGAAGAAAATACAGAGTATTCAAAATTTCACTCGTAAGGGCTCAATAGTGATTTTCGCAAACGTTGTTTCTTTGAGCTATCGCCTTGGCTTAAATACTCTGTCTTCAATCGGCTGTTGATCTTCAATGCTCCTTATCCGAATATGGAAATTTTATTACCGTTGGAGCAGCATCCGTACAAAGTAGCTAGCCGTTGCTCTCTAGGATTTCTATTCGCTCGTCGCCATTAATGCTCTGGAGTTTAAGTTCTGGACGACGTTACTGTAGTTTCGCAGTTTATTTAAATTCTGGCGGAAGATACTGTACACCGGATGATGTTGCCTTTGAAATGCTTGAACCACCATCGGTAGATGTAGCTTTATAATGTTGAACCGTCATCGGTATATGTTGCTTTATAAAGGTGAACCGCCATCGGTATATGTTGCTTTATAAAGGTGAACCGCCATCGGTATATGTTGCTTTAAAAAGCTGAACCGCCATCGGTACAAGTAGGCTTTGAGAGTCTGCCAGCAATGGATGTAGTTCTTGTCGTCTAGCTAGCGGCAGAGGTACTCTTTGGAAGACTTGAAACGCCAGCGGTATATGAAGCTTTGTTTTGTCGTTTAGCTGACGGATGATGTACTCTTTAAAATACTTCGCCTCTTTGACCGACTTCGATTTTCTCGTTTAGCAATCGGATGATGTAGCTCTTTGAACGATTCTGCTTTTGTCGTTTAGCGATCGGTGTATATCTACTTTTGACAAATCATCGGTAGATAAAGAACTTTGTCCATCAGTTTTCAGCCCTGTTTTACTATTCAGCCCTAAACACTTAACCACATTTGTTAGACTACTAAAATACCATTTTCAAGGGCATTTCCAACCGATTAATCTCATATATATAATTCATTATTCTCATATATTAAACATAATCAAATTACATTTCTTAACTTATAAATACATCATCAAAAACATATTTAGACTTAAACACTATTTAAGTCAACACCTTTTTCCAGTAAAAACATGTTTTCAATAGCAGAATTGACAGGGTTACCTTTGTTACCAAAGTCAACGATTTTACCCTTTTGGTTTTCATCAAGAGTGACATTTCCTTTCTTCTTGTTGACAACAACAAACTTAATTGAGTCTTCCGTCATTTGTCTCGAACAACAAAAGCGAGATACCGTTTATTTTCCCTAGGAGAGCAGTCAACCTGCAAAATGGAAATCAAGTGTTCTTCTTTGGTACCCAAATCTTTTGGGTCCTAGAGTTAGTTTTGGTTCCTTTAGGAACCCACTGTAATTTATTGCCTGATTTCTTATTTGTTTTCAAAGGACATTCATATGATTTATGTCCTATCTCATTACAAGCATGATAGGTAGTTGGTTTAACAAATAAGTTCTTACAAGCTTTCCTTTTATTGAACTTATCATAACCTAGACCTGCTTTATCATGAGTAGCTCTCTGATTTCCTATCAGCAAGGTTAAGTTCTTGGTACCATTTGTGAACCAAAGAACAAGATTATTCAGTTTTTCATTTCTACACTTAAGGTCCATTATTTCCTTTTTCATGCAGATTATATTTCTTAGCATGCTCATCGATCAAGTTTGCATTTTCTTTCTTCTTTCACATGGACGATTGTCTGTGGACTTAAAAACACTTAACCAAAAATTCATTAAAAAACTTAATACCCTTTACAAAGGGCATTTCCAGAAAAACACAAATAACATAATAATTCATTTATTTAGTTCAAATTGAATTACACTTATCAGATCACAATTTCATATTAAACTTAATCATAAAAAACATAATTACTTAAAACGTATTTTAAGCTAACAGTATGAAGCGGCTTCTGAAAAATTAGCAGAGAATGATAGCTTTTTCTTGCATAAAATGAGAGTGGAAAGTGCTCATACATTTGAAGATTGGTCATACATTCGAGAATATATTAAATTCTTAGAGACATTTCATACTATGATACTTCATGTTTCTGCTTCTTTGCATATTGTATCGAATATGTACGTAGGTGAAGTTAGCAATTCGAAGATTGTTATTGAGAAATATGGTAACATCGATAATATAACGTTAATAAGAATGACCAATGAGATGCATAAGAAATTTGATAAATATTTGGGATCTTTTGAAAAAATAAACATACTTGCATATGTTGCTTTTGTTCTTGATTCAAGTTGTAAAACAAAATTTTTACGGCATTGTTTAGCCATTTTATTTGGAAGTGATAGAGCTGCACAATACTTAAAGCAGATAGAGGATGTAATTGAAAAGTTGTATACCGAATATAAAGGTAATACAACCAGTGAAGACTAGACTCAAAGTAGCAGTAATAGTCAACAAAAGTCTCCAAAGTAAATGAGTTTTTTGGCGCAAGCTCGTTCAAGTGCAGTGTAATCTATGTTTTATGGTTCTGACAATTCTTCTGAAATAAGTGATGAAACTAATATGTCAGATTGATCTATATTTGTCTGAGAAGTTAGAGATTTTTTCAGATAGTTCTGACATATTATTTTGGTGGAAGAGGAACTTCGAGAAGTATAAAATTTTGAGTGCAATTGTGAAAGATATATATTGATCATTTCAATTTCTACGGCGGCGTTAGAATCTGCTTTTAGTTGTGGTGGTCGTGTTCTTGATGTCTTTTGCAATTCTCTAAGGCCCCAAAGTGTTGAAGCTTTTATATGCTACAAAAGTTGGCTCAAAACATTCAATGCTTCAAAATTTCTACAAACATTAATGATCATTTCAAAGATAGTACTATCACAACTATAGAAGAAAGTTCGAACATTTTAATTTTTATTTGTTTTATATGTTTATCTCTAAATTAAGAATTAACTAATGTCTTCAATATTTTTATTTTGCAGATTTCGTTGACCCTACCGATGAAAATTATTTCAAAGATGACTCATTTTTTTTTATATGGTTGCAATTATTGACTAATAATTTGATTTCAATGTTTATCTCTAATGGTTTGGAATTAATTTCTTATATTTCATTATAATGTTTCGTAGTTGAATTTAGTTTGTATGTTGCATACTTTAATTTATTTAGGATGTTGAATTTAATTTCTTACATTTCATTTTAATGTTTTATAGTTGGATTTAGTTTGTATGTTACATAGTTGGATTTATTTTAGATGTTTAATTTAACTTCTTAGATTTCATTTTAATATTTGATAATTAGATTTAGTTTGTATGTTATATATATAGTTGGATTTCTTTTTGGATGTTGAATTTAGTTTCTTAGATTTTATTTTAATGTTTGATAGTTGGATTTAGTTTGTATGTTATATGGTTGTATTTATTTTGGATGTTGAATTTAACTTCTTAGATCTCATTTTAATTTTAGAGTAGCATCTCTATCTTTTTTTTTTGTGAAATATAGTTTTAATGTATATGAATTTTTATTTAGTTTTAATGTCTTTTAATAAAATAGAATTTTTGATAGTTTGAGGTGAAATTTTTTAATATTAAAAAAAAAAACAGAATGTTGGTAATATTATGTGAAAAAATTTAATGTTAAAAAAAAAAAAAGCATTGGTGGAAGGAATCGGAACCAGACCAAAATTTTCGGCCCGGTCTCGATCCCTCCCAGGACTGGTTCCGGGATTCGAAAAAAATCCCGAAACATATGTCCGATTTAGGTTCGGGCTCGGAACCAAATCGACCAGGACTGCGCCCACCCCTACCCAAAACCATGAACCGAATCGAGTGTCGCGATTCTACTTTATCTAAAACAAGATGTGATTCCTATAAGGAGGGTGGGTAGCAGATCAAACTACTGTTTGGTGTGTGCCCTGAGAAGCTATTTAACTCTTGTCAAAATGATCCAAATTCCATAGACAGATTTAAGGGGAATTGGACCTTGAACTAAATAATGATTAAAATACTAATTAGTTCATTTCTTGTTCAGGGTAATCTTGGGTCATTTCTGAACATATTTTTAATTAGCAAATTGATGTGCAGAGTTGTTTTAAAATGTCTCAAGTATCATCTCCCCGACTTGTAGATGGACCCACAGATCTACCCCATTCAGACTTGATTTGAACTTCCAATAACCACAGAGAGCCGTGACACCACAGTTTAGAGCTGTAATCCCGGTGATAAAAGGCTTTTTATTATATAAATCTGGGCAATTATGGATCAAATCTGAAGGCTCAAATTGGGAGCCCAGTCCAGCCTACACATACGAAAGAAAATGGGCAAATTACTCGATCATCAAAGCTATTGACTTAATCGCAATATAAACTTTGTCCTAGCTTCGGTGTATATTAACGTGATAACCATAATTCTTGTTATTGTGAAATGTCATGGTCACGCAGTCACTGTCACCCGCGGATTATTCTATCAAACCCCTTCTTCCTAGGGACCCGGACGCCGCTCTCAACCTCCATTGCCAATTTACCTCCATAAACACGAAGCTCAAATGTCATTACAGCTACTCTCTCACTCTCTCTCGCCAAATGGGCCAGCTGGAAACTATGGTTCCTCTCTCTACACTCGTTTTCTTTCTGTTCACTCTCCTCTCCGGCACCGCCGCCGACGACGCCGCTGTGATGGCAAAGTTAGCGGCGGCTCTCTCCCCCACACCAAGTACCTGGAAGTCGACTGCCAACAACGCCTTCTGCGACTGGCAAGGCGTCGGTTGCGACTCGAATCGCGTGACCTCCATTAATTTAGCTTCCATGTCTCTCTCCGGCACTCTTCCTTCCGATTTCAATTCCCTCTCTCAGCTCTCCTCCCTCTCTCTCCAACGCAATTTCCTTTCTGGTCCCTTACCCTCTTTCGCCAACCTCTCCTTCCTCCAAAATGTCTTCCTCGATTCAAACAATTTCGCCTCTGTCCCTCCCGATTTTTTTAGTGGACTTACCAGCTTGCAGACCTTGAGCTTGAGTCAAAATATGAATCTCAAACCGTGGTCCATTCCGACTGAATTAACGCAGTCGTCTAGTTTGGTCAGTTTTTCAGCTGCAAATGCGAGTATTGTTGGATCTTTGCCGGATTTCTTCGATTCGTTTCAGAGCTTACAGAATCTTCGTCTGTCCTACAATAATATTACTGGTTCTTTGCCTCCTTCTTTGGGAAAATCGGGAATTCAGAACCTGTGGCTCAACAATCAAGAACTCGGACTATCGGGAAGCATCGAGGTTTTGTCAACCATGACTGAATTATACCAAGCGTGGCTCCATGGGAATCAGTTCACCGGACAAATTCCCGACCTTTCTAAATGCCAGAATTTGTTTGATCTTCAGCTCCGCGACAACAAATTTACTGGCATTGTGCCAGCGTCTCTGATGGAGCTCCCGAATTTGAAGAACGTTTCGTTGGCTAACAATAGGTTGCAAGGGCCTCTGCCGGTGTTTGGTTCCAAAACCAATGTAACCTTCGGTGGTATCAACAGATTTTGCAGAACCACACCAGGGGATTGTAATCCTCAAGTTACCGTATTGCTCTCTGTTGCAGAGGCTTTCGGCTATCCCTTTTCTCTGGCCGATTCTTGGAAAGAGAACGATGCTTGTCAAAATTGGCGCTTCGTTCAATGTTCAAATGGAGATGTCATCATATTAAATTTTGCGAAACAGGGTTTTAGCGGTACGATCTCCACGGCATTCGCTAATTTAACTTCACTGCAGAGTTTGTTACTGAACGATAACAATCTCACGGGTCCCATACCGGATATCTTGACAACGTTGACTCAGCTTAAAGTTCTTGACGTTTCTAACAACAATCTTAGTGGCCCGATTCCAAAATTTGTAGCGACGGTGAAGCTAACTACAAGCGGTAATAATTTACTAGGGACAACTTTGAGCCCTGGAAGCGGAGGAAATGGTGGAAACGGAGGGGGTTCACCTGGCACAGATGCTACCTCCTCAAATGGAGTTTCATCTGGATCTTCAAAAAATAAAGTTTCACCAGGTATAATCGCTGGCGTAGTTAGCGCTGTTGTATTATTTGTTGTGGTCTTGTTGTTCGTGATATTCAAATTTTACGCAAATAGCAAACGTACAAAAGAAAAGAATAGTAACTCCATCAATGGTGGGAAAGCAATGAAGAGTGATGTAGGCACTAGTGTTATTGGCTATTCTGGCTTACCGAGTGAAATACAAAGCCAGAGCAGCGGCGACAAGAACGACTTTAATGTCTCTGAAGGTGGGAATGTCGCAATCTCGATCCAAGTTTTGCGGCAAGTGACGAACAATTTCAGTGAGGATAATGTTCTGGGTAGAGGCGGATTTGGTGTTGTCTATAAAGGAGAATTACACGACGGGACCAACATAGCTGTGAAGAGAATGCAATTTGGGGCAATGGGGACCAAAGGAATGAAAGAATTCGAAGCAGAAATTGCAGTTCTTACAAAAGTCAGACACAGGCATTTAGTGGCTCTTCTCGGTTACTGCATCAATGGAGGTGAGAGGCTATTGGTATATGAATATATGCCTCAGGGAACTTTAACACAACACTTGTTCGATTGGCGGGAGTGTAAACTCTCTCCCCTTACTTGGAAGCAGAGAGTTACAATTGCATTGGATGTGGCTAGGGGAGTGGAATATCTGCACAGTTTAGCTCAGCAGAGTTTTATTCACAGAGATTTAAAACCTTTGAACATTCTTCTTGGTGATGACATGAGGGCAAAGGTTGCGGATTTTGGTTTGGTTAGAAATGCACCAGACGGGGGGAAATACTCAGTTGAAACTCGTCTGGCCGGGACATTTGGGTATCTCGCTCCTGAATATGCAGGTGAACGATTTTTATTTGATTATATCATGCTCATTTCTGTGTATATAATATGAATCAATTATGCATTATGGTATTTCAGATTATTTGAGACCTCTGATAGTTTTGCAGTTTGCTGCGTCCAAATTTATCGACTGAATCACTTGTATACGTTATTCACAGTCAGTTTAGCTTGAATACTAGTCTGATTTTGAATTCTGGCAAGCCTTTCCTGAAGTTCAACTGTTGATTTTCTTGGAGACCTTTTATGAACTAGTATTGTGCTGCTTATTTGGTCAATGCTTGTGAATTGCAATGCTGTTTTAATTGTGTGAAGTTTGTTGCTCATATTTGTTGGGGAAGTATATATGTTTCTCTACACTAATAAAGAAATTTATTCATTTCTTTTTGTAGCTACTGGAAGAGTTACGACAAAAGTCGATGTTTACGCATTTGGGGTAGTTTTAATGGAACTGATAACCGGCCGAAGAGCTCTAGATGATGCGATGCCGGACGAGACATCCCATTTGGTCACATGGTTCCGTAGAGTCCTCATCAACAAGGAGAACATTCCAAAGGCCATTGATCAAGCTCTTGACCCTGATGAAGAAACGATGGAAAGTATAAACAAGGTGGCTGAACTTGCAGGATATTGCACGGCTCGCGAGCCGTACCAGAGACCCGACATGGGGCATGCAGTGAGCATATTGAGCCCTCTCGTCGAGCTGTGGAAACCATCTTTCCATGAAGAGGAAGAGTCTTATGGGATAGACTTGAACTTGAGCCTTCCTCAAACGCTTAAAAAATGGCAGGCCAGTGAAGGGTCTTCTTCCACAACGTTTGTTAACGATGCGTCTTATTCCAACAGCCACTCGAGCATTCCCTCTAAACCTTCTGGATTTGCAGACTCCTTTGGCTCCTCTGATTGCAGGTGAAAGGCAGAAGGTAAAATTAAAAATGGTGGATAACAAAAAACGAAATTTGTATTTTAGCTCTCTGGCATTTGTTTGTTCTTGTTTGGCTGTCTGATTCTTTCATATCTTACACATCAGAATCAGAAAACAAAAAACACAACACGAAAGTGTGTATAATGTTATCATACTATTACATGGAATGTTTCTCTTGTCTTTGTTGGGTGTTGTTAATGTTTGCTTGAATTTTTAAGAAATATGAACAGCCAGGCGGCAACCAGACGGCAAAAATAAACACTGTCCAGGCACCAGTATGCTTGTATCGCAGACGAACATCTGTAAGTTGATTTAAAATATTGTTTTTGACTGAATTAAAAGTTGGAAATTAGCTGTCCGTCATTTTGTATCGGTAGAGAAGACAATCATCTGAGACTCCTTTTTTGCCTCTTTATTTGGAGAACGTGAGACTTGGACGCCAAATCTGTTTGGTCAGATTCGATGGCAACGTGTTTACAGTGAAGAATTAAAAGCTTTAAATATGTGAACCAAAACCTGTACTTATTTAATTTACACTTGTCTTATATATTAGTTATGTTTCAGAAGATTTCAACTCCATTTAATATATATATATTCAATCCCGTGGAAGATATTTCTTACTGTTCTTGTTTTGTTTCTAGTTGGCAGTTCGGTGTGAGTCGAATCTAGAAGCCGACCGGATTAAGTTGTGCCCACCTGATATAAGAATTGGGTAAGAAAATTAATTAATAATTTGACATGGAAACCATGAACATTGATCATGCCAAAAAGGTGGGTGGAGAGGCGTGCTAATTGTAGGCATCCTGTGTTGAAAATTAATAAAACAACAAACCGTGTCTTGAAAAAACAATCAATATTGGTCGGCCATAATGTCAATTGGCAATCATCGCGTCACGTGTATTGCTTGGTTCATCTTCGTGGCCCCCCCATAACCCTCCTAAACTAGCGAGGCCTATAATCTATGTTGATATAATTATGCGACATCAACGGCGCGATCATCCCCTCCGCCCATTTGCTTTTGTTACGTGAAAAATCTTAAAATTTAATTCAATTTTGAAGCGCTAATAGAGTTTTTATCCTCTATAGTTTTCACTTTTAGATTGATTTAGCTCCCTTGAACATATAAATAGCTCGGCTAAAATGTTATATTTATATTTCGACCATTGATTTTAAAATACGAAGATGAATAAGTGACCAGAACTCTCAAATTCTAGTTGAAAAGGCTCATATCTGACGAAATGGACCGGGTGCAATTGACACACTCGTAATGTCGAGGCATGCCTAATGCGCTATCCATGTTGTGTCTTGATCAATGTACAATATGGGCGTCGACCCATACTTCATAGACTGGGCTTCAATTCACATTTTACCCGGCCCAATTCCAAAATCATATAATCCAATCGTAATATTTTTTTTTATATTGGGCTTTGAATTCGAAATTTTATTATCATGTTCCGCATGATTTCATATTAATTATTCTATTCCCAAAGAGCATTTTTGTATTTTAATTTATTAAACGTGTTGTTTGATTTCTGCCTTATCTCTAGCTTTGTTTTCACAAAAATGGGAGCAAAGTTGACTCAAATGTGTAAATGGGTTGGTAGGAACACATTAAATATAATCATTGTTAGCTTGGTCGGTTGGATTGATGATTTTACATCAATGTCTTAATTTAGATGTTAACTAAGCATTGATTTTATTGAAGAGAAATTAGGGTTTATGTTGATTTTTATTGTGCTTAATATTAGATTTTATTTTACTTGTGCTAATTTTTTTCAGAGCAACGAGCAAAACTAATTACTGATTAGGCAAGATCTCTTTCAAAACAAACATAGATCAGCAGGTCTAATCAATGCTACTCACTGCTGTCGTGCTTTGTTGGATAAACCGCACAATGTCGTTTGACGTTGTCTTCTGTTGTTTGCTTGATCTCCTGCGGACTCTTCAACATCCCGCCCACTTTTCCCGCTGACCACTTTCTCCTCACTCTCTCTTTCTTCCTCTTTCGCGGTCGATCGATCGTATTCTGTAGCTATGCTCGGAGGTCTGACGAATTCTGCTTCGCTTTCTTCTTCCTCTTTTGCTTCGGTGAATCAGAAGAAGAAGCTGATTCTCCCCTTTTCATCTAGCATCATATGGAGCTCTTCTGGTGATGCCCATGCTCTAAATTTCCACTTCCTTCGCCGTAATTTCGCCCGTAAATGGACTGGAAGCAGAGGACGATCTTCCACTAGCCGTGTCTCTCCCGTCTTTTGTCAGTCAACGGTAATTTCGAACACCCTTTTTTATTTTCGAGTGTTTTTAACTGACGTTTCACTTTAATCTTTAAATTATTAAAATTACTGTCAAGTTTTAAGATGATTTCTTATTCAGTTTTTTTTCCATGGTATTGGTATCTCGTAGATCTTTGTTATTTGTAATTCTTAGAAATTGAATGAGCGATGATCTGCAATGGGTGCAAACTAATAGGCATATCAAACTGGTGAGGGCATATTTTAGGCTGCGAGTTTCACTAATTCGTTGGCCTTTCATGTAATCTAGTTTTTTTAATCAAGCGTATCTTTCATTGATTCAAATAGCTTAATTCTAATCAGATTGGATTTTATTAGATTAGCCTTTTTTTTTTTTTTTCCTTTCTAGATGTTATTGCTGTTTGAATATTTAATGTTAGGATCTTGTCATTCTCATCTGTTTCCTTATTTTGGCCTTGGATGAGCTGGTGAGTTAGGAATTTCAGTTGTTCTTCAGCCTCCATTCATATGCTATAAATCATTAAACAAAGGTGAATGAAGAATAATATAATCACGATTCAAAAGTTATCTCGATAATCATCAACAACATTGCAAATGTGGGCGTACCCATTATGGAGATTACCATGCTACTGATCATTTGTTGGAAAATGCTAAAATGTATTATTCTTCTTAAGTGTGATAGGTTCCATCATAAGGTGGTAGTTCTCCGTTTAACTTTGATTTGAAAATTTGTAAATTTCATTTAATCATCAGTACAACTTTATGATTTAGTTTATTCTAATTGATTCCCTTTCTAATTTTTTTTTTTGTTTTTTCTTGATTACATATGATATGTTTATCTTTTAATCTTCATTGCTTACAACAAATGCTTCCCTGAATAACTTTTTGATTCCTCTTTGTTTTCAAAATATGTTTTAGACAGAGGAAATACAGTTAAGAAAGTGCTCGCCTTTTTTGGAAAGTTCATCTCTATCGTATGATGATGCCACGGTCTCTGATGAGTGGCAAGCGGTCCCAGACATTTGGAGGTATTCATCAGAAAAGTATGGCGATCGGGTGGCCCTCGTGGATCCATACCATGATCCTCCTACAAATATGACTTACAAACAGGTTATATATCATAGCTATATTTCTACTAAAGACAATGTCCTGTATTAATTAGTTTGTTAATATTTATGATGAATAACTCCATTTCAGTGTCGTAGTATTTTTGACCTACTCTGATGAATTTCCATTATTATGCCTCCTTTTTTTGTTGTTATTTTAATGTATGAGTTTGAATAAATGCGGGACTTATCCAAGAAAGGCCTTCTAGATTTCCATGAAGATGGTATTAAATCAGGTTAATGTATTAGTGCATGCTCATTGCCTTTCTGAGTCAGCAATCAATGAACTGCAAATAGCTTTCTGTCTTGGATTAAAAAGAACTACGAATTCTATTTTAGATTTAATACATCTGGCTCGAAAGTAGTAAGAGCAGTAACTGCATATCAATCATGATTTACTATTTATGCAAAATGGGGAGAGTTGCATTGATTTATATTTCAGCCTTTTCTACTTTATATTTCTTTTTATTTGACATTATTTCAATATCTATTTATTTCTTGAAAGTGCAGTTAGAGCAGGAAATTTTGGAGTTTTCTGAAGGCTTGAGAGTCCTTGGAGTAAAACCAAATGAAAAAGTAGCTCTTTTTGCTGACAATTCTTGTCGGTGGCTTGTTGCAGATCAGGGTATTTCCTGTTTATAGTTTCTGAACTTCAGCTTCATTTGAGTAAATAGGACTACAAAAAAGAGCTTTTTTTTTTTTAATCTGAAGAAAAACATATATTTCCTGTTTTCACTCAAAGAGTTCAAACAATAAATCCAACCTTCATTTGATCCTAGGTATTATGGCAACTGGAGCAATCAATGTTGTAAGAGGTTCGAGGTCGTCAACTGATGAGCTGTTGCAAATATACAATCATTCAGAAAGGTTCAGGATAAGAGTCTTGTTGTTTTGATTCACATCCTCCTGTTTATTTTAATTCTTGATTGATTTGCTTGACTATGTCTCTTTGAAGTACAGTGACATTCTTTGAAGACTTTCTTTTTTTATTTGGTGTCATTTTTAAAGCGCTATATATAATGTCACACTATTGGTCAATCTATGTTTCCAGTAAAACTAGCCCCTTCTCAGAATTGGCTCCTTAACATTTGTATTAAAACACCTAGCTTGGATGGAAGGATATTGTTTCATATGCTGATCTGGATATTGAATCTTTCAATGGGCATTTATTTGTTTTTCTTCATATCTCATTTGCCGCTTACATTTTATGTTATCATAAACTTTATATTTATATATTTGAATACTTGGATTGCCTTTGATTCTTTAAATTCCATGTTTACATTCTTATCGCCCGGTGCTAATGTTGGCATTTGATCAAACCTTATGACAGCATTGCGTTAGCAGTGGACAGTCCTGAATTGTTCAACCGGATTGCGGAAAGATTCTTTTCAGAGGCTTCCCCTAAATTTATCATTCTTCTATGGGGGGAAAAATCATCCCTGGCTGGGGAACCGGTGAAGGGTATCCCAGTTTTTGGTTACAATGAAATCATTGGTTTAGGACAAGAGAGTCGTAAAACTATGTTTGATTCTCATGATGCTAGTGAGTCAATTCGCTACTCTTTTACCCACTTTTGTCTTGTTTTCTCTAATCATTATCCAATCTCAATAAACTTCAGTTTTGGACACCAAATTTATGTTCTATAAGAGGTTCTCATCAAATTTCAAGAATTTTTGCTCATGAGTTTCATGAAATTGCATAAATAATGCTTTGAAGTGTTGGATCAGATGAACTTAAGCTGTCAAAAAAATCTACGTCAAAATATCTTAGTTGCTCAAGTATTATTGATTTCCAGAGTTAAATTATTTCATTAATTAATCTCATTACAGGACAGCAGTATGTATATGAAGCCATTAGCTCTGATGATATTGCTACCCTCGTTTATACTAGTGGAACCACGGGCAACCCAAAAGGTGTCATGCTTACTCATCGGAATTTATTGCACCAGGTTGAGTATTTTTTTTACTATCTATCTGCTAACCGTGTTAGTGTTCAGCAATATATAATTCTTAATTTTTGTAAATTGTTTGATATAATTGGTTGATAAGAATTACCAAAGCTGTTTTATATATGTCAAAATTTTCCCAGATAAGGAACCTCTACGACATTGTACCTGCTGAACCTGGTGACAGATTTCTGAGTATGCTTCCACCATGGCATGCATATGAACGAGCTTGTGAGTATTTTACTCTTACATACGGGATCGAGCAAGTCTATACAACAGTGAAAAACTTGAAGGTTCATCACTTTCTCTTCCCGCGATTCCACTAATCAGGATTTGCTTAAGTTTTCATTTTAATGGAGTTTGCTTCTTCTGTTGTTTTTGTTAAAATTATGACATTACTCATTTTAACATGAATATTTTTTATTGTTAGGATGATCTGCGGCAGTATCAACCTCACTATCTGATTTCTGTTCCTTTGGTATATGAAACACTTTACAGGTACAACACTCTGGTAAATTATAATATTACTAAATATTTTACCGTTTGATAAAAATTTCCGTGCTTGTTGAAAATGACATAATTCTGTGTATTCTTTGTAGTGGAATTCAGAAACAGATAGCAACAAGCTCCTCTGCTCGTAGGCTTCTTGCACTTGCATTCATAAAGATCAGTTTAATGTACATGGAACTGAAGAGAATTTATGAGGTTTGAACATTGCGTTCTTGATGTCCTTTCTCGCTGGACTATTTTTTAAATATACTTTCATAACAATGATTATGAACCCAAAAAGAGAAAAAAAGAAAAAATATATTCATAATTTCCTCGGGCGATCGTACTTGGACACAGAGTTAGAGAGCTGAAGTGAATGTTGTATTTTCTTTAGCGGCCCATCCACAACTGGTTTTTCAGGGTACATATCTCAGTGCCAAACAGAAGCAACCCTCGTACATTTTTTCAACATGGGACTGCTTATGGGCAAGAATTGTTGCAACAATTTTGTTGCCAGTACATATGTTGGCCAAGAGACTTGTCTACAGTAAAATTCAGTCAGCTATAGGGATATGGAAGGTCTCTCTTCTAAATTTTTTTTGTTGGCTCTATTTTCATTCACGTGATAATGAGAATTAAACAGAGATTCCGTGTAACTCTTTAAGTCGATATGCTCGATGAAGTGAATATAGTCATAGAGACAAGAAGAGACTAACTTTCTTTGGAACACGCAGGCTGGCGTAAGTGGAGGTGGTAGTTTGCCTGCGCATGTTGACAGATTCTATGAGGTTCAATTTATAAAATATTTTAATAAATTTTTTTTTAAAAAAATTTTTTAAAAACTTTTTCTAATCTAAGTTTATATTTCTTTTAGGCAATTGGCATTAAAGTGCAGAATGGTTATGGCTTGACAGAGTCTTCTCCTGTTCTATCAGCTCGAAGACCTACTTGCAACGTAAGGGACATATGTCCATAATCTCCTGTTTCTACTCGGATTATATCAGTTCCTTGAATATTCTTTGGATGTTTGAACAAATCTCCTTTTCAATGTCGATCTATTTTGATTTAATAAATATTGTCCACCATTTGTCACGGCATTCGTAACTTTTTAGGATATTTGGTCTTTGTTTGTAAGTGTGCATCACAAAGATCGGAATGTCATATAACTGTGTTACAGATTTGATATTTTCAAGGTTCTTGGCTCCGTTGGGCATCCTATTCGCTACACTGAATTCCGAGTAGTAGATGTTGAAACTGGTGAAGTTCTCCCACATGGGTCGAAGGGCATTGTAGAAGCAAGAGGGCCTCAAGTGATGAAAGGTTATTACAAGGTATCATCAGTTTGCTTTTACCCAATACACTCATACATTGATGAGAATCCTGACTATGATTTCTATGTCGTTCAATGCTACACGTCAAAACATCGTATTTTTATTGATCAGATTTCTACTATCATCCGAGAGTATTTCATTGATTTGACTATATTTTGCAAATGTCGGTTCAGAATCCATCTGCTACGGAAAGAGTCTTAGATAGTGCTGGTTGGCTGAGCACTGGCGACATAGGCTGGATTGCTCCTCACCATTCAAGGGGTCGAAGTCGTCATTGTGGAGGCATCATTGTACTTGAAGGGCGGGCCAAAGATACAATAGTTCTCTCAACAGGTCTTACAGATGAGAAATTATTTACAGTAATGTGCTCATGAAATTGATTGTTAAAAATCTAGCTCATTTCTTGACCTTAGTTACTACTTTATGAACTAAAAAGGTGAAAATGTCGAGCCCGAAGAGCTTGAAGGAGCTGCCTTGAGAAGTAGCCTTATACAGCAGATTGTCGTTATTGGCCAGGTGAAGTTTTTGTTCGAGTAGTTGATTTGCTGTTTTGATTTGTTAAATTGCAGCTTTTTTGATCGCAGGATCAACGCCGACTCGGAGCGCTTATAGTTCCAAACAAGGAAGAAGCTATATTGGCAGCCAAAAAGTTGTCCATAATAGATAGCAGTTCCTCTGAGCTCAATAAAGAGTCACTCACTAGCCTTATATACAAGGAATTAAGAACATGGTAATCCAACTGGACTTCATCGAAATAGAGCTTTCATTCGGTTTATCAGGCTAATTCCTTACTTTTTCTCCAGGACGTCCGGCTTTTCATTTCAAATCGGGCCAATCCTGATAGTAGACGAGGCCTTCACGGTGAGATTTCTTTCAACCACACGCTATTTCTTCAACATTAATAATGGGTTCAAAAACTCATTTAATTCTAATTGTTATATTTCTTTCGAATCTCATTTTAAAATGTTTATCATACTTCCTGAGTGCAGATCGATAGCGGGTTAATGACTCCGACGATGAAAATAAGAAGAGACAAAGTTGTGAGTCTGTACAAGGAGCAAATAGATAATCTGTTCAAGTAGAGCCTTGAGTTGGGCAATGGCGGATTTAAATCCAGTAGAGATGAAGGCAGTTTAGACTGTCCAAGCTCTGCTGATAAACTGTATGATGAATTAATGAAGATAGAATTCAATAACCTGTAATAATTCATCTGGGTTTGGGCAAGAAATGCAAGCTCAACGCTGCTGCTTAAATGTAAGTTCTATCTTCTGGAAACACTCAAATCATTCACTGCAAATAGTTGCTGGACTGCATCTTCTGTTCTTTCTGCGTTATATTTTTCTTCTCTTTTTATTTATTTATTTATTATTATTAATTTATGTAACCTTTCAATAACTTTAAAATATTTTTCGTCTTTAAGAACTACCTTTACACTCAATTATCTATTTTGAAATGTCATTAGTTCACTAGTGGAGTATTTATCATGTATTATAAACTCTAATATTTTTCGGTGACGTTTTATCCTGTAATATTTTTCATGTAAATCTCGATATTGATGTTTTTATTTATTTATTAGTGTCTAATTATAATATTTTTATTTGTAAATATTTTTTTTCTTAATAAAATTGTGGGAGAAATATGATTATAATTCTTATAGTTTAGAAGTCGATTCAATTTAGTCCTTTAAAGTTTAAGTTTCTCGTAGTTTCACTTTTTGTTTTTAAATGCTACTTCAATTCATTTTTATCATTAAATTTAACATAAACAGTTGCGTAACAATTGTCGTATATGGACCGTATATTAATACAAGTCAAATAAATAAAATTGGAAAAAGATTTCCAATGCTGAACAATAAAGTATTTTCAATTCAATTAATAAATAGTTTTTTTTTGTTAATTCAAACACTTAACTATGCAGGGTAAACAAATTGACAGGCAAGAGTGGATAGTTTTAGTATTCAAGGTGATGACGGTTTGGCTGAGCTGCAACTTTCTTTGTAAGAAGCATACCCCATTGATGAAGGAGCAGAGTAAAAATTCTGAGAATTTAATCCCAACTCTTCTGCACTTGAGACTTTTCCTCAAACAACTCCTGCAGCTTCTCAAAGCTCTCCCCTCCATTCGGCTTTCATTGGTACATCATGCCCAACATTTCTTGTTAGTATAAGTATATTATTTATTTAACTGTACTTGATGTAATCATCACGGTACCCTGCTGAAGAGATATAAGGGCTCCATGTTTCTCGAGAACGCACAGTCTCTTCTTCCTTCTCTGCTTTCTCTTCTTCCTCTTGTTCTCTCTTTTTTATTTTCTATCATGGTATCAGAGCTTTACGGTTCTTAACAAATGGCCTCGTCAAGTTCTCTGTTCCCCACCTTCCCTTTAGCTCCTCTTTCTTCTTCCTCCCTACCTCCCTTTCCCTCTATGAATCAGACGCTCACTGTTAAACTCGACTCCACCAACTACCTCATTTGGAAAGCACAGATTCTTAACGTCGTCATCGCAAATGGCCTCGACAGCATTCTCGATGGATCGTACCCATCCCCTCCTCTATTTCTAGACTCTCTCTCATAAACCCAAAATCCTGAGTTTTCCTTATGGCAGAGCCACAACCGTCTTGTTATAAGTTGACATTTCTTCTCTCTTTCTGAGAGTCTTCTTTCCCAAATCGTCTTCTACAACATTGCCAATGAAATCTGGCTAGCTCTTGCCCAAATGGTCGCTTTCTTCTCTTTAGCCAGAATCACCGATCTTCGACCTAAACTTCATACCCTGTCAAAAGATGGTACTTTTGCTACCTCCTACACTCAAAAAATCACGTCTTTATGCAATACATTAGCGGCTATCGGAGAACCGGTATCTTACCGCAACCAAGTCATTTACTTTCTCGGTGGACTGGGCAGCGATTATAATGCGTTCGTGACCTCCATCATGAACTGCGCAGATCAGTCGTCCTTGGAGGAAATCCACTGCTTGCTTCAAAGCTACGAGTTTCGTCTGCAAAAACAAAACTCGGTGACTTCGCTGTCAGCTCCACTAGTTATTCAAGCTCATGCTACTGTCCACCGATTTCCCCGCTCTCCTCGGCCGTTCAACGCCCCTCAGAATCGCCCTCCCTTTCCATAATCTACACGTTCTTATCAGGGCGGCCTCACACCAACCCTTTATCCGGCTCCACCTTCACGCCCAACCCAGCCCACATGCAACTTCAAGCCTCGGTGTCAAATATGCAGTAAACTGGACCACGTTGCAACCATATGCTATCATCTGTTGAACACCTCCTTCCTTGGCCCAACTTCAAACTTTTCTGTCTTCGTTTCAAGCCAACACGGTAGGAATGTCACAACCCGAAACCCGACGGGTCGAGAATTTCGTATAATCATATTCGTAATCAAAATGTCAACCCAATTCTTTTTTTTTTTGTGTATATATATAAATACGTTTTTAAAGAAATTCCAATTAAATTCGAAGTCATTTAAAATCATTTGTGGAAATATTTATTTAAAGAAAAGAATCAGCAGATAATCGAATTAACCTCTGTCGTTCACATCCACCGCTCATTTCTGTCGAGCGTCATCCACCGCTCAACAGTAATATCCCACATCTACCGATGACGTCAGCCGGATGACTCATTCACCCAGCATCCACTGGTCATTTCTGTCGAGCGACATCCACCGCTCAACAGTAATATTCCATATCTACCGGTGACGTCAGCCGGATGACTCATTCACCCAGCATCCACCGGTCATTTCTGTCGAGCGACATCCACCGCTCAACAATACTCACATCTTCCGGTGACGTCAGCCGGATGACACATTCATCCAGCCTCCACCGATCATCATAAACACACGACATCCACCGGTGAACAGTAACACTCAACATCCACCGGTCAGACCACGTGATCATAAACACACGACATCCACCGGTGAACAGTAACACTCAACATCCACCGGTCAGACCACGTGTTACCCACGTGACTTCATTAACTCGGCAGACGACATCTACCGCTCACATTCACAGAACACATCCCCCAATAAATTATACTCAACATCTTCTGGTGACATCAGGCGGATGACACATTCATCCAGCATCCACCGCTCAACAGTAACCGAACCTCTACCGATTATTGATCAAAGTTGAGACTTCAATACATTCCCTCCTTCTCTTAAAAACTTAACTCCCTTTTTCCAAAAATTCCCATACACATAGACCTCGTAATCCTTAACTTAAGTTCATAGCGGAAGACTTATCACATAGAGAAGATTCTTAAATCTAGAACCTTCGTAAATTTAAGCTCGTACTTAATAAGTCAAATATCTGTTAACATAAAAAAATTCATTTCCCATTCATGAAATCATATCATAGGTCTTACTAAATCGTACTGAAAGCAACACTCCGCGGGTTAAAAATTGCTTCCCAGCCACAAATCATCACCATGAGCAGCAACCAGCAACCAGACCTAAGCATTTCCTTCTAGACTGAAGTCCTCACCTGCTGTTTCGTCACCTACATCATAATGTTCAAACTATACGCCTAATGCTTAGTAAGGAGTGCAACAAACACATGAATGCTCATGAATGCTGCATAAAATCATGTTCACATCTTTTACTCAAATCGGGAATCATACTTGTGTTCACATTCACTTTCAATTCGTGGGAATCATATTATTGTTCATCGTTTTCATATCATGGATTAAGGAGGAGTTTGTGCCGAAGGGGGTAGGCAGAGTGCGTGTACATGGCCCTTACGGGCAAGAATCATGGTCCATCCCTGGACAGTGACATGGCCAATACCGCCCCCAACCCTCACTTAATCAAGGTTTCATACGTTTCGTTTTCTTGTTTCATTCATAAAGGAGTATGAGTGTAAAATATTTTGTATACTCAGTAAATAAATCATGATGCATGGACATAAACATTCTCAAAACATGAGACCATGGAAGGAGTCGTTCATCAGAAAACAGAGCATACAGTATTCCAAACATTATACTAAAACATACGATCTTCCCAAACATCATTTAATACCAGAAACAAACTCACCCTACTACCCTTGTGATGTAGGGCTCTAATAGCTGGAAACTTAACACATTCACTTACCTAGATTCCTTAGCAATGTCTTTCCTTCACTTGGAGCTTTTTTCTACTAAGTCATTTCACGTATTAATGTAAGAAAACAAATCCTAAGTAGTCTAATATTCTAGAATGGTAGCTTTCTAACTAAGTATATATCCTAGAAGTCTAACTCATTTCCATTCGATCATTATATCAGTCACCTAGTGTGCATAAAAACCTCAGCTAAACGATAATGGCATTCGGGTTCACCAACTACCCAGGCTCAGCCAACGTTCATTATTTCTACTTATTATCTACAACAATCATAAATGCTATGTTAATAGCTATATCTACCATGATACTTCAACTTCCTCAAAAAACCCGAATCTAAATCTCTCATCAACTCTCAAATGATTAATCAGTAAACACATTGTCCAAATCTTACCTCGAGCTTGGAGTATCGGAAGAAATCCGAAGGAAGTTGATCGCTGGAGGAAGAACAGAGAAGGGCTGAGAGGAGAGAGAGTCGGCTGAGAGAGGAAAGTCGGCTGGTGGAGGTTTTTGTGAGGTTTAAAGATTTCCATTTTCTATTTATACACTTAATGAGCTAGGTTTAATTACAAGTTTGCCACCAAACCTAATTTTTATAAAAAGAACTAATTAAACTTTGGCGCCCAAATTTCTGACCAAAGAAATACATAAATACAGAGGTGGCAGTTAATACCGTTTACCTTAAAGAAAGTTTACCTATCCGAAGTTGTCGGGTGTTTCATTCACCCTTCCTTAAACTCAATTTTTGTCCTCAAAAATTGATCAGACAAATAACTCAGGATACTTGTCCAACATGTCCTGCTGTCACTCCCACGTGGCTTCCTCAATGCCATGATTCGTCCATAGAACCTAGTGGAATTTCCTTATTTCGCAGAATCTTAACTGTTGACTCCAGAATTTGTATCGGTTTCTCTTCATACATTAGGGTCGGCTGAATCTTGATTTCAGTCGGCATGACAACAAGCGTTGGATCACGTATGCATTTTCTTAGTATTGACACATGAAAGACATTGTGAATCTTTTCCAGCGAAAGGGGCAACTGTAACTTATAGGCTGTATTACCAATCTTAGCCAAAATAGGGAATGGTCCAATCAATCGTGGATTAAGCTTTCACTTCTTACCAAACCGCATAACTCCTTTGAACGGTGAGATCTTAAAGAAAACTTCATCCCCGACAGTAAACTCAAGGCTCCTTCTCTTCAGATCCGCATAGCTCTTCTGTCGGCTTTGTGCAGTCATTATTCTTTTCCTAATAATGGCGATCTTGTCTGACATCTGTTGCAAAATCTCGGAGCCTAAGAGCTTCGCTTCACCAACTTCATCCCAGTACAAAGGTGACCTACATTTTCTGTCATACAACGCTTCATAAGGTGCTATACCGATGGTGGACTGGTAACTATTGTTGTAGGAGAATTCAACCAGAGGCAGATATCGACTCTATGATTCCTGAAATTCCAGCACGCACGCCCTTAACATGTCCTCTAGTATCTGAATGGTTCTCTCTGATTGGCCATCTGTTTGTGGATGAAATGCAGTGCTGAAAGATAACTTTGTACCTAGCGTGCCTTGCAGACTTTTCCAAAATTGAGAAGTGAATCTAGGATCTCGATTGGAGACAATGGATACCGGAATTCCATGCAACCTGATAATCTCCTGAACGTACATGTTCGCAAAATGGTCCATCGTATAAGTCATCTTTACAGGCATAAAGTGAGTTGATTTCGTCATTCTGTCAACTACAACCCAAATGCTATCGTGGCCATTAGTCGTCTTTGGCAATCTGATAAGTGTGTATTTTGCACACTTATTCGTGCTTTTCATTCTTGTTTCGATTAGTTTTTCCTTAAGTGTTTGAGTTTATTTGATGTTGTTGGTGAGATTGTGCAGATAAATTGAGTTTTAACAGGTAATGGCGGAATTGGTTCGAAATTAGGAAATAAAGAAGAAAAGGAAGCAAAGAAGAAAAAGAATCGGATCACGATAGATCGTGATCGTACTGCGATCGATCGTGATTCAAGATAAATTCATTCCAGAATCCAGAGCCTTCCCGATCGATCGGGCTCAAGACCTCGATCGATCGTGATCGAGAGAAGTTTTCTCCAAAAATCCAAAGGCTGCCCGATCGATCGGGCTTTGCATCTCGATCGATCGTGATTAGCAAAGATTTTGTGCTTAAGTGTCGCGAGATCACGATCGATCGTGATCACATTACGATCGATCGTGATTGCGGGAAATTATTAAAATCCTATTCTTCAATTTATTGATCGGGTCGATCTTAGCCATTGATTGATGGACCGCGGCCCTAAGTCAAGTAAAGATAAAAGTCTGAACGGGAGTCGAGAGAAAAGGAGAACGAGATAGAGAGAAAAACCCTACGGAGACATCGGAGGCTGGATCGAAGCAATTGGCGAGGAACGGGCGAATTCGACGAAAATTTCACAGTTTTTTTCTTTCTTCTTTTATTTTCTTATATCATGAACTATTTTATTTTCTTTGTAGTTTTCTTTAACTCTATCATAAACTAAACTTTCGATTCTAGGGTTTCGACGTAACTTTGTTATGACTATTTATTTTTCTTAATTCCAATTTTTAGTTTTCTATTCCTTTTATGTGTTGAGTAATCTATTCTGAACTTAATGCTTAGGTTTGCTTGATCACAAAAACTAAGAATTTTAGGGTTAATTCGGGATGCGAGAGCGGAGAATTTAACCGTGCATTGAATATTTTACCTTAAAAAGGACCCTAGACTAGAGATAGTTAGGGTGTTTGAGTGGTAATTCAATTTCTTGCTCGTAATGTATTTAATTGATTGTAGGGTTAGAGACCGAGAGGTAATAACACATCAATTGAGTAAGTTTATTAATACTCGAGAGAGTTTAATAAACAACATAGAGAAATAACCATCAACACAAAGAAATATGAATTAATTACTTGAATTAGGATTACTAAATAGGATTAGCTAAGTGAAATCGGAACCCTGAAATTATTCTCATCATATAATTTTAACTTTTTACATTCGAAACTGTTATTTAAATTGTTTGATTTATTTTATTTGAATCATTTTAGTTTAAAATCCAAAATCATCACACTTATTGTTTTTCAATATTAAGCAAAATTAGACATTCAATATTTAACACAATTATTCCTCGTGGGACCAACACTCGTGCTTACACACACTCTACTACTTTTGCGTCACGTGCACTTGCGTGTAGTTTTTCACAACACAATCCCACAACGAAGTCCATGGTAATGTTTTCCCACTTCCATTCAGGGATCGGTAAGGGTTGAAGGGTACCTCCTGGCCATTGGTGCTCTACTTTGACTTGCTGGCATATCAAACACGACTCGACATACTTGGCAACATCTCTTTTTAGATTTGGCCACCAATAATGTAACTTTAAATCCCGATACATCTTGATGTTCCCAAGATGTACAGAAAAGTGTGACGAGTGTGCCTCAGCCAAAATTAACTTACGTATCTCCTCATCACATGGAACGTACCATCGATCTCTAAACTTCAAAATTCCATCCTTAGAAAGATTGAACTCAGAGGAAGTGTCCTTCAACTTACTCACTATATTATTCATTTCTTTTGAATCCTTCTGTTGTGCCTCTTTAATCTTCTCCAAAATAGTTGGCTGAATAGATAATGTCGAAAGCAATGCTGATACTTCCTGAACTATCTCCAACTCAAATTTCTGAATCTCAACTTTCAAGGGTAATGACATGGCTGACACTGCGGGCTGCATTGTCTTTGACATTCTGCTTAATGCGTCGGCAACCGCATTGGCCTTACCAGGGTGGTACTTCATTTCAAAGTCATAATCCTTTACAAATTCTAGCCAACGCCTCTGCCTCGTGTTCAGCTCCTTTTGAGTAAAAAGATACTTCAGGCTCTTGTGGTCCGAAAACACTTCACACTGCTGACCATACAAATAGTGCCTCCAAATTTTCAATGCAAAAACAACAGCGGCTAATTCTAAATCGTGAGTGAGATAATTCTGCTCATAACTTTTTAGCTGTCTGGAAGCATACGCTACAACCTTGCCTTCTTGCATTAAGACACACCCCAAACCAACTTTGGATGCGTCACAATAAACACTGAATTTTCCTCCTTCAGTTGGGAGTGTCAAAAGAGGGGCTGTTGTTAACTTTAGTTTTAATGTCTGAAAACTATCTTCACAGGCTCCAGTCCAAGAGTACTTGATGTCCTTCTTTGTTAAACTTGTTAAGGGTTTGGCTATTATAGAAAATCCCTTAATAAACTTCCTATAATAACCTGCCAAACCAAGGAAACTATGGACCTCGCTGGCATTCTTTGGTTGAGGCCAATCCTTAACTGCTTGAATTTTGATTGGATCCACTGATAAGCCCTCAGCTGAAATGACATGACCCAAAAAGTTGACCTTGTCCGACCAGAACTCACATTTGGATAACTTGGCATATAGTTGCTGCTGTCTTAAGTTGTCAACACTACCTTTAAGTGTTCTGTATGATCAGTTTTAGTCTGTGAGTATATAAGGATGTCATCGATGAATACAATCACAAACTTGTCCAAGTATTACGGAACACCCGATTCATCAAATCCATAAAAGCTGCAGGTGCGTTCGTTAGTCCAAACGACATTACAAGAAATTCGTAATGACCATATCGGGTTCTGAATGCTGTCTTCGGTATATCTCCCTCCTTAACCTTCAATTGGTAATAGCCCGAACGTAAGTCAATTTTTGAGAACACTTTGGCCCCTTGTGACTGGTCAAATAAATAATCAATTCGGGGTAAAAGGTATTTATTCTTGATTGCCAGTTTGTTCAATTCCCTGTAATCAATACACATCTGAAGGGATCCGTTCTTCTTCTTAACAAACAAAACAGGTGCACCCAAGGGAGAACAACTAGAGCGAATAAATCCTTTGTCTACTAACTCTTGCAATTGAGTCTTTAGTTCCTTCAATTCAACCGGTGACATACGGTAGGGATTCTTAGACACAGGTAATGTTTCAGGATACATATCAATTACAAATTCAATTTCTCTATCGGGTGGTAACCCGGGCAAGTCATCCAAAAATACCTCAGGAAACTCTCGGACCATGTGAATATCTTGAAGTTCTACCTTATCTTTCACCTGTATATCAATTATGCTAGCTAGATAACTCACATAACCATTTTTCAGTAATCGCTGGGTTTCTAACGAGGATATAATTGACATTTTACTTGATTTTGGGATGGCTTGAAAAGAATACCAATCCCCATTCGGGGGTCGGAATTCAACTAGATCAGTTATACAGTTGATTGTGGCATAATGTCTGAATAGCCAGTCCATACCCAAAATGACTTCGTATCCCTTCATATCAATTATAATCAAACTCTACATATATCTCTTTGTCCCCTACTAATACAATTTCACCATTTACTACTTGTTCAGAATGTAAGAATTCTCCCGACGGTAACATGACACTAAACAACTTATCGGCTAGAAGAGTCCGTAAATTATACTTGCATGCAAATGTAGTTGCTACGAAAGAATGGGTAGCACCGGTATCTATAAGTGTGTATGCGGGTTTACCACAAATCTTAATCATACCTGTTATAACCGTTTGCTGCTTCGCATCATCATCTTCCATCATGGCGAAAACTCTAGGTGCCACCCTCGTACGATTTGTATCCGGCGGCATTGGACAATCCTTAACAACATGGCCAACCTTGTCACACCTATAACAACGACCCGTGTATAGTTTGCATTCTCCATAATGATTCTTCTGACAGGTAGAACATAGAAGGGCTTGAGGTCGTTTTCCTTTCCCTTGGTCATCATTTGGATTGAAGGGCCTCTTCACACCTTTCTGTTGTTGATGTGGTCCCCTGTTCTGTTGTGGCTGCCAACCCTTGCCCTGGCGTGGTGGTGGCTGAGCTTCTCTGATAAACTTTCTTGGCAGATCGCATTGCCCCTGCACTGTTATCTCAACATCTTCCAATTCCAAAGCCTTAGTAGCCACTTCAGGATAAATTATATTATGGATCCCTGCAGTCTTCACTCCCCTAAACAGGTTTGGCTTCAATCCTTGAACGAATTGATGAATCTTATCTTCTTCATCCTCCACCAAACGGGGTGCAAAACGGGACAAGGCTTCGAACTTACAAATATAGTCCGCCACAGAACCGGTTTGGCGCAACTGCATAAACTCTATTTTCTTACTAGCCGGAACAGCTCGGCTAAAGTACTTGTCAAATAAAGCAGTCTTAAACATTTCCCAGGTTATAGTTTCCACGTTAGTAGTGCTCCGGATTGAGTCCCACCAATGCCTTGCACCCAGTTCTAGGTGGAAAATAGCATATGTGACCTTGTCTCCTTCATTAACCTTTGCATACATGAACATGTCCTCAATTTTCCAAATCCATTCCTCAGCATGGATAGGATCCGAAACTCGGCCATTAAATATTAGTGGTCGAAGTTGGTGAAAACATTCGCCACCATGGTCATGGGTTGCATTCGAATTAGAGTTCCCTTGTTCTTCCCTAGTAGCCACAAGTTGTTCAATCTGGCGGGATTGACGAATAACCAACTTCGTTAGTTGGGCAATAGTGTTACTATCTTCATTGCCTTCTTTCTGTTGACCTCTTACCATCTTGGAAATGCTAACATATTATCATAAACACATCTTAACTTTGAATGACATTACTAAAATCATAAACACTTATAGTTGCTGGAGAGTACTCATGTGGTGATTTGTGTTGGTAGGAAGTCTACAGAACCGATTTTAAAACCCGGGTCACTTTGATACCATAATTGTCACAACCTGAAACCCGACGGGTCGAGAATTTCGTATAATCATATTCGTAATCAAAATGTCAACCCAATTCTTTTTTTTTTTGTGTATATATAGAAATACGTTTTTAAAGAAATTCTAATCAAATTCGAAGTCATTTAAAATCATTTGGGAAAATATTTATTTAAAGAAAAGAATCAACAGACAATCGAATTAACCTCTGTCGTTCACATCCACCGCTAATTTCTGTCGAACGTCATTCACCGCTCAACAGTAATATCCCACATCTACCGATGACGTCAGCCAGATGACTTATTCACCCAGCATCCACCGGTCATTTCTGTCGAGCGACATCCACCGCTCAACAGTAATATTCCACATCTACCGGTGACGTCAGCCGGATGACTCATTCACCCAGCATCCACCGGTCATTTCTGTCGAGCGACATCCACCGCTCAACAATACTCACATCTTCCGATGACGTCAGCTGGATGACACATTCATCCAGCCTCCACTGATCATCATAAACACACGACATCCACCGGTGAACAGTAACACTCAACATCCACCGGTCAGACCACGTGTTACCCACGTGACTTCATTAACTCGGCAGACGACATCTACCGCTCACATTCACAGAACACATCCCCCGATCAATAATACTCAACATCTTCTGGTGACATCAGGCGGATGACACATTCATCCAGCATCCACCGCTCAACAGTAACCGAACCTCTACCGATTATTGATCAAAGTTGAGACTTCAATACATTCCCTCCTTCTCTTAAAAACTTAACTCCCTTTTTCCAAAAATCCCCATACACATAGACCTTGTAATCCTTAGCTTAAGTTCATAGCGGAAGACTTATCACATAGAGAAGATTCTTAAATCTGGAACCTTCTTAAACTTAAGCTCGTAGTTAATAAGTCAAATATCTGTTAACATAAAGAAATTCATTTCCCATTCATGCAATCATATCATAGGTCTTACTAAATCGTACTGAAAGCAACACTCCGCGGGTTAAAAATCGTTTCCCAGCCACAAATCATCACCATGAGCAGCAACCAGCAACCAGACCTAAGCATTTCCTTCTAGACTGAAGTCCTCACCTGCTGTTTCGTCACCTACATCATAAGGTTCAAACTATAAGCCTAATGCTTAGTAAGGAGTGTAACAAACACATGAATGCTCATGAATGCTCCATAAAATCATGTTCACATCTTTTACTCAAATCGAGAATCATACTTGTGTTCACATCCACTTTCAATTCATGGGAATCATATTATTGTTCATCGTTTTCATATCATGGATTAAGGAGGAGTTTGTGCCGAAGGGGGTAGGCAGAGTGCGTGTACATGGCCCTTACGGGCAAGAATCATGGTCCATCCCTGGACAGTGACATGGCCAATACCGCCCCCAACCCTCACTTAATCAAGGTTTCATACGTTTCGTTTTCTTGTTTCATTCATAAAGGAGTATGAGTGTAAAATATTTTGTATACTCAGTAAATAAATCATGATGCATGGACATAAACATTCTCAAAACATGAGACCATGGAAGGAGTCGTTCATCAGAAAACAGAGCATACACTATTCCAAACATTATACTAAAACATACGATCTTCCCAAACATCATTGAATACCAGAAACAAACTCACCCTACTACCCTTGTGATGTAGGGCTCTAATAGCAGGAAACTTAACACACTCACTTACCTGGATTCCTTGGCAATGTCTTTCCTTCACTTGGAGCTTTTTCCCACCTAAGTCATTTCACATATTAATATAAGAAAACAAATCCTAAGTAGTCTAATATTCCAGAATGGTAGCTTTCTAACTAAGTATATATCCTAGAAGTCTAACTCATTTTCATTCGAGCATTATATCAGTCACCTAGTGTGCACAAAAACCTCAGCTAAACGATAACGGACTTTACCAGACTTCCTCCACTCCCACTGCATTGTTTACTCAAATTCAATCACCAGAATTTCAATCTCTCTCTAATATTTTTAAATCTCTGGGGATTCATCATCATATTTCCCGTCCTTATACACCAAATCAAAATGGAAGAGTAGAGCGCAAAAATCGTCATGTTGTTGAAATCGACCTGCCTTCTTTTCCATTCTTCAGTGCCTCAATCCTTCTGGCCCTATGCTTTTGCCAGTTCGGCTACTCTAATCAATTTTTTACCCCTGTATTAAATCATAAGTTACCTTTCGAATGTTTGTTTCACACTACCCCATCCTATTCACTACGTGCTTTTGGCTGCTTATGTTTCTCATTGCTTCGTCCATTCAATCACCACAAACTAGAACTTCGATCTCTCCCATGCATCTTTTTGGGGTATAGCTCTCATCATAAGGGCTACCTTTGCCTAGATCATCTCTCAAACAAAATATACATTACCCGTCATGTCACATTCGATGAGTCATCTTTTTCTTTCTCTTCAGTCATTCCCTCAGTTGCAAGATTGTCTCTTTCGCCATTCCAATTCCCTCAATTCTCATTCCTCTCCTCCCTACTCACACTACAAACCATCCACCAATCCCTCCATTACTTTCTTCTTCTTCCGCCATTGTACTTCATTCTCCTTCCCCCACTTTACTCCATTCTCCTTCCCCTCCCCTAGCCTCATCACCCATTGTATACAACCCTCCAATTACTGTCAACGATCACTCCATGAGAACTAGATCCAATGCAGGAATCTTCAAATCAAAGGCTCTATCTACTGAAATCTTACTTGAACCAACCACTTTTAAACAAGCATCTTCCTGTCCCCATTGGATGAATGCTTTGAAAGAGGAAATTTTCGCTCTATAAAAAAACAACACTTGGTAGCTTGTTCATCTACCTAAAGGTGCAAAACTTATTGGATGCAAATGGGTCTTTAAAATCAAACTCAACTCTGATGGCTCAGTCAATCGTCACAAGGCATGTTTAGTGGCAAAAGAGTATCATCAACCAAAAGGTATAGATTATGATGGAACCTTTAATCCAGTTGCGAAACTATAATAGTTTAGGGTTTCTTAAATTCAAAATTCCCAAATCAAACCTAATATGAGATTTTAGCCATAAATCTCTCAATAATCAGAGCAAAATCTAAATCAATTTTCGGTTCCACCTAGAACTATTTGAAAATCTGATTAGGAATCTGATTTTTTATTAACTGTGGTCCACATAGCCTCTGGAAATCCGAGAAGCCATCAGCAAATCGAACTGGCCAAGTCGAACCAAAATCGATCCAACTGAACTAAATCCAGTCCAACTGAACCGTACTCGACCCAAATTTTAACCTGATTGACCCAAATCAATCCAAGAATAAATCGATAAGGAATTTCTACTTAAATCCTTGTAAAATGGATTTATTAAAGTGAAAAATTAATATCGAATATTTTGTTTAGGCATCAAGATTCTAAAAGTCATCCTAATCGATCCAATTCGACCATATCCAACCTAAGAGCACACGTAAGGAATTTCTGCCCAAATTCTTCTGAAATATGATTTATTTAAGTGAGATTTTAATAATAATATTTTAATTGACAGATTATTACTTGGAGTACCAGAAAAAAATCCTAATAACCCTAATCTCTCGAAATCTAAATAAGTGAAAATCTCATGTTTTCAACATTTTGGCTACAACACTACATCACAAAATCTATCTTATTTTCTTATAATTATTTTATTAAATATTTTTGATATTTGAGCATGCATGTGTAGACATTGACATAGAATTGTATAAAGATAAAATTGGTAGGACATTTTGTATGTGTATGAATACGATGGAATTGACAAAAAATATGTGATAACAAAGTCTGAACGACAATGTGATGGCTAAGTTTGAACAAAAATGAGATGACTATGCCTAAACGAAAATAAGATGGTTACGCCTGAATTACAATGAGATGGATATACCTAAACGAAAGTAAGATGACAAAGCTTGAATGACAATGAGAAGACGAAGTCTTAACGAAGATTGAAAAATGAGTACCAACCAGTATGTAACTGTTAAGTTAAGATTCGGTAAAAGTTAATGTTAATTTTGCACCTGCATAAATTTTTGCTTATTAAGTTATTCTCATAGTTGTAATTTTGTGATGTAGGTGAATTTTTATCTGAGGAAAAAATGGCGATGATCGAGAACTTTCCATAGGCAAGCGAGCATATAAAAGAAGAAGAAAATGTTTTTGGGTTGAAAGAAAGAGTTTAAGTGAGTATTTTATATTTTCAAAGATATTTCATATTTTTAACTTTGAATAAATTGTGTTAAATTTTATTTGAAATTTTATGAATTATTTTAATTATGGATTTATTTTCAATTTTCGACAAGATTATTTAAAGTTTGAAATTTCGATTAAGCTTCCGCGCATTTAATATTAAAGTTAATATTTAAAGAGATTTTTAAATTAGGTTTTAGAATTTTCAAATTAGGGTTTCAATTAAATTGAGAATTTAAAAATTAGGGCGTTATAGAAACCCACCACCGTTCGCACCACATTAGCGCTAGCTCTCTCTTTTGGATGGATTATTAGACAACTAGATATCAGCAATGTTTTTCTTCATGGCAACCTTATTGACATCGTGTACATACAACAACCTCTAGGTTTTGTTGATCTCTCTTATCCTTCAGCAGTATGTTTATTGCAGAAATCGCTTTATGGGTTCAAGCAATCTCCCCGGGCTAGTACAACAAATTATATACTGCATTGCTATTTTTGGGTTTCTCAGCGTCAAAGTCTGATACTTCCATCTTCATCTCCCGTAGAAACATTTCTATGCTCCTTATGTTACTCTATGTCGATGACATTATTCTCACTAGCAACTCTTCAACTCTTTTGGATCAGTTTCTTATTTATTTACGATCACAATTTATGGTACGTGACCTTGGATCTCTCAACTTTTTCCTTGGAATGTCCTTTACGAAGGCTTCTACTGCTTTCTCATTGTCTCAAACTCAGTATATTTCGGCTCTGCTTCACATAGCAAACATGGCGTCATGTAAGCTGGTTCTCATTCCAATGGTTGCCGGACCTGTTGACTTAAATAGAATTTAAGTTTAAATATGTTTTTTGATGGTTACGATTAATATGAAATATATGAACTAATGATTATGTTTAATATGAATTACATGAACTGAATAATTGGATTATTGTGTTTATTGCATTTATCTGGAAATGCCCTTTGAAAAGGGTATTATGTGTCTGACGATTTTGGTTAAGTGTTAGTAGTCCGAAGTCTTTCGTCCACATTGAAAGACATACGCATTCGTCCAAACGTAGAACAGCGTACTCGTCCAAAGTTACTCGTCAGACGCAATCGTCCAAAGTTATAAGCCACACGCAGTCGTCCAAAGTTACGACAGACGCAATCATCCAAAGTTAAGACAGACGCAGTCGTCCAAAGTAAAGACAGACGCAGTCGTCCAAAGTTACGACAGACGCAATCATCCAAAGTTAAGACAGACGCAGTCGTCCAAAGTAAAGACAGACGCAGTCGTCCAAAGTTACGACAGACGCAATCATCCAAAGTTAAGACAGACGCAGTCGTCCAAAGTTACGACAGACGCAATCATCCAAAGTTAAGACAGACGCAGTCGTCCAAAGTTACGACAGACGCAATCATCCAAAGTTAAGACAGACGCAGTCGTCCAAAGTTACGACAGACGCAATCATCCAAAGTTAAGACAGACGCAGTCGTCCAAAGTTACGACAGACGCAATCATCCAAAGTTAAGACAGACGCAGTCGTCCAAAGTTACGACAGACGCAATCATCCAAAGTTAAGACAGACGCAGTCGTCCAAAGTTACGACAGACGCAATCATCCAAAGTTAAGACAGACGCAGTCGTCCAAAGTTACGACAGACGCAATCATCCAAAGTTAAGACAGACGCAGTCGTCCAAAGTTACGACAGACGCAGTCGTCCAAAGTAAAGACAGACGCAGTCGTCCAAAGTAAAGACAGACGCAGTCGTCCAAAGTAAAGACAGACGCAGTCGTCCAAAGTAAAGACAGACGCAGTCGTCCAAAGTAAAGACAGACGCAGTCGTCCAAAGTAAAGACAGACGCAGTCGTCCAAAGTAAAGACAGACGCAGTCGTCCAAAGTAAAGACAGACGCAGTCGTCCAAAGTAAAGACAGACGCAGTCGTCCAAAGTAAAGACAGACGCAGTCGTCCAAAGTAAAGACAGACGCAGTCGTCCAAAGTAAAGACAGACGCAGTCGTCCAAAGTAAAGACAGACGCAGTCGTCCAAAGTAAAGACAGACGCAGTCGTCCAAAGTAAAGACAGACGCAGTCGTCCAAAGTAAAGACAGACGCAGTCGTCCAAAGTAAAGACAGACGCAGTCGTCCAAAGTAAAGACAGACGCAGTCGTCCAAAGTAAAGACAGACGCAGTCGTCCAAAATAACGCAATTGTCCAAAGTGAAGACAGACGTAATTGTCCAAAGTACTCGTCCACAACGCAATCGTCTAATGTACTTGTCCAACGAGCAAGCGTCCAAAATATTCGACCGAAGTGTTCCAAGACAGAACAACGAATTCATGCGAAGCATTAGTCCGACGAGCATTCGTCCAACATCAGACTAAACGAACTCGTCCAAACTCGAACGTCCAGAATCTTAATAACGCCGAATTAAATACCGCGAGTGATAGCGACTCCAGATCTCAACGGCTATTTTTTTGCGTACGGATGCTCTCCAACGATCATATTTTTGAATGAGACATGGATTACAGACAATAGTATAAAAAGAAGAATGAAGCTCGGGAGAAGAACTTTTTTGCCAATCTTTTGAATCGTTACTCTGAACTCCTACGAGCTCACGCGATAATCCTTGTTTACATCTCTCTGCCCTAGAACTTGAAATTTTGTCTTGAGAGAGTGTAATCTTTGTGCTCAATATTTTCATCCTGTGAAAAGTGTAAAAGCAGCGATTGACGCCCGTGAAGTTCAATCAAAGTGTAACGGCAGTTGATTGGCGCCCGTGAAGTCCAATCAAGTTTTCTCGTGGAAGAGAAGTAGTGAATCTTCAAGGGGGAAATCCTTGAATCGTGGACGTAGGTAGGGTTAGCCGAACAACGTAAAATTCACGGTGTTATTTTTTTTCTCTCTCTGTTTATTTTGAATCAGTAAACAACATATTAAGTAATTCTTATTGCAGTAAGTAAACTAAGATTAAGTGAGAAAAGTCTAATTCACCCCCCCCCCCCCCATCCTCTCTTAGACAATAACGGTCCTACAGGACCAACACTATCAAAACACTTAGGAACACCACTGATGCGCTACAGAACCGGTGACAACGACTCGATGATGGACTTGCAAGCAAATGGAAGCAAAACGAAACAACAGAGTTTGGTGTTCTCGATTTTACCTTAAAACAACCCAAAACAGACTCAAAGACGAAAACAGAAAACAAAGGATAACGTGGATGAGTGAAATGGGCGTAAGGTGAATTACCTGGGAATGGATAACCCACCTGTGGATCAACCTCAGAAGGCGATGTTGGAGCTATTGGAATGACAAGGGGGTCATGTCGGTCGAAAAAGGTGACTACTAACCTTTTAGTAAAAGGACACCTCTGTGACGAGGAGTACTCCAGCAAATGGCTAAAAGTCTCGCGTACACTGAGAAACAACTTGTTTCTACCTCAAAAAGCGCCGATGGATGGGAATGAAGGCTCCAAAACTTGCCCGAAAAATAACATGAGCACCCTTGGGAATGAAACTCTTGAAACCGAGAGAATGCTCCATCCGTAGAGTTGGTTTTTCCACCCTTCTACTGTTTGCCCCACTTCAGAGAATGGCGGCGAGAAGAAGTGATTTGAGAGCTACCAAGAAAATCAAAGTTCATAGACAATTCGGTAACCTGTAGGATGTTACGCACTGACGAAGAAGGTTCAGAGAACTCTGCTGAAATAAAGATGAAACTTCACATTTTTTCAAATATTCAAAAACTAGTTACAAAGTGTTCAGAATACGTTTAAATAACAAGATGATCGTTGCTGAAGAAAAACCTGAAAGGAAATAACAGAGATGGTCGTTGGAAAAATATAGCCATTGAAGCGTCGATGGTTCGGCCACGTATGCGCGCAATCAACGCTTTTGCTGCATTGCTCACGTGCGTGTGGTCTTGCTAGGCGTTGGATTGAGTGCGCCAAGATGCGCGAACCACTTGGCTTCGTCCGCGCGCGCCTGATAGTGATTTGCGCATGCGCCTGTTGATGATCGTGTGCGCCCGCTGATGGTCTTTGCGTGCGCTTGCAGCTGCTGCCTTGTCCCGCCCATGCGCGTACGATGCTGACCAAGTCTTCCTTGTGCGCGCGCCAAGCTGATCGCGGGTGCTCGGCCATTTCCTCCATTTGCGCGCCAATGCTGTTGCTGCCTTCCTTCGCACGCGCCAGGTGCTCGACTGAATGTCCCTTCCGTGCACGCCTCTCCTTCAAGCCGTGTGCGCCATTCCTTTGTTATGTGCGTCCTTCCTTCAAGCTCGTGGGTGTATCCTTCAGGCTCGTGCGCACCTCACTGCTGCTCGCCTCCTTTTGTGCACGCCAGGTGTTCGACTGATTTTTCGCATGTGCTCATCTTTCTAGCTGTGTTATTCCCTCTTCAATGCTACCAATCCAAGCTATCAAAAGGCCTTTACCTGGGAAATTGACAAAATGGTTAGATGAAAAATTGGTTAATTTACGTACCTTGGTTTGTGATCGTCCAATAGGAGTCCGTGACACATCATCTTCTCTAGGTGATTGAAGATTTGTCCTCAAATCCAGAGACTTCCCAGTCCCGAAGTCACCTTGATGGTTGATCTTTACTCTTGCGTGGACACCAACACTTCAAACTTGATAAAAAAGTTAGAAATAAAGTTCGGCCATGAACTAGTCCGTGGTTGGCGATTGCCGATCCTAGACACATCATTCTCTCCGGGTGATTGAGAATTTCATCTCAAATCCAGATGCTGACCTTCTTGTACCCTAGCGTGGTTATACTCTTCATACAAGTTAGGAAAATATTCACGAAAATGATCAGGAATTTCTGCCCAACCCTTAGCCCATAATTCTCTCTCGGTTGGAGAAAGTTGATCAACAAATTCATTTCTTGGTTGAGACTTAGGTTCTAAAATATTTCGACAACACTTTTGATGATTTTCCCTAACCATTTTTCCCACGACAATTGAACAAGGATAGAGTAAATAACCTTTCAAACGATGCATTCAGATTAGGAAACAAAACAAAAACATCAAAAACAAATATTTGTTTTTAAAACAATAGAAAAATATCCAACTTTAGTAAACCAAATCTTTTTCACAAACTTCTGAAGATTACCATTGAACACAACAATTAATTTGATGTAAACAATTTGGATAACAACTAGAAAACACAACAAAATAGTTTAGATATCAAATAGAATCATGTAGCGAATTTATATTCATTGAGGTTTATGATTAATTATCTAAAAGATAGTCATTAAACTACAGCAAAGAATTGTAGCAATAACTTGGATGATTGAACCAGAATATACCACTGAACAGAATGATAATTCAAACAGAAAATTGTTTCTCGTTCTTGCTCAATAATTATCAAACTGCTCAACAAGATTATATAAATTAAATCCTAATAAAACTAATCTTGATAATCACCAAAATGATCAGTAAAATGTGATAGGCAAGACCAAAATGAAGCGTTTAGGCATGTAACGTCTTACCAAAGTATTATTTAAGCAGGATAATATGTAACGTCTTACCAAGTATCAACTCAAAGACAGCAAGGAAAAACAAAAGAAACAGAATAATGCAGGAAAATTCACAACAATAATATCTGATTATTTTAATGATTAAACATGCAATTTTTTAGCGATGTTATCCAAGAGTTTAATCAAGATAAACATGCTAATAACCAGAATAATAACAGAATATATTTGCAAGCAAATGATAACACAGAGTTTGACCTATATGAGGAAGCAGAATTTTATCGTTGAAAATTCACAAGCAAATACTCTGGTTACTAACAGAGGACACAACAAGACTCGTATTGGAACAACCTAAAACTAAACAACATAATAGTTAAGAGGGCAGAAGCAAGTCATCAGAAAACAGCAACTGACACAAACAAAAAACAGGAAAAATTCATCTGTAAAACACTCTAGTTAACTAACGAGATAAATGATGTTCATGCATGAGAATTACCTTTGATTATGTGAAGAAAAACAGAATAATAATTTCATGCAAAGGAACACACAACACTAATCAGAACCGCACGCCACAATATCCATGCAATAAAGCAAAATACAAAACCAGAAAACAAGGTAGATCATGCGATGATAAGTAAAACAGAGAAAACAAAAACACCAAAGCAGACCCATATGACAACAAACAAAAACAACCATCTATGTTGTTTAACTAAGCAGGATAATAGCTCATGCAACATGAGATATTCTGGTTAGCAAAACAGAAACAAAAACAAGAGAAACAGAAACAAAACATGAACTTAAATCACGAAAAATAGGATAACACAAAATAGCAAATCAACAAAGGAAAACATCTTGTTTAACAGAACTGGATAACGTCAGAATCATGCATGAAATACCATCGATTAGACAACAAAATTATCAAAAAAAAAACATCAAAACAGAAACAAGAAAAACTGAAACGAAAAAACACAGAGACAGAACATGCTGACAAAATATATGACACAATCTAAACAACTAAACAGAAAATCACGATAACATGCATGAGAAATATCATTAATATTCAGATAGATTATTTCATGTTTTATCATGCATAACATTATCATTTTACAACACAACAGAACAACAAAAATAGAGAACAAAAAAAAACGTAAAACAGAGACAACAGAGATAGAACACAGAGAAGAAAAAAAAAACATCAAAGTCAGGTTCGGCTCTGATACAAACTGATGTGCTATAGAACCGGTGACGACGACTCGACGTTGGACCTGCAAGCAAACGGAAGCAAAACAAGACAATAGAGTTCGGTGGTCTCGGTTTTACCCGAAAACAACCCAAAGCAGACTCAAAGACGAAAACAGAGGATAACGTGGAGGAGTGTAATGGGTGTAAGGTGAATTTCCTGGGAATGGATAACCCACCTGTGGATCAACCTCAGAAGGCGATGTTGGAGCTACTGGAATGACAAGGGGGCCACGCCAGTCGAAAAAGGTTATTATTAACCTTTTAGGAAAAGGACACGTCTGTGACGCGGAGTACTCCAGCAAATGGATAAAAGTCTCGCGTACACTGAGAAACAACTTGTTTCTACCTCAAAAAGCGCCAATGGATGGGAACAGGGGTGGGCAGACCCGAAACCGACCCGAGGAACCGAACCGACTCGAGGGTTCGGTTTGGGTGCTCCCAAGAATATTTTGTGTTCGGGTCGGGCTCACTAATACGCTTTCGAGTTCGGTTCGGGTGGAAGTCAAACCGAACCGAACCGAAAAACCGAAAAGTTCAAGGTGTTAATGATTAAGCCTTACTCCTTAGGGTGTCGGGGACTCCATTTGTTTCGGTTTAGGTCATGAACTCCTCGTCCTCGCTCAAATCCTCGTGTCGCGCCCTGATTCTTCTTCCCTAAGCTCTCTCTCATCCTCTAAATATCGGAGAAGATGAAGACGATTTTCACCATTCTCCTCCCCTGCCTCTTCCTCTTCTCCGCCGCAGACGCCATTTCTGCTCCTCAACTGCTGCCTCAGGCTTCAGAATCCTTCAATATCAGCTATATTCAGGTATTCGATCATCTTCTTTCTTTCTGATTAGGTTTTGTTTCTTCCCCCCTTTTTCTGCAACTTTCACAGGAGTGGATTTCCGATTCAACTATTACTTCTTCTTTATTTATATATATTCCTAATTTCATCTTATTAACTTAGAGTTGAGCAGGAACCGACTCGACCTGAACTGAACAGAACCGAAAATTTCGGTTCGGGTCTGGTATAAGTCAGTCGGTTTCGGTTTCGGGTTCGGAAACCAAAACCGAAACCAATGAGTTCGGTTCTGTTCGGTCCAAAACCGAACCAAACCGAACTCTTGCCCACCCCTAGATGGGAATGAATGCTCCAAAAATAGGGGTGTACGTGGTCCGGTCCGATTTTGAAACAAATTAAGACCAAACCAATAATATTCGGTTTTCATTTTTTAGGACCGGTACCATAAAAAAAAATTTATGAATCGGACCAGAATTTCGATTCCGGTTCTGGTCTGGTTCCGATTTTCCCATTAAAAAATATTTTTTTAAAAAAAAATTTCAAACAAAATTTTAATTTCTGTCAACAGGGTGAGACAGAGAGGGAGATTACCGTAGGTGAGAGCGCAAACAAGGTCGGAATGTCGAGATCTGTAATCCTTGAAAATATCTTCAACAGTGCGAGGACTGGTAGAGATGGAAGCCATAACACCATGAAAAGAAACAAATAGCCGAAACCAGAGAGAGGGGATCGCGTGGTCAGGAACCGGAACCAATTTAGTAACAGAGATACCGACTCTTAGCTGGCTCCATCGTTCTCAGAGAGCTCTGGTTCAGATTGAAGGCGTCGGCGACGGCTGTGAGAGAAGATTGAACGACAGATTGAAGGCTTCGGCTTCGGCTTCGACTTCGGCTTCGGCTTCGGCTTCGGCGTAGGCGCCTCTCTTCCTCTCCTCTGAAATGAACTTCGACAGAACGAAAATTAGGGCTTTTCGACACAAACTGAAAAATCTTCAGTTTTCTCTTGTGTGGTCTGGTTCTGGTGTTTTGGGTTTTTGTCATTAAACCCGAAAACTGAACTGACAATTTTGGTTCTGCTTTAGCATAACCGAAATTCATTTTTTGAAAAGAAAATTCGACCAGAACCGGACAAAATAGGTCGGTTCTGGTCCCGTTCTTCGGTCCGGGTCGGTTTTGTACACCCCTATCCAAAACTGGCCCGACAGGCAACATGAGAACCCTTGATGATGTGCCCCATAGGCCCATTACTAGATCTCAAACCAAAACTCAGCCCATAACCGAGACCCATGACACTTATAATTTATGTACTAATGAATTTATTTATTTTGCAGGTGATGGACCCTTTGGTGACTTGAAGTGGACACCTAGCCAAGGAGACATGGACAAACCTCTTCACACTATTTTCTGGGATGCTCGGGATGAAGGTTATACTTGAGCACCAGTGGAGTATCAGAAGTGGGAATTTGTCTTCCCGGAGACAAATTCTGTAATTTTTATTTATTTTTCATTGCTTTTATGTTTCTTTGAGAAAGACTATTTTGGCCTTAAGCTTATATGGGTAGAACTCGGTTTCAAGTAAGCCATCTTGATGGGATAGGCCCAACCCAATGGAAGACAAAGCTTGAAGATGGAACTTGAAGATGAAGCTTGGAGAGGCCCAATTGCTTTGGGCTTGGAGAGGCATGACTTGGCATCAAAGGACACTTGCTAGTGGAGACATGGATTGATGACATGGCACAAGGGAGAAGAAGCACAATTGATCTTGGCCACCCATCATCTTTTTTTTATCCAATGGCTAACATTTAATCTTGTAAACCTAGCTACCCCCCCAAAACTCTATTTAAGCAATACTCTAGATCATTGTATGGGTCTTTTGCCAAACTTAATACAATTGAGGTATTTCATTTAGACTAGTGTCTAGAGAAAGTCTTCTTCCAAGGGTTGGTGCCATTGGAAATCCCACCAAGGGTTGGTGCCCAAGGTAAGTATCGGTTTGCTTAAACCGATTGGAGAGAACCTCCATTATTTACAAGCTTGTGGTGGCTTGTAAATTCTTACCCTTCCCTCTTCCCCACCTCCTTGAGGTTGGATCCATAAGAGGAAGGTAAAACCATACCCAAAGACCGGTTTTCTTCCCTTGGAAGAAACATTAGCCGAGAGGTCTTCCATACTTCTATCGGCCGGTTCAGGGCTTCAACATTTTTTCTTCCATTTCTTTTACTGAATATTTTTAACACTTCATACGAACTTCATCTTCTACATCTTAGTTTCATTTTCTCTGAAGAAATCGTTTCCATTCGAACATTTTAATGCTTCCGTTTCTGCTCATATATTTTATTGCTCTCGGGTTAGCGGACCGGTGAGCAACCCTTACTATTTGGGTGATAACTCGCTTATTTTCAGGTCGTTACCCATCACTTGGGGATGAAACTCTCGAAACCGAGAGAATGCTCCAGCCGTTAGGGGTGAGCAAAAACCAGACCGGACCAAAGAACCGGATTGAAACTGAAAATTTGGTCTGATTCTGGTCGATTTTGTACTTTAAATAATCAAATTCGATTTTTTTAAAGGAGAACTGAAAAATTCGGTTCGATTTATGGGCTTAGTGATACAAAACTGGAAAAACCCAAACCGAATTAATTGAAAACCTGGCTGTGGCTCGCTCCCCTCGCTCTCTTCACTCCAGTCTTCAGAATTGTCATTGGATAGTCAAACGGCGAAGTGCGAACCCTATGCCCATCGCCCAGCGCCCAACCCAACCTGTCACACCCCAGGATGGGGCCTAACAGAAACGCCAGGTTAAACGATCAACCTCGAGGAGGTCCACCGTCTAACCTAAGGCTTTATGCAGAAGATTTATGATCGATCCATGACCTCTGAGCTAAACAAATGTGAGAATACAAGCAATAATAGAAATACAAGATATATGAATATAATTACATGCCAAAGTACAGTACAATCCCGAATATGTTCTTACATTTCACGAAATAATAAAACAAAATTAAAGATAACTCCCTAGCGGTTGGTGTAACAACCAACACTTCGGTCAAGTATTTAATCTGAAAATTACTTTGGGGTGGTTTGTGGAATAAGAAAATAACGAGGATCTATTGGTGGATATTACTTGTTTTGAGGGAAAAATAGGTTTAGTAGCAAGATCGTAATTAAAGTTGATTTGAATTGTTATAAATAAAAAAATGAAAGTCTAAAACCTCACTAAAACCCCTCCCACCCAATCCTGCAGCCGACTTTCCCTCTCTCTGCGTTTTTCCTCTCTTCTTTTCTTCAACATTTTCTCCTCCGCCAAGCTAACCACGGTTCTTGCCCCTCCTTGATCGATTTGCCCCTCCATTCTCTTCAATATTCGAAGCTTTAGGTAAGACTTAGATAATGTATTTGTTAAACTTTGATTTAGGAGTTTATTTTAACTAGAGCTTGAGGTTCTCGGGTTCTTCAATGTTAGAATAAAGGTAATATTTATGAGTTGGTTTTATTAATGACATTGATGATAGGATTTTGGGTGCTGTTGATGTTTAGGATGAGAATCTGCTATTGGTATGAATCTAGTAGTTTTAGCACACAAATGCCATTAATGCTATTGGAGAATAAGCTACGCACACAATGTGCTCGACTAAATGCCTTAGAGGTTTAAGCTAGATTCTAGGATGATTTCTTTAGCTAAGATTTTATCAGCTTTGAGTTTAGATTATTCAGGATATATTTAACATTGAAGTATGACATGTCTTAGGTGGAGAAGGATTCAAGTGAAGGCACGAGTTGCTAAGAAAGCCAGGTAAGTGAGTGTATTAAGATTTCCGGCTATTAGGGCCCTATATCACAATGATACTAGGTTGGTTTCGTCTCTAATGTTCGGATAGTGTTTATGAAATTTTTCGTTCTGCTATGATGCTTGGATTATATTATGATATGTTATCTGTGTGACAGCCCCCGACCCGGTCGGGGACGAGGAGCCATCACTCCAGACATTTAACAGAAAACGGGACATATATATATATTTTTAACCTTAAAATTTTACAGAGGGAAGAGACCTTCTCTGGATTTAAAAGTAAAACGGGAAACAGTTAAATAAAAGACTGGATGGAAAATCAGTGAGGCAGAACACTTGAGTGTTTAAATAACAGGCTGGGTGGACAACGGGCATGCAGAGAACGACGTGATAAAATACATGCAGTGAGAATAATTGAGAAATGTAGACTGAAAGATATATTGAAAGAAAGACTACAGTGAATACCGGAGTCGGGTGATTTATGGCCGGAGGAGTAAATAAAACAGGGCGGAAGACGTAGGTAGAAAATGTAAGTCAACTAGGCGGGCATAGGCGGAAGACTGGTGGAAGAAGACTGACAGATGAAGTAGTTTTCAAAGGAAGAAGCGGAAGATGTAAATAGTAGATAATGTGAATAAGACAAAAGTGAACAGTAAATATAGGTGGATATGAATAAGACAGAAGTGAACAGTAAATATAGGTGGATATGAATAAGACGGAAGTGAACAGTAAATATAAGTGGATATGAATAAGACGGAAGTGAACAGTAAATATAGGTGGATATGAATAAGACGGAAGTGAACAGTAAATATAGGTGGATATGAATAAGACGGAAGTGAACAGTAAATATAGGTGGATATGAATAAGACGAAAGTGAATAGTAAATATAGGTGGATATGAATAAGACAGAAGTGAACAGTAAATATAGGTGGATATAAATACAGGTGGACGTCACTGTTCACCGGATGATGTGAACTACAGGTACACGTCACTGTTCACCGGATGATGTGAACTACAGGTACACGTCACTGTTCACCGGATGATATGGACAGGAAGACAGGAGCGGATGATATGGACAGGAAGACAGGAGCGGCTGATATGGACAGGAAGACAGTTTTCACAGAAGACATATATATAAAAAAAAACAGAAGACATGAAAACAGAGGGCATAAAATCTTCAAACCCCCAAAACCCGATTCAAAACGAAGTTTTAAAAACATACTTGACAACATGACAGAGATTCGAGAAAACAAACTGCATGGATAGCTCTAAAACTCGAGACAATCCATGCACAACCTAAAATAGGAGAACTCCAAGCAGTTCTAGAATAATTCAACACATGCATTCAACTGTTATTTACAGAGGTTTAAAACTTGAAAACCGAAACCTATACATTTCAAAAATCCCAACAGAGTTCTCAACAGGGTTTTAAAACGAAAACACAAAATCCTAACAGGGTTTACAGACATGAAATTCACTTTAAAACTTAAACCTCGGAACAGAATACGTCTGACTCCAGCAACCAAACCCCATGAGCTCGATCCGCCAACCTTCCCAACTCATCAGCTTGAGGCATAGAGTCTTCATCTGGAGGATCCATACCTACAACATGAGTTCAACTATGAGCCTAGAGCTCAGTAAGAACATGAAATACGATGATGTATATGCTGTTCATGAACATTTTCAAATACAGAAACATTACATTACATTACATTACGTTTCACTGGACAGGAAGGTATAAGTGGGAGGAAGAGCTGACGCAATAGGAGTACATGCCACAACAGGACATAACAGGAGTACATGACAGGATGTCAGTCCTCGTCCACACTTAACCATACATTTCATTACAGGATTTTATCTTTCTTAACTTCAAATCCGGTGCTAAAAACATTTGCAGGGTTTTCCAGAAAAACGTGAATGTATGAACAGGCATGATGCTTAAACTCAACATATACAGGTGACAGAATAAAAACTACGGGAAACAGAACACAAAGAACACATTTAACTTAAAGCATAACCTACGACCTAACTACCCGAACCAAAACCTAGTGTCTCCTTGCTGTAGGGCCTTAAGGGCCAACTTATATGTATGAACTTACCTGCTGTCCGTGAGTTGCAAGCTTTGTTCGTCTCGGTAAGTCTCAAACCTTTAATGGAGAAATGGAAGAAAACTCGAGAAGAGAGAAAACAGAAAAGAGAAAGAAGAGAAACAAAGAAGTGTTTGTCGTAGGAGGGAAGGGAAGAGAGGTTGTATGGCTTCCTCAACAAGTTTGGACACTTGGCATCCAACGATTGGTTCCCCCCCCCCCCCCCTACCTACCTTAATTCCTACCTAAACTGCCCCTCCATTGGTTTCTAACTAAGTGACTTGTTTTGGTTACTCTTAGTTTGGTTTTCCACTAACATCTTAACACATAACCTAATAAATCCGAGCAAAAGAAAAAAAAAACCGTAACACTGAAAAATCTCGGGTGTTACAATCTGATGTGTGACTCTTTCCATAGTCTGATGATTTAGGTGCATTCTTGTGTCTGTATTATGATTTATCTTCCAAGTATACGAAAATATTTTATGTGCAAGCCTCTTTATGAATAAGATAAGAATATGAAACGTATGCAACTATGATTAAGTGAGGGTTGGGGCGGTTTGGCCATGTCACTGTCCAGAAATGGACCAAGATTTCTTCCCGTAAAGGGGCCGTGTACACGCACTCTGCCTACCCCCCTTCGGCACTAATCCCTCCTTAATCCACGATATATGAACGATGAACAAGAACATGATTCCCATGATAAGATCAAGAACATGAATATGAACATGATTCTCATGATAAGTTCAAGAACATGAATATGAACATGATTCCCATGATAAGATCAAGAACACGAATATGAACATGACTCTCCTGATCTTTATAAAGAATTTGAACATGACTTTATTAAGTATGCATCCATGAGCATTCATGTATATGTTGCACTCCTTACTAAGCATTAGGCTTATAGTTTAAACCTTATGATGTAGGTGACGAGTTGGAAGGTGAGGATCTCAAACCGAATGAGGATGTTTAAGTCTGGTTGCTGGATGGTGCTCATGGCGTGGATTTTGTGGCTAGGAAGCAATTTGACCCGAGGTGCTCTTAGTCTGTTATGATTAAGAAAAATAAATGGAAATATAAGTAGAAAAGAATCTTGATGTTTATGTGTTATAAAGGATTTTAAGATTAAAGGATTTTAAGATTTAAGGTTTTCTGTCTGTTCTCTTAAGTCTTCCGCTACGTACACTATGTTTCTCTTATGAGAAAAATAGTTTTTATATGAAATGAGATGTTAGAATATTTATAGAGTCAGTTCTATAGAGTTAGCCGAACGTCCGCCAGGGAGGGCGATTGATCGGTTGTCTATGTGTTCTGTTTTGTAAGTAAAAACAGTTGTTCAAAGTTATGATTGAGTCATCGTCCATAATTGAGATAGGGTTTGATAAGTGAAAATAGTCGGCCAAAGTTGGGAGTGATGAAGTCACGTGGACCGTGGACGATAAAGACACGTGGTCTATGAAAGATAAATTTTGTAGGATCGGTATTGTCTAAGAGGAGGGTGAATTAGACTTTTTAATTTTAATTACGAGTCAACCTAATTTCTCTCTTTGATTAAACTTATAGATTTAACACAAGTAATCAAATAATGTAAAAAGAGAGAGAGAGAAATTCGACACCAGTATTTTTACGTGGTTCGGCCAAACTGCCTACGTCCACGCTCCAAGGCTTCCCCTTGAAGATTCCTTACTTCTCCTCAACGAGAAATCCTGATCGAGCTTTCGGGCGTCGATCCAAAGCCTTCTACACAATACAGGATTGAACTTTACGGGCGTCAATCCACTGCCTTACACAAATTTTGAGTTTGTAAAGTTTTGCGCAAAACTACTCTTTCACAGGATCTGAATCTCAAGTTCGAATAGAGAGAGGTAGACAGAGTATGATAATTTCGCTAGTTAGGGTTCAGGAATTTAATTTGCCAAAAGTTGTATCTTTGTGCTCTAACCTCGGCTTAAATACCCTGTCTTCAGAGTCGGCTTGACTTCAATGCTCCTTATCCAATAAAAGAAACTTTGTTACTGTTGGAGCAACTTTCGTACAATTTCAGGTAGCCGTTGTCGTTCGTACAATTTCCTGATGGTATTTTCTTCTGTCAAGAAAAATACATTAAGGAGCTTCTTAAGAAATTCGGATTAGAAACTGTCAAATCTTCCAAAACTCCCATGAGTACCACTACTAAATTGGATAAGGATGAAAATGGTATAAATATGGATATCAAGAAATATCGTGGTATGATTGGTTCTCTGCTATATCTGACTGCAAGTAGGCCAGATATACTCTTTAGTGTATGTTTATGTGCTAGGTTTCAAGATGCTCCCAAGGAATCCCACTTAAATGCTGTCAAGAGAATTTTTAAATATCTAAGTGGGACTCATGATTTAGGACTTTGGTATCCGAAGGGCACCTCCTTTGATCTGATAGGATATTCTGATTCCGATTATGCAGGAAGTTTAGTTGATAGGAAAAGCACCAGTGGAACATGTCAATTCCTTGGAGAATCCTTAGTTTCCTGGTATTCAAAGAAACAGAATTCTATTGCATTGTCAACTGCTGAGAGTGAATATATTACTGCATGCAGTTGTTGTGCACAAATGCTTTGGATGAAGCAAACTCTTGAAGACTATAATCTGTTTTATGATAGGATTCCTATTCGGTGTGATAACACCAGTGCTATAAACATTTCCAAAAATCCTATTCAGCATTCTAGAACCAAACATATAGATGTTAGATATCACTTCATCTGTGATCATGTTCAAAGAGGAGATATCTCTTTAGAATTTGTTAATTCTGTAGATCAATTGGCCGACATCTTTACAAAACCCTTGGATGAGAAGACATTCAATCATATCAGAATAAGGTTAGGTCTCATTCGGGTTGATAGAAAATGATTCTGTCTCTATTTGAAAAATTCCCAAGTGTTAGCAATTTCTTGTTGAGAAGGCATCGGTAGATGCTGAATTTTTCTCTAGGCATCGGAAGATGCATGTCTATCGGCAGGAATCGGTAGATGCTGCATTTTTTCCAAGAATCGATAGATGCTGTATTTTACCAGGCATTGGAAGATGCATTTCTATCGGTAGGCATCGGATGATACAATTCTTAATCTGCCGACACGTGTGTTTCATTGGATTAATCTGTCTTACACGTGTGCCTTCATCTCGTCGGGAGATGCCCTATTTTAATTTAAACCCTGTATCTTTTCAAAGAAGCTTCACCTTTCGCGCTTCTTCTGAAAAACCCCTGGCCTACCAACTTTCTCTCGAGAGTTCACCCCTTGTCAATGGATTTTCAGGGTACATCTTCCTTTGCAGTCCCACAACCTGCCAAAAAGAAGGCCAAAGTCACTGCTCGTCCTCCTCGTGAGATTCCACGGGCGAAGGATTTTCCATCTCTGTTCTTTATTTCTCAAGCTGCCGAGTCAAGGTACCACGACGATTTTAAGCATAAATCTTTAATCCCCAGTCGAGGTATTTACTCAGACGATTTAGCTGGCCTGAATATTGTCGAACCCTTGACGGACCTCGGGTTGATAGGACTGTTTGATGTAGATTCTTATTATTACCCGGAAGCAATTAGGATGTTCTATGCCAATATGGTTTTCACTTCTGATTTATCCATTATTAGGAGCTATGTGTACAACAAGAACATAGAAATTACACCTCAGTTCATCAATGCTCTTCTGGAGGTTCCCTATTTAGATAGCTGCCCTTACAAGTTTGTATCTGGCACTGAGCCACCTTTCTTTGGTACTGGTGATGGTCAAGAATTTTTAAGGAACATTGTTTTGGATCCCAACCAAACCCCTGATCAATTAAAAGGCAAACATCTGACCGCAAGGGCCAGATTATTTCATCAAATGATAGGGTACAATATTGTCCCTAAGAGTGGTCATCATGATGAAGTAAGTGCAATGGAGTTTTTTGTTCTGTTTGCCATTTACCACAAGACTCCCTTCAATCTTGGCTATGTGGTTGTTCGAAGGATGATTCAGGTAGTATCATCCAGGGCTTCATCTTTCCCATACAACCTACTCTTAATGAAGATCTTTGCACAGCTTGAGGTTGTATTTCCAGAGGATGAAGATCCTGTACGACTTAAACCCTCTAATTATTATTCCAAAACCACACTGAACAAAATGGGAATCAAGTGAACAAGGACAGGGGCACTTGTCTTGGATGCTTCTAAGCTTAAACCTGTTAATTCAGCAGCTGCCAGGAAAGGAAAGAGAGCACTTATTCTGCCAGAGGAGTCAACTGCTGAAGGCGGGGATGACTCTGAAATACCAGCCTTTGTCAATTCCCCCTCTCAATCACAGGCTTCTAGCTTCATACCTCCTCCTCTTGTGCGAAGGCGTCTTGCTCCTTCTTCAAGAGTTCATGTCTCAAAGGCCATCTCTGCTCCCTCCTTTGTACCTCCTCCCATTCTTGTGAATCCTCCATCTCCTACACCTGCACACATTTTACAAATTCTACTTCCTCCAAGTCCTCCTTCACCAGTCCACCCTTCTTATCCACTCAAACCCTCTCCATCAGTCCAACCCTCTTCGTCAGTCCAACCCTCTTCACCAGTTCACCTCTCTTCCCCTGTTCAACCACCCTCTCCTGTCCAACCAACTCCACTAGTTTATGTCTCCTCACCCATTCCATCAGCTTCTCCTGCACCTCTAAAGACATATCAAAGGAGAGCTTACATAAGTGAAGACAAATTCTCTGATCTGCAGTCTTCCATTGCCCGCATTGAGACTGCTCTCAGTTCCCTTGAAAGTAGGATTAACCAATCACTTGATGAGAAGCTAGCCAAGATTCGAAATGACATGAGCAAGGATTTAGATACAGGTCTTGGGTTGCTGTCTCAGAAAGTTGATGCTGATAGGCGTATGGTTGTCAGGGAACTTGACTCTTTCCGTTCTTCAATTGATGCCTTGAAACCTGCCCCTGAACCCGAACCACCATGTTCTGCCAGTGTTCCAGAGGCTCGTTTTGAAGATCTTTTTCTGCCCCTTTCCAGACCTGAAGTTGCTGAGGATATTCGCTTAATGTCATTGGATATTCAGGAGGCTGAACTTAAATTCCATACTACTCCTGCTAGTGAGCCTTTTCCTGAACCAGCCAATCCAATGGATATTTCTACTACTGGTCCCTCTGCCGAGCCTCCTTGCATGGACATGGTTGTCTATCAAGGACCCTCTCCCTCTGCTGCTCCTCCGCCTGAGTCTTCTCCTTGCCAGGCCATGGTGGTCTATCAGCCGTCCATCCCTCTTGACATTCAGTCACTTCCAGCACTAATAGATGCTTTTCTCCTTTCGAACTATGAAGTGCCCGCTTGGATTAGCCAAGCTTTTTGGTCACACTTTGTAGCTTTCTTTAAATAAACGACTTGCTTTCTTGTATACACATTTCTTGTTTTAATGCAATTATTCTGATGAATTTTTGAATTGTGTTGAATCCATTTATACTGCTCTCTCTGCTTGTTTTTGATAATGTCAATGGGGGAGAATACATTTGATTGATACTGATTTGGGTGATATTGAATATGAATTTTTTTTTTAAATTACGAGTCAACCTAATTTCTCTCTTTGATTAAACTTATAGATTTAACACAAGTAATCAAATAATGTAAAAAGAGAGAGAGAGAAATTCGACACCAGTATTTTTACGTGGTTCGGCCAAACTGCCTACGTCCACGCTCCAAGGCTCCCCCTTGAAGATTCCTTACTTCTCCTCAACGAGAAATCCTGATCGAGCTTTCGGGCGTCGATCCAAAGCCTTTTACACAATACAGGATTGAACTTTACGGGCGTCAATCCACTGCCTTACACAAATTTTGAGTTTGTAAAGTTTTGCACAAAACTACTCTCTCACAGGATCTGAATCTCAAGTTCGAATAGAGAGAGGTAGACAGAGTATGATAATTTCGCTAGTTAGGGCTCAGGAATTTAATTTGCCAAAAGTTGTATCTTTGTGCTCTAACCTCGGCTTAAATACTCTGTCTTCAGAGTCGGCTTGACTTCAATGCTCCTTATCCAATAAAAGAAACTTTGTTACCGTTGGAGCAGCTTTCGTACAATTTCAGGTAGCCGTTGCCGTTCGTAGTTGTAAGTCGTCGTCGCCATTAAAGATCTGGAGTTAATGCTGAAAATGACGTCACTGTCGCTTCACGGCTCTTTTAAATTCTGGCAGAAGATCACCGGATGAAGCAGCTTTAAACAATCGGAACGTCATCGGTGGAAACAAGCTGTAATGCAATCGGCATGAGTATCTTCAAATGCCATCGGTAGAAGCAACATGATAAGTCATCGGTATGTGCAAGCTTTGAGTTATCGGCAGATGTAACTTGTAATGTTGTCGGCATGAGTATCTTGACCTTCCATCGGTAGATGTACCATCAGACTTATCGGCAGATGAAGGTTGAAGGGTATCGGCAGATGCACCTTAAGATTTCATCGGTAGAAAGATCTTGAAAGGCTGTCGGTAGAAGCAAGTCTTGAAAGTCCATCGGCAGAAGCAAGACTTGAAAGTCCATCGGCAGAAGCAAGTCTTGAGCTTCAAAGGCGCCACCGGTAGATGCATCTTGATAAGTTATCGGCAGATGTAATTTTTGGATGCCATCGGCAGAAACCTTCTTTTCTTTGTCGTTTAGTGATTGCCATCGGTATGTGTTTGGATGCCATCGGCAGAAACCTTCTTTTCTTTGTAGTTTAGTGAATGCAATCGGTAGAAGCAGGCCTTGTACTCTATCGGCAGATGTAATTAAAACTTCATCGGCATGAGCAGCTTTGAGCTTCATCGGCAGAAGCAACTTGAAAACACCATCGGTATGAGCAAGTCTTGTACTCTATCGGCAGATGCCTTGTACACTCAACCAATATCATTAGACACTAAAATACCCTTTTCAAGGGTATTTCCAACGGATTAAAATCAAATGCTTAATTCAATAATCTCCTTTTATAAACATAATCAAATCACATATTTATCATTAAATACATCATCAAAAACACTATTTAGACTTAATCTCTATTTAAGTCAACAAATTTAAGTAAGTCTGTGGACAATAGGTCTGTTTAACCCGTAAGTAACGAAGTCACGTGGTCTGTTAACGATAAAGTCACGTGGTTTGTGGTCGACAAACTTAAGTAAGTCCATGGACGTTAGTCTATGGACGATGAGTTTATGTAGCCCGTGGACAATGAAGTCACGTGGACCGTGAACGATAAAGTCACGTGATCTGTGGACGAAAAAGTCTAAGTAAGTCTGTGGACGATAAAGTTTAGTTAAGCATTCTGGTAGAGAAAGTCAGTCATCCACACTGACTTCTGTTCCAGACGTCCACACTGCCTTCTGTTTTCAAACGTCCACACTGCCTTCTGTTTTAAAACTTCCACACTGCCTTCTGATTTCAGTCGTCCACACCGCCTTCTTATTTCAATCTTCCACATTGTCTTCTGTTTCTGTTATCTATTCATGTCTGTTATAACGTCTACCCCTACTGCTTAAATTGATGAAACCCGAGAGGAAAAATATTGTTCCTTCAATGAAACCCGATAGAAAGAGTCAACTTTACTATCGTTCGACTCTGTGGATGAGTTCGCCAACAAATATATGAAAGAGTCGAGTTTTGAGAATTTAAGGTTTTTAGTTTGTTGTTCTTTTAAACGTCTACGAGTTATTTTAAAAAAAAATTACAAGTAGTTGTTCTTAGATTTAAATGACTAAGTTATGTCGAGAATATGCCGCGACCTACTGGGGTCGTGACAGTTGATGCCGATCCAATTCACTTTTACTTCCTCTTTCCTTTACCTGAGGAAGGGGGGAATTCGTTGGGGTGAGTAACAAACTCAATATGAGATGTTATATCTACCACTCATGTTATAATGCATACCATTTATAAAATCAATGAATGAGTATTAAATCTCAAAACCAGTTCTATGTTATTAAATCTCTTCTCATTTTTAGATAGATCGATCGGGCTAACTTTTAAAACAAAGTAAGTGTATACAAACTATGCCCTCATTATCCATACCGTACTACATAGTTAATTGCACAGTGAAAAAGGAGACCACACGCAAGGATCCTTCGAAACACACCACACAGAAAGACCGCAATAACATTAAACAAGACCTCATAGGGAGAAGAGATATAGTCAACCACCAGGGGGATCACGGTCGGCATATCCTAGGCCTCGTGGATCACAAGGTAGCTCACCAAGAGGGAATGACCGATCACTCTCGATCGGCCGGCATACCCTGGGTCTCGTGAATCACACGGTAGCTCACCAGGAGGGAATCAACGATCACTCTCGATCGGTCGGCATACCCTTGGTCTCGTAGATCACACGGTAGCTCGCCAGGAGGGAATCAACGATCACACTAGATCGGTCGGCATACCCTAGGTCTCATGGATCACACGGTAGCTCACTAGGAGGGAATCAACGATCACTCTACCCTGGGCCCTCGGGGACACTGCACGTGGGACTTATCATACTAGGGGTAATAACGAACAGACACTGGTCAGGTCAGGTAACAGGGCTAGCATAGCTCAGAACCCAGGACTAGCCAAAGCTCCGAGCCCACAACTCCACATGCAAGGAGTTTAACAAGAGGAAACTCAACCCGGAGGGAATCAATAACCACTCATTCCAGAGCTCTATCCAAACAAGTGTGAGTAGTACCACAGCAGCCCTCAAATACGGGTGCATTTGGACAAAATCCCTTGATACTCTTAGCTGGGCCCTGCTAAGAGTGTCAAACGATTACTTCCAGAATCAACTCCAAATGGCAATATAAAAAACTATACAATGCATCAGAAAATCAGTCCACAATAAAACACAACAGCATAGTATGATGATCAATCTCAACCCAAACCCGTCGGCAAGAAAAGGAAACATGGCAGTAGGTAGTCAAATCAAGTCAAAAGTATACATGCATGTTTAATGCAATATGCTCATGTTTTTAAAACAACCGACATCAATATCAGGAGTAACCAAAATAATACATATATGCATGTTATGTAGGTATATCGCAGAAAATATAATAACCCATACCACTAAGGCGAGTCCTCTTAACTTCAGTGGTCTGTGTCTCCTTGGGGATCGTCTCAAGGTCTACAAAATCTTCCGAATCTAGGAGTCAAAACAAGGCAGGAAACCCTGTTAATATCCAATACGGTTAAAAACAATCTAAACTAAGAGCCGAGCGAAACCATGCATAAAAAGCTTAAGTTGACATTTGGTAAAAAAGTCAAAGGTCAACAATTAAAGTCAAAGTCAATAGTCAAAGACAACAGTTGACTTTGATTTATCGGTTCGGTTCGGGTCCAGTTCGGATCGGACCGGTTTGGGTTGAATCGGTCCAAGTCGAGTCGAAATTGGTTTGGGTCGGATCGGCCCAACCCAATTCTGTATGGCCTGGTCAAACCTGGCCCAATTGGGCTTGGGTCGAACCCAGCCCGAGTCGGGCTGACCCGACCCACTAGGCTCTTGGGTCAAGCCTGACCCAGCCCGATCAAAACTAGGCTCACAGGCTCTATTTGACTCGGCAGGCGACGGCCGAACGCCGACGAGTTTTCACGATCAAGAAACGCATTCTTTCCAACTGTTTCCTCGCCGAAAACTCTCCCCAATGCGTCATCACCTCTATTCTAGCCGAATCGTGTTAAAAACACCAACAATCGGCCTCCAAATTTTAGATCTAAGATTCTCTAAAAACCGAACACTTCAAACGTAAAAATCGAGCTAACGAAAGCCTACCTCTAAAAAAGTCCTTCACTAAGATTACTCTACTCTTCGAGACGAAGAGTTTGATACCAAAACTTCGCCGAACAGAGACGACTTCGGCGTCGGATCTGCTCTCCTCGTGCAGCGGCGTCTCTTTTCTCTCTCTCTCTCTCTCTCTCTCTCTCTCTCTCTCTTTCTTTGTTCTGCCGACACCATAAAACAATAAGGTTTTCTATTTGAAAACCTATTGTTTTAATATTATACTTTATTATTTTATTTATTTATTTTATTTCAATTTCACTATTTTTTTAATTCTTTTAATTTAATTGATTTACGGTTTCTAATTTACACTTGAAATTTGCAAAAAAAATTATTAAAAAAATTTCATTCACAAAAAATTTGCGGATTTTATATCTTTTCACCCTTTTTATGAATTTCTTCTTCGAAATTCGCCTCAACTACTAATGATAAAATAAATAAGGGTATCTCTCCGCCATTTCGAACTCCATATAAATAACTCTTCCACATCTTCAAAGCGAATACAATGGAGGCGAGCTCTAAGTCGTGGGTAGGATAGTTCCGCTCGTGAGGCTTTAACTGTAGGGAAGCATATGCCACTATTTTGCCTTGCTGCATAAGAACACAACCTAGACCAACACCTGAAGCATCCGTATAGACTGCATGTGGAAGGTCCCCATCGGGAACTGTCAGAATTGGAGAACTGGTCAATTTCTGCTTCAACTCATCAAATGCATTCTGACAATCACCATCCCAAACAAACCGCACATCCTTGCGAGTGAGTTTTGTAAAAGGCGCAGCAATAGAAGAGAAATTCTCCACAAAACGCCGATAATATCTTGCCAGGCCAAGGAAGCTGCGAATCTCGAAACATTCTTGGGTGGCTGCAAATTGACTACGGCCTCAATCTTCGCAAGGTTTACTGAAATAACCTCTCGCAAAACCACATGACCCAAAAATTTTACCTCAGTTGGCCAAAAATCACACTTACTTCGCTTGGCATACAGCTGGTGCTCCCTCAGAGTCTGCAAGACAATACGGAGGTGCTCACTATGTTCACGGTGTGTCTTCTAATAAATTAGGACGTCATCAATAAAGACTATCACGAACCGGTCTAAATATGGTCAGAAGATTCAGTTCATAAGGTCCATAAACACCGCTGGGGCATTAGTAAGCCCGAACGGTAGCACTAAGAACTCAAAGTGCCCATATCTGGTTCGAAAAGCGGTTTTAGGTATATCTGCCTCGCGAATCTTTACCTGATGATATCCTGTCCTCAATTCAATCTTCAAGAAATACTGTGAACCTCCGAGCTGATCGAAAAGTTCATCAATACGTGGTAGCATGTACTTATTCTTCACAGTAACCATGTTCAACCTCCGATAATCGACACACAATCTCAACGATCCATCTACCTTCTTGGAAAATAAGACGAGAGAGCCCTAGGGCGACATACTATCTCTAATAAACACTCTACTTTGCAAATCATATAACTGCTTACACAGTTCAACCAACTCAGCGGGTACCATCTCATACGCAGGAATAGAAACTGAAGCGGCTCCCAGAATCAGATTGATGCAAAACTCGATCACCCGATCTGGAGGTAAACCCGATAGATCCTAAGAAAAAACGTCATCGTACTCTCTGACGACTGAAATATCCTTCTCTGGCACTGCGGTTTCAATGTCGAGGTTCATCGACCACAGTCCTCTATACCGTTCTAGTCTGCTCCTGCCTCCCAAGCATACTCTAAAGAGTGAGTTCACAATTCCCGCACAGGGACCTCTTTTATAAGCAACCACTCTGCTAGTCTTTGAAATAAGAGTGACCCACCTCATATGACAATCAATCAGAGCCTTATACTTCATCAGCCAATCGCAACTCAGAATGACGTCAAACTGACTAATGGGTAAGTTAATAAGATCGACTGCAAATTTGCATTCGTCGATAACCACACAAACTGCTCTGCATATGCATGCAACTCTACTTCTGTCTCCTAGCAGAGTATTCAAAAAGAAAGGAGTATCCAACTCCTAGATGGGTAACTCCAACACTTCAGCAAAATCAGCAGATATAAAAGAATGTGACGTCCTAGTATAGAACAACACTCGAGCAAAAGTATGAAAGTTCAGAATAGTACCATTCACAACTACTGGCTGATCAAGCACTGGATAATACTCGGTCTAGCCTTCTGCATAAAACTGACCAGCAACTTCTTTGTCTTTATAATCACGACTACGACCACCGCCCTTGGAGTTAGATCCCTAAAATTCTTCTGTTCTCTGCTACTGTACAAGAGGGGAACCTCTAGCATAGGAGTGCTCGATGGGTCGATAAGGAGTATCACTAATAGGTCTATCCTCTCGGCGCTGGGGAGTTTGAAATTGAGTCTGCTGAAAAGAGGATCGGGTCTGTCTCCAGTTCTGACTCGGCAGGGAGAATGACTCGGCAACTGATGGTGCGAGCAAGAGAGGTCGCTACTGCTGTCCCTGAGGTTGGTTCAGCAGGCAGTTCCTCCTAACATGACCCGACTGCCACAGATAAAGTAGGTGTAAGGGGAGTATCGATTGCTGCCAGACAAGCCACCACTAGACCGAGAAGAGCAGCTCACACTAAGACCTGTGTCCTGTCACTGGCTCTACCTGGTCATCCTTCCCCCCGAAGGACAGCTGTCTGACCCATGCTGGAAGGAGTTATCGCCTGAGGGTTACATGCTCTCTATCCTCAAGACAACCTCTTACGCTCCAAGCAAGTTGTCATACTTCTTCACAGTCACTGTCCGCTTAATATTAAAATTCAGACCCTCAACAAATTTGACAACCTGTGCCTCCACGCTAACTCCTTCGGAGTAGGGCACCAGGTGGATACGTGAGATTGTACCACATTAGCATTTTTCATTAATCATTCATTCCATGTATTCTACTAACTGCACTTATTTATTCTCAAATATTTATCCCTTAGAGGATCATGGAACCTTGTTCTCTGATACCAATAAATTTCTGTCACACTCCAGGAGGGGCCTAATAGAAACGCCAGATTAAACGATCAACCTCGGGGAGGTCCACCATCTAACCTAAGGCTTTGTGCGGAAGATTTATGATCGATCCATGACCTCTGAGCTAAACAAATGTGAGAATATAAGCAATAATAGAAATACAAGATAAATGAATATAATTACATGCCAAAGTACAGTACAATCCCGAAAATGTTCTTACATTTCACGAAATAATGAAACAAAATTAAAGGTAACTTCCTAGCGGTTGGTGCCGATCCAATTCACTTTTGCTTCCTCTTTCCTTTACCTGTGGAAGGGGGGAAGTCGTTGGGGTGAGTGACAAACTCAATATGGGATGTTATACCTACCACTCAAGTTATAATGCATACCAGTTATAAAATCAATGAATGAGTATTAAATTTCAAAACCAGTTCTATGTTATTAAATCTCTTCTCATTTTTAGATAGATCGATCGGGCTAACTTTTAAAACAAAGTAAGTGTATACAAACTATGCCTTCATTATCCATACCGTACTACATAGTCAAGTGCACAGTGAAAAAGGAGACCACATAAGGATCCTTCGAAACACACCACACAGCAAGACCGCAATAACATTAAACAAGACCTCATAGGGAGAAGAGATATAGTCAACCACCAGGGGGATCACGATCGGCATACCCTAGGCCTCGTGGATCACAAGGTAGCTCACCAGAAGGGAATCAACGATCACTCTCAATCGGTCGGCATACCCTGGGTCTCGTGAATCACATGGTAGCTCACCAGGAGGGAATCAACGATCACTCTCAATCAGTCGGCATACCCTGGGTCTCGTAGATCACACGGTAGCTCGCCAGGAGGGAATCAACAATCACACTAGATCGGTCGGCATACCCTGGGTCTCATGGATCACACGGTAGCTCACTAGGAGGGAATCAACGATCACTTTACTCTGGGCCCTCGGGGACACTGCACATGGGACTTATCATACTAGGGGTAACAACGAACAGACACTGGTCAGGTCAGGTAACAGGGCTAGCATAGCTCAGAACCCAGGGCAAGCCAAAAATCCGAGCCCATAACTCCACATGCAAGGAGTTTAATAAGAGGAAACTCAACCCGGAGGGAATCAATAACCACTCATTCCAAAGCCCTATCCAAACAAGTGTGGGTAGTACCACAACAGCCCTCAAATACGGGTGCATTTGGGGAAAATCCTTTGATACTCTTAGCTGGGCCCTGCTAAGAGTGCCAAACGATTACTTCCAGAATCAACTCCAAATGACAATACAGAAAACTATGCAATGCATCAGAAAATCAGTCCACAATAAAACACAACAGCATAATATGATGATCAATCTCAACCCAAACCCATCGGCAAGAAAAGAAAACATTGCAGTAGGCAGTCAAATCAAGTCAAATATATACATGCCTGTTTAATGCAATATGCTCATGTTTTTAAAACAACCGACATCAATATCAGGAGTAACCAAAATAATACATATATGCATGTTATGTAGGTATATCGCAGAAAATATAATAACCCATACCACTGAGGCGAGTTCTCTTAACTTCAGTGGTCCGTGTCTCCTCGGGAATCGTCTTGAGGTCTACAAAATCCTCCGAATCTAGGAGTTAAAACAAGGCAGGAAACTCCGTTAATATCCAATAGGGGTTAAAAACAATCTAAACTAGGAGCCGGGCGAAACCAGGCCTAAAAAGCTCAAGTTGACTTTTTGGTCAAAAAGTCAAAGGTCAATGGTCAATAATTAAAGTCGAAGTCAACGGTCAAAGTCAATAATTGACTTTGACTTACTGGTTCGGTTCGGGTCCAGTTTGGATCGGACTGGTTTGGGTTGATCGGTTTAAGTCGGGTCAGAACTGGTTTGGGTCGGATCGGCCCAACCCAATTCTGTATGGCCTGGTCAAACCTGGCCAAATTGGGCTTGGGTCGAACCCAGCCCGAGTCGGGCTGACCCGGTTCACTGGGCTCTTGGGTCAAGCCTGACCCAGCCCGAACAATACTCGGCTCACAAGCTCGAGTTGACTCGGCAGGCGACGGCCGAACGTCGACGAGTTTTCACGATCAAGAAACGCGTTCTTTCCAACTGTTTCCTCGCCGAAAACTCTCCTCAATGCATCATCACCTCTATTCTGGCCGAATCGTGTTAAAAACACCAATAATCGGCCTCCAATATTCAGATCTAAGATTCTCTAAAAATTGAACACTTCAAACGTAAAAATCGAGCTAACGAAAGCCTACCTCTGAAAAAGTCCTTCACTAAGGTTACTCTACTCTTTGAGACGAAGAGTTTGATACCAAAACTTCGCCGAACGGAGACGACTTCGGTGTTGGATCTCCTCTCCTCGCGCAGCGGCGTCTCTTTCCTCTCTCTCTCTCTGTTTATTTGTTCTGCCGACACCATAAAACAATAAGGTTTTCTATTTGAAAACCTATTGTTTTAATATTATACTTTATTATTTTATTTATTTATTTTATTTCAATTTCACTATTTTTTTAAAATTCTTTTAATTTAATTGATTTACGGTTTCTAATTTACACTTAAAATTTGCAAAAAAATTTATTTAAAAATTTTCATTCACAAAAATTTTGCGGATTTTACACAACCGACAGCCACTTTCTGTCTCTAAGAGACAGTCTCTCTTTGCTCGCACAGTGGCAGTTCGCAGTCACCGACGCCCAACCACTCTCTATCTCTCTCTGCTCGCACTTCGCAATCGCCCGACGCCCAACCACTCTCTGCTCGCACTTCACAGTTTGCAGTCGCCGACTTCTAACTTCGACGAAGTCGCCGACTTCCGACAAAGGTAAGCAGCTTACCGTAAGCTATTGGAGCTAAATTTTACATTCTTTAAAATCTGATTTGGGCTAAATTTTCCATTTATGATCTTCATTCATAGGCAATTGAAGATAACGTTGATACAGATTGGATTCAGAGGGAAAATTTAGCTTTTAGCCTTTCACGAAGGTTTCTTATCTTGCTCTACTTTCTTAAAACTATCTTAGTTGATGTTTGTGTGCAGTATGCATTAGTTGATTTGTGTGTGCAGTGTGCATTGTTGATGTTTGTGTGTTTGATGTTAATTAGTCATTTATTGATGTTAATGTGCTATTCTAATTTTAGAATTTTAGATGGTTAGATTGTTGGATTTGCATGTTAAATTTTTATACATTTTTTATATTGAATTAAACTATTATATTATTTATTATTTTAGTTTAGAATTAAAAAAAAAATTAAAATGGGAAAATCGGAACCGGACCAGAACTAGAACCGAAATTCTGGTCCGGTACTTAAAAAAATTAAAACAGTTCCGGTCATAAAAATTAAAAACTGAATTTTATTATTTTGGTTCCAATCTTCCTTAAAACCAGACCGGACCGATTTTTGCTCACCCCTGCCAGCCGTAGTGTAACGCCCCACTACTTCCTACTTCGATAAAATTTCCGTAACATTTTTTTTTTAAAACATTTGGAAGATTCTAAACTTACTTAAACCAAATTCAAATCTTTTAATCTTTCAAAACATAACATATCTATCTCAAATTCATCAAACTTTGTACAAACACTAATATCCATCAAAATATGTTTTAGTAAAACGTTTAAATCCATAAGTGTATATTCGCATAATTTAAACCCAAAAACTTTACATTCTCGCCCACTGGTCTTAATCACTCTAACAACACAAAAGTCACCATGGATGTGCTCCGTCAACTGCCTCCTCAATTTGGACAGTGCGTAAGACTATCACATGTACTTCTGTCACCTACATCACAAGATTCATCTAATGAGCGTAAAGCTCAGCAAGTAATGTATAATAAATGCGTATGAAATTCATAAAACCATGCAGTTTCGTTTCAGTCTTGTCTTTCTTTTCTTTTATTAACATTGAGTCACGACATCGAGATCTCATATCAATATGGGCAATCAATCCCACAGAAGCTACCTTAGGGGCAATCAATCCCACCGACGCTACCTTGGGGGCAATCAATCCCACCAAAACTACCTTGGGGGCAATCAATCCCACCAAAGCATATGTTCGTTTCGTTTCATTCTTTATTTCTTTCTTACTTGAAAGGTATGCATAAATTATTTTCGTAGCTTTTATAAAACATGATGCATGAATATGTGAACATACATAGTTCTATAACATAAAATCTAAACCATTCATAACCTCTACCATGTCAATCCGATCAATCTATGTTAGTACTAAAAACTTATCATCCAACAACATAATATAACGCCACAATCACCTAACCCTATACATAGCATATCCATATCTACATTACTATTACTAGTATGAGCCACTATTAACCATAACATAGCAAATCCTCTACGTCATTTAAACACATCCTCAAAGTAAGCATCAAAAATCATAAATCAGCATAACATATTTATGAACTCCAACTACATCTCCAATTGTAACCATCAACAACATAAACTTCTTAGCACCTTGTGATGTAGGTCAAATGGCTACACACATGCAACATTATTTACCTAGGGTCCTTAGCACAAATTAAGGGCAATTGATCAACCTTCTTGGTGACTTGAAAAACCTATAGCATATTAACTCCATCATTAATATCATCATTCATAACAACTTTGATTATAATTTGAATGATTCCAAATTCAAAGATTTCTAAAAGAATGAGATTATGCACTCCTAAATTCACGTGAATATCAAAACATGATAGCTTGAATAACATGCAAACCAATTCAATCAACACTTGATTTCAAAACCCAAAATTGATCAACATTTTATATAACTTCAAAATTCCATAACTTTTGATTTACTAATCCAAATCCAATAATTCCAAAGTCAAAAGTTCACCCAAAGAGTCTATTACAACATAGCAAAACAGTTTATCAAATAGAAATCAATAGATTTGGTTAAAAACCTCATTCCCGAAACTGCCCAGTAATTGTAGTTTTTCAACAATTTGGCATTTAACCCTAACATACATAAATCCACAATCTTTTCCATTTCTAATCACAAGTAAGACCTCATAGCAAGATCGTGAAGTAAATAAGCTGAAAAGTTGAGCATAATATTCCAAATTTCGTGAACCCTAAACAAAGTTCATCAAACCCTTAAATAAAACCACAAATACTCCTCTTTTACCTTTAAACCTAAAGGTTTGCTAAACCCATGAATAAAATCCTAAAGAAACTCATCATACCTTCAAGATGTGAGAGAAGGAAGGAGGGAGCTCGTGGGTTTCCTTCCAAAAACCAGAACTTGAGGAAATGAGAGAGAAAATCGTGGGTCTCTTTTCTAAAATCCCAAAACTCACGACAAAAGGGGAAATAAGGAAGAGAGCTTCAGCAAATGGAGAGGGAAAAAGTGAGAAAGCCGTAAGGGAGGGAGAGGGAGAGCTTCAGCGAATGGGAGAGAAATGGGAGGGTTTCTCTTTCAAATGAGTTTTTTCTATAATTAGAAGAAGCTTCTTAAAGAAGCTATCAACTAATGAGGTGGCAATTTATGGACCCATGGATGACAAATGAGGTGTCATCTTCTTCTTCCCTCATATATCCTACCTTATACCTGTAACACCCGGCTTTACGAGATTTAAATTATTCCAAAATAAACGGTATTTTTGTAAATACATCAAACTAAGTCCGTTTTGAGAACGGAAAGTTTTAACGGAGCCTTATAATAAATTAAAATTTATGGTAAAATATGAAAATTTGGAGAAATCGGATCGCTAGTTAAATAACGAGACAATTGGAGAAACAAATAGAAATCAAAATGATGGGCAAATAAGTAATTTTGCAAGCCAATTTTATAAAAACACAAAAATCCCCTTATTTCTCCCCCCCCCCCCCCCCCCTCACTCACGCGATCTCCATTTCTTCTCCACCCTTTCGACGATTTCTCTTCCCCTTCGTGAGACTCTCCTCTCACGGCGTCGAAGACTTGTTCTCCGGCGATCGATCCTTCACATTTCTCCTTCATCTTTACTCTCTGGCTAAGAATCTATAGTTTTGGTATGTTAGATTTCGATTTCTAGGGTTTAAACGGATTAGGGTTCGTTAGGGTTTTCGTAGAAAACGTGGATTGATGTTTGAAATTGATAGGTTTAGCGTAGTTATGCCTTTAATCGACGTATTGATGTTTATTGGGCATAGATAATCGATTTATCGATTAATATTGGAGTTGCGTTTGGTTTGGAGCTTGAAAAACTCCATTGATGGAATTTTCTAAATATTGAGCACAAATTGCTTGATAAAATGCCGCAATGAGCTAGAATAGAGTTTTAGGAAAGTTCCTTTAGCTAGAAGTTAGTAGTTTTCGAGATTTAAGGTTTAGACTCGATTTAATCGCGATTTGTTGTGAATTGCCTTAGGTGAACAACGCTCGTGGACGGAGCTCGGTGTGCAACGGACGCGAGGTAAGTCTCTGTGATTTATTTGGCCGATTGGCCTACACCATAAGACTATGTCGATCGAGGAATTGGAGATGTTTGTTGTGTTGGGTAATTAGAACGGGTAGTTAGTTTTAGATTTGGTTAGGTTGTTAATTGTTAAGTTTATTGTTGTATGTTTCTACTTGTTTTTATTTCGTTCATGGCATAATATTTGTTCACGCATCATTGTTTTCAAAAAGGCATGAAAAAAAATTTCGATGCACGTTTTACAAAACTAAAAGGTAAACGAATGTAATGATGGTCACATCGGTGGCGGTGGTTCAGACATGGCTGTCAGGTGAAGCATGTTTTTTCCCTGGTTAGATACGAGGGGCTATCAAATCGCGGATGTGCCGCTCCTATCTAGCCAGAGAAAAGCCCCGATGACATAAATGAAATGGTAAGCGAAAAGGTAGGACGCATGATTTATGAATTGTACATGCATAGCATTAGCATTCATGTGCATTCACTTAGATTTACTGAGCCTCTAGCTCACATGTTTAATTCTATGGTGTAGGTGATTTTGAGACAGATGAGGAAGACGTCCCTCCGCCCGAAGTATGAACACGTTGAGGGAGGATGGCCCGTGGGAGTGCGCTGGCAGTCGGTGCGTGATTTTGACACGTGGTGTAGCACCCGGCTCTATTAAACCAAATTTAATTGCCAATTATAATGTGTTAATTTTATGGAAGAATTGAGGGAGAAAGTGATTAGGTTAGTTAATAACTATGTAAGGACAAAAGGGTAATTAGCAATTTTATAAATGGATAACGTATTTAATGGAGGGTTTAGTAAGGTTTAGCCGCCACTGTTTTCCTCATTTCCCTTCTCGGTATTCAGCTCAAGCACAGTAGAGTTCCAGGCGATTTCCCTCTCTGATCTTCATTCCTCAAACTAGGTAAGTTTTCTCTTCGTTTTCTGAAGATTTTAGTGGCTAGATAGCAGAGAGAGTGCAATGTGTGTATTTTTGATGATGTGAGTGAGTGGAGTTCGAGTTTAGTGTTGAATCGGAGAATGCACGAAGAACAGGATTCCTAACTAGCTTCCTTAGATTTCTGAATGAATATTTGTTGATGCTTGGAGATTTAGAATCGGACAAATGTTAGAATGATGATATTATTGAGTTTTCTGATTTATGGCATTGGTGATAGGATTCTAGGTGTTGTTAATGATAGGATTGAGAATCTGACATTAGTATGAGTCTGGTAGCTTTAGTACACTAATGCCATCAGGGCAGGTGAGGGTTAAGCTACGCACACTAGGTGATTGACTATATGACTCAGAGGCTTGAACTAATATCCATGAATGATTTCTTTAGTTAGGATTTTACCAGCTTTGGGTTTAGGTTATTCTGGGTGCATTTAACATTGAATTATGAAATGTCTAGGTGAGGAAGGATTCAAGTGAAGACACGGGATTTACAAAGGAGCCCAGGTAAGTAGAGTTTGCATGTGCCTTCGGGCCTACATCACAAAACAGTAGGATTTGTATGTGCATGAATGTATGTTTCATTTCAGTTGCCATGCATCATATTTTGAAAGAAAACGAAAATGAATTTACATGAAGTAGCATGGTGAGATGCGAACAGATTGTGACAGTATACTTTTAAGGGAATTAATCCGCCTCTTAAATCGTACATACGGATTCATACCTTGGGAAAACTGATCCACCTCCCATTATATCAGGGATCGATTCAGTTGTTAAGGGAATTAATCCGCCCCTTAATTGAGTATTTGGATTCATACCCTGGGAAAACTGATCCACCTCCCATTGTATCAGGGATCATCAGACCAGTGAACGAACGCAACATAACTGAGGAATGAAAGTAGAAACTGCATGTTAGGATTTACATCTCAGTACACATTTCATTTCTTGCTTTACTTACTTAGCACTAGGCTAATAGATGAGTTTTGTGATGTAGGTGAAGAAGTGACAGCAGGTGAATCCTCTGAGTTCATTGAGGGATAGACTGGTTGGGGGAGCACGCTCATGCCACGAACCTGGTGAACTGATGAGGCGATTTAACTGATGTCTGTTGGTGAGAAGGTTTAGTCGACAGTGTTTAAATTTGGAAATGTTAAGTTACCATAACAGTAGTGGTTTCAGTACTTTGAACACGTTTTGAGATTTTTCTGATAATGGTGACCTGTTGAGTTTTAAATGTTATTTTTACTGGATTTGATTAATGTAGGGGTTTGAGTTGTTTCTGAAAGGTCTTGGAAAAGTAAGCAAGTTCCGTTCTGTAATTAGTAATTTGTATGTATAATGAGGAGCAGATGAAATGTATTCTGTTTTCTACCGGTAGATGATGTCTATCGGTAAGTGTTGAGTTATGCTGTCTATCGGATGGTGCTTTCAGAAAAGCCATTGGATGATGTAGGTTTAAGTCCATCGGAAGATGTCTTCAGAAAAGCCATCGGATGATGTAGGTTTAAGTCCATCAGAAGATGTCTTCAGAAAAGCCATCGGAGGATGTAGATTTAAGTCCATCGGAAGATTTCTTCAGAAAAGCCATCGGATGATGTATGTTTAATTCTATCGGAAGATGTAGAATAGGTTTTGTCGTTTAGTCACCGGTGGTTGTAGAGTAAAGTCGACTGGATGAAGAGAATCAACCGGCTGACGTCATCGGAAGATATAGAAAATATTTTGTCGTCTAGCGTTCGGTGGATGAAGTGTATTCCAGAAAATATTTTGTCGTCTAGCGTTCGGTGGATGAAGTGTATTCCTCCACCGGATGATGTAAATGGTGATTTGTCGTTTAGTGACCGGTGGATGTTGTGTATTTGATCCACCGGATGACTTAGAAAGTCTTTTGTCGTTTAGTCTCCGGCAGAGGTTTTGTGTTAATTCCACCGGATGACGTAGCCGAAGTGCTGTCGTTTTGGTTATCGGATGAATCTTTTGTTTCTGCTTCATCCGTTGACTCTATTCATCGGCAGATGTATTTGACTTTTACAACTCTTAAAGTATTTTGCCATCTAAACTCTATTCTCTTTTATCCGATTACTTTTAACATTCCAACTGACTATCCAAATATCATTTTCATGGTTTTGTTTTACTTATATGATTTTCCGCTGCAAGTTTTTCTTAAAAAAAAAATAAGGTAGAAGTTTTAGTCAAGTACGAGTATGATGTAGCGAACCGGGTTTAGATAATTCGGGGCGTTACAGTGTGGTATCAGAGACACTCAGTTAAACCGTTCAAAAGATCACTCATCAGCGCCAATCGTTGCATGAGAGTACTCCAACAACTGTAAGTGTTTATGTTAGCCTTAGTAGTTAGATGTTTATAAAAATCGTTAACCCTGCGCAGGAATATAGCAAAATGTCTCGACGACCAGGAAGGCCAAGAGTGCAGAGAGAGACACCAACTCCGGGAAGCGCAGAAGATTCTAGTGTAATCGGACAGTTGACAGATCTAGTGCGACAGCAGGCAGAATTAATGCGTCAGCAATCCGATCAACTAGGAGTACTTCTGAACCGAGAGGTGCAAGGAAGTGCCAACTCGGGTTCTAGCAATGAGCATTCCGGGGATAGATTCCGGAGACTAAGACCACCCACGTTTGATGGTCAGTCATCTGATCCTGTTGTGGCTGAAGGGTGGCTTAGGAAGATAGAGAGCATGTTTAGGTGCGCTAGCATAGGAGAAGGAGATAAGGTCACGTTAGCAACATTTCACTTGGCTGGCGAAGCTCAACTCTGGTGGGAAACAGTTGAAACCACCACTGACATTCTGACTATGACTTGGTCACAGTTTAAGGACATCTTCTATGAGAAATATTTTAACAGCACGGTCCAGACCGCAAAGAAGTTGGAGTTTCTGAATTTGAAGCAGACAGGGTTGGTGGCAGAGTACAGTAGACAATTTGAGTCCTTGTCCAGGTTTGCTGGACATTTTGCTCATAAGGACGAGGATAAGGTGTTCAAATTTGTGCATGAACTGAAGCCGGAGATTTATCGAGGAGTCAAATTCTGTGGCATTAAAGGTTTAACATTCAGCGAAGTTGTGTCCACTGCTCTGGAAGTGGAAGAGGCGGAAAGGAAGTGTGCTGGACCAAAGGAGGTCCCACAAAGGTTTAACCAGCCACACCAGCAAAGGGGAACGAAGAGGCCAAGTGAAGGCCAAAGTAGTCAAGGAGCAGGAAGAAAAGTGCAGAATGTCAAGAATTTTCCCCAATGTCCAACATGTTTGAAGAATCACCCGGGGGAATGTAGGTGGACTTCCAGAAGGTGTTTCAACTGTGAGGAGGTTGGACACTCATTCAAAGACTGCACTAAGCCCAGAGTCCTTCGATGCTTCAACTGTAACAAGCCGGGACACACTGTTAGAGACTGCCCAACGTCGAAGAGTGGCCCTGCTAGGATAAAGCCGAGAATATTTTCCATGACAGAATCAGGAGAAGAGGACCAGCCTGCTGTGGTGTCAGGTACTATATTGATCAACTCTGTACCTGCTTTTACTTTGATAGATTCGGGTGCAACACACTCTTTCATAGCCTCTGCTTTTGCTGATAAGCTAGATGTATGGTTTGCTCCTTCTGAACATATGTTTAGTGTAGCATTACCTTCTGGTGAATGCATGCACTCTAACCAAGTGATGCTTGATAATGAAGTGTTAGTAGGGAATGTAAGTCTACCTGCTGATTTTATAATCATGGATATAATAGGATTTGATGTAATCCTAGGAATGGACTGGTTGTTTAAGCATCACGCCACAATTGATTGTAGAACTGGAATAGTTAGTTTTCAACCCCCTGGTAAGTTGAAACATACCTTTCAAGCTTCAAAGAAGAGTAAGGAAATGTCTGTGATGACTACTATTAGCACTAGACTTTCCCTGTGTGGAGAATATTTGTGCTTCTTAGCTAGCGTTTTAGACACACAACTTGTGGAAAAAGCAAATCCTCAGAATGTCCCAATCGTCCAAGACTTCCCCGAAGTGTTTTTAGATGACCTTCCCGGTTTACCACCAGATAGAGAAATTGAATTTGTCGTGAATGTTTACCCCGGAGCCGAACCTGTGTCTAAGAATCCATATAGGTTAGCTCCAACTGAACTTAAGGAATTAAAGAAACAATTGGAGGATCTATTGGAGAAAGGGTTCATGCGCCCAAGCTTTTCACCGTGGGGTGCGCCGGTCCTTTTTGTCAAAAAGAAAGATGGATCAATGCGTATGTGCATTGATTATAGGGAATTGAACAAGTTAACTGTCAAAAACAAATACCCTTTGCCGAGAATTGATGACTTGTTTGACCAACTTAGGGGTGCAAGAGTTTTCTCTAAGATTGACCTTAGGTCCGGTTATTACCAGTTGAAGGTTAAATCTGAAGATATCCCAAAGACTGCCTTTCGCACAAGGTATGGACATTATGAGTTTTTGGTTATGTCTTTTGGCTAGACAAATGCACCAGCAGTCTTCATGGATCTCATGAATAGGGTGTTTCACGAGTATTTGGACAAGTTTGTCATAGTATTCATAGACGACATTCTGATATATTCTAGAACTAAGGATGAGCATGAAAGGCATTTGAGTTTGGTGTTAGGAGTACTTAGACAGCACCAACTTTATGCCAAGTTTTCTAAGTGTGAGTTCTGGTTGGACCAAGTTCACTTTTTAGGACATGTCATCTCTGGAGACGGCATATCTGTTGATCCAGCAAAAGTTCAAGCAGTTAAGGAGTGGCCCCAGCCGAAGAGTGCTACTGATATTCAAAGTTTTCTTGGACTAGCAGGATATTACAGAAAGTTCATTGAAGGATTTTTAAAAATTGCTACACCCCTTACTAAGTTAACAAGGAAAAATGTGAAGTATATATGGACGGAGGAATGTGAACATAGTTTCATGACCTTGAAACAGAAATTAACCAATGCTCCGATTCTGACCCTTCCTGTTGATAATGGAAAGTTTAGCATTTACTGTGATGCTTCCAAGATTGGTCTTGGATGTGTGTTAATGCAAGATGGAAAAGTTATAGCTTATGCCTCTAGACAGTTGAAAACCCATGAGAAGAATTACCCTACGCATGACTTAGAATTAGCTGCCGTGGTTTTTGCATTGAAGATTTGGAGGCACTACCTGTATGGACAAACTTGTGAGATATTTTCAGACCATAAAAGTCTGAAGTATATTTTCACACAGAAGGAACTAAACATGAGGCAACGACGATGGTTGGAATTTGTTAAGGACTATGATTTCGAGATTAAGTATCATCCCGGCAAGGCAAATGTAGTGGCTGATGCCTTGAGTAGAGTAACAACATCAACCCCAACTATGAATTTCAGTATGCCATTAGCTTTAGAGTCAGAATTCCAAAAGTTTAATCTTGAAGCAGTATCCAGTGTATCAGCTATACTTTCAGCCATAACCTTAAAGCCTACCATTCTAGAGAAAATAAGGGAAGTTCAGGCGAATGATGATGAGTGTAACAAGTACAAGTCAAGCATGGATTCTATGGACCAATCAGATTTTAACTATTCTGCTAATGGGATCCTTAAGTTTAGAAATAGATGGTTTGTCCCTGTCATTAAAGAACTTCGGGATGAGATCTTTTCCGAAGCACATTCCTCCAAACTTTCAGTTCATCCTGGAAGTACGAAAATGTACAGAGATCTCAAGCAACATTATTGGTGGCCAGGTATGAAGAGATGTGCGGCGGAGTACGTGGAGTCATGTTTAGTCTGTCAGCAAGTCAAAGCTGAACATCAGCAACCTGCTGGAACATTACAACCCTTACCAGTTCCCGAATGGAAATAGGAACAAATAACTATGGATTTTGTTATAGGATTACCTAGAACAATAAAAGGTCACGATGCAATTTGGGTTATAGTTGACCGTCTAACCAAATCTGCTCACTTTCTGCCAATTAAGATAACTTACTCAATGGATCAGCTTGCTGAATTGTAGATGCAAGAGATTGTCAGGTTGCATGGAGTTCCAAGTTCTATAGTTTCAGACCGAGACGCCAGATTTACATCTAAGTTTTGGAAAAGTTTGCACAAGGCTATGGGGACACAGCTTAGTTTTAACACAGCCTTTCATCCTCAAACTGATGGACAATCCAAGAGAACTATCCAAACGTTAGAGGATATGCTTCGTGCATGTGTGCTGGAATTTCAAGGTTCTTGGGGTAAGTTTATACCATTGATTGAATTCTCTTATAATAACAGTTTTCAAGCAACAATAGGCATGGCACCATACGAGGCATTATATGGACGAAAATGCAGATCTCCTTTATTTTGGGATGAAGTTGGAGAAGCACAGTTGCTTGGTCCTGACATGGTGCAACAAACCGTTGAAAAGGTTGCCCTCATCCGACAGAGAATTTTGGCAGCTCAGAGTCGACAGAAGAGTTATGCGGATTGCAGGCGTAGAGAATTGGAATTTATGATTGGTGATGAAGTTTTTCTCAAGGTGTCACCATTCAAAGGAGTTGTGAGATTTGGGAAGAGAGGAAAGTTGAACCCCAGATACATTGGACCATTCTTGATCTTGAAAAGGATTGGGAAGACAGCCTACCAGTTACAGCTACCAACCTCTATGGAAGGAATCCATGATGTGTTTCATATCTCCATGCTTAAGAAATGTGTACGAGACCCTTCTCAGATTGTGGAACAGCAGAGTATCGAAGTTCTCCCTACTCTTGCATATGAGGAGAAACCTGTAAGGATCTTGGACTATGCAGTGAAGGTATTGCGCAACAAGGAAGTCCCACTTGTGAAAGTCTTATGGCACAATCAGAACGTAGAGGAGACAACTTGGGAGCGCCAGCAAGACATGATGGACCAATATCCGGAACTATTCAGGTACTAAATTTTGAGGACAAAATTCGTTTAAGGAGGGTAGATTGTAGCACCCGGCTCTATTAAACCAAATTTAATTGCCAATTATAATGTGTTAATTTTATGGAAGAATTGAGGGAGAAAGTGATTAGGTTAGTTAATAACTATGTAAGGACAAAAGGGTAATTAGCAATTTTATAAATGGATAACATATTTAATGGAGGGTTTAGTAAGGTTTAGCCGCCACTGTTTTCCTCATTTCCCTTCTCGGTATTCAGCTCAAGCACAGCAGAGCTCCAGGCGATTTCCCTCTCCGATCTTCATTCCTCAAACTAGGTAAGTTTTCTCTTCGTTTTCTGAAGATTTTAGTGGCTAGATAGCAGAGAGAGTGCAATGTGTGTATTTTTGATGATGTGAGTGAGTGGAGTTCGAGTTTAGTGTTGAATCGGAGAATGCACGAAGAACAGGATTCCTAACTAGCTTCCTTAGATTTCTGAATGAATATTTGTTGGTGCTTGGAGATTTAGAATCGGACAAATGTTAGAATGATGATATTATTGAGTTTTCTGATTTATGGCATTGGTGATAGGATTCTAGGTGTTGTTAATGTTAGGATTGAGAATCTGACATTAGTATGAGTCTGGTAGCTTTAGTACACTAATGCCATCAGGGCAGGTGAGGGTTAAGCTACGCACACTAGGTGCTTGACTATATGACTCAGAGGCTTGAACTAATATCCATGAATGATTTCTTTAGTTAGGATTTTACCAGCTCTGGGTTTAGGTTATTCTGGGTGCATTTAACATTGAATTATGAAATGTCTAGGTGAGGAAGGATTCAAGTGAAGACACGGGATTTGCAAAGGAGCCCAGGTAAGTAGAGTTTGCATGTGTCTTCGGGCCTACATCACAAAACAGTAGGATTTGTATGTGCATGAATGTATGTTTCATTTCAGTTGCCATGCATCATATTTTGAAAGAAAACGAAAATGAATTTACATGAAGTAGCATGGTGAGATGCGAACAGATTGTGACAGTATACTTTTAAGGGAATTAATCCGCCTCTTAAATCGTACATACGGATTCATACCCTGGGAAAACTGATCCACCTCCCATTGTATCAGGGATCGATTCAGTTGTTAAGGGAATTAACCCGCCCCTTAATTGAGTATTTGGATTCATACCCTGGGAAAACTGATCCACCTCCCATTGTATCAGGGATCATCAGACCAGTGAACGAACGCAACATAACTGAGGAATGAAAGTAGAAACTGCATGTTAGGATTTACATCTCAGTACACATTTCATGTTAAGGGAGTTTTGTGATGTAGGTGAAGAAGTGACAGCAGGTGAATCCTCTGAGTTCATTGAGGGATAGACTGGTTGGGGGAGCACGCTCATGCCACGGACCTGGTGAACTGATGAGGCGATTTAACTGATGTCTGTTGGTGAGAAGGTTTAGTCGACAGTGTTTAAATTTGGAAATGTTAAGTTACCATAACAGTAGTGGTTTCAGTACTTTGAACACGTTTTGAGATTTTTCTGATAATGGTGACCTGTTGAGTTTTAAATGTTATTTTTACTGGATTTGATTAATGTAGGGGTTTGAGTTGTTTCTGAAAGGTCTTGGAAAAGTAAGCAAGTTCCGTTCTGTAATTAGTAATTTGTATGTATAATGAGGAGCAGATGAAATGTACTCTGTTTTCTACCGGTAGATGATGTCTATCGGTAAGTGTTGAGTTATGCTGTCTATCGGATGATGCTTTCAGAAAAGCCATTGGATGATGTAGGTTTAAGTCCATCGGAAGATGTCTTCAGAAAAGCCATCGGATGATGTAGGTTTAAGTCCATCGGAAGATGTCTTCAGAAAAGCCATCGGATGATGTAGTTTTAAGTCCATCGGAAGATGTCTTCAGAAAAGCCATCGGATGATGTATGTTTAATTCTATCAGAAGATGTAGAATAGGTTTTGTCGTTTAGTCACCGGTGGTTGTAGGGTAAAGTCGACTGGATGAAGGGAATCAACCGGCTGACCTCATCGGAAGATATAGAAAATATTTTGTCGTCTAGCGTTCGGTGGATGAAGTGTATTCCTCCATCGGATGATGTAAATGGTGATTTGTCGTTTAGTGACCGGTGGATGTCGTGTATTTGATCCACCAGATGACTTAGAAAGTCTTTTGTCGTTTAGTCTCTGGCAGAGGTTTTGTGTTAATTCCACCGGATAACGTAGCCGAAGTGCTGTCGTTTTGGTTATCGGATGAATCTTTTGTTTCTGCTTCATCCGTTGACTCTATTCATCGGCAGATGTATTTGACTTTTACAACTCTTAAAGTATTTTGCCATCTAAACTCTATTCTCTTTTATCCGATTACTTTTAACATTCAAACTGACTATCCAAATATCATTTTCATGGTTTTGTTTTACTTATATGATTTTTCGCTGCAAGTTTTTCTTAAAAAAAAAATAAGGTAGAAGTTTTAGTCAAGTACGAGTATGATGTAATGAACCGGGTTTAGATAATTCGGGGCGTTACACGTGGGGACGTAGGTAAATGTTTTTGGTAATTGATAGATAGGAAATAGGAAATTGTTTAGTTAAACATTTTAGGATGCTTGGATCTGGATAGATAATATATAGTATTTTTGGAAAATTGAAAGTATTTGTAATGTTTTGATATTTTCAAACATGAGGAAATGTTAAACTTTTAAATGGAACCACGCGGTTCGTTTTTATGAAATTTGGTTATATTTTAAATGTGTTTTGAGTCGGTGAACGGGTGATAGGTAGCGAGTGAAATGTATGTGGGTGGTAGTGTTATTGTGTAGAAGTTTTTATGAAATGTATGTGGTGATTGGATGAGGAAAATGAGTAAGGTTTATGTGAGTTGTATGCAGGGTAACGATGAAAAGGGTAAAAGAAGAAAAAGAAAAGAGAAGGGGGTGAAAGTCCTCTGGAATTTCGGATTCCAGAGGATTTGGCGATCGATCGCCAGGGAGGGCGATCGATCGCCCCTCTTGGTCACGCTCTGGAAGAAATTCCAGAGCATGTGCCGAGCGATCGCATGGAGAGGCGATCGCTGGGCAAAAAAATTGGCGATCGCTGAGGGCGATCGATCGCACCTCAGCTTTTTCAACTGGCAATCGATCGCCTGTTTTGGGCGATCGATCGCCCCTTTACATTTCGGGACAATGTCCTTTTTTGCCCTCCGCCTGATTTTAATTGTTTAAAATGATTTTAATAATTATATTTCAATTGTTTAGTATTTGTTTTAAGTATTGTTTAAATACTTTAACAACTTAGATTTAGTTCCGCTTAAACTGTGATTAAAATGAAAAATTTATACGATAAAATTAGGATACGGGTAAGGGTCGTTACTCTTTTTATCTTACTTTCTATCATAATCCATTCACATCCCATTTGCTATTTATCGAACCACTCATTAATTTAATCCAATAGTCATCTCCCACTAATAATTTACGACGATTAAACACAATATGATGCACATAATAATAAAATATATATTAGACCTTTTCGGGTGTTACACGCAGAGTTGGTTTTTCCACCCTTATACTGTTTGCCTCACTTCAGAGAATGGCGGCGAGAAGAACTGGTATGAGAGCTACCAAGAAAACAAAACTTGATAGACAATTCTGTAACATGTCGGATGTTACGCACTGACGAATAAGGTTCAGAGAACTCTTTCAAAATGAAGATGAAACTTCACATTTTTCAAAATATTCAAAAACTAGTTACAAAGTGTTCAGAATACGTTTAAATAACAAGATGATCATTGTTGAAGAAAAACTAGAAAGGAAATACCAGAAATGGTCCTTGGCAAAATATAACCTTTGGAGCGTCGATGGTTTGGCCACTTATGCGCGCAATCAGCGCTTCTATCAGTTGCTCATGTGCGTGTGGTGTTGCTAGGCGCTGGATTGAGCGCGCCCAAATGTGCGCACCACTTGGCTTTGTCCACGCGCGCCTGCTGATGATTGTGCGCGCCCGCTGATGTGGCTGCTACCTTGTCCTGCCCATGCGCGCATGATGCTAGCCAAGTCTTCCTTGTGCACGCGCCAAGCTGATCACGGGTGCTCTTCCATTTCCTCCATTTGCGCACCAATGCTACTGCTGCCTTCCTTCGCGCAAGCCAGGTGTTCGACTGAATGTCCCTTCCGTGCGTGCCTCTCCTTCAAGCCTTGTGCACCATTCCTTTGCTATGTGTGTCCTTCCTTCCAGCTCGTGCGCGCCTCGCTGCTGCTCGCCTTCTTTTGTGCATGCCAGGGGTTTGACTGAATGTCCTTGTCGCATGTGCTCATCTTTCTAGCTGTGTGCGTTATTCCCTCTTCAATGCTACTAATCCAAGCTATCAAAATGTCTTTACCTGGGAAATTGACAAACCGGTTAGATGAAAAATTGGTTAATTTACGTACTTTGGTCTGTAATCGTCTGATAGGAGTCCGTGACACATCAACCACTATATATGATGGTTCTTTATATCGTAGCATCGTTGGAGGCCTCCAATACTGTTGTCTTACTAGGCTGGATAGAACATTTTCTGTCAACAAGGTTTCTCAATTTATGCATGTACCGACTGATATTCATATGCAATCCGTCAAACGCATTTTACGGTATCTCCAAGGTACTTCTTCTCTAGGGATCTATTTTTCTTCTTCCAAATATGTGAATCTGACGTGTTACACGAATGTTGATTGGACTTTGTGCCCCGATGATCGAAAAAGTACTAGTGGTTACTGCATTTTTCTAGGCCCCAACCTCATCTTATGGTCCTCAGCCAAGTAAAAAGTTTTATCTCGGTTTAGCACTGAATCTGAGTATCTCAGCTTGGTTAACGGAGCGGCAGGTTGATATTATGTCCCCTACGGTGCTGATGCTTTTTTGCGATAACTTGAGTGTCACATACTTTGCATCAAATCCAGTTCTCCACTCAAAGTCCAAACATGTCGAAATCGACTATCATTTTATTCTAAAAAAAAGTGGCTAATAAAACATTGATGGTTCAGTTTACTCCATCAGAAGATCAAGTCACTGATGTACTCACCAAACCTCTACTCCATCCTCATTCACAATTTTTACGTCCAAGATCTTCGGCTTACTACTTTATTTTAAGAATATGTTAGTATAAGTATATTATTTATTTAAATGTACTTAATGTAAATCGTAATCATCACGATAGCACGATGATGAAGGGATGTAAGGGCTCGGTCTTTATCGAGAACGCAGAGTCTTCTTCCTGCTTCTCTGCTCTCTCCTCTTCCTCCTTCTCTGCTCTTTCTTTAGTTTTCTATCATTTCGTTCCAAAATTCACCCATTTCCTGCCCCACAATAAGAAGAGACGCAGACTTAACTTATTACAGACTACGGTTATACGATTTAAAGAGTGAAAAGCAAATCTCATAAATAGGAGAAGGAAAATGTCGGAGGGGAGAATTCCATAGAGTGACCGGGAGGCCAGGTTGATGGATATCTCCCTGTTTGAGTCGCAATCGACATCGCTGCAGCTGCAGTAACCATTGTTATGATCCAGTTCGTCGGCGTCGTAGATATAGCGGCTTTGAGCTTCTCCATGACTGCTCCGTCGTCGGCTGGTGCGACGGAGAAGATGGAAAGAAAGGAAAGGAGGAGCATAGAAAGAGAAAGTGAGATTTTGCAGTGACCCATTTTCAGTAAGAGAAGAAAGAAAGAGAAAATGGCGAGAGGTGAGGAAAATCTGATGTTTATACCACGGAAATGGGATATGGAGACCTGAGCTTGGGGAGGCTGTCTGTAGGGAAACGCTGCCGTGTTTTCTAAATTGACGCCTATTGTACAGAAACTAGAGTAGCCAGCCCGCCGCTACAGTATCGGGCTGAGCCGAGCCCAGGGTTTGGGCTCATGAGCCCGCCAGGGACCGAGCCCAGGGTTTGGGCTCATGAGCCCGCCAGGGACCGAGCCCAATGATCCGGCTCGACGGGCCAGGCTTGCGAGTCCACCCCCCTCCCCCCTCCGTCTGCCCGAGCCCTCTGTTTTGCAGCAGAGGTTAGAGATGAATAGATGATTATTCTTCTTTCAATTTAGCAACGGAACAGAAGAACAAAGTTTTTAGGTGAAAATACCTAAAAATCTTAAACGTTCAATGAAAAATTAGAAAAAAATAATCGACTAACCTGCGAGATTTCTTAATGAGAAAGGTAGAGCATCTCGAGAGGAACGCAATGGAATTAGTTTTGTCGAAACCAGAAGTCGGACGGTTGAGAACCTCTCTCCCCTCCCTCACGGCTCTCTGTCTCTCCTCACCCCTCTCTCTTCGCGGCGCCACCCAGAAACAGAAGAAGGGGTTTTTTCCCTTCTTCTGTTATTTTTATTTTATTTTATTTAATATATTATATTATATACACACACAAACACACTTGATACTAAATGAGTAATTTTTAAAGTCACTAACTAATTTTTAAATTAAACGAATAAATATCGTTTACATATATTTATTAATACTTATTATAATTTTAAATGAAATTAAAAAAATAATTATATTATATTAATATAAGTTGAAAATATTTATATACGCTCGGCTTGTTAGGGTAGGCTCGGCTCGGCTCGTTTAACTCGTGGCTCGCGAGCCGGCTCGGGTTGAAATTTTTTTAGACTAGCTCGGTAGGCTCGTTAGACTCGACTCGTTTAATTCGTTAGACTCGGTGAGCCAAACTACTTCTGGTTCGATTCGGCTCGACCGACTAGTTTGTCTTCTCTAATAGAAGTTCTGGTCGTGGTCATCCCCTTGAATATTAAAAAAAAACTACGCACATTAGATTTTAAAGTCCACTTAATAAATTGGTTTAATTAGCTAATAATACATAGTTTGTTGTTTCAAAATGATTGTTCAATTTTTTAATTAAAAAATAATTAATAATTGAGTATTTGAATGGATCTTTTTTCTAATAAAATTTTGTTTCATGTCATTTTTAAACTAAATTAATTAATTTTTTATTTAACTTAAAAATAACTAAGTCAAATTCAATTATTTTGCTATAATTACCTACCAAAAAAAGAGATTGTAGGTTTTTTTTGGTTAAATTAATTATAAAAATATTAAAAAATTATTTGAAAACAAAATTAAAAATCACGAGTCTTAAATTTTAAGACAAAAACAGTAATGCTACTTATACTGTCTTATTTTACTTTTTAAAAAAATTTATTTATATATCAAATAATTATTAATGTAATTAATATAATAAATTATAAATAATAATTAATTATATTTTAATTGCACCCTTAGTTATTGGGCAGGTCAGTAAATTTTTGTAAGTATTTCTTACGAAAACACGTTGACCTAAAATAATTGGCAGGGGACGAACGAGGGAGTTATAATTGCTTTGAAAAGGAATATTATTAATCAAAAGAATCGCGTATTAGCGGGAGAACTAAATGCATGAAGTTTGAATGCTCATCTCTTCCTATCTTCAACAGCTTCAAGTCTGTGCAAGAACCAGAACCTTGTATTCGGCAAGAAAACTCCATGGTCAGATAATCAAAGCTGGGTTAGCCCAATGCTTACCTATATCGAATGCCCAGTTAGACGTGTATGGTAAATGTGCTCTCTGGCAAGATGCTGCTCAGGTGTTCGACGAAATGCTCCACAGAGATCATGTCTCGTGGGCTTCTATCCTTACTGCCCACAACCTTGTCAACCATCCGGAAAAGGCCCTCTCCTTTTTCCCCGCCATGTCTGACATTGATGGTTTGGAGCCTGATCATTTTGTCTTCGCTTGCCTCGTGAAGGCTTGTGCTAGCTTAGGTGTTGTAAGACTAGGTAAACAAGTGCATGCTCGTTTCATGTTGTCTTCGTTTTGTGACGATGTTGTCGTTAAATCCTCGTTGGTTGATATGTATGCAAAATGTGGATGTCCAAATGATGCTCGTTCTGTCTTTGATTCGATTTTGGTGAAGAATTCTATTTCTTGGACTGCAATGATTTCTGGGTATGCAAGAAGTGGGATGAAATCAGATGCAGTAGCAATGTTTCGAAAAATGCCAACACGAAATTTGTTTTCTTGGACTGCTTTGATTTCTGGGTTGGTACAGAGTGGGAGCAGCGAGTTTTCATTAAATTTATTCATAGAAATGCGAAGGGAAGACGTTGATATTCTAGACCCGTTAGTTCTTTCGAGCATTGTTGGTGCTTGTGCTAATTTTGCAGTTTTGGAGCTTGGAAAACAAATTCATGGTTTGGTCATAGCTCTTGGCTATGACTCGTGCTTGTTTATCAGCAATGCACTCATCGATATGTATGCTAAATGTAGTGACATCCGAGCAGCAAAAGATATTTTTGATGAAATGCAAAGAAGAGATGTTGTATCTTGGACTTCAGTTATAGTCGGGATGGCTCAACATGGTCGGGCAACCGAAGCATTATCTTTATATGATGAGATGGTTTTATCTGGGACAAAGCCTAATGAGGTGACCTTTGTGGGATTGCTTTATGCGTGTAGCCACGTCGGTTTAGTTTCTAGAGGCCGTCATTTATTCAAGTCTATGGTTAGGGACTATAAAATTAGTCCTTCTCTACAACACTACACTTGCTTTTTGGATCTTCTTAGTCGATCTGGACACCTTGACGAGGCAGAAAGTGTCATTAATGAAATGCCATTTAAGCCCGATGAGCCAACTTGGGCAGCCTTAATTAGTGCTTGTAAGCGTCATGGAAGGACAGAAATGGGAGTTAGAATTGCTGATACTCTATTAAGTTTGGAGCCAGAAGATCCTTCAACTTACATACTTCTGTCTAACGTTTATGCTAGTGCTGAAATGTGGGAAAATGTGTCGAAGATAAGAAAGTTAATGGGCGTTATGGATGTTAGAAAAGAACCCGGCTATAGTTGCATTGACATATGCAAGGAAAATCAGGTGTTTTATGCTGGGGAGACGACTCATCCAATGAAAGATGAGATTTTTAATCTGCTGAAGGAGTTGGACGATGAGATGAGAAGAAGGGGTTATGTCCCTGATACAAGCTTTGTTTTACATGACTTGGATCAGCAAGAAAAAGAAAGGCAGCTCTTCTGGCATAGTGAGAGGTTGGCCGTTGCTTACGGACTTCTAAAGGCAGTCAAAGGGACGGTAATTCGAATAGTTAAAAATCTTCGGGTTTGTGGAGACTGTCACACTGTTTTGAAATTCATTAGCCGTATTGTCAAGAGGGAAATTATCGTTCGAGATGCCAATCGGTATCATCATTTCAAGGAAGGGAAGTGTTCTTGCAACGATTTTTGGTAACTGTGTTTGAATAGGTAATCTCTTACTCTGCCAATTTGGATAATTTTCAATTGGCAGTTAATATAGAGCCACAATTCAATATGTCCGATTTTCTACAGCTGCTAGCCAACGTTTCTGAAAAGCCCTCAACTCCAGAGGATCAATCTACAGGTTCTTAAAAAAGAAAGGTATATATAGTTATTTTTTAGTATTTTGACAATTTCAAAAATAGAAAATGGAGTTTAATTGGAAAAATAAATGAGAGATATTTAACCGATACGGTTATTCCCCTTAATTTTTAGTGATGATCTAAAATCTGACCATTTTTGCTACTTTATGTGTTCATATCTTCCTTTTTTTATCTTATATTTCTACTGCGTAATTCGCTCGAAGAATCAAATCCCTTGGAAAGTGCAAATTGGGAAGCGTGATAAATGAATGTTTCCTATTTCCACAATCTGACTTTTGCTCATATTTTCTTATATGCAAGAAAAGAAATACATCCCATAAATGCTCCTTTGATTGAGCAGAGCATGAATGATTCCTGTTAGGAATGTTGAATCGATTATGAGCTATTAACGTATTAAAAATGGGTAATTATCGATTTTAACCCTATATTATACTATGCATTTTATTTCAGTTAGTCCCTTGTACTAAAAAAATTGACAAATCAAATTCTGTATTTTGATTCTGTTATCAATTTTGACATTCCATCAACAATTTCTTTAAACTCTTATTTAAAAAATTATCAAACAATATTGGATTCACTTGAAATTTTTACCACATGTTCACTACTTAATGAGAAGATAATCGAAAAATTTTCGTGATTTTTTAAGATATGTACGATTTATTATAATTTTATTTTAGTATTTTATAAAAATATTATAATAAATCATACAAGTTTTAGAAAATCATGAAAAAAATTTTCTTTATCTACCAATGATGTGGTGAACATGTGAATTTTTTTTTTAAAAAAAAATCCAATATCATTTAGTATTTTTTAAAAATTAATTTATAAAGTAAAGAAGAAACTGAGATTAATTTTAAAAAAAATACCAAAAGATATTGGATTTATTTGCAAATTTGTTCACATGTTCATCACATCATGGGTAGATGATAGAAAAATATTCGTGATTTTCTAAAACTTGTATAATTTATTATAATATATTTATAAAATACTAAAATAAAATTACAATAAATCGTACATGTGTTAAAAAATCACGAAAATTTACAGATTCTCGTCTCATTAAGTAGTGAACATGTGGTAAAAATTTCAAGTGAATCAAATATCATTCGGTAATTTTTTAAATAAAAATTTAATAAAATTATTAATATATTTTTAGTACAGAGAATTAATTAAAATAAAGTGCACGGTAAAAGATTAAAATTGATAGTTAGCCTGTGTGTTTTACTACGATCTTTCTGAATGATTAAGAATCTGGCGTTAATATTTTATAAATGCCCCTATAATGGACCGAGCCATCCTGGGAAATAATGGCATTAAGTGGAGCAACACATGGAAACAGCGATAAAAACTAGACAACAGATTAGCGAAATTCCAGATACATCCCTTCTAGACACTATTGCTAGAAACCACGAAGATGATCTACATTTGTTTATAATCTGCCACCTAAGCGTCGCTAAACTTTCCATGCATATTTCCTTATTTATAGAAGTTCACCAGATTACGACAGGACATTGGAAAGTGTGACCTTTGTTCTTCATCTTTCTGTTTAGGTTCGTCATCTAATAACATTTTGTTACAGTTCTTGAGGAGGTAGAGAGAGAGAGATGGCTACAGATGTGGCGGTGTCGGGCAACGGTTTAGTGGGTGAGGGAAAGGTGAAAGATTGCTGCAAAAGAGGGCCTGGATATGCCACCCCTCTGGAAGCGATGTCTGGTCCGAGAGAGGGTCTGATCTATGTCACTGCTGTTTACTCAGGTATAAAACTGCCATAATCATCGTTTTGATCTTTTTTGAGTTGATTTAGCACAAATTTATAGCGATTGGCGGTCTGAGGCTTTCGGAATTTGGTGGCTTTTTCCACTTATTCGGATTAAATATAATTTTTTTTTTTTTAATTTTCTGTTGCATAGATCCCGGATTTATTGTAATGGTTTCTGTTAGCTCGGTATTATTATTATTTTTCGTTTCACCTGTTTAATTTGAAGCTCCTCTCTAATCTGTCTGATCTAGGATTTAGCGCGAGCGAAAATGAACTGACGTCCTAGAAATGCAGTGATTTATCGGGAATCAATGTGGTGATTTTGTACTTAACGCTGTCTCCGTCTTCATAACAATGATAACCCGTTAATTTTTCTGAAAAGTAGAGCAATTTACTAAGATGGTCTTAATTTGAATTATTGTATTTTCTCATAAATCGAATCATCGTGGGTGAGAAGTCTTCTATTTTATTTTGGTTGTAGCTTGTTGAATTATTGGGACATTGTGTGCGCAGGAACGGGGAGAAATAAGCCTGATTACTTGGCCACAGTGGATGTAGATCCTAATTCTCCTACTTACTCAAAAGTTATACATCGATTGCCCATGCCATATCTAGGCGACGAACTACATCATTCTGGGTGGAACTCGTGCAGCTCCTGTCATGGAGACCCCTCGGCAGCTCGGCGATTTCTAATCCTTCCTTCCCTCTTGTAAGATACTAGTTTTTAAGGGAATGTTTTATTTGTCAAAATTTCTATCATGATTATCATTAACTTTTTCAGCATGTTGGTTAGAATCTATGCTTCAAATCGCATTTTAATCTGAATCCTGTTTTCCGACGTAAGAATATATTTTGATCTTAATTATATTGACGTCTTTATAGGTATGTAGAATGCAGTTCGTTATTGAAATGAACTATTTTGGTTCTAATCTTTTTCACCAGGGCACTGTTTAATACGGTTTCCATTGGGACAGATTAAAGATCTTTCTATGTTGAACGATTCCATTCCATGCCTGATTGGATCATTTGTGTTTCAGATCTGGTCGAATATATGCGATCGACACAGTGAGTAATCCAAAGGCACCATCGTTGCACAAAGTCGTCGAAGCGAAAGACATAGTACAAAAGACTGGATTGGCTTATCCACATACGTCTCATTGCCTTGCTTCTGGTGAAATTATGGTGTCATGTCTTGGAGATAAAGATGGAAATGCTGAAGGAAATGGGTTCCTTCTCCTCGATTCGGAGTTTAATGTTAAAGGAAGGTAATGTTTTCTCTACCCTCTTTTGCTAAAAAACGGCTTCAGAGAATGCTTTTGACAATTCTAGCATCTTTGATGTTCGTCTGTCTTTTTTTAATTTTATTTTATCAAATTGCTGTAATTTCTGCTTATCATATAGTGTATAAAACATTAACTAGTTGCAGTTTCTTTCTGGATTCATCACTCTCAATGCAACTGTAGTGAATTTTTTAAGCTTCATGACTTCAGATGGGAGAAACCAGGACATAGTCCCCTGTTTGGATACGATTTCTGGTACCAACCAAGACATAAAACAATGATAAGTACATCATGGGGTGCTCCCTCTGCTTTCACTGGGGGATTCAACCTCCAACATGTTTCAGATGGTCTCTACGGGAGGCATCTCTACGTCTACAGCTGGCCTGGTGGTGAAATAAAGCAAACTTTGGACCTTGGCAGCACTGGTCTCCTACCACTCGAGGTAATCATGATAAAACTTTATGCCTAATTATCTCAGCTTGACCTTATAATTTCAATATAATCATTTACAGATAAGGTTTTTGCACGATCCTTCAAAAGAAACGGGATTTGTCGGATGCGCATTGTCAAGCAATATGGTGCGATTTTTCAAGATGGAAGATGATTCATGGAGCCATGAGGTATGAGGGAAAATACCTCCAGACCGAGCGTTTCTCCGCATTACAAGCTAATTCTTTATCGATCCGTTTCAGGTTGCGATACCAGTGAAGCCTTTGAAGGTCCAAAATTGGATTCTTCCTGAGATGCCTGGCCTGATTACAGATTTTCTTATCTCGCTCGATGATCGCTTTCTGTACTTTGTTAACTGGCTTCATGGAGATGTCAGACAATATAACATTGAGGACCCTGAGAATCCTCAGTTGACTGGCCAAATCTGGGTTGGAGGACTCATCCAAAAGGGAAGCACGGTAGAGGCCGTGGCCGAAGATGGTAAAACCTTTCAGTTCGAAGTTCCAGAGGTTCAGGTTTGTGTTATCTCCTTTTTGTAACGAAACATGTAGTTTGTTTGATTGAGGCTAATAAAACTATCACTTATTCGAGCGGGAAACTGCACAACCTTCAACTTTTAAGAAAATCGGCTCATTTTAACCTTTTGCAAAACCCGGTCTTTTATCGGCCTTTTAAAACGACAGATATCATTTTAATCACTCGAGAGGAGTTTGCAGATTGTCAAGCATCAGAGATGCATTCCTAAAAGATTAATTTAGTTCGTTTGCGAGTAAAGTTTACGGCTTTTGTCCCAAGAAACTTTGTTCTACATATGCCTCCTGTGCTGTCTTCGTGTTGGAGTTGTCTAGCGTAGAACATAAGCCGATTTGATTGTCTACTTTTTCAGGGAAAACGTTTGAGAGGGGGCCCTCAAATGATACAATTAAGCTTGGATGGAACAAGACTGTACGTCACAAACTCTCTCTTCAGCACTTGGGACCGTCAGTTTTACCCCGATCTGATCGAGAAAGGGTCCCACATGTTGCAGATCAACGTCGATACAGAGAAGGGAGGCCTCTCCATCAACCCAAATTTTTTCGTTGACTTTGGAGCCGAGCCTGATGGCCCTTCCCTGGCTCATGAGATGAGATATCCTGGAGGAGACTGCACTTCTGATATATGGGTTTAACCTGTATTTTCATCAATAAAAGACTTGTCTTTTAAGAGCTTACTTAAGATATGAGGATACTGATTCGTAGTGTATTCAGTATCATGAAAATACATTTATGTATTTGTTGTTTTAGCGTTGGAATGTTCCTACTCTGCTGAATGAAAAATGACGCTCTTATTGAAAATATTAGCTATTAATGGGCAGGTTCGATGAGTTGTACATAAATTTGAACAGAGTTGCAAGTGGAGTCATGCCAAACTCCATTAAAATGATTCATTTTATAATGGTTCCCTAGTCAAATCACACCATTATTTGCCTCCCACGATGAGATGCTTTGTTTGAATCCCACTCGACCATTGATCCCGTTGAAGATCGATGAAAATGGCAGGAATTTGAAGTAAAGCTCAGGCTAAATTGCCATGTCTCTCAAAATTTTTATCCTTCTTGTTCTTAATCTTGCGTATTTGAGCAGCATAGCTCCATCAATGGCGGATTTCTACGCATCATGCGATGGAACGATAGCGGATTGCAGTGAAGAAGAGGAGGTGCTAATGGAGTCTGAAATTAGCAGAAGATTCCTCGAACAGAAGAGATACATCTCTTACGGGGCTTTGAAGAAAGACCAACCAGTTTGTAATGGAGAAAGTGGTCAACCCTACAGTAGAGCCAGCGATTGTCTTCCTCCTCAGTCTAACCCTGAAGACAGAGGCTGCTCTAAAATCTACCGTTGCAGGTCTGATCACTAATCTTAACGGACCAAATATAGTCAACACAAGTTGCATGTATGCTTCCTATATTTTCGTTTTGTTGTTGTAGAAAGTAAATCTTAACAACATAAGACGACCAAGTGGTGTTCATAAAATGTTATTTTATCGAACAACTACCCGCTCGAGACATGACCAAGTGGTCGCTCGGCTACAAATCGATGAGTGGTGCTATGCCGAGATAGGATCGATGAGTGGTTCATAAAATGTTCTTTATCTATTTGACAAAAATTAATTCTAGATTTATCTCTAATACTTTATAATCTTACCTTCTAATAGGACAATTATTAATTAGTGCAATTATTGATTTATTTTAATTATTTATAATTTATTTTTATTAATACATTAATTAATTAATGACACGTAATTATCACGTCACAAGGTAGAATTAGAAGATGAATCTCGCATTAATCTTTGACAAATAGGTGTATGGGCTTAAAATCCCAAGCTCTAATAGCGTTTGTAGTAGGGGTGGGCAGAACCGAACCCAACCCGAGGAACCGAACCGACCCGAGGGTTTGGGTTCGGGTTAGGTTAGGGTCCAAGAGGACTCGTTTGTGATCGAGTCGGATGAGCCAATTTGTGTTCGGGTTCGGTTCGGGTGTAAGGCAAACCCGAACCAAACCGAAAAACTGAAAATCCGAAGGTAAATAACAAATTAGGGTGTTGGAGAGTCGGCAATCGGCATTTCGGCTTAGGGCAGAAACCAAAACCTACAGTCCTCGGCGCTCCAGCGGCGCCGGCAGGGACAAACCGACTGATGTAGTGGTCGGGATTTTGCCAGAACTTGAGCCTCCAGGTTCGTGTGCGAGTGCAAAGGGATTAGATTTTCCAGATATTGGGGAAGATGAGTTAGTAGTGGGTGGCGGTGAAATCGACGGTGAAGAAATTCGGAATAGGCTTGTTGGCGGAGATGAGAGGAAGGAGGGGGAGAAACCTTGTGTGAATGGATGGCAAGGAATTGCTGAGAAAGGAGGAAAATCGCAGAACAACAATGGTGATGAGAAAGAAGAAGATAAGGACGCTGAACAACCTGTATTAACTGAAGGTTTTGCTTAAATCTCTGATATTAAAAGTTAAAACTGTAATGAGTTTTTTTTGGGTAATTTTTGAATTTAGCAATATACTCCATTAGTACAGAGATTGGTAGCTGAGATTGGAAATATTAGTATTAGTTTAATTGCAATGAGTGATCTTATTGATTGTTACTGACAAAACATCACATATACATTTTTTAATGTGAGGTCCCTCTTTATGATGAGGGACCTCCTCATTTAATTTCTCATTGAAATTAAATGGAGAGAAGTTATTCTTTCGGTGCACCTACCCATCATTTAATGAAATAGGGAAGAAAAGAAGAAGTTTTTCTTCTTCAGAACTCGGCGCCTGTTTTTTTGGTGTGTTCACAATCCTTATTTTAAGGATTGCGTTCCCCTCAAACTGCTATAAATAGAGAGGTTGAGGAGAGAGTTAAATCATCCGAAGCAAGAAGCAAAACAAGCTTCAGTGAAGAGGGAGAGAGAAAAGAGTGAGGATTTTTGGAGGGAGAGAAAAGAAAGGTGTGAGAGAAAAATAGGTGTGGTGCTTTTGTGCACAGTGAGATTCTAAGAGTGGTGATTTCTCTTAGTGAATATTTTCTAGGATATTCGATATCTAGAAAAATATTGTAAATTCCTATTTTTCATAGTGAGATCTTTCTGGACTCGGTCCCCGTGGTTTTTTTCCCGATTTGGGTTTCCACGTAAAATTCTCGGTGTTCATTTTTCTCTTACTTCTTGGCCGTTATTATTTTACGGTAGTGGGAAAATATTCCTGGTATTTTTCGGATCGCATCTGCTATCGTTTCTCGTACCCGCCGGATTTTATTATTATTTTTCCCAACAAGTGGTATCAAAGCCTGGTGATTTCTTTAAATCTAGTATGCTCTGTGGTTGCGGTTTTAACTGATCTTCCACATCAGAAAAATTTTTAGAAGTTATTATGGCGGGAAAGATTGAAATCGAAAAATTCAACGGAAATAATTTCTCTCTGTGGAAATTAAAAATGAAGGCGCTATTACGGAGAGATGGTTGTGCTATGGCCATCGGTGACAGACCTACGAACGTTGAAGACGAGAAATGGAGTAAAGCTGATGAGGATGCAATGGCCATTTTGCATCTCACTCTAGCAGATGGAATTTTGTCAAGTATCTCAGAAATGGTAACGGCAAAACAGATCTGGGATACGCTGACAAAATTGTACGAGAAGAAGTCGTGGTATAACAAAATTTTCTTGAAAAGGAAATTATATACCCTTCGGATGTCAGAATCTACAACAGTGACAGACCACGTCAATACTCTCAATACTTTATTTTCTCAACTTACAGCAATGGAGCACAAAATTGACGAAAATGAAAGGGCTGAACTTTTACTTCAAAGTTTGCCAGATTCTTACGATCACCTCATCGTAAATCTACTCAATGGAAGTACAAAAACTACATTGATGTTCAATGATATTGCAGCCGCCGTTCTTGACGAAGAAAGTAGGCGGAAAAACAAGGAGCAATCCTCTGTGGAGGCATTATCAGTAACGAGAGGGAGATCAATGGAACGTGGGGCCCCCAGAGCCAGCACGTCAGGAAGATCTAAATCAAGAAGTAAAAGGGGCGTCAAGTGCTATCACTGTGGCAAGACGGGCCACATGAAAAAGGATTGCTGGAAATTGAAGAAAGAACAAGGCACAGGAGGTGCTAAAGAAGAAATAAAGAGTACGACTGCACCTGTCTCTGAGGGTGAAGATGTGATTGTATGCGAAGATGCTGTCAACCTTACGATGAATGAATCATGTTGGGTGTGTGACTCTGGAGCATCTTACCATGTTACTTCAAAAGTGGAGTATTTTTCATCTTACACCGGCGGTGATTTTGGCGTTGTTAAAATGGGGAACAGTCACGTTTCCAGAATAATTGGAAAAGGAGACATCTGTATCCAGACCAACACAGGATGCGAGTTGGTGCTTAAAGATGTACGACATGTTCCAGATATTAGACTGAATTTAATATCAGTCGGTGCTCTTGATGATGCTGGTTACAAGAGCAAGTTTGCTGGCAGAAAATGGGAGCTCAGCAAAGGTTCGCTTATCATAGCGAAAGGGATCAAAGAGTCTAGCTTGTATGTGACGCAAGTGACTGTGAAGGAAGCATCAGTAAATGCTACACAAGATGACTCATCCATTGAGTTATGGCACAAACGGCTTGGTCACATGAGCGAAAAGGGACTTCAATTGCTTGGCAAAAGAGGTTGTTTGTCACATCTCAGAAATGAACCTCTGTCAAGTTGTGTTCATTGTTTGGCGGGAAAACAACACAGGGTTTCCTTTCAGAAGAATTCTGCATCAAGGAAACCAGAAGTGTTAGAAGTTGTCTACTCAGACGTCTGTGGTCCCATGTCTACGAAAACGTTAGGCGGTGCCCAATACATGGTGACATTCATTGATGATCACTCCAGAAAAGTGTGGGCTTATGCACTCAAGACCAAAGATGAGGTGTTTAACGTTTTCAAACAATTTCATGCCTTCACAGAACGAGAAACTGGAAAGAAGCTGAAATGCATTCACACTGACAATGGTAGTGAATATATGGGATCATTTGACGATTACTGCAAATTGCACGGGATCAGGCACGAAAAATCTGTTCCAAAGACTCCTCAACAAAATGGCGTTGCGGAAAGAATGAACCGAACTATCGTGGAGAAGATAAGGTGCATGCTATCACATTCAAAGCTTCCCAAAACATTCTGGGGAGAAGCAATGAATACTGCAGTGAACGTCATCAACTTGTCTCCGTCAACACCTCTGAGTGGAGAAGTGCCAAACAGACTATGGACAGGGAAGGACATCTCGTATAAACATCTTAAAGTGTTTGGATGCAGAGCGTTCGTCCATATTCCTAAAGATGAGAGGTCCAAGCTAGACAGCAAAGCTAAGGAATGCATATTCCTCGGATACGGAAGTGATGCATTCGGATATAGGCTTTGGGATCCGATTGACAAAAAGATTGTCAGAAGCCGAGATGTTGTCTTCTTTGAAGATCAGACCATTGAAGACAAGAAGAAAGATGTCACTGAAGAGCATCCAGTAAGAGTTGGTCTGGAGAAATCAACTTTTGACGGGGGAGATGCTGGAGAATCCAGTGATCAAGCAGCTGATGATGTTGACCATGGAGAAACAGAGACTTCTCCTGAATCAGTTGCAGAACCAGAGTTAAGGAGGTCAACAAGAGATCGTCGACCATCGAGGAAATATTCTGTGAATGAGTATGTGATGATAACTGACGGCGATGAACCTGAGTGCTATAAGGAAGCTATGGAGCATCAACAAAAGAAGAACTGGTTGGATGCGATGCAAGATGAGATGAGATCATTGCATGAGAACCATACTTATGAATTGGTTCAGCTTCCAAAAGGGAGAAAGGCACTCAAGAACAAATGGGTATACAGACTCAAAGACGAAAATTCACAACCAAAGTACAAGGCACGATTGGTCGTAAAAGGCTTTGGACAGAAGAAGGGGATTGACTTTGAGGAAATTTTTTCACCGGTAGTGAAAATGTCATCCATACGAGTGGTACTTGGATTAGCCTCAAGTCTCAATTTGGAGATCGAGCAGCTCGATGTGAAAACTGCCTTCTTGCATGGTGAATTAGAAGAAGAAATTTACATGGAACAACCAGAAGGGTTCGTTGTCAAGGGAAAGGAACATCTGGTATGTAAATTGAAGAAGAGTCTGTATGGATTGAAGCAAGCTCCGCGACAATGGTACAAGAAGTTCGATTCCTTTATGATAAGTCATGGATATAGAAAAACTTCATCAGACCATTGTGTGTTCGTGAAAAAGTTCGCGGACGGTACATTCATAATCCTCCTACTTTATGTCGATGACATGCTGATTGTGGGCCCAGACAAAGAAAAGATTGTTAAGTTAAAGAATGAACTTATTAAGTCTTTTGCCATGAAAGACTTAGGACCGGCAAAGCAGATACTTGGGATGAGAATCACTCGTGATAGGAAGAATGGAAAATTATGGCTATCACAGGAGAAGTATATCCAGAAAGTTCTCAGCCGATTCAATATGGATAAGGCAAAACCGGTCAGTACTCCTCTTGCTAAACACTTCAAGCTTACTTCCAAACAAAGTCCTTCCACTGAAGAAGGAAAAGCAGAAATGCAGAGAATTCCATATGCCTCAGCAGTTGGCAGCTTGATGTATGCCATGGTTTGTACGAGACCTGATATTTCACATTCTGTTGGAGTAGTCAGCCAATTTCTAACAAATCCGGGCAGAGAGCATTGGAATGCAGTGAAGTGGATTTTTAGGTATCTTAAAGGTACTTCTGAATTCAGTTTGTGTTTTGGAAGTGAAAAGCCTTCGTTGGTAGGCTATACTGATGCAGACATGGCTGGAGACATCGACTCCAGAAGATCAACATCAGGGTACTTGGTTACATTTGGAGGGGGAGCTGTGTCATGGCAGTCTAAGAGGCAAGGATCAGTTGCATTGTCTACAACAGAAGCTGAGTTTATGGCGGCTACAGAAGCCTGTAAAGAAATTTTGTGGATGCAAAAATTTCTGACAGAATTGGGTTACAAACAAGATAAGTATATCTTGTATTGCGACAGTCAAAGTGCTATTCATTTGAGCAAGAACCCGAGCTTTCATTCGAAGTCAAAGCACATAGATATCAAGTATCATTGGATACGAGATGTGTTGGACAACAAGCAAGTATATCTTGAGAAGATCCACACTGACGATAATGGCTCTGACATGATGACAAAAATATTGCAGAAGAATAAGCATGAATTCTGTAGAAGCTCAGCACGATTGGAGATACCTCATCATAAGTCGGGAGGGGGAGATTTGTGAGGTCCCTCTTTATGATGAGGGACCTCCTCATTTAATTTCTCATTGAAATTAAATGGAGAGAAGTTATTCTTTCGGTGCACCTACCCATCATTTAATGAAATAGGGAAGAAAAGAAGAAGTTTTTCTTCTTCAGAACTCGGCGCCTGTTTTTTTGGTGTGTTCACAATCCTTATTTTAAGGATTGTGTTCCCCTCAAACTGCTATAAATAGAGAGGTTGAGGAGAGAGTTAAATCATCCGAAGCAAGAAGCAAAACAAGCTTCAGTGAAGAGGGAGAGAGAAAAGAGTGAGGATTTTTGGAGGGAGAGAAAAGAAAGGTGTGAGAGAAAAATAGGTGTGGTGCTTTTGTGCACAGTGAGATTCTAAGAGTGGTGATTTCTCTTAGTGAATATTTTCTAGGATATTCGATATCTAGAAAAATATTGTAAATTTCTATTTTTCATAGTGAGATCTTTCTGGACTCGGTCCCCGTGGTTTTTTTCCCGATTTGGGTTTCCACGTAAAATTCTCGGTGTTCATTTTTCTCTTACTTCTTGGCCGTTATTATTTTACGGTAGTGGGAAAATATTCCTGGTATTTTTCGGATCGCATCTGCTATCGTTTCTCGTACCCGCCGGATTTTATTATTATTTTTCCCAACATTTAAGGCAAATCACATACTGGTGTTTGAGTTTATTAGCTGAAGAAATGTATTTCTGGTGGAGTTTTGAATTCAACTAGTCGTTGTAGATTAAAGTAATCTACTGGACTTTGTATTTTAAAGCTAATAAGCTCTGTTAAATGGCCTTGCAAGGATCTCCTATAAGACACCAAATTGTTTACTTAACTAAAGTACAGTACATGTATAGTAGCAAGCAAGTGAAAGTTCCTATGTTCCACTTACCTTTTCCTAATTCTCACTGATTCAGGTCTCTAATGATATACAATTTTAATTATATTTATTTCATGTTTACAAGTATGACTCGACTTGACCCGAACCGAACCGAACCGAACCGAACCGAACCGAACCGAACCGAACCGAACCGAACCGAACCGAACCGAACCGAACCGAACCGAACCGAACCGAACCGAACCGAACCGAACCGAACCGAACCGAACCGAACCGAACCGAACCGAACCGAACCGAACCGAACCGAACCGAACCGAACCGAACCGAACCGAACCGAACCGAACCGAACCGAACCGAACCGAACCGAACCGAACCGAACCGAACCGAACCGAACCGAACCGAACCGAACCGAACCGAACCGAACCGAACCGAACCGAACCGAACCGAACCGAACCGAACCGAACCGAACCGAACCGAACCGAACCGAACCGAACCGAACCGAACCGAACCGAACCGAACCGAACCGAACCGAACCGAACCGAACCGAACCGAACCGAACCGAACCGAACCGAACCGAACCGAACCGAACCGAACCGAACCGAACCGAACCGAACCGAACCGAACCGAACCGAACCGAACCGAACCGAACCGAACCGAACCGAACTTTTAAGTTCGGGTCTGTTTTAAGTTATTCGGGTTCGGGTTCGGGTTCGGGTTTGGAAACCGGAACCCGAAACCGAAAAGGTAGGTTGTGTTCGGTCCAAAACCGAATCGAACCGATGATTGCCCACCCCTAGTTTGTAGTTCTTTATTTTCTCAAAACTTTATTTCACAACCGACGTTATAGAATCCATTGGAGAAGTAAGGTCATAACCCTTTAATTATTATTTCGCACATCATCATGTGTAATGTACGTTCAATTATCAAATATTTATTCAGACCTTACATATAAATAACTATAATATACAATATGAAAGTGCATTAATATAACAAATTAACTAATTATAACTATACCTCTTTTTAATTTCTCATTCATTCATCCTCATTGAAGTGATGCTCAAAGCGCATATACGGTTTCTGTGACACATGATGTGCAATGGGTTCAATCAATCCCTTCAATTTTCCAGGAAACGCTCAGAAAAAGTGTACTTGTAATCATCCCGATCTGCAAAACCAATACTAGGATCTTTCCCTTCTCTGATCTTCTTCCTCACTCCGTCGATTCTTTCTAGAACACCCTTGATCGCCAAATCAAACGCATCTTCGTAGTTTTTCAATCTCACATTGGGATCTGCATAAGTTATACCAGGAATTAGCTTGATTACTTCCTCTCTAATGGCGGTTTCTTCTTCTTTCGAAATTCCCATCAGTATCTTCTCTATGTTTCCTTCCCAAGTCTTGGCGTCTCTCACCGGAATATAGACGGAATAGCTTGTTTGGTTTCTGGGAAAATGCCACAAATACTGAGAAAATGCAGTACCCGGATGGAAAAAAACAGGAATACACCCGGCTAAAATGGAGTCGAAGATCGATCTTCTGGTATACGAATCTCCAGGTGGCTGCAAACAGAAAACAGAGCTTTGAAAAATGCTCATCACATTTTCTGGATTTTCACAGAAATTGTGAAGAGAGCTACAGTTTATGAATTTGCAGCCATTGGAGGCTCTGCATTGATCTATGACCAACCCCCGAATAGAATATTCCATTTCCGGCCGAGGGCCACCGGCGAAAGAAAAGAGAAACGGCCGTTTCTGAATTCTCATAAGATTCTGCCATTGAAGAAGTTCGTAATCTTTCGAAGGATGGAAATTGGTGGGATAGGGAATTGCAAAATCATTTTTCCAAGAACTTCCTTCCACAGATAACATCGTCATGTTCTGAGATTCGGGTAAAAATCTGAATTTGCTTCCCCAATCTGAACTTTCCTCTGTTTTTCTTCTAAAATCCCAAGATATTCTTCCGGCAACTGAAAAATGGTCCCTCCCCCACATTTTTGCCCACTCTGGCTTTCCAGAAACCCATTTCAGAAGCTCCTTTCCAGATGCATCTCGTTCTGATAGATTCGGATTCCATAAATACAAACTCGCATCCAGACCCGCATAAAACGGGACAAAAATGGCGGACGCCATTGAAGGATCATTGGTCAAGCACTCGTAATTCTTCATCTTACTATGAAAAATAACCTCCAATAAGAACTGATTGGTTCTAAACCAGCTACTGTTAGAGAAAACTCCGTTAGAGTTTTCGATTTCAGGCCCAAATCCGGAGTTCACAATGTAAGGACACATATCTACCTTATCTGAACCTCTGGTTAGCAAGTTGCAGTGCTTGAGCAAATCTTCGTTGAACTTGGTCGGGATTTGGTGAATGTAAATATAACGAGAAGAGCAGGAATCATAACTGTTGTTGAAAACGAGCGGTTTGGGGGCGAATCCGACGCCATTGTCGGTCCAAATGAAGGTGGAATAATCGAAACAGAGGAGTAAATAGACTAAAACACAGATAATGATGATGGTAAGAAAGATCTCATGGGAGCACTTTGTGAAGGTCTTCTTCTCCATTAGCTAAAACCCTAAAAAACTCGGACAGAGATCAGCGGGAGAAAGAGTTGTGGTGGAAAATCAGGAAAGTCGGCTAAACGGAGAAGAAAATACAGAAATCAAAACAGCTTCGAGATCAGAGAACAGGGATGTTTGGAAACGTGGATAAGCTACCGAGAAACAGGAACACGTTACTCTACTACCGGGATTAGTTAAATGTAAATTAAAAGTAGTCAGCATATCGACCACAATTTAAGGCTTTAGTCGTACGACGTGTCCCACTAATTAGGACAACCGACAACACTTTCCAAGACTCTTTTGATTAATGACAAAACAAAATTTGACTTGCCAATAGAGAGCTGCCTCTCATTTATACTCTCATATTCTTCATTTATTTAATTTTAAGTTGGGTCAAATTACAAGTGTTAAACTAACATGCTTGACCTCTGCTTGTTTAACTCGAACTTTCGAGTATTATCGAGGTGAAATTTATTTTAAGCGGACTCGTTAGACTCATTTTATTGGACTTACTAAACTCATCAGGTTCGATTCGTTTAACTCGTTAGACTTATTAAGCCAGACTTTTTAAGGTTGGCTTGACTCGATTGTCACCCTAGTTGCATATGATTGACATTTGACAGTTCGATAAATGTCAACCTAGTTATGATGCGTATAATTTGTAATGATACAACGATCAAATATTTTTAATGATATTTTTTTATTAGATCATTTCAAATAATTTTTTTTTTAAATACATGTCATTTTATATATTAATAAGTAATTTTGTTTAGTAAAAATTTAACTATTATATTTTAATAACTAATTTTTTTTTTAAAAAGATACATTAGATTGATATAAATTGAAAACATTTATATATGTATGTTAGACTCATTCAAAGGTGTAAATGCAAAGATATTGCATATATGTTGGCATTGATTTTTTGGCAATATATTTTTATGGAGATAATATTTTATTTCATTATTTTCCAAATTGATAATTTATTTCTTGGTGATCAAGAAATATTATATTCAGATTATTGGATGGATGTATATTAAAGATCATGAAGATTTTGTGGAAGAAAAAATAAGGAAACAAGAATATTAGGAAAGTTGTTGAAAAATCTAAAGGCACTTGTTTTTTGGTAAACTTTGTTTTAGTAAGCCGATTTGTTGGAGATTTGGTGAAATTTGTTAGGCTTCGAGATCACATGAATAATGAGATGCTTTCCTAATTTTTTGGATGCATATCTAAGTTGTTGGGGATACTTTCCTAAAATGTCACACGTGGTGTCATTCAACCGAATTTGTTAAGATTTGGTTTTTTTATTCTTTGCGGAGTTAATTCTGTTTTGGTAACTGAATTAAATCGAAGATATGTTTGTTATCTATCATATTTAAGCCTTCATTTTTCTGAAGAAGGTACGACGGAAGTTTGATTTTCATGAGAGAAGTTTTCTTCACTTTGCGAGCCGTCGCTTTCTTTCTTTTCCTACGCTTTTGCGTATGGGTCTGTGATTATTTTACACACTCTTCTTATGTTGTGGATTTCATCGTTTATTTGAGTGTGTTGATTATTGCGTCCGAAGACAACGACTTGGTGTTCCAGACGGTGTCGCAGGAGGCAATTTTTCTTTGATCTTCATTGAAGCTCAGTCTTGGGAGGAGGCTGCATCCGAACTCGGGAGGAGTTCTGTTTTTAGACAATGAGAGTTTGTCACTTTGATCGTGGGTGAGGGGATCTTGCCATAACACGGATTTCGGGAGGAATCAACAAAAAAGGGATCTTGTTGTTTTCTAGATCTCGGGAGAGGTCGATCTTAAGTCGAGGAGAGCTCGCAAAAACAATTTCATTGGGAAGTTAGGAAAAGGTGGCAACAAAGATAAGAGGGAATCTTTATTTGTATAAGTCCGATTATCTTGTAACTTTGTGAACTCATTGAAATATTTTTATATCTGGGCGTGGCCCCGCAGGCGTAGGCTAATTGCCGAACTGCGTTACCAACCTCATGTCTCATTTATTTCTGCATATTTATATTGTCCATTATTACATTAATAATCGGTATCACACGAAGCACCTTGTGTGACATCGCATAACTGATCTTAATCTTTCAATTGGTATCAGAGTTGGTCACTTTTGTTTCTTAAGCGGGATCGGTGGGACAAGATTATAGTTCGTGTGCGATGGACTCTATGAAAGAAAGAGATTCTACAATGCGTCCGCCATTGTTGGATAGAAGTAATTATGCTTATTGGAAAGCAAGGATGAGAGCATTCATTAAAGCTATTGACGAGAAGGATTGGAGATATATTTTGACAGGATGAAATCCTCCTATGTATACTGATGCGGATGGTGTCACTTCTCCCAAGCCGGAAGAAAATTGGTCGGTAAATGAGGATGCTTTGGCAAATAGTAATTCAAAAGCTCTCAATGCTATCTTCAATGGCGTTGATCCTATTCAGTTCAGACTCATCTTCACATGTGAATCTGCAAAAAGGGCATGAGAAATTATTCAAACTACCTATGAAGGTACAACAACTGTAAAGCTTTCTAAGATGCAAATGCTAACCACTCGATTTGAGAATCTGAAGATGCAGAAAGATGAGAGTATTGGTGAGTTTAATGCCAAACTTTGTAACATAGCAAATGAAGCATTTGCTCTCGGCGAGATGTTTCCCGAAGAAAAACTTGTTAGAAAAACCTTAAGGTCTTTGCCATGACGATTTGCCTATAAAGTTACTGCCATCGAAGAAGCCAAAGATATCTCTAAAATGAAGTTAGAAGAATTGATGGGATCTCTTAGACTCATTTTATGAGATTTGAAGAATTGAGGTCTGCCTTAGGCTTATATGTCATGTGAAGAGGTTCTTCTGTGTTGTAAGTTTTTTTTATTTGCTTTCATAAAAAAAATTTAAAAAAAATTTAAAAAAAAATTAAAAAAAAATGGAAAAGAAAAAGAAAAAGAAGGGATCTCTTTTATTGCTAATATTTCTTTTGAGATTTTTGGTCTGTAACTTTCTGCATGACACAAGGGGTTCTATGAAGCTTTCGGTAATTTTTATGAAAATTTGGAGTAAATCTCAAATATATTGATGGAGGTTTTTATGAGTTTTGATCGTAGCTATATCCTTGGGTTTATTTCCCAACTTATTTGAAGACTTTGGATTTATTTTCCAAAATTTATGGTAAGTATGAAATATTTTGTGGAATTTTGGATTTATTTTCCAATTTGAGTGAGTATTTATGGTTTATTTCCATAAACTCAAACGACTAGTTTCTATCCATCTCTCTCCAACAGTTCAAGGGATATTTGTTCGAGTTCTTCCCTATTGTGATCAACACACATATGTGCTTCCACTAGGTTGATTCTGTGAAGTTTTCTCCAAATTTATCAAGATAATTACTGATGTGGCCACGTGGTAAAGATTTTTCTGCCTTGTAACTTACTGTCAAGTATGCTATCCTGCATAAAATTGCTATGAGAAAGTGTCCTCTTACTTCTCAGGGAATTGATTGTGAATCGTGTCGATTGCAAGAATGAAAGGTGATAAGGTCAATGATTTAGAAAGTGTTCTAGAGGGTGTTCCAGCTCTCGACAATGTTTCTGATTCCGACAATGCTTCTGATTCTGTATTGTTATCTCGTTTCATCAAGGTACTCGAAGATGAGATGAAATTTTTGAATGATCAGCAAATGGTAATTGAAAATAGATAATGAAAAGATAGTAGTTATTGGATGCTTGATGACCTTGTCGGAAAAATATCTGCTAAGGAAGCTGCTGGTGATATTTACGAGAGAAAGAAAGTTGCTAATGTGAAGGAACTGGTTAAGGAGACCAAACTTGTTGAAAAGTTAGGAGTTTCAACTGATATCACTAAGGATGTCACTGAAGTAGCAAAGGAGGATACTTCAGTATTTCATGTTGAAGGAGAATATGTCCAAGGAAAATGATACTAGTGAACGGTTATCAACAACTACAATCGGGTTTGTCTTTCTTCTGATGATATTTCTACTTAATGATGGATTTCTTATGAACTTTTAAAATACTCTGCCTGCATTTGGATATTATATTTTTTGTGATATTGGTTATCTTCCTATAGTGATTTTGGTGTTTATGGTGATTATTTGATAATTATGGTATGGTGAATATGATGTTTCTGTGGCGATTGATATTCCCTTTTATATCTTTTTGTCTTTTTATGGTAAAAATGGGGAGTATTTTGGGGAGTATGCTCTAATATATTTTGATATGATGATGATATTGATGAGTAACCATCCAGGGGGAGGTAATCCAGGGGGTGGTATTGAAGTTATTGGGTTTATTGATTTTGCCAAAAAATGTTAAAGGGAGAGATTGTAAATGTAAAGATATTGCATATATGTTGCATTGATTTTTTGGCAATATATTTTTATGGAGATAATATTTTATTCCATTATTTTTCAAATTGATAATTTATTTCTTGGTGATTAAGAAATATTATATTCAGATTATTGGATGGATGCATATTGAAGATCATGAAAATTCTATGGAAGAAAAAATAAGGAAACAAGAATATTAGGAAAGTTGTTGAAAAATCTAAAGGCACTTGTTTTTTGGTAAACCTTGTTTTGGTAAGCTGATTTGTTGGAGATTTGGTGAAATCTGTTAGGCTTCGAGATCACATGAATAATGAGATGCTTTTCTAATTTTTTGGATGCATATCCAAGTTGTTGGAGATACTTTCCTAAAATGTTATACGTGGTGTCACTTAATCGAATTTGTTAAGATTTGGTTTCTTTATTCCATGCGGAGTTAATTCTGTTTTGTTAACTGAATTAAATCAAAGATATGGTTGTTACCTATCATATTTAAGCTTTCGTTTTTCTGAAGAAGGTACGATGGAAGTTTGATTTTCATGAGAGAAGTTTTCTTCACTTTGCGAGTCGTCGCTTTTCTTTTTTTCCATACGCTTCTGCATATGGGTCTGTGATTATTTTACACACTCTTCTTATATTGTGGATTTCATCGTTTATTGGAGTGTGTTGGTTATTGCATCCGAAGACAACGACTTGGTGTTCCAGACGGTGTTGCAGGAGGTACTTTTTCTTTGATCTTCATTGAAGCTCAGTCTCGGGATGAGACTGCATTCGAACTCGGGTGGAGTTCTGTTTTTAGACAAGGGGAGCTTGTCACTTTGATCATGGGGGAGGGGATCTTGCCATAACACAGATTCTGGGAGGAATCAACAACAAGGGGATCTTGTTGTTTTCTAGATCTCCGGAGAGGTCGATCTTAAGTCGAGGGGAGCTTGTAAAAACAGTTTCATTGGGAAGTTAGGAAGAGGCGGCGACAAAGATAAGAGGGAGTCTTTATTTGTATAAGTCCGATTGTCTTGTAACTTTGTGAACTCATTGAAATATTTTTATATCTAGGCGTGGCTCCGCAGACGTAGGCTGGTTGCCGAACTGCGTTACCAACCTCCTGTCTTATTTATTTCTGCATATTTATATTGTCCATCATTACATTAATAATCGGTGTCACACGAAGCACCTTGTGTGACATTGCATAACTGATCTTAATCTTTCAAGCGGGTTTGGCTCGACTCGTTTAACTTTGATCCACGAGCCAGTTCAATTTAAAATTTTTTTTGTCTGGCTCGTTAGGTTTGGCTCATTGGACTCGCTATACTTGTTAGACTTGACTTATTTAACTTGCTAAACTTGATGAATCAGATTTTTTCAGGCTTGCTCGTCTGTCATCTCTAGGTTAAATATGCTTTGTTATTATAATTTATAGATCATTTATTTTTTCCATTAATTTTTTTGTAATTTTAATTTTATTTTTAAACAGTCCTTCAATATATTTTTATAATTGAATTTAATGTAAAAAATGATGAGATAATTTTTTGACCTTATTAAGTACCTTTATCAGCTAAAATACTTGATTATAATAAAATGAATTGGGATCGATTTAATTTTTCAAAGTTGCTTTTTAAAAGAAATGTGAAACACTATTTAATTTATTTCAACTACGGATTTTGACTTAATTAAAACAATTGATTCGTGACTTTTTTAGTTAAAATCTTACATGTTTTCAGAATACGAGTGTGTGATTTGGTATAATTGATCCTATATATATTATAGAGAAAAAGTCTATCATCTTGACAAAAAATGATTTTATTTTGTTGGATATTTGGTCACGCATTATACGTAATCAATTAGAAAAGATTATGACTATAATTCATACTTAGCAGACCTCGTTTTAACTCTAATAAAAGAGCTACAAGTGATAAATTAACAAAAAAAAAAAAAAAAAATCCAACTTTAGTTTGTTCCTTTTTTTATTATTAAAGGAGTATAAACGTTTCTTTGCATTTTTTATTATAATTATTAAAAAAGTCATTGATTAAGTGATGATCCTTAGGTTCTTACTCTAAATTTTTTTAAATTTTTTCTTTTGTTTTGGAAGGCTTATTGACTCACCGAGTTCTTAAAATCTTTGGTTGATCTTACGAAGAGAATTCCTATTAATAAATAATAATGAAAGCAAAATTAAAGTCAAATAAAAATAATATAAATTCAATGACAAATATTGTGGAGTACCCCGGTACTCGTAATACAATATTATCCGCTTTAACTCGGATCCCTATAGATTTGTTATTGGGATTAGCGCAAAACATGTTATACTAAGTAGAGAGAAGAACTCTACTTATAAACTGTGCATTTATTACTCTTTCAAACAATGTGAGATTGTGCACCCTCATTTGTATAGGTTGGGCTTCATTGGACACTCCTTGCCTTCACATGGCGACCTGTCACAATCTTCTCCCCTTCGATGGCCGACGTCTTTGTCAGCCACACTTCCAATTGTGACAGTCCGTCATGTGATGGCAAGGTCGATCTAAGATTCTGTTAATTGTGAAAACCAAACTCATACTAGTGGGGGTGCACAATCCCACATCATTTGGGAAAGTGAAAATTAAATGCTTTATAAGTAGAGTTTCTCTTTCTATCTAGTATAATGCGTTTTAGACTAACTCCAAAAATAAATTCGTGCGTGTTTTGGCCCAAAAGCAGACAATATTGTACTGGGAGTATACGAAGACTTCACAAACATGAGTTTACAAATCATTTTAAAACAAAAATGAAATTTAAGGTCATTAATGAGATAACTAAAACGATAAAAATTAAATTGAAACGATTACTAAAATCTTATTTGAGGAATGCTACGTTTACCCTTTTATTTTTTTCATCTTATAAAATAATTTATAATTTATTATATTAATTTCATTAATCATTGCTTGACACGTCAACGAGTATTTTAATAGTGTAGAAGAAAAAAATAAATGTACCATTATTCATCTTATTTTAATCTAAAGTATTTATTTATTCAGTCCACAATTGGGCCTAAGCACACAACCCGTCCGCTTAGAACTTTGAAGCCCCTCCTTCTAGTATGCTTCATCCAGACTTAACATCTTCACCATCAACTTATTTTAACACATTGTACATATCAATTTTAAGAATAAAATTATCACATCAATGAGGGTTACTATTATTGATATTTGAAAGATCAATATTAACATGGGCGTAAAATGCCAAATTATTTAATTTAGAAATATCAAATCTTAATGTCCTAAGATAAATATCATCTCCTTATTCTTGTAATTTTAGCATAATCTCGATTATTATTTTCATATAGAATCGTTTAGATTTGACCAATCGAATAATAGACTACTTAATCAATCCAATTTAAATTATTTAGTTACTAAATTTAAAAAAATAATATTATATTTACTATCTAATTCTTACTTCTTGCCGCAGTAAATATTGATTGATCCAATTAATGTAAGAAATTATAAATATTTAAAATAAGTCATTAATTACATCAATCAATATTTTATATAAAATAATAATAAATAGTAGAAATGTAATATAAACATAATATTATTCAATTTAAAATTGATGAGATAAACTCGATGCAAAAATAAAGGGGTAAAAAAAGACAAAGCACAACAATGATTGTGTTTATTTGAACCACTAGAAATAAAGATTTAGACATCATCATTAGGATTCATTACCATACCTTCTGTTTGGTCTAAACTTTAATTGTATATAATGCTTCAAATTTTAAATTTTAACAAAGGTTCATTTTTCATGTTCTCATAACTAGCATATCATCTCTAGCTTTTCCCCATAATGTATAATAGAATAACATGTGTGACTTGAATTAATCGAGCAAATTCATTTCATTTCTTTGTTGAGTTACATTAATTTATAAATAACCGAGTTAAAATAAAAATATATAGATTCACGATTTTTGTAGTACTAGCCTTAAGTCCGTGCCAGACACGTACGCATCAAGTTTTTAGTTTTTTTTTTTTTTTAATAATGAACAGTAGATCAAATACTTTCAAATTATTCAAATGTAATATGAAAATAGAAAAAAAAAATGCTAAAGTGCTATTCAAAAGTAAATGTAAAAATTACAGTAAAAAAAATAACTTACAAAGACAAATTGGGTCAGGTTTCTTCGGTTATTTAGTCTATCAGGTGTTCTTTCCGATCTAAGAATACGACTGCTAAACATTATGCTTGGAAATAAAATTCTTGTCCTTCAATTTGATCAATCAATATTTGACACATAAACAAGTTTTAAAAAAAAGTAACTATAACATTACTCTATAATCTAATAAATTCAAAAAGAACTTATGCCTACTGTGACAAATAGAGAAAAAATCTAAATGTTTTTTTTTAGGAAATGAAAAAATATCTAAGACAATGAAATATAAAATTTTCAAATCCTACAAAAGAAAAGATAACACGAATGTTTCAAATTAAAAAAAAAAATTCATGGTGAAAAACTTTTTAAGGACTTTCTTTGATTGTTCGTGCTAAAAAAATATTAGAATGATAGAAGGATGGTGATTTAATTCTCGTATCAGAACAAACCTTGACATTATCAATTATGACGATAAACAAAGGTTGATCTTGATAGCTAAGAGGTTCATTCGATAGGGAGATGGACTTATGATTTCACCTAGACAAATTCAGAAGCATCATAGTACAGGTCAAAATCATGATATTTTTATGAAAAAAATAAAGTATGCTATGAAACTCTCCTCGAGTACTAAATGAGATGGTAGTCTTCATAAAATTTCTTCTAAGAAAAACAAAACTAACAAGTTGAAGACTACTTTTTTACAAATAAATCTATGGTATGATAAACGAAGGAATTGGAGAGCCAAGTGTAAATACTAAACCTTCTTGAGGGGGGCCTCCGGACTTCTCGGCGTTTCCTGAAGCAGTCCCAGAACACAAGGAGTTGAGATAGTCATACCTTCAGGATCATTACCAAAAAAAAAATACTCATTATATATGCCGCAAATATATTTAATTTGATTTATTTTTTTTACGGCCAATAGTAACGAGAATTATGGAGCATAAACAACAAATTCATACGGGTCCATTGTAAAATTTATAGAAGAGGACTCTTGTGCCCACTATTCTCTGCAGATATCAAGGTTAGTGAAATCCAGAGCTAAAAAGGACAAGATAAAACTACCATCATTTCTCTTCGGTTCCGAACTCCATCCATATTTTAAACTACATTAAGAATACTAAATTAGACTGAAGGTTTTTTTCTCAGTTTTGATCATCAAATATGCTCCAGTCCTCTACATTCGAAACTAATGCAAATATAAGTAATGCTCCAAACACCCAGAAAGCCTTTTTGTACAAAGATAAGTTCATTCAAGTAGAAATTTTATTTTCATGCCCATATGGGTGATCTCCATAGTTATATTTTCTAATTATTTGTTGGCATGCTTCAGCAAATTTACCAGTAACAATTTCGTACCACCTCCATTTTGTAATCAATTAAGGCAAAATTAAGTACGACCAAATCCATAAGACAAGAAACAACATTAGGCGTCAAAAGAATCAGCACAAGAAACCAATCTTATATGAACTTCTAGCAGAGTAAGAAAGTAACGAATATATATATTGGTCACATCACTGTCAACAATCATACCTCTCCATCATCAGTTTCCACTCCACTTGAAAGCTCAATTTGCTTGTTCTGAATCAGCAAAATCATAAAATAGAATATTTGTATGAGAAAAAAAATAGAATAAAAACAAATATGTACTTCAGAAAATCATATGAGACTAGAGATGTTAAACGTCGCCAGCTCGCTCGCTAGATTCGTTACTGTAGCTGGCCGAGCTTGGCTCGGCTCGCTACAGTAACGAGCGAGTTTGGCTCGAGTCACACAGGCGAGTCGAGCCGAGCTTGGACATCCCAGCTCGCGAGCTCGTGAATGACCGGACTCGACGAGCCTGCTCGCGAGCTGGCTCGTCAACAAAAGCCAAGCTCGGGTCCTGCGGCGAGCACTGAACCCTCTCCGACGCGGCGACGCCTGACCATCGATAATCTCTCACTCTTAGTCTTCGATATCTCGGTCAATCACTCAATCCCAATCTGATGCCCAGGTCGGGGCACTCTCCGGCGACTCTCCGACCCTCGACAAAAGACACGAATGCGATAAATCGAAACTAAATGTTGATTGATCATTGATCGGCTCTGCCTCTGGCCGTATGACGTATGTTAAAATTTCGGGGAAGAAAATTGAAAAGAAATGTGAATCACAATTCACAGCCATCGGCTATCCTGCAAAATTGCAAATTGCAATTGTAACATTGTGATACAATATTAATATATTACAATAACAATTAACAAATACAATAACACAGAGACATGGCCTATTGATTGGCTATTTATGAGCGATTGATCGGCTCTTACTCGGTCAAAGATAGTTCAAAGTTAGTGTCGACACCTCTAATGTTAGGTCGACACTTAAAAAAATCATTTTATTCAAGTATTTAGTGCTTGGGGCGATTACTCGCCCCACAGGGGCTAACAATCGCCCCGCACTGTTCATGTGAACAGTGCAGTACTGTTCACGTGAACAGTAAAATTTTATTAAATTTTTTTGTTAAAAGTTTTAATTAAATTTTATTAAGAGTTTTAATTAAATTTTAATAAGTTTTCTATTAATTTTTAAAAAGAAAAATTTACACATTTTGAGTTCTTTTAAAAATTTATAGTATTTTCAAAGTATTTTTACGAACAGTCAAGTTAGTGACGTCTAAATTACCGATGTAGATAATAGGTGAAATTCTACTTATTTGATGTTGAAAAATGTTAGGCTATATTGGTAAATTATTTGTGTTTTTATTAGTGAGAAAACTCAAAACACAACGTATTAATATTGATAAATCTAGTTGCAATGTAGATAATATATTTTTTGATTTTTTAAAACTATTTTATGATACTATAAATGAATGTTCAGAAATTTATTATCTCACTTATCATCTTGTTGTTCCAATTTTTATAAATTTAACGATTAATTTTACACAATATCAACATATAGATAAATTTAGAGATATATTTAATAAAATAAAAACAAAATTTAAAAAATATTGACGTGATATTCTTCTAATTTTTTGTTATACAGGAGTATATCTCATTGTTAATAAAAATTTTAATCATTTACAAACTTCTTCTTTATTTTCTATGGATCAAATAATACATAAAATTACTAGTTTATATTTTTCTTATAAATCTAAATATTTTAATGTTAGTCATTCACGCGTTTCTTCACATGTTAGCTCAAGTAGTAGTGGTAGAAATATTATATATTCACAATTTGTTACTTATGAAACATCGGATTTTGAATGAGAATAAGTGACTCTTTTCATCTCAAACTTTGAATGCTTGATCGATTTTTTACAATTCTTTTTTAATCAAATGTTAGTTCTCAAATTGATTTTCAATTTGGGTGGAGATTGAGACTCCAATTGTTGCCAAGTCCGTGATTGTTCAGTGAGTCTTATTCCTCACATTTTCTAAGACCTTTAAAGAGGTAAGAAGAGTGGAGCCAACCAAGTCTTGTGCCGTTGTAAGTTTCTTAAAAAAATTATATTCACCATAAATTACAAATTTCACTTTACCCTATTTTGTATATATTTATTTTCTTCTATTTTTTATAATTAAATGTCATTTTTGTATTAATTAAAGATTTTCATTATTTACATTTTACACGACTAAGTATTTATTATATTTCATCATTAATATAATAAATATTTATTATAATTTTAATAAATAAAAGATTAATGAAATATATAATATATTTATATAAAATAATTTTATTTATGTAAGTTTGGCTCGTTAAACTCGGCTCGTTACGCTCGTTGGGCCGGCTCGACTCGGCTCGTTAGGCTCGTGGCTCGCGAGCCGGCTCGAGTTGAAAATTTTTAGGGTCAGCTCGTTAGGCTCGGCTCGTTAAGCTCGGCAGGCTCGTTTGGCTCGGCTCGTTTGGCTCGGCAGGCTCGATGAGCTGGGTCCGTCGCGGCTCGGCTCGGCTCAGCTCGATCGTTTAACATCTCTATATGAGACAATACAATGGTTAATATACTAAAAATTGATGACCTGTTATATTCTTTTACACGCAACTGAAGTAAAATATCAGTCAACACAGTCATAATTTTAGAAGTGTACTCAAAATTACAGAAGACAATACTTTACATCATATAGCGAACAGAACTCAAGCATGAAAAAAAATACCTGTTTCCCCAATGAGTCAACAGATTTTTCTGTATTAGGCTTTTCTAATTTAACATCCGAATCAACAACAACAACTTCCTTCCCTTTTAACCCATCAGAATTAAGATGTTCAAAAGACAGTCAAAGCTATACAATTGCATGTACAGGGTTCAGGTATAACCGCGAAATTAAACCATAGATATTCGAAAAGATTGTAGCAAGTCACTATACGGTATAAGAAAGCCAACTAAGGTCAAATTTTCTCTTTCCAACTGTCCAATATGTTCCTCAATATCAATCAATTGAATTCTATATACTACTTTCAATCTACATACTTCAATAAGCAATTATCAAATTCATAGTTAAGCACTGCATAAGTAACATACAACAATGACATTATTGCTTCTCTTCTCATTCAAAGCTAAATCCTTCCTGTCAATTTTTATTATCTACAACAAAGATAAAAGTTCCTTTTAAATATCAGCATCATATATCTTCAAGGTTTCCATTATATACACAGCAAATTCCATCCACCGGCAAAATCATTCAGCACAATCATTCACGAGAAACATTATAGAGTAGAAGGAATCAGGCAAATTAAATTGGCTGACTTAAGAAAATACAAGAACATGTAACTACAATTAATCAACAGTTCTGACAATCATCCTTTTATTCAAGGACGAAGTTCAGACTATGCAAACAACATTTGTATTATTTTTCAGTCTCTCAAAGCGAAGTAGATTATTTTGGAAGATGAGTGATTCAGCATGGAGAAATTTCCTTGGGTGGGAGAGGTTTATACTTAATTCTTGAGTTTTAAAGCTTAAAAATTATTACTTTTTCCATCAAAATCCCAACAGCATAGCCAAACGTGTGAGGTGGTTTCCATGAAGATGCCAATGTCTGGAGAAACTAAAAAAAAAAGTTGAATTACACGAGAAGTATTGAAGTCTGATCAAATTCTTAAAGTAACAATTATAAGTAACAAAAAACGATAATGGACTTGAAAATCGAGAGAATACAAACTAACTTTCTTCGTCATATTTGACCTGCTGGCCATTGTTTGGTCATAATTCTTAGAATCGAAGTCAATGGCTAAATCAATTTCCATTTCAGTGCTTTTAGAGTTAACTCTAACCTGTAAAATAAACAAAGAAAAATGATTGTAGTCCTACGCTCTACATGTGAAAAGCAAAATCATATTTCCAGAGAGAGGGAAGACATGAACACACCTCTTCACATATTTCATCCAATTCATAAGGCCTCCAGCAAGGTCTTGGAGGATATTGCAACACACAACTACAAATAACTACGTGAAGTTAAAAAAGCATTCATAGGAAATTTTGAAAACGACATGAAGTCGGAAACAGCTAGACGAAAACAAGAATTCAAATGTGTTACTTGAGACAATTGTTGGTACTGAAAAGTTACCCACGACTACAGATATTACAGTAAACACCAAATTGATACTTTCTACAGAAAATTAAAACAAGCAAACACCAAATTACGACAACCTATTGATGTCGTATAAACACTTGACGGAATATCAACCAAAAACTAAAGAAACTAAAACCAATAGATGACACAAACAAAATTTCAATCCAGGCAAAAAATAGCAATGAAAATAAGCAAATACGGAGCTACAACAACCTATTGCATATTTAATGATGAAGATTACTGAAAAAATTTAAACGCTAAGGCAACACTCTCAATCCGCTAACCTGCATGTTTAAATAATGCCACACTTGATTGAATATCAATCGAAACTAAAGAAACGAAAATTAGTAGAGCTTTCAAACTAGGAAAAAAACTGCAATAAAAAAAATCAAAACAAGCAAACACCGCGCCAACAACCTATTGTTGTGACAAACCAATAGAGCTTTCAATCTAGGAAAAAAACAGCAATAAAAAAATCAAAACAAGCACACACCGCGCCAGCAACCTATTGCTGTGACAAACAAGTAGAGCTTTCAATCTAAGAAAAAATCAACAATCAAAAAATCAAAACAAGCAAACACCGAGCCAGCAACCTATTGCTGTAATCCAAAACTGAAAAACAAAAACCAGTAGAGCATACAAACAAATTTTGAATCCAGGAAAAAAACATACATGAAAACAAGAAAACACCAACCCAAAACTAAAGAAACTAAAACCCGAAATCCCACACCTGAGCAAATGCAAAGAACGCAGATTAACGACACCCAAGAGAGAAGAGCCGAAGAAGAAATCCCACCCCTGAGCTTCTGTGTAGAACAGAGAAAAGAGAAAAAATTAAAAGTCAAGAAAAACAAAACCAGTTCACAACAACGAAATCCCACACCTGAGCAAATGCAAAGAACGTAGATTGACGACACCCCAGTGAGAAGATTGGATGAAGAAATCCCACCCCTGAGCCTCTGTGTAGAACACAGAAAAGAGAATTAAAATTCAAGAGAACCAAAACCATTTCACAACAACAAAACGAAAAAATTCACATACTCAGCAGATCAGAGAAAAGAGACGAAATAGAAATCCCACAGGTTTGCCGAAGCAGAGAGAACAGGAGAAGAAGAGGTAACTGAAACGAACGAGAAGTAATGAAAGAAATTAAAAGAAAAGACGGGTCTGAAATTTTGGTTTCCCATGCAAAAATGATGATATCGAAGCCTACATTGAAGATTTTTTAAACAAAAGAAGAGTAGCATCCAGACGTTGAAGATTTTTGTTAAATTTTAATTTTGATTTCTATTTTAGTTAGAAGAAATTAGAGTAGTTGTCTCTTTATAAGAATGGTAAGATACTCGTCTTGGGTAAAAGATTTACATAAATTCAAGTCTCTTAAAAAAAAAATAGTCTTAAATGAAACTTTAAATGTATCAATTCGTATTATTTTCTAATGAGCCAATGCTCTTTATGGTCACATGTAAATACTTTTATTTTCTTTCACTTTGATTCAGTGACATGATTAATATTTAAAAAAAAAAAAAGCGAGAGTGAGAAAGAAAGGTAGAGAAAAAAAACTCATTACAAAGAAATTTAGTTACATTTGGGAACTTAAAGGAATAGCAAGAGTAGAAAAACAACAAAATAAAATAAATTTCCTAATCAAGAATACTCCATAAAGTAATCTTTGAGATAAATGATTGCAGAACATATATAGAGAATCGAAATCATATTGAAAACACTTCCCAAAGAAACTACGACCACAGATAGCAAAGAAGCAAGAAACATATAAACAACATTGGAAATACTTCAAAGAGAAACTACGAACAAAGAGCAGCAAAAACACAAAATTAACAGTAAATAAATGACATACACAGCAGACGGGCAGTACAAAGAATAAACGACATGAAACATAGCAGCCCAAAGAGAAGGTCATATACACATTTCACGCAGAAAACTCGTGAAGGTTCATAATTGTTCAAACCTCATAAAGCTAAAATCTCACAATGACCAGCAAATTTGAAAATAATAACAGAACGATTACCAATGTGCAGATTAAAGGAGAACCAATTTGAAATCTGATTCAAGTCGTCCTACACAAGAGGAAAGGAAGCTAAAATAATGGTAAACACCAAAAAAAGAAAAAAAAAATGAACCGAAATAAAAAATATTTCAATCGAGCAATAAACTACAATAGGAGGCAATGTACCAAAGGGTTAAGCTTCATCACAAGCAAGTGCAGCGGCTCCCAACACCACCCCTTTGCGCTCCGACACAGCATTCAACCCGTACCCTCGCCTAAGCAGGTATTGTGATGAAGACATCAAAGCCAACGTCCTCCCATGCGACCTTATGGATCTGATCATTGAGACACATAGGCAGAATGGGGAACGACTCGACTTGGAAACCGAACCGAGTCGTCAAACCCTTAAACATAGTTTTAATAAAATTAGGCAGCGGAAGACCTTCTTTACAATTAATAATCAGGGCCCAAACAAAAAGGTTAAATTCTAGGTTCATAATTCACATTTAATTTAAGATAATGATGTGATACACAAAATAAATGTGCGAGCTAAAATTTAATGATTTAAAGTTTGCAAAATTCCAAAAGAATCCAACCTCTGAATAAAATAAATTTCTAAATACGCTTACCAGACGCTTGACCCACACTGTGAGAGTCGGCCGCTCCGAAATCAATTGCCATTCAAGATCGAATTTTATCCAACACCAAGATTAAACAGTGAGAAAATACGTGTTGCCCGATTTGAAATTCACAGCGTGTTAGTGAGAGGGATCTGACTTACCGATTGAGATTTTCCCATTTCCTGAGGCAGAGGAATCAGCCACTTAAACCTCTGTTTGCTTACCACTATGACCCTAACTTTGTTTGAGAGAGAGAGAGATGAGAGGCGATGGAAGGAGAGCGGCTGTTCAATGGCGGAAAAGTAAGAAATAAATCCCAATTAAATTCCAAGATTTCTCCCTTTTTTAATTTACGGAGGTTATCTATCACACACACATATATATGAGAGAGAGATGCGAGGATGGGTTTAGTCGGCATGGGGAAAATCTTCAGTGCACTGTGCAATGCATATGCATTGGCGGAAAATCTCATGAAGATTTCCTTCCATTTTCTAGAGCAAAGACAGAGAGAAGAAGAAGAAGAAGAAGAAGGCTCAGTCGGCATATCAATGGAACGTTTACAGAGAGTGCAGAGAGAGACCAAGAAGATGGAGGAGAAGGGAAGAACAAACAAATAATGAAAAAACCTACCGATGCAGTGGAATCATGACTCCGCAGACGAATCAATGATGCAGACTTTGTTTCAGCTTCCCCATGAACCTTAATCGAACCAAACGAGGTAAAATGACAAGAAATTAACGTGGCAAATGATTTTTTTTTTCTCTCTCTCTTATCTTCTAACTTTTGGAATGAAAAGAGTGAAGCAGAATTGTATTGGATGGAAAGAGAAGTAGATGGTAGATTCTATTTTTAATTTTGATTTTTTAAAATATTAGAAGAAAATAAATTGATTCTCTTTTAAGAAATGGTAAGATAAGATAAGATTATGGTAAGAAAATATGAGTTTTATTAAATATTATTAATTTAATTTTTTTGCCCAATATTTTCGGGTATGTTCTGGATACCATTCTCTTTTTTGTAAAGTTTTTTTCCACATCTTGAACAGATTCTCCACTACTATTCCCGATAGACATTCTCACATTAGAGGTGACAAAATCAAAGGTGATCATCTTCCTTTTCCATCTGTTTTTTTTTTTTTTTTATGCATTGCCCAAACCCTAACCCTAATTTTGAACAAACCTTTTCCACTATGTGAAAACCATAGCTTTGTTATAGTGCTAGTTTCAAAAATAAATTGGTATAATTAAGATGATTGAGTAGCACTAATTCAGGAGCAAAAGAAACACTAAAGAAGGATCATTACTTATGTTTATACAAATCGAGAAGTTTAATATTAAGAAAAGATATAAAACTGACAAACAAATCTACAATCTTTATTCATCCGCCATCGGCTACTTTATCGTCATCATCAAGACATCATCGACCAGACCAGCAAGGTTTCCACGACAGTTTACGGCCACCTGACCCAGCTTTGATTCGGGTCTGAACCCGGTTAAACTCCGAATACTCGCATGGAATTGTAATCCCACCTTGCTGGTGATAACCATACTCTTCCTCAGCTTCTCTGAGAAGCTCACTGAAAAGGGGATGGTTGAAGTAAACGACGGGAACCAAAACTCTGTGAAAGTCTCCATCTTTCCCACCCACGTAGACGGCCAGATGACCTTTAGGCACAGCCACTTGCTTCTCCTTAACAAGGTCTAAACCTCCTAATGGGACGTAGCCGGAGCTGGGTTTGGATGAGCAGATCGATCTCACCCCGTTTGTTAGCCATTTCATGAGCTTTGCCACAGGCTTGCATTTGGATGACTGAGCCGGTATTTTCAGCCGATGATACCCATGACTCGACTGGAGCCTGCTTTTTTGGAATATCCATTTAGAAACCCGGATCAGGTGCCTTCCTAACTTGAAACCCCTCGTCTTCCTCATATCAACTGTCTGTTTTGTCTTCCGTCAAAGAATTTTTTGAAAACAAACTGGTTTTCTGTCTGTTATGTGAAAAGAGAGAGGTACAGGTGGGTTAAGCTGGTTAAACAGTTCTAGCTCAAGAGAAAGGCCAAGGGTCGGCGATGGAAATGGTAAGACGGAAGAGAGTGAGACAGATTTCAGAGAGGGAAGTGGGTATGTTAGACATATCGATTTTGATTCAAAACCCGATCAATCATCTGAAATCACCAAACTCCGATCAAAGAGAAAAAGCTCGACCCAGAAATCAGGTTCCAGTACCTGGTAATAAAAGCCGGCTGGCCGGAGACGAGGAGGTGGTTTCTTTGGAGAAAGGAGATGAAGCTGCGTATAAATGGAAGGGGATGATAGTGGGGAGAAAAGAAGGCAAAGTGAGGGCGATTGTCAAAAGTAGGAGGCGAATTTGATGGAGAGGTCGGCACGCCTCATTCTATCTTGGAAACCATGGAACTTATATAGAGAGAGAGAGAGGGACAGGGTCAGCCGAAGGAATGGTCAATATGCGATTAAATATGTAAATTTACGAGTTATTTTCATAATTTAGACACCTAATTAAACACTATTCTATAATTAAAACAAATTATGGTTATTAGCCTTTATAAGATAATTAAATTTAATTCAAGAAAGATGGTTCATGGGAGTAGGCGTTGAATTTTGAAGGGGTCGAGAATGGCAAGTGGGCTGATATTTTCCTCCTAGGAGAGGTGTTGACTTTGACTTCCCACCCTGAAATTTGATTGGACGTTCTCCTTTAAAATTTTCACGAATTTCAGCACAGCGGCTACCAAGAAATTGCGCTCCTGCGCCACGTAATCACTCAGTGGGACCAGTATACCCAGTCTCATCTTCTGCGTACTGCGGCTTCTCATCTCTACACGTGCTCATCACGTGCCTGTAGATTGTATCGGCAAATGCTCCCAATATTTTGGGAAATTATATTCATTTAACTTTAATTCTAGTTCAAGTTTTTTTTATAGATTAGTCAAATTTATTGAAGAAAAATTGGTTAAATAAATTAATACAGTTTATTTTCAACCCATTCGGCCCTTATAATGTTCCATCAAATCATATTATTCTCTTCAAGCCACGAAATTTCGCTATAAATACTTGAACCAAACCAGAATATATTTTATGATGTTTATATTTTTTAATGTTCAATTTAAAATAAAATAAAAATATTGAATAGAAAAGTCTGATTTTTGGAAGACAACCCATCAAGTATTAAATGATTTGATTACGTACAAGTTGATCTAAACTTACGTACGCATTAATTAAAGACCAAAACTTTATAAAATGATGTAATTAAATAATTAAAATGAAGCCAGGAGGGTGTCGAAAGATGATGAGGGCAAATTTCGAGAGGAGAGCGTTGTACGGGAAGGTACCTGTGTTGACTATTAATATTATTTTCAATATTCTATTAATAAATGAAAAAGGGTTCATCGTCTTGGCTTGGTTAGACTCTCAAAAACTGAGTCGGCGGCGAATCTTCTGGGGTTTGGCCAAGCGTAGCCGGAGGTGGTGATGGAACGACGACGTGTTCCCATTTTCAATGTATAAATTATTTTTAAAGTTTTTTTAACTTCAACCATGTGTTGAAGCTTAAAGATTGATGTTTTCATTGATAATATACAAATTTAAGTGCAATATAAACTCGCTCTAAGGGAGATTGATAGTTTAATGGAGCCAGACCGTTCGGAGAATGACATGTGGTTAATGATTAAATACAATATGCATTGGGTGTAACAAATTTAATGATTTGTGTCGCGACAACAGTTTTAATTTACCGAGGGGCTAAAATTTGAACACTAAATTATTATAAAAATTAGGATAAAAATAAAATAAAATACTGAATTATAGGATGATTTTCAATTCTAATACTAAAATTTTTTTTCACTCGAACATCAGACTATTCACTGTTACCAAATTGAACCACTCCGCTAACCGAACGTTAAAAAATTGCATGTTATTTCCACGTGCACTCTGTTTCATCTTCTGTTATTGTTCTTCACCGTGGTTGCTCTTCATATTTCACAGATTAGGGCTCGAAGGGAGAACAATAGGGAGAAGCAAGCAACGTGACGAGTATTCTGGAAAATGCCTTTCAAATGACACCCATCAAAACATAGCACCCGTTTATCTTCTTGACATAAACTTGCCTTACATACAGCGAAGCACATGTAAGCTCTCTTGAATATTGGTTCACACGAGTATTCTAGTCGATCAACACTACAAATAAACGTGCTACCAGGATTGATACGTTCTATCTCCGGCACATATGACCATAGTTGTTTATATTGCTCAATTTCACAATCATCCTTCATTTGATGAGCATGTTTTTTTGCTCTATATGCTAGTGAAAGATTAAGATCAGTTATGCGATGTCACACAGAGTGTTTCGTGTGACACCGATAATTAATGTAATGATGGACAATTATAAATATGCGAAAATTAAAGAGACACGAGATTGGTAACGCAGTTCGGCAATTCGCCTATGTCTGCGGGGCTATGCTCATATATAAAAACATTTCAGGAGTTCACAAAGTTATAAGACAAACGGAATTAAACAAATAAAAACTCCCTCTTATTTTTGTCGCCGCCACTTTCTAACTTCCCCAATGAAACTATTTTTGCGAGCTCCCCTCGACTTTAAATCTATCCCTCTCGAGATCTAAATGCAACAAGATCCTCTTGTTGTTGATGACTTCTCTCAGAATCCGTGTATGGCAAGATCCCCTTGCTCACGATCAGAATGATAAGCTCCCGTTGTCAATAAACAGAATTTCTCCCGAGTTCTAATTTAACCTCCTCCCGAGACTGAGCTTCAATGAAGAATAAAAAAGATTGATTCCTCTGACACCGTCTGTAACACCAGCTCGTTGTCTTCGGACACAATAAATCAATATATTCGAATAATCGATGAATTCCAAAGCATAAACAGAGTGTGTAAAATAATCATTCAAGAATTGAATGATCAATCACAAACCCATACGCAGAAGTGTGAGGGAGAGAAAGAACAGTGACAGCTTGACAATTAAGAAATCTCCTTCCGAGAATAATAAAAAATCCGTCAGAGCTTCCATAGAAACGAAAGCTTAAATATGATTGGTAACTGCCTTATCTGAGGTTTAATTCATATACCAAATCGAAATTCAAAGCCGTAAAAAATAAGAAAACCAAATCTCACTAAATCGGTTGAGTGACACCTCATGTGATATTTTAGGAAAGTACCGCCAACTACTTAGATATAGATCCCGAAGACTTAGGAAAGTATCCCATAATTAATGTGATCTGAAGGCTTCATGTAAATCAACAAATCTTTTTCAAATCGGCATTTCAAAACAAAGTTTTCCAAAAAGTTAATGCTTCTAGATTTTCAACTACTTTCCTTAATTCTCAAGTTTTTTTATTTTTACTTTCACTAATATCTTCTTGATTTCCAATATTCGTCTATTCAATAATTTGAATAGATTATTTCTTGATTACCAAGAAATAAACTACCAACTTTGGAATAAAATATTATTTCCATAAATGTTATTTGCCAAACAATAATGCCAACATATTTGCAATATATTTGCATTTACAATCTCACCTTTTGACATTTTTTGACAAAATCAATAACTCCTCCTGGATTAACTACCTCTGGATGGTGACTTCAAACATCATAAAAAATACTTCAATCATCATCAAAATACTCTCCCTTTTTGCCATAAAAAGACAAAAAGATATATAAAGGAAGATCAATCACCATATAATCACCATAACTACCATATAAACATCACAATCACCATATAAGCACCATAAAGAGATAACCAAATCTCGAAAAATATAATATCCAGATGCAAGAAGATTATCCATAGAAGAAATATCCAGAAACCAAAAATAAAAAGAGTTCAACAATATTCAATGAATAGGATCATCTGAAGAAACAAACCCAAATGTAGAATTCGGATCTGGAACATCAACATTCTCTGGAACATTTTCTAGGACACCTTCTGTGACATCAGGTGGAACACCAGATGTACATTCTGCTTCGGCCGTTTTGTCATTTCGATCAGAGGCTTTCACGTGAGAATTTTTCTTGTAGATGTCATTCAGTAGTTCAGAAATTACAGACTTTTGTTTTTCAAGAACAGAAATTTGAATGTTTATAGATTTAGACATATCTACCAAAAATTTAACAAATCGAGCTAAAAGAGCAGAATCGGTTCTTGATTCAGAGATAGGCAGACCTTCTAAAAATCCTTCTAAATCATTTATATGTTCCCCCATCCAAAGTTTATAGTTAATTCGGATTTCCTCTTTGTCCACATATAAAACTTCATTCTCTTATAATAGACCGTCGAGAAGATAGAATACTATGTATAAGACACGGAAACAGAAGAGAAAATCTTTCATTTTTCCCATCTTCATACTTCATACTTTGATCAAAGAAATATTTTCCAAAGTCAAAAGCAATTGAATTTCCAATTTTAAACAACAATGTAGCCATGACCTTATTCACCCCTGTCCCATGGGATGTAGGTAGCCAGTTCCTCATGACTATTTTGTGTAGAATTCTGTATTTCACAGTGAGCTGTGAAGGCGGAAAGTCCTTTCCATGAGGCTAGATTCGTCTGACACCTCTAGTGACATCGACAATAATTTTGTTATAATCAGGCACAAATTCTTCAGAATCAGACATATTGGTGCACAGATATTCATTAATAACAGAAGAAGAAAAATTAAAGATATGTCCCTTGACATATACTTGACCATAACTTGGATGAGAAGAATTTTTCACATTGGAATCCAAATTGCAATAGAATTCATGAATAACTTTCCAAACAAAGTGCTTTATGTCTCTAAAAGTTTTTCTCAGGCCTAAACTCATAAGATGATATATTATAGCATCACATTGAGTAAAATCTCTTTCATGAATTTTTCTTTCGGGCCAAATATTCCTTTTTGAAAAACTTTTCGAACGGCTAGCATGAAACTTGGATTTAAAATCCTCAACAGAACATTGATCAGAAGACTTACTTGTATTGATGCTTGACTCTGAGTTGTCGATTTGGAGCGAGTAGAGCATTTAAGAGTTGGACTTTTGCTTGACTTCTGTCATTTGGATTTAGGGGTTTTGGTGGAACTTGTCTTTGGTGTCTTAACAACAACAGACTTTTGAGTCTTTGGAACAGAGGGCTTTGAAGACTTGGGAGCAGAGGGCTTTGAAGATTCTCTCTTGGAATACGATCGAAGGTTCCTGGTCGATTTCTTTAATGGTGCCTCAATGGTTTCGTCCTCATTATCAGTATCAAATTCGATGACTTCTTCTTGGGTCCAGGAGCTATCAGAAGAAATTCATTTTTGATTCTCGGCATTTTTCCTTTTGATGCCTGATTGATTCTAGTCCTATCAGGAGCTTTAGGAGGCACTGCACTTGTTTTAAATTTATCCCCACTTATTTTCGAAACTTTGTTTTGATGCCCGAAGAGTCTACTTGTCGAATAGGAACAACATCCTCTGCGATTTTTGAAGTTTCCCCTTTGAAAGCAAAAGGATTTATCGACGATGATAGTGAAGAGTAAATCACCATTGTCGTTTCTGAACTCGACAAATTTTTTGTGACAGACACTGAGACATTGCCTGTGAAGTAGTCTTCGGAAATCTCTTCAAGAATAACCATTGTGGAGAAAAACACGAGAAAATCTTAGGTTTCGGAATGTAGAAGAAGTAGAGCACTCTGAAAATCCTTAAGTTTGAAATTTGTCAATCAAATCTCATAAAGATACATCAAATCTCAAAATAATAAAAATCCCAATTTTGTAGGTTATTTTCAGAAAATAAATCCGAAAATCCTCGTAATTTCCATAAATCACAACATATACTCAATCTCTCATGAATCCTTGAAAATAAGATGGGACATAAACCCAATAGAATAGTATAATGATGCACCAATCTTCATCGAATATAAACTTTCAATTTTTATAGAAATAGTAGAATTTCTTATGTCACACACGGTGTTGATCCTTAGAGACATAGAACAACATAGTATCTAGAAACAATCACTTTCTGTAGAGGGTGAGTAAAAATACAGTAGATTGCCCAAAAATAAAAAAAACAAACGCCTAAAGCAAGTAGCGATTTTTTTTTTTTTTTTTATAAATGAAATCAAGGAACAACTTACATAACACGGAGGCCTAGGGCAGACCTCAGCTTTTCAAACCTTACACCATCCAAGGCCTTGGTGAAAATATCGGCAATTTATTTTTTGGTCACCATATGCTCCAAAGTAAAAAATTTTTTTTCCACAAGAGATCGAATAAATTGATGTCGGGTATCAATATGCTTGGTCTGAGATTACTGAACAGGATTTTTGGAAATATTGATAGCGCTCAAGTTATCACAATAGAGTGTCATGACATCCTGTGTGACACCGTAGTCTTTCATCATTTGTTTCATCCAAAGAAGCTGAGTATAATTGCTACCTGCTGCAATATATTCTGCCTCGGTAGTAGACAGAGAAATATAATTTTATTTTTTGCTGAACCATGACACCAAGTTGTGTCCCACATAAAAACATCCACCATAATTGCTTTTTCGATCATCAAAACTACCGATCCAGTCAGCATCACAATAACCAACAATATTTGCATTTGAGTCAAATGAATACCATATACCATAGTCGGTTGTTCCGCTAACATATTTGAGAATTCGCTTCATTGACACTAGGTGTGAATCCCTCGGATTTGATTGAAATCGAGCGTATAAACCCACGTTATAACAAATATCTGGTCGGCTAGCAGTTAAATATAAGAGACTTCCAATCATGCTTCTATATAAACGTGGATCAACAACAATTCCTTTTTTCATCTTTGGAGAGTTTCTCATGTGTCCCAATCGGTGTTCTACTAGGTCGTGCATTTTCTAGCTTAAACCTTTTCAATAAATTCGTGGCATATTTGGCTTGAGAAATAAAAATACCATTATTTTCTTGCTAAATTTGGAGTCCAAGAAAATAATTGAGTTCTCCTACCATACTCATATTGAATTCTCTAGTCATTTGAGCTACAAATTCATCCACCATCACCTGTGACATTGAGGCAAACACTATGTCATCAACATAAATTTGAGCAAGTAAAAAACTAATATTTGTCACGGCAAACAAAAAAGGTTTTATCACTCCCCCTCGCTCATATCCCTTTGTTAATAAATATTGCGTGAGTCTTTCATACCATGCACGAGGGGCTTGTTTAAGCCCATATAACGCCTTCTTCAATTTATAGACATACTAGGGATGATGAGGGTCTTCAAAACCATTCGGTTAAGTAACATATACTTTCTCATTGAGAAAACTGTTCAAAAATGCACTCTTCACATCCATTTGATACAACTTGAATCGCATAACACAAGCAATAGCCAATAAAAGACGAATGGATTCAAGACGAGCAATCGGTGCAAATGTTTCATCAAAATCAATTCCTTCAATCTGTGAGTACCCTTGAGATACTAACCGAGCTTTGTTGCGAGTGATGTTTCCTTGGTCATCGCTCTTGTTTTTGTATATTCACTTAGTACCAATGATATTCACATCGGGAGGACACAGTACTAAGTCCCAAACTTAATTTCAGGTGAATTGACCGAGTTCTTCTTGCATCGCTCGATAGTTGACGTAAAACAGGCTATTTGAATTATTTCACGATAATTTACTCTCGACTTGTCTCTGGTTCGTATACCATTATTCAGACCTCCAATAACCTCATCTGCAGGATGATTCTTCTAAACACTTGTGGATGGTTGCTTGTTGTGTGAGGTAGTCACTTCCACTTCATCAATTGTCTTAATCTAATCCGCGACACTACCTGAGTCACCATCTGTGACATCGGTTGGAACACTAGTGCCTTCATTATTTGAAATCTGGTTTACATCTTCTTTTGGATTATATACTATGTCTAGGGAGTCGTCTACTTAAATATTTGTAGATTCGATGACAGTTCGAGTTCTTTTGTTGTAAACTTGATAAACACGGCTATTTGTAGCATTACCAAGAAAGATAGCCTCATCACTCTTGGGATCAAGTTTCCCTCTGTGTTCCATGTCATTCAACACATAGTAAATGCTACCAAACAGATGAAAATAATTAAGATTCAGAGTCTTACCTCTCCATATCTCATAGAGTGTCATAGAAGTTTTTCCTCGGAGATACACTCGATTTATGGTATAACAAGCAGTGTTCATAGCTTCAGCCCAGAATTTTTGAGGAGCATCTTTTTCGTGTAACATTACATGAGTCATTTCTACCAATGTACGATTCTTTCTTTCAACGACTCCATTTTGCTAAGGATTCTTAGGTGCCGAGAATTCGTGAGTAATTCCAAGTTGTTTAAAGAAATTTGAGAATTCAGAATTTTCAAACTCTCTCCCATGATCACTGCGGATGCAAATAATCTTTATGATGACAGAATCTTTTTCACTTTGGAGACGAGTACGCATTGATTTGAAAAATTTGAAGGTGTTGGATTTTTCTCTAAGAAATTCCACCCATGTGTAGCGTGAGAAATCATCAACAGTAACAAAGACATACCGTTTTCCTCTAATACTTTCAACAGGCATTGGGCCCATTAGATCCATGTGGAGCAATTCAAGCACACGGGTAGTTGTAGATGACTGTGACATCGGGTGTGACACCTTAGTTTGCTTTCCAATTTGACATGGTCCACATAATTTGTCTTAATCAAACTTTAATATGGGAATTCCCTAGACAACACCTTTTGAAACAATTTTTTCCAACATTCCAAAATTTACATGTCCAAACTTTCTATGCCATAGAATAGTGTCTTCCATACTCGATCAAAAACAGGTAGATAAGGAAGAAATGAGATAGCAATTGTCTGAAGATCTAACTCCTTCTATAACACACTTGTTGTTTTGATCGGACACCACACATTTTTTACGTGTGAATTTCACATTCAAATCATGATCGCACAGCTGACTAATACTGATTAGATTAGATTTCAAACCATCCACCAAAAGAACATTACTCAACTTTGATAGACCCGGAACATTTAGCATTCCCCTTCCAATGACTTGCGTTGAGACACCGTTGCCGAATGTTACTTTTCCCACGGTTTTGGGTATGATGTCCTTAAAATATTTCTCTTCATCTGTCATGTGCCTAGAACATCCGCTATCAAAATACCATGCATTCGTTGCGATTGCCATTAGTGAAAAATGTGCAACATTACGCTTCAAACTTGATTTTTTCACCCATTTTTGATAAGGAAATCTGTAAGAAGAAGCATTTCTAACAGTACCTAGTCTTAGGTCAGCAAGATAGGTGAAGCATCTAGGGAGAATATGACCATGACGATTGCAATAATGACATACAGAAACATATTTGTTACCTTTACTGCTGGAAATATGATAGAGGCCACAAGAGTTAGATTTTCTATCGGTTCTTGGAGTTCTTATTGCGACTTGCTTCCCTTTGTAATCAAATCCCGTGGCTGATACCGGTTGTGACACGGAGCTTTCCCTTACGAATTCCAATATAGAGCGATTTTTCTTGACTACTACAGTTTGTAAAACTAAGCTTTCTCCTTTGAACCCCAGTCTAGACCGATTGACACTTGATTTGCTATTATTTAGAATATCATCCAATTTAGAAGAACCCGAATTCAACATTTTAACATTTTTCTTCATGAGACTTATCTTATTGGTCAAATCATTAACTTCATCCTGACTCGTTCTCAGTTTGGTCTCCAAATTAACAATAACATTTTGAAGATTGTTCTTCTCATCTCTCAAATTTCTAATATGGATGTGTAGATGCTGATTTACTTTAACAAGTTTAGTCCATTTCTCATGGAGAAACTTGTATTCTCTAATAATGTCTTCTTCTGTGACTGCTTCTTCGTCTTCATCACTACTATTGGATAAGTTATTTGTGACACCGTGTATAACACCACTATTCTCTTTATGTTTTTTCTTAACAACAAGCGCCACATGGTTGCTTTGAAATTCGTCTTCCTTCTCTGACTCATCTTCACTCCAAGTTACATTCAGAGAATTCTTCTTTTTCTTCGTAGTATTAGCACATTCTGCTTGTATATGCCAAAAACCTTCACACTCTCTGCACTGGATGCATTTTTTCTTGAATGGTTGATCAGACACATGAGTTTCTTCCCTGTGCTTCTTGTTGCTTGAAGAACCATTTTTAAAGTTAGTGACATTGTGCTTGACACCGCGAGTATTTCTTCCAAATCTCTTCATAACTCTACTAAAATTCTTTGATAGTAGGGCTAGAGATTCCTCCAAGTCATCTTCATTATGCTCGTTGAAGTTCTGCATCTCAGTTTTTAGAGCCAATCTTTTTGCCTTCTTTGTTTCCATGTCTCCTCCAAGATTCATCTCGAAGGTTCTAAGAGATCCCATCAATTCTTCTAACTTCATTTTAGAGACATCTTTGGCTTCTTCTATAGCAGTAACTTTATAAGCAAATCGTTGTTGCAAAGACCGTAGAGTTTTTCTTACAAGCTTTTCTTTAGAAAACATCTCACCGAGAGCAAATGCTTCATTTGCTATGTCACATAGTTTGACATTGAACTCACCAATACTCTCATCTTCATGCATCTTCAGATTCTCAAATCTAGTAGTTAGCATTTGCATCTTGGACAACTTTACAGTTAATGTTCCTTCATAGGTGGTTTGAAGAATCTATCATGCCCTTTTAGCTGATTCGCATGTAGAGATGAGTCTGAACTGAATAGAATCCACGCCATTGAAGATAGCATTGAGAGCCTTTGAATTGCTGTGTGCCAAAGCATTTTTAATTACTGACCAATTTTCTTTAGGTTTTGGAGATGTGATACCTACTGCGTCAGTATCCATAGGGTGATCCATCATGTTAAAATAGATCTCCAAGCCTTCTCGCCAATAGCTTTAATGAATGCTCTCATATTTGCCTTTCAATAAGCATAGTTACTTCCATCCAATATAGGTGGACGCAATGTAGAGCCTCCTTCCTTCATAGAGTGCATTGCACACGAACTATGATCTTGTCCCGTGGATCCCGCTTAAGAAACAGAAACGACACGCTCTGATACCAATTGAAAGATTAAGATCAGTTATGCGATGTCATACAGAGTGTTTCGTGTGACACCGATAATTAATGTAATGATAGACAATTATAAATATGCAGAAATTAAAGAGACACGAGATTGGTAATGCAGTTTGGCAATTCGACTACGTCTGCAGGGCCACGCCTAGATATAAAAATATTTCACGAGTTCTCAAAGTTACAAGACAAACAGACTTAAACAAATAAAGACTTTCTCTTATCTTTGACGCCGCCACTTCCTAACTTCTCCAATGAAACTGTTTTTGCGAGCTCCCCTTAACTTTAGATTGATCCCTCTCGAGATCTAAATACAACAAGATCCCCTTGTTGTTGATGACTCCTCTTGAGACTGAGCTTCAATGAAGAATAAAGAAGATTGCTTCCTTTGACATCGTCTGTAACACCAGATCGTTGTTTTCGGACACAATAAATCAACATACTCGAATAATAGATGAATTCCAAAGCATAAACATAGTGTGTAAAATAATCATTCAAGAACTGAATGATCAATCACAAATCCATATGCAGAAGCGTGAGGGAGAGAAAGAACGGCGACGGCTTGACACTCAAGAAATCTCCTTGCGAGAATAATAAAAAATCCGTCAGAGCTTCATTAGAAACGAAAGCTTAAATATGATTGGTAACTGCCTTCTCGAAGGTTTAATTCAAATACCAAATCGAAATTCAAAGCCACAAAGAATAAGGAAACCAAATCTCACTAAATTGGTTGAGTGACACCTCGTGTGATATTTTAGGAAAGTACTGCCAACTACTTGGATATGGATCCTGAAAACTTAAGAAAATATCCCATAATTAATGTGATCTAAAGGCTTGATGTAAATCAACAAATCTTTTTCAAATCGGCCTTTCAAAACAAAGTTTTCCAAAAAGCTAATGCCTCTAGTTTTTCAACTACTTTCCTTAATCCTCAAGTTTTCTTATTTTTACTTTCACCAATATCTTATTGATTTTCAATATCCGTCCATTCAATTATTTGAATAGATTATTTCTTGATTACCAAGAAATAAACTACCAACTTTGGAATCAAATATTATTTCCATAAATGTGATTTGCCAAAAAATTAATGTCAACATATTTGCAATATATTTGCATTTATAGCTAGTATCTGCGTAATGTTGATGTTGTACTCTCATCGAACAGTCTCAATTATAGACGAAATTTTTAAGTTAGTCTGACTTCTAAACTTGTCCCGGTATTTAGTTGCCACCCATTTTGTTGTGGTGTGTCTGTTTTCCATCTTACGTGCGCAAGTTTGCACATTAGTGAACGTCTTAATCTTATATGTTGTCTCGTTTTGCATCTTCTACGCATGCAACCTCAATTTACAACCATCTATGCAAACTACAATCAACCTCTTTACTTCACTTCTAGCAAATTTTACATTATGCTCATTTCGCCTTGCATTTTCAGCAACCGACTTCTTGATCTCTAGGAAAGAACCAAATGTCTATCCTAACTCAAGGTCATTATATCCAGTTGTCGATGATGCACACAAAAGCATTCTTTCATTCGAATGCCCATCTAAATCAGACTCTGATTCTTTAAGTGAGTAGATGTCCTCGTTCAGACTAGAAGAATTTGATCTCACGTTCACATCTATTTTCTCCTTCTTAGCTTCAACTGAATCTCCAAAACACTCATTTTTGTTCCCTTCATTACCTTCGTTATCAAAATTGTCATCACCTTCGTTACTGAAAAATTCTGCATTCTCGGCACTGCATTCACCTTCTACACTGTCATAATCATCCATCGCCTCTACATAAATTTTCACGTATTTTTTCTTATCCAAAATACTGATCACCTGCATCACATCTAAATTCGTAGTTAAAGATCTCAACCCGTCACGTAGCCCACCCCAGGGCACACAATATTGTAGCGTCTTCCACTTAGTCACATCAAATTCTCGAAAGAAATTATTTCATTGCTAGCATTGACATTGTAATCCCCATCTCACATGGACACAATTTCTTCACGTCCACCCATATATTGCATTATGCCTTTGCTAGGTGCGACAAATGTTCCACTTGTGTTGAATTCAATTGTAAATTCATCATTCATCATATAACTTCAAACCAACTGCCACAAATTATGCGGAAAGGTTTCTCAGTAGCATGAATAAAGCCAAATGCTGCACAATGAATTTAAACACAAAATATAGCATCTAATAGAACAGAAGAACAACAAATTTACAAATTTTAACCACTAATGGAATTCAAGATAGCATCTAACAGAACAGAAGAACCACAACTTTACAAATTTTAACTACTGATGGAATTTGAGCTAGCATTTAACAGAACGGTCACAAACATGCCAATAAATTTGTTGCTAACAGCCACCCACAACCACGAATGTGGAAAGTTCTAACATAACATATGAAAAAATTACATTGCAAATAGCATGACAAAATTTTAACATCCACAAATCACAAATTTTAGCACGAATCACATGGACAGAGAAGGGAAATAGCATCTCACTAGCCACAAATAACAAATTTTAATATGACAGAAGGAACATAAATTGCAAACCTCCGAACCCGAGGAGATTAGGGAAAACATAACTCGTCGATGATCGGTGGTCTTTGTCATTTGTGTTCAACCTCGTCATGCTGCTTGCTTCTCCCTGTTCTTCTCCCTTCGAGCCCTAATCTGTGAAAATGAAGAGCAACCACGGTGAAAAATGAAGAACAAAAGATGAAACAGAGTGCACGTGGAAATAACGTGCAATTTTTTAACGTTCGGTTAACGAAGTGGTTCAATTTGGTAAATAGGGGTGGGCAGAATCGGCTCGGAACTTGTAACGACCCCAGAGGGATCGCCATATAATTCGTATCTTTCTTAATCATTTAATTCTCATTACTCACACTTTATTCATTATTGGTAATATATATATTTTTTTGAAACATAACTTAGCTCAAGATGTCATGCGCGATTCACTAGGCATCGTTCAACAAGAAATACATTACACATTTGCCGGCGGGCAGTGCAATGTATATCAGCTGATGAAGAGAACTTAAACCCTTAGACTGCATCTACCGATAGAAGAATAAACCACATCTACCGGTCACTAGACGACAAAACAATGTTTATATCATCCGGTAACTTAAATGCACCTCATCTGCCGGTTGCTAGACGACAAAACTATACTTACATCTTCCGATAGCTTAAACACTCTACATCTACCGGTCACTGGACAATGAAATATCACTTACATCATCCGGTAACTTAAATGCACCTCATCTGCCGGTCGCTAGACAACAAAACCATACTTACATCTTCCGATAGCTTAAACACTCTACATCTACCGGTCACTGGACAATGAAATATCACTTACATCATTTGGTAACTTAATTGCACTTCATCTACCGGTCGCTAGACGACAAAACTATACTTACATCTTCCGATAGCTTAACATTCTACATCTACCGGTCACTGGACAATGAAATATCACTTACATCATCTGGTAACTTAAATGCACTTCATCTACCGGTCGCTAGACAACAAAACTATACCTACATCTTCCAATAGACACATTCTTCACTGACTTCAACCTTCAATGACATAACATTCATACTAATGAAAATCAGTAACTCATCCAGAATTTATATAGCGGAAGACTTCAGCAAACAGACCGTTCAATACTCCTTAAAATTATTTCCAGATTCAGTGGTCAACAGACAAGTTCAAAAGAAGACTCAATATTATAAAATAGACTCATCCTACTCAAACTATCATATTCTTTATCGTAATTAAAATCATAAAAACATTAACCAGGAGTCTCATTTGCCATCCAGCCACAGAAATTGCACCCTGATCACCTTCCAGCAACCAAGCTCAGACATCTTCATAAACTTTAGGATCCTCACCTGAAATCTTGTCACCTACATCATAAGGTTTAAACTATAAGCCTAATGCTTAGTAAGGAATGCAATACTAACAAGTATGCATGAATGCTCATTTGAGAAATAAATGCTCATGAATCTTTTCTTATTCGTAATTATACACAAAATCTCCATTCTTATTCATCATTCATGTTCATCAATCATATACATCATACATATTTATCATTCATATTCATCATTCATATTCATCATTCATATTCCTCGTTCATGTTGTGTGAATTAAGAGAGGATTTGTGCTGGTAAAGGGGGTTGACAGTGAGAGTGTACATAATCCCTTGCGGGTCGTAATCATGGTCCTTCCTTTTGGACAGTGACATACGTCAAACCGCCCCCAACCCTCACTTAATTCACGTTGCATAAGATTTACTTCGTTATCTTACTTTATTCATGAGAAAACCATGCTCTTAAAATATTTTCGTATGCATAAAATAGTCATGATGCATGTACATGGAAATTCTTAAATCATCAAGCTACAGAACAGAACACTATCCAACATGAAACCTTACCATTGAACTAATCATCAACATAAATACTAGTCAGTAACATAAGGAACTACTAATCATCGTATGAGTTTCTACCTAGCATCCTTTGATGTAGGGTCCTAAAGACCGAGAAACCTATACATTCACTTACCTGGACTCCTTAGCAATTTGAGCTCCTTTCTCTTCAAACTCTTTCACCTAAAACATTAACATTGCAGTAGTTAAAACAAAATCCTATTAGTTCTAATCACAAGTCATCCTAGGATCTAATAGCTAAAGTCACTCCCGAATCTTTAGTATAGTTCTCTGTGTAGTTTGAAATCCAAAACCCAAAACAGACATATTCGATTAGCGATAACTCAGGGTTGGTTGTTTAATGTCCAAAATCGATTTGGAATGACATTACCACTTTCAGATTTTAAATTATCCTTACTAATACTCGGCCATTGAAGAATCCAGAACCTCAACACATAGCTGAAAACAGAGCTTAACGACTAAAAGATAGCTACATTGCCAAACTCGTACCTCGAGCACAAAGTAGCCGAGAAGCAGCAAGGAAACCGATCGTCGAAGGAGGGATTTCCAGCTGACAGAGAGCGAGAGCTCGGGAGAGAAAGTCGCCTAGAGTAAGAGATGGCGGCTACAGTGGTTTAAATGAGGTTTGAATCCTTTCCTTTTTCTTTAAATACTGGTCTCAATCCTCCATTATTATAACTTTTCCACTCAACCTACTTTAAATCCACATGTAATTAATTAAGCTTGGCACAAAACTCTAAACCGTGAAGATTGAATATTCATGATCGTTAATACAGTTAGGAAGTCACCTAGTTGAAGTTGTCGGGTGTTACATCCACCCCTACTTAAACAAAATTTTCGTCCCCGAAAATTGATCAAGCGAAGAGTTATAGATATTTGTTCATCATGTCCTGTTGTCTTTCCCATGTGGCTTCCTCGATACCATGATTCATCCATAAAACTTTCACCAGTGGAATCTCTTTATTCCTCAGAGTCTTAACTGCAGATTCCAATATCTGTACCGGCTTTTCATCATACACCAGTGTCGGTTCCAACTCAATATCTGTTGGCTGAATAACTTGCGTCGGATCTCGTATACATTTCCTTAACATTGACACGTGAAAGACATTGTGAACCCTTTCCAATGATGGAGGCAATTGCAACCTATAAGCTATACAGCCAACCCTTTCTAAGATTGAGAATGGTCCAATAAATCGTGGGCTTAGCTTTCCTTTCTTACCAAATCTTAAGACTCCTTTAAATGGTGAAATCCTTAGGAAAACTTCATCATCAACAGAAAACTCAAGGTCTCTTCTCCTTTGGTCTGCATAACTCTTCTGTCGGCTCTGTGCTGTTATCATTCTTTTCTTAATAGTGGCAATCTTGTCTGACATCTGTTGCAAGATCTCGGGACCTAGGAGTTTTGCTTCACCGACCTCATCCCAGTACAAAGGTGACTTGTACTTTCTGCCATAAAGTGCTTCATAAGGTGCCATACCTATGGTGGACTGGTAACTATTGTTGTAAGAGAATTCAACCAAGGGCAGGTATCGACTCTAGGATATCTGGAACTCTAGCACACATGCCCTCAACATATCCTCAAGTATTTGAATTGTCCGTTCGGATTGTCCATCGGTTTGTGGGTGAAGGCAGTGCTGAAAGATAACTTTGATCCTAATGTGCCTTGCAAACTTTGCCAAAATCTTAAGGTGAATCTAAGATCACGATCGGATACAATAGATAAAGGAATTCTATGCAATCTGATGATTTCTTGGACATACAGATCAGCAAGCTGGTCCATTGTGAAAGTCATTCTTACAGGTATAAAGTGTGCCGATTTTGTCATTCTATCAACCACGACCCAAATACTATCATGTCCTTTAGTTGTCTTTGACAAACCTACAACAAAATCCATGAAAATGTTTTCCCACTTCCATTCAGGGATTGGTAGGGGTTGAAGAGTACCTCCTGGGCGTTGGTGTTCTGCTTTAACCTGTTGGCATACCAAACATGACTCCACATACTTAGCAACATCCCTCTTCATATTTGGCCACCAATAATGTAACCTTAAATCCCGATACATCTCGGTGTTACCAGGATGCACAGAAAAGGAAGAAGAATGAGCTTCAGCCAAGATCAACTCACGCAACTCCTTAAAATTCGGAATGTACCATCGGTTCTTAAATTTCAAAATACCATCATTAGAGAGATTGAACTCCGAGGAGGCGTCCTTTAACTTACTCGTCATGCTACTATTCTCCTTCGAATCCTTTTGTTGTGCCTCTTTGATCCTGTCCAAAATAGTTGGTCGGATAGATAAATCAGCCAGTAAAGCTGACAGCTCGGGAACTATTTCCAATTTGAACTTCTGGACTTCCTTCCTCAAAGGTATAGACATGGTTGATATCGCGGGTTGCATTGTCGTTGACACTATGCTTAAAGCATCGGCTACAGCATTAGCCTTGCCTGGATGATACTTAATTTTGAAGTCATAATCTTTAACAAATTCTAACCAACGTCTCTGTCTCATGTTTAATTCCTTTTGAGTAAAGAGGTACTTTAGGCTTTTATGGTCAGAAAATACTTCACACTGTTGTCCATATAGATAATGTCTCCAAATCTTTAATGCAAAAACAACTGCGGCTAATTCCAAATCGTGAGTGGGGTAGTTTTGTTCATAATTCTTTAACTTCCTGGAAGCATAAGCCACGACCTTGCCGTCTTGCATCAAGACACACCCCAATCCAACTTTGGATGCATCACAATAAACACTAAACCTTCCTCCTTCAGTTGGGAGAGTCAAAAGCGGGGCTGTCGTCAACTTCAGTTTAAATGTCTGGAAGCCATCTTCACAGGCTTCAGTCCAAGAATACTTGGTGTCCTTCTTTGTCAAACTAGTTAAAGGCTTAGCTATCATAGAAAATCCTTTAATAAATTTCCTATAATAGCCAGCCAAACCAAGAAAACTACGGACTTCACCCGACATTCTTTGGCTGTGGCCAGTCCTTAACAGCCTGAATCTTAGTTGGATCTACTGATATACCTTCAGCGGAAATGACATGGCCTAAAAAGTTAACCTTATCCAACCAGAATTCACATTTGGATAACTTGGCATAAAGTTGTTGCTGTTTCAGGGTTGTCAAATCCATTCTTAGGTGTTCTTCGTGGTCAGTTTCAGTCTGTGAGTATATGAGAATATCATCTATGAATACAATCACAAACTTGTCCAAGTAATCACGAAACACTCGATTCATCAAATCCATAAAAGCTGTAGGTGCATTGGTTAACCCAAACGACATCACAAGGAATTCATAATGTCCATAACGGGTCCTAAAAGCTGTCTTAGGTACATCCTCCTTCTTAACCTTCAGTTGGTAGTACCCCGAACGCAAGTCAATCTTTGAAACACCTTAGCTCCTTGCAATTGGTCAAACAAGTCGTCAATTTGGGGCAAGGGGTATTTATTCTTAATTGTCAACTTGTTCAGTTCTCGGTAATCTATGCACATCCTTAAGGAACCATCTTTCTTCTTAACGAAGAACACAGGTGCACCCCTGGGAGAACTACTAGGGCGTATGAATCCCTTGTCTACTAATTCCTGTAGTTGGACTTTTAGCTCCTTTAGTTCAACAGGTGCCATGCGATAAGGATTCTTAGATATGGGTAATGCCTCGGGATATGTATCAATTGCAAACTCTATTTCTCTATCAGGTGGTAATCCTGGCAAGTCATCCAAAAATGCTTCAGGGAAATCTCGGACTATAGGAATATCTTGTAACTCTATCTTATTCCTCACCCGAGTATCCATTATACTAGCTAGGTAACTTTCACAGCCATCATTCAATATCCGTCGAGTCTCTAGCGAGGAGATAATCGGTATCTTACTTATTTTTGGTATAGCTTGGAAAGTGTACTGATCTCCATTAGGGGGTCGAAACTCGACTAACCCAGACCTATAACTTATCGTGGCATAATGCCTGGATAGCCAATCCATTCCTAATATAACTTCGTATCCCTTCATGTCAACTACAATCAGTTCTACATATAACTTCTTATCTCCTAAAGACACAATATCGCCTTTCAATATCTGCTCAGAATACAAGGCCTTTCCTGATGGTAACATCACACTATATGGCCTATCAGCTGGTAAGTATTCTAACTTATGCTTACACGCAAATAAGGTTGCAATAAATGAGTGTGTGGCTCCCGTGTCTATAAGTGTATAAGTAGAAATACCACATATCATAATTGTACCTGTTATGACCGTATGCTGCATGGTATCTTCATCTTCCATCATAGCAAAGACCCGGGGCATTACTCTTGCTCGGTTTGGGTCAGGTGGCATGGGGCAGTCTCTGACTATGTTTCTAACTTTATCACACCTGTAGCATCGGCCAGAATGCAACTTGCATTCGCCATGGTGGTTCTTCTGGCAGTTGGAGCATAGAGGGGCCAATGGTCGTTTTCCCTTCCCTTGGTCTTCATTTGGATTGAAGGGTCTCTTTATACCTTGCTGTTGTTGTTGTGGTCCTTTGTTCTGTTGCGGCTGCCATCCTTTGTCCTGACGTGGTGGCGGCTGAGTTTCCTTCGTGAATTTCCTTGGCTGCTCACGCTGTGCATATGCTGTCATTTCAGCCTCTTCCAGCTCCAAGGCCTTAGCCGTCACTTCACCATAAGGTACATTGTGTATTCCAGCAGCCTTTACTTTCATGTACAAACTCGGCTTCAGTTCTTGAAAAAATTGGTAAATCCTGTCCTCATCATCCTCAACCAATCGGGGAGAAAACCGTGATAAAGCATCAAATTTGCATATGTAATCCATCACAGAGCCAGTTTGTCGCAGATTCATGAACTTCTTCTTCTTGTTGGCCCGAACAGTCCTATTGAAGTACTTGTCAAAGAAGGCAGTCTTAAACATTTCCCAAGTCATAGCTCCTGCATTAGCGGTGTTCTGGATTGAATCCCACCAATGCCTTACACTCAATTCCAGATGAAAGACAGCATATGTGACCTTATCTCCTTCATCAACATTTGCATACTTAAACATGTCCTCCATCTTTGGAACCCATTCCTCGGCATAAATAGGATCAGAAACATGTCCATTGAATACCGGGGGTCAAAGCCGGTGGAAACGCTCACCTCCATGATCATGAGTTGCATTAGTACTGGAGTTGCCTTGTTCCTCTATGACAGTCATCAGCTGTTCGATCTGGCGAGATTGGCGCATGACCAACTCTGTCAACTGAGCAATGGCATTGCTATCCTCATTGGTCTCTTTCTGCTGACCTCTAACCATTTTGGAATTTCTAGACAAATAGTTATAGATACATCTTAACTTAGTGACATTTACTGAAATCGTAAATACTTACAGTTGCTGGAGTGTACTCAGATGATAATCTGTGCTGGGAGGCAGTCTGCAGAATCAATTTTAGAACCCGGTTTTGCTCTGATACCATAATTGTAGCGATCCCAGAGGGATCGCCACATAATCCGTATCTTTCTTAATCATTTAATTCTCATTACTCACACTTTATTCATTATTGGTAATATATTTTTTTTTGAAACATAACTTAGCTCAAGATGTCATGCGCGATTCACTAGGCATCGTTCAACAAGAAATACATTACACATCTGCCGGCGGGCAGTGCAATGTATATCAACTGATGAAGAAAACTTAAACCCTTAGACTGCATCTACCGATAGAAGAATAAACCACATCTACCGGTCACTAGACGACAAAACAATGTTTATATCATCCGGTAACTTAAATGCACCTCATCTGCCGGTCGCTAGACGACAAAACTATACTTACATCTTCCGATAGCTTAAACACTCTACATCTACCGGTCAATGGACAATAAAATATCACTTACAACATCCGGTAACTTAAATGCACCTCATCTGCCGGTCGCTAGACGACAAAACTATACTTACATCTTCCGATAGCTTAAACACTCTACATCTACCGGTCACTGGACAATGAAATATCACTTACGTCATCCGATAACTTAAATGCACTTCATCTACCGGTCGCTAGACGACAAAACTATACTTACATCTTCCGATAGCTTAACATTCTACATCTACCGGTCACTGGACAATGAAATATCACTTACATCATCCGGTAACTTAAATGCACTTCATCTACCGGTCGCTAGACGACAAAACTATACCTACATCTTCCGATAGACACATTCTTCACTGACTTCAACCTTCAATGGCATAACATTCATACTAATGAAAATCAGTAACTCATCCAGGATTTATATAGCGGAAGACTTTAGCAAACAGACCGTTCAACACTCCTTAAAATTATTTCCAGATTCAATGGTCAACAGACAACTTCGAAAGAAGACTCAATATTATAAAATAGACTCATCCTACTCAAACTATCATATTCTTTATCGTAATTAAAAATCATAAAACATTAACCAGGAGTCTCATTTGCCATCCAGCCACAGAAATTGCACCCTGATCACCTTCCAGCAACCAAGCTCAGACATCTTCATAAAACTTTGGGATCCTTACCTGAAATCTCGTCACCTACATCATAAGGTTTAAACTATAAGCCTAATGCTTAGTAAGGAATGCAATACTAACAAGTATGCATGAATGCTCATTTGAGAAACAAATGCTCATGGATCTTTTCTTATTCGTAATTATACACAAAATCTCCATTCTTATTCATCATTCATGTTCATCAATCATATACATCATACATATTCATTATTCATATTCATCATTCGTATTCATCATTCATATTCCTCGTTCATGTTGTGTGAATTAATAGAGGATTTGTTCCGGTAAAGGGGGTTGACAGTGAGAGTGTACATAATCCCTTGCGGGTCGTAATCATGGTCCTTCCTTTTGGACAGTGACATACGTCAAACCGCCTCAACCATCACTTAATTCACGTTGCATAAGATTTACTTCGTTATCTTACTTTATTCATGAGAAAACCATGCTCTTAAAATATTTTCGTATGCATAAAATAGTCATGATGCATGTACATGGAAATTCTTAAATCATCAAGCTACAGAACAGAGCACTATCCAACATGAAACCTTACCATTGAACTAATCATCAACATAAATGCTAGTCAGTAACATAAGGAACTACTAATCATCGTATGAGTTTCTACCTAGCATCCTTTGATGTAGGGTCATAAAGACTGAGAAACCTATACATTCACTTACCTGGTCTCCTTAGCAATTTGAGCTCCTTTCTCTTCAAACTCTTTCACCTAAAACATTTACATTGCAGTAGTTAAAAGAAAATCCTATTAGTTCTAATCACAAGTCATCCTAGGATCTAATAACTAAAGTCACTCCCGAATCCTTAGTATAGTTCTCTGTGCAGTTTGAAAACCAAAACCCAAAACAGACAGATTCGATTAGCGATAACTCAGGGTTGGTTGTTTAATGTCCAAAATCGATTCGGAATGACATTACCACTTTCAGATTTTAAATTATCCTTACTAATACTCGGCCATTGAAGAATCCAGAACCTCAACACATAGTTGAAAACAGAGCTTAACGACTAAAAGATAGCTACATTGCCAAACTCGTACCTCGAGCACAAAGTAGCCGAGAAGCAGCAAGGAAACCGATCATCGAAGGAGGGATTTCCAGCTGACAGAGAGTGAGAGCTCGGGAGAGAAAGTCGCCGAGAGTAAGAGATGGCGGCTACAGTGGTTTAAATGAGGTTTGAATCCTTTCCTTTTTCTTTAAATACTTGTCTCAATCCTCCATTATTACAACTTTGCCACTCAACCTAGTTTAAATCCACATGTAATTAATTAAGCTTGGCACAAAACTCTAAACCGTGAAGATTGAATATTCATGACTGTTAGGAAGTCACCTGGTTGAAGTTGTCGGGTGTTACAGAACTGGACCGGACCAGATAATTCAGTCCAATTTTGATCAGTTCTGGTCTTTGTTCAGTCTAGGACTGGTGATATACCTCAGAGGGCCATTACTCGATCCCAAATAAAGACTCAAGCTTTACCTAACCTATTTACTAACAAGTTTAATTATTTTGTAGGTTATGATAAATTTGATGATATTTTTGAATACTTGGATTGAGAGCTTAGTACAAAAAACATGGAGCAACCCTTGCATGTACTTACTTGGGAATCAAGGTCGGAAGATCAAGAAGAAGGAATTTGCTTCCCTAAAATCATATTGTAACCAAGCACTTTAGTTTTATATTTTTGGCAAACATTAGCCTTATTTTTATTTTGTTGGCAAACATTGGCCTTTATGTAATTTTATTAACTGCATGCATCATTAGGCATTAGGATTAGATGTATGCTAGGTTAGATGATGGTTTGGAGTTAGTTCAATACATATTTGCATGGCTTTCATGCAAGGAACGCGCGGCCAAAGAGGAACCGCCCCTTTTGAGCGCCAAAATGGATTGGGGACCATTACCCCTTTTGGCTGATCACTTTGCTACCAAATTAAGATGCTATGTTAGAGTTTCCCTTCTTGAAGAATGTCTTGGATCGATGACATGGCAGCCCCTAGCCATTGGATCAAATTGCACACATTCATCTCGGCCATCCAAGTGAAGTTGAATCCAAATTGTCCAAGTGATTGGCCGAAGCCTCCAACGGCTCTTTAGAGCATCTTTTTCAACCAAACCTTCCAACCATCCTTAGGTTCATATAAGCATGGATATTGGTGTTTGTAAGAGGTTGATGAATGAAATAGCTGTTGTTTGCTTAAGAAAAATTGAGACGGTTTGAAAGCCGAAGGTAAGCCTCGGTGTGTGCTTCACCCGAGAGGAGTTGCATTTCCATTACCTCCATGCTACCTCCATGCTCAAGGTTCTCAAGGTTGGTTGAAGATTCTTATTTTCCATCATTCTCTCCAATCTTTCAAGAATTGAAAACCAGAAGAAGGTGGCCAACCATTTCCCAAAGTTTGTCTTTTCTTTCCTTGGAAAGAAAAGCAAGTCGAGAACTTAAAAATATTGCTCATCGACCAACCTCGGGTTTGCTTAGATAACTTCAGTTCCACAACTTATTTTGATTTGAAAATTTGAAGTGTTTTATTTCACCCATAAGATAAGCTACACCAAAAATTTCAAGTGATTTGGAGTTCATTTGCCTATAGAACTTTTGTCCTATTTTAAGGTCACCTCGGCTTGGCCGAGCACCGAGTGTACTAATCTGTTTATGGGTTGGAACGTGTCTTTTTGCAGGCTCTTGGCATGTCATTTGGTATCAGAGCTAAGACAGCTTCCATTGTGTGCTAGTAATTGTATTGGTTTTCTTTTTAATTCATGTTTACATAGCTGCATCTTAATACTCATTTTGGGTTATCATTAATCTCATTTTATGCCATGAACCAATCTGTTTTGTGTTGCTATTTTTGCATGTGTGTTGAGTGTTATCTTTCCAGCACATTTTTGTTAACTTGTTAAGATCTGAACCTAAAAATTTGACATCTAAATCTTGCTATAAAACTTGCTATTTTTAGTGCTTAAAGTGGTTAACTTTCTGTTTTGCATAAAACCGAGAAGCATGCAATGAACCTGAAAATTTATCAAGTATTAGTGTTGTTTTCTTTCACCATTTTATTTGCAATTATCTTATGAAAGTAAAGAACTAAAAGTATTAGCTTTTTCATCAAAGTTTGGTTATTATTCTGCTTAAAATTTGAAACCAAAAGTTGCATGAAAAATGTTTTGTGATATTTTGACCTTAGCAGAGATTAACTTTATATTTTGTGTTCTATTTGCTATTTTTCATTGATGAAACATGCATACTATAATATCTAGACTTAGGATAAAGTATTAGTAACATGAAACATATGCTGTTTGTTTCTTAAAGTGGATTGGAATTTGAACTCTCATTGTTTTTGGTGAAACCGAAAAGTAAAAGCATAAAACCTAGAAGCAACTACCACTTTTGGATTGTTTGTGTTTTCTATCACATGTTTGCATGTTTCCAAAAGTTTAAGGCTTCAATCTTGTCATTTTAATTAATTAACTTGTTGTTTTTATAATTAACTTAGTTTAGATAAAAAAAAGAAAAAGGTAAGTAACTTAATCATCATTTTAAGGATTAGAGGATTAAAACCGAGGATTAGTTACCCATACCTAATCAAGAATCCATTCCTAAAACTTAGGTTAGTAACATAAAGACTAGAAGTTGAATCATTCTTGAACCAAACCAAAACTTAAGTCAAGAACCGAATCGGGGCAAGGAGATACCCCAAGCCTAGACTCACACCCCTCAAGAGGAAGAGTCTAGCTTACAAGGACAACTTAATGATTTAACGTGAGAGCTTAGTTACCTAAGCCAACAACTTATGGACATGAGCCTTCATTTAAAATTGGTTATGAAAAAGGTTGGATAAGATAACTATAGAGTACCCTCTCAAGAGGCCACACCTAGGGAGAGAACCGAGCACCCTACAAGTAGATTTCGAGACCAAGAACCATCTGAAGATGATGATGTAGGATCGTGATTGTCTAAGAGGAGAGGGGGTGAATTAGAAATTTCTTAATCTAATCGATTTTAGATATGCAAATTAGGTTTATATTTTATTCTCATGTTTTGGTAATATTGTACTAAAACAGAAAATAATATCAAACAAATAAAAGTAAGAGTGAGAGAGAGAGATTGACACCAATATTTTTACGTGGTTCGGCCAAAATCTACCTACGTCCACGCTTCAAGGTTTCCCCCTTGAAGATCCTTATCTTCTCCTCAACGAGAATTCTTGATTGAACTTCACGGGCGTCGATCTACAGCCTTTACACTTCTGGATTGAACTTTTCGGTCGTCAATCCACTGCCTTTACACTTTTACAGAATGAATATTTTAGCACAAGGCTACACTCTCTCTAAAGTAAAATCTCAAGTTTTGAATCAGAGAAATGTAGAAAATCGCAGAGTATTACAATACTTTTGCTCGTGAGAGTTAAGCGATAATTGTAAAAATTGGCAAAAGTTTTTCTCACGAGCTTCTACTCTTCCTTTTATACTCGTCTGTAATCGGCTTCTCTTTTTGGACAACTCTTTATTTTTCTGTACTAAAATATGACCGTTGGAGAGCTTCTGTATGCAGAAAAATAGCCGTTGAGCTCTGGAGTCGCTATCGCTTGCGCTCTTTAAATCGGCGTGGTTAAGATTTTGGACCTTTGCTATTCGGATGAGTACTTTGGACGACTGCATCAACTTGACTTTGGATGACTGCGTCTGTCTTTGAAGTTTGGATGACTGCGTCTGTCTTAGAAATTTGGACGAGTACTCTATTCTATATTTGGATGACTGCGTCTGACTTCCAGGACTTCGGAATTCTAACACTTAACTAAAATCGTCAGAAACATAATACCCATTTTTAAAGGGTATTTCCAGATAACAGCAATAACCATAATAAACCAATTTATATTCAGTTTATATATTTTGTATTAATTATAATAATCAAAAATATATTTAGACTTTAAACTTAATTTAAGTCAACAATCTCTCCCTTTTTGATGATGACAAACATATAAACTGTTTCAAACATACTTATCTGTATTTCAGTTAAATTTTACATACTCCCCCATACTCTATGCCGTATTACTTATCAATTATACATTCAGTAAATTTTATACCCTTCTCCCCCTTTGACATTATCAAAAATAACTTCTTAATGATACCAAAAAAATATCATTCAGCATAAAAAATATCAGTGTCAGTGTAAAAACAAATAGCTAGGAAAAAATGTTCTTACTTTTCAGGGGAAGAGGGAGTATCCCAGCCCAGGAGAGCCCTTAGTTGACTAAGGAAGTCAGCCTGAGCAGGAGGGGATTCCACCAGAGGATTAAGTTCCTCAACCGTAGAAGGAGAAGGAACACCGGCATCATGAAGTGCAGTCCCTGCAGCTGCCAAAGGAAAATCGACAGGGTCAGCAATGGCAAGATCAACTGGACCAGCAACAACCACAGCAAAATTCGGATTAGAAGGAGCTGGAAGATCAACAATAGGTGCAGGCACTGACATGTCCTCACAAAGAACAACCTCTTCAGCAGCACCAGTCCCAACATCATGAGCAACATCTAAATGCTCAGCACGTCAAGGAACAACTGAATTAGCTGGATGAGCTGGCACAGGAGTCTCGTCATTGGCTTCCAAAGCCACATCCCCATGAGAGGGCTCACCATCATGCTTAATCAGAAGGTTACAGAGATCACTAAACTGAGTGAGGACTCAGGTAGATTTGCACTGCAATTGAGTTGATACGAGATTGGAATGGAATCTAACCGAAGAGATGACATCATTAAAGACTTTACTATGCTCGAGTTCAGCTTGATCAATGCGATTGTGAACATTAGCAATAGCTGAATTATGATTTGATTCCATCAGATCAAGACGTTTGAGCAGTCCTTGATTTTCAGCCGTGAGTTGTTCAAGTTGTGAAAGGACAAGTGCTTCAAATTGAGCATGGTGGGAGAGATACAGAGATTGAAAAGATTCAAGACCAGTCCCGGGGCTGGCGATGCTTGCCCGAAGCTCATCCTGCAGATCCTCAGAAATAGTATCCCTTACTCGAGAAGAGGAAGGACCTTTGGAGCGAGAAGGAACACAAGCAGATGATGAAGGAATCTGAGGTGGAGGAGGAGCAGGTGATGGACTGGGCGGACATGGAAGAGGAGAAACTGCTTGGACTGTATGAGGGTCAGAATCACTCACAGGCTCTTAAATGTGAGTTTGCTCATGACTGACCTCCTCTGGAGCTTGAAGAAGAAGAACAGAAGGTGGAAGAGGTTCAAGGGCAGGAATAAGAGTGTCATCTTGAGCACTGTCAACCTCTTTTTCTTCTTCTTCTTCTTCGGCAATGAGTAATCTCTGGGAAACACCTCTTCGACCAACTTTGTCAAACAACTCACCTTGATCATTTCGAGATATGCCCATCCTAGACAAAGTGGAGGAGGAGAATGTGATGACCCGAATATGCACGTATGGGTATGATGGCTGCACGAACCGGAACCCGGATGGCGGTACGTCCGCACGGGCGAACCGGAAGGTGACAGGTCGTAAAGAGGGGGTCGTCACAATCCCACATCTCTTGGGGAAGTATGTGGAAATGAAACATATGTAAAGAGACCCTCCCAACATAGCAAGACGCGTTTTGGAGCATGATTGGCAACGGATCCCATAAGAACTCCGAAGTTAAAAATACTTCGGCGAGAGCAATTCCAGGTTGGGTGACCTTCTGGGAAGTTCTCGCCAAACAAAGCCGTGAGGGGAGGATATTGGGCTGCGGCCCAATCCCCAGAGCGGACAATATCTTGCTGGGAATAGGGGTCGTTACAAATGGTATAAGAGCCTGTACCCAACCGGAAATGTGGCCAACGAGGACGTTGGGCCCCCGAGGGGGGTGATTGTGATGACCCGAATATGCACGTATGGGTACGATGGTTGCACGAACCGGAACCCGGATGGCGGTACGTCCGTGCGGGCGAACCGGAAGGTGACAGGTCGTAAAGAGGGGGTCGTCACAATCCCACATCGCTTGGGGAAGTATGTGGAAATGAAACATATGTAAAGAGACCCTCCCAACATAGCAAGACGCGTTTTGGAGCATGATTGGCAACGGATCCCATAAGAACTCCGAAGTTAAAAGTGCTTCGGCGAGAGCAATCCTAGGTTGGGTGACCTTCCGGGAAGTTCTTGCCAAACAAAGCCGTGAGGGGAGGATATTGGGCTGCGGCCCAATCCCTAGAGCGGACAATATCTTGCTGGGATAAGGGGTCGTTACAGAGAAGAAGTCAGATTTCTTCAGAGATAAAAGCTTATCAGTTTCAGGATGCCTGACACCAAACCTTTGAAAGATCTTCATAAGGAGAAAATTGTATGGCAGAGACTTGGAGACATTACAGACAACTTGGAGCATCCGATTCAAAACAATGTATCCAACATTAAAAGGTTCTCCTTTGAAAAACTGACATAGTAAGAAAAGATCCATTCCATTGACATGGTCCCGATGACCATCTACAGACATGATGTTGTAATGGATCATGTGGTGGAAGACTTGAGCCCTGAAGTTCAAATCCTTACTCTTTAACTTTAGGGGAGCATTGTTGGGATCCTTGGCAATTAAGTTAATTAAATCCCGGCCAGCTAGTTTCTCAAGAAATGATGGAGTTCTGCCTGCCTCAAAGAATTTCCTTGAACCATTCAGAAACTCACAGTGGAGGATTTCATGGATAACTTCCTGAGTGAGTTCTATGTGCCTTCCATAGACATAACTCCTAATGACCAAGAGGGCGTAGAGAATGTTCTAGATTGACATAGAACATTCTAATAGGGGTTTCACAAAAAGGAGACTATGAAACTAACAACCCCATTAAACCCATCAGATGCAAAGGTTCTTCTAGGTTCAGACCATACAAGTCGCGAAAGACTTCACCTCGAGAACGAATAATAGGTTTGAGTTCAAAATCTTCATAGTACCTCTTGAAAGCAGCATGATTTAGGAACTCGTGATTTGGCCATACAAGAGGCGGAGGAATAGAGACAGACTGAGCATTCGTGGTATGTGAAGTCTTTTGCTTTTTCCTTGAGAAGACTTGTGGAGCGCGAGAGGAAGATGCCATTAAAGAAGATAGAGACTTTTGAATAGAGAAGGAGTTGTGAGAAGTAGAGAATCGGTGCCGACTAGCAGAGGAGAAAAGAAATCGCTGGACGAGTGAGAAGAGTCGAGAGGATTTTAGGCGATTTTTAGAAAGTTAGGGTTTCTGTAACGTTTCGAAAGGATTTAACCGCCATTCTTTTAAAGTCCATTGTTATCGTCCATTGTGACAACGTCCATTGTCAAAGTCCATTGTGACAGCGTCCATTGTCAAAGTCCATTGTGACAGCGTCCATTGTCAAAGTCGTCAAAGTCCATTGTGACAGCGTCCATTGTCAAAGTCCATTGTGACAGCGTCCATTGTCAAAGTCCATTGTGACAGCGTCCATTGTCAAAGTCCATTGTGACAGCGTCCATTGTCAAAGTCCATTGTGACAGCGTCCATTGTCAAAGTCCATTGTGACAGCGTCCATTGTCAAAGTCCATTGTGACAGCGTCCATTGTCAAAGTCCATTGTGACAGCGTCCATTGTCAAAGTCCATTGTGACAGCGTCCATTGTCAAAGTCCATTGTGACAGCGTCCATTGTCAAAGTCCATTGTGACAGCGTCCATTGTCAAAGTCCATTGTGACAGCGTCCATTGTCAAAGTCCATTGTGACAGCGTCCATTGTCAAAGTCCATTGTGACAGCGTCCATTGTCAAAGTCCATTGTGACAGCGTCCATTGTCAAAGTCCATTGTGACAGCGTCCATTGTCAAAGTCCATTGTGACAGCGTCCATTGTCAAAGTCCATTGTGACAGCGTCCATTGTCAAAGTCCATTGTGACAGCGTCCATTGTCAAAGTCCATTGTGACAGCGTCCATTGTCAAAGTCCATTGTGACAGCGTCCATTGTCAAAGTCCATTGTGACAGCGTCCATTGTCAAAGTCCATTGTGACAGCGTCCATTGTCAAAGTCCATTGTGACAGCGTCCATTGTCAAAGTCCATTGTGACAGCGTCCATTGTCAAAGTCCATTGTGACAGCGTCCATTGTCAAAGTCCATTGTGACAGCGTCCATTGTCAAAGTCCATTGTGACAGCGTCCATTGTCAAAGTCCATTGTGACAGCGTCCATTGTCAAAGTCCATTGTGACAGCGTCCATTGTCAAAGTCCATTGTGACAGCGTCCATTGTCAAAGTCCATTGTGACAGCGTCCATTGTCAAAGTCCATTGTGACAACGTCCATTGTCAAAGTCCATTGTGACAGCGTCCATTGTCAAAGTCCATTGTGACAGCGTCCATTGTCAAAGTCCAATCATTTCAGAGACGAGAAACAGTTGGAGATTGTCCATTTCTTAATTGACCAAACTCCTTATTGACGAATTTACTCCTACAGAGAAAAGAACCTAAACTTTTCTCAAACCTAATGAGACCTAACCTTATTCTAATATTATTGAAGTTCTTCTCATCTATTGGCTTGGTAAAGATATCTACTAATTGATCTACAGAATTGACAAATTCTAAAGAAATATCTATTTTTTGAACATGATCTCTAATGAAATGATATCTAACCTCGATGTGTTTGGTTCTAGAATGCTGTTGGGATTCTTGAAAATATTGATGGCACTGGTGTTGTCACACCGAATCGGAATCCTATCATAGAATAGATTGAAATCCTCTAAAGTTTGCTTCATTCAAAGCATTTGAGCACAACAACTGCTAGTGGCAATATATTCACTTTCGGCAGTTGAAAGTGCTACAGAAATCTGCTTCTTAGAATACCAAGATACAAGAGATTCACTTAAAAATTGACAGGTACCACTGGTACTTTTCCTATCTTCTAGGCTTCCAGCATAATTAGAATCAGAGTATCCAATTAGATCAAATGAAGTACCCTTTGGATACCATAAGCCTAAATCATATGTCCCACTTAGATATTTGAAAATTCTCTTTACAGCAGTTAAGTGAGATTCCTTAGGGGAAGCTTGAAACCTAGCACATAAGCACACACTAAATAGGATATCTGGCTTACTAGCCGTTAGGTATAATAGCGAACCAATCATACCTCTATACTTCTTAATATCTACGCTTATCCCATTTTCATCTTTGTTCAATTTTGTAGTTATGCTCATGGGAATTCTAGAGGACTTAGAGGAATCTAATCCAAATCTTTTTAGGAGATCTTTGATGTATTTTTCTTGACAAAAGAAAATACCATCGAATTTTTGACTAATTTGAAATCTTAAGAAGAATTTTAACTCCCCCATCACACTCATTTCGAACTCACTTTGCATAACAGTGGCACAATCATCACAAAGTGAAACATTTGTGGACCCGAATTGTAACACCCGACATTTCGGCCTGGTGATTTTCTGACCATTTTCATTGTCACCCTCTTATTTAACCTTTATGATTTAAAATTTAATGTTAAGATAAATTATTACAAGTTAAGTAAAACTAGGTTGGGTGGCAGTTTTGTAAATTAAAATCGATGGATTTAGTATAAATAGGAAATGGAAACCTTAAATCTCATTTATTGCCACTGTAGCCGACATTCCCTCTCGGCGATTTCTTCTCTTCCAAGTTCTTGCTCTCGGCTACCAGAACTTTCCTCTGCCGACGACCGGTTTCGAGCTTGCTCTTCTCTGCAAATCCACACCCGAGGTATGAAATGGACAATGTAGTCATTCATTAGTAAATAGAGCTCTGTTTTCAGCTCGGCACTGAGTTCGGATATTTTTAGCAGTGGCCGAGTAGCTTTAGACTTTTAAAATCTGAGAGTAGAAATGTCATCCCGAATCGATTCTGAGCATTTTAAGTAACCAACTCGGATTTAATCAATGGTAAAACCTGTCCACCTAGTTTCGGATTTCAGACTGCAGTGTGTCAACAGAGGAATCGGAATGACTTTAGCTATTAGATCCTAGGATGGTTTATGATTAGGACTATTAGGACTTTGTTTTAACTACTGTAATGTACATGTTTTAGGTGAAGAAGTTTAAAGGAAAGAAGCTCGGATTGCTAAGGAATCCAGGTAAGTGAATGTGTTAAGATTTCCGGCCACTAGGGCCCTACACCGCAAGGGTATTAGGAAATCACTGAAATGTTAACTTGTTGACTATGATTTGTTATTTCCACGACATGAAGAAGTTGTGTAAGTAAATGTAAAGTTACAGGATGTTCTACTTGTCCTTATGGTATGACTTTTCTCTGTGAACCTCATGTCTATGCATTATGCCCACGTTTATGATTAAGTAGAGAACATGAAAAGTAAATGTAACCATAATTAAGTGCAGAACGGGGAAAAGACTATGCTATGTATGACTCGCGAATTCTCCCACTGGTGGAGGCCGAGTAATGATATGTATGACTCGCGAAATCTCCCACTGGTGGAGGCCGAGTTAATGATATGTATGGCTCGCGAATTCTCCCACTGGGGAGGCCGAGTGATGTATCATGATTGCCGCGATAGGCAAATGATTATGTACGACTGCCGCGATAGGCAAATGACTATGTACCCCAGTCTTCCTCCCTCGTTCCCTGCCTTAATACATGTTATGTAAAGGATAAAGATGAACATGAATGAAGAATGGTTTATGAACTTATGTCCCTTTAAATTGTGTACTCATGTATATCTGTCAGCATGCATTCCTTACTAAGCATTAGGCTTATAGTTAAACCTTATGGTGTAGGTGAAGAAGGTTCAGGTGAGGATGTTATGTTCAAAGAGGATGCTTAAGGCTGGTTGCTGGAGGATGCTCAAGGTGACAGTGCGGGACTGGAGAGGCGATTTATGACCCCTGGTTAAGACTCTTATGTTACAGTATGTTAAAGGATATGGTAGTTTAAGTAGGATGAGATTATTTAAAACGTTGAGCTTTGAAACTGTCTAGTGGATCACTGAGTCAGGGAATGATTATATAGATTTATAAAAGGTCAGTTGCTTAAGTCTTCCGCTATATGCATTTTGAATGAGTTGTGTTTTCTTTCTGTTGGAAGGAGTCATTTGATGATTTAGAGTTCTCTACCGTAAGACGGAAGCTGGAAGAGGTAGTCTTCGGCTGACGTCATTGGCAGATGCCGAAGGAATAGTTGTTGATGGTTTAGTCTTCCGGCTGACGTCATCGGCAGATGCCGAGAGTAATTGTTTGATGGTTTAGTCTTCCGGCTGACGTCATCGGCAAATGCCGAAGGGTAGTTGTTTGTTGGTTTAGTCTTCCGCTGACGTCATCGGCAGATGCCGAAGAATAGTTGTATGATGGTTTAGTCTTCCGGCTGACGTCATCGGCAGATGCCGAAGAATAGTTGTATGATGGTTTAGTCTTCTGGATGACGTCACCGGAAGATGCCGAAGAATAGTTGTATGATGGTTTAGTCTTCCGCTGACGTCATCGGCAGATGCCGAAGGAATAGTTGTTGATGGTTTAGTCTTCCGCTGACGTCATCGGCAGATGCCGAAGAATAGTTGTATGATGGTTTAGTCTTCCGGCTGACGTCATCGGCAGATGCCGAAGGAATAGTTGTTGATGGTTTAGTCTTCCGCTGACGTCATCGCAGATGCCGAAGGAATAGTTGTTGATGGTTTAGTCTTCCGGCTGACGTCATCGCAGATGCCGAAGGAATAGTTGTTGATGGTTTAGTCTTCCGCTGACGTCATCGCAGATGCCGAAGGAATAGTTGTTGATGGTTTAGTCTTCCGCTGACGTCATCGCAGATGCCGAAGGAATAGTTGTTGATGGTTTAGTCTTCCGCTGACGTCATCGCAGATGCCGAAGGAATAGTTGTTGATGGTTTAGTCTTCCGCTGACGTCATCGCAGATGCCGAAGAATAGTTGTATGATGGTTTAGTCTTCCGCTGACGTCATCGCAGATGCCGAAGGAATAGTTGTTGATGGTTTAGTCTTCCGGCTGACGTCATCGCAGATGCCGAAGAATAGTTGTATGATGGTTTAGTCTTCCGCTGACGTCATCGCAGATGCCGAAGGAATAGTTGTTGATGGTTTAGTCTTCCGCTGACGTCATCGGCAGATGCCGAAGAATAGTTGTATGATGGTTTAGTCTTCCGCTGACGTCATCGCAGATGCCGAAGGAATAGTTGTTGATGGTTTAGTCTTCCGCTGACGTCATCGGCAGATGCCGAGAGTTAATTGTTTGATGGTTTAGTCTTCCGGCTGACGTCATCGGCAGGGCAGATGCCGAAGGGTAGTTGTTTGTTGGTTTAGTCTTCCGGCTGACGTCATCGGCAGATGCCGAAGAATAGTTGTATGATGGTTTAGTCTTCCGGCTGACGTCATCGCAGATGCCGAAGGAATAGTTGTTGATGGTTTAGTCTTCCGCTGACGTCATCGGCAGATGCCGAGAGTTAATTGTTTGATGGTTTAGTCTTCCGGCTGACGTCATCGCAGATGCCGAAGGAATAGTTGTTGATGGTTTAGTCTTCCGCTGACGTCATCGCAGATGCCGAAGGAATAGTTGTTGATGGTTTAGTCTTCCGGCTGACGTCATCGCAGATGCCGAAGGAATAGTTGTTGATGGTTTAGTCTTCCGCTGACGTCATCGCAGATGCCGAAGGAATAGTTGTTGATGGTTTAGTCTTCCGCTGACGTCATCGCAGATGCCGAAGGAATAGTTGTTGATGGTTTAGTCTTCCGCTGACGTCATCGGCAGATGCCGAAGGAATAGTTGTTGATGGTTTAGTCTTCCGCTGACGTCATCGCAGATGCCGAAGAATAGTTGTATGATGGTTTAGTCTTCCGCTGACGTCATCGGCAGATCCTATGTAGACCCGAGTGGTATTTTGTTAAGAGAATTGAGGGCACTTCCTCTTTTCCCGAAATTGTCAAGAAACCGAATGACCGAGTCCAGTCGCTCGACTCTGTGAAAGTTTGAGCCGACGAGGCGTGGGAAGTTGGGCATGAGAGGGTTCGTCTTCCTTAATGGTTCTGCGTCTCTATTACCAGTTTAGAAAAAAATATATATGTAAAATGTGAAAGTCTGTTGAGAGGAAGTAAGTGAATGTAATAATAGCAAAAGTCAAGCAAACGATTAATGAAAGGACATGAACACGTGACGGCTCCTGGCCGGGGTCGTTACAATTGTGGTATCAGAGCAAAACCAGGTTCTAAAACCGATTCTGCAGACTGCCTCCCAGCACTGACTGTCACTTGAGCACACCTCAGCAACTGTAAGTGTTTATGATTTCATGTATGTCATTAAGTTAAGTTATGCCTGTAATGATTTGCCAGGAATCCCAAGATGGTTAGAGGTCAACAGAGAGAGGCCAATGAGGATAGCAATGCTATTGCTCAGTTGACTGAGTTGGTCATGCGCCAATCTCACCAGATAGAACGACTGATGACAGCTAGAGAAGAACAAGGCAACTCCAGTACTAACGCAACTCATGATCACGGGGGTGAGCGCTTTCACCGGCTTCGACCCCCGGTGTTTAATGGGTATGTTTCAGATCCTGTCCATGCTGAGGAGTGGATCCGAAAGATTGAAGACATGTTTAAGTATGCAAAGGTTGACGAAGGGGATAAGGTCACCTATGCTGTCTTTCATTTGGAGTTAAGTGCAAGGCATTGGTGGGACTCGATCCAGAGCACCCCTAATGCCGAAGCTATGACCTGGGGGATGTTCAAGACTGCCTTCTTCGACAAGTACTTCAATAGGACTGTTCGGGCCAACAAGAAGAAGGAGTTTATGAATCTACGACAAACTGGCTCTGTGACGGATTATATATGTGAATTTGATGCTTTATCACGGTTTGCTCCCCGTATGATTGAGGATGAGGAAGATAAGATTTACCAGTTTGTTCAAGGACTGAAGCCAAGTCTGTACATGAAAGTGAAGACTGCCGGGATACATAATGTACCTTATGGTGAAGTGACGGCTAAGGCCTTGGAGCTAGAAGAGGCAGAAATGACAGCATATGCACAACGCGAACAGCCAAAGAAACTCATGAAGGACGCTCAGCCGCCACCACGTCAGAACAAGGGTTGGCAGCCACGACAGAACAGGGGACCACAGCAACAACAGCATGGAATGAAGAGGCCCCTCAACCAGAATGATGACCAGGGAAAAGGAAAGAGACCTCTGGCGCCTCTATGCCCTACATGTCAGAGGAACCACCCTGGTGAGTGCAAGTTGCTTTCTGGCCGCTGTTTCAGGTGTGATAAGACCGGACACATGGTCAGAGATTGTCCCATGCCGCCAGACCCGAACCGTGCAAGGGTTGTACCCAGAGTGTATGCATTGATGGAAGATGAGGGAGCTGATCAACATACAGTCATATCAGGTACCATCATGATTTGTGGTTTTGCTGCTTATACACTCATAGATACAGGGGCCACACACTCGTTTATATCAACCTTGTTTGTATGCAAACATAGCATAGGACCCTTACCAGCTGAAAGGTTATATAGTGTTGTGTTGCCATCAGGGAGGTCCCTACATTCAGAGCAGATTGTTAAGGGTGACGTCGTGTCCTTAGGGGATAAGAATCTCTATGCGGAATTAATTGTCATTGACATAAGAGGGTATGAAGTAATATTAGGGATGGATTGGTTATTTAGACATCATGCCACGATAAGTTGTCGATCTGGAATAGTTGATTTTAGACCCCCAAATGATAACCATTATTCCTTCCAAGCTATTCCTAAAATAAGTAAGATACCAATTATATCCTCACTAGAAATATACCGAATGCTGAGAGGTGGTTGTGAGAGCTACCTGGCTAGTGTAATAGATGACCGGGTGAAGAATAAAATTGAGCTACAGGATATTCCTATAGTCCGAGAGTTTCCCGAGGCATTCTTAGATGATTTACCGGGTATACCACCTGATAGGGAAATAGAATTTGTGATTGATACATACCCCGAGGCATCACCTGTATCCAAAAATCCTTACCGTATGGCACCTGTTGAGTTGAAAGAATTGAAGGTTCAACTGCAGGAATTGGTTGACAAGGGATTTATTCGCCCCAGCAGTTCTCCTTGGGGTGCACCAGTCTTATTTGTAAGGAAGAAGGATGGTTCTCTTAGAATGTGCATAGACTACAGGGAACTAAATAAGTTGACAATCAAGAATAGGTACCCCTTACCCAGGATTGACGATTTGTTTGACCAATTGCAAGGAAGCTAAGGTATTTTCAAAGATAGATTTACGTTCGGGTTATTACCAACTGAAGGTTAAAGAAGGAGATATACCAAAGACAGCCTTCAGAACCCGCTATGGACATTATGAATTCTTAGTCATGTCGTTTGGTTTGACAAACGCCCCTGCCGCTTTTATGGATCTAATGAACCGTGTGTTTCGTGAGTATTTGGATAAGTTTGTGATTGTATTCATAGATGATATCTTGATATATTCCCGAACTGTGGCTGACCATGAAGAACATTTGAAAGTAGTTTTGACGACATTGAAGGAGCATCAACTTTACGCCAAGCTGTCTAAGTGTGAGTTTTGGTTAGATAAGGTTAATTTCCTTGGCCATGTAGTTTCTGCTAATGGCATATCTGTGGACCCAACCAAAATTCAGGCAGTAAAAGATTGGCCTCAACCTAAGAATGCCAGTGAAGTCCGCAGCTTCCTTGGATTGGCAGGCTATTACAGAAAATTCATCAAGGGATTTTCTATGATAGCTAAACCCCTGACAGGTTTGACAAAGAAGGACATTAAGTATTCTTGGACTGAAGCCTGTGAAGATAGCTTCCAGACGTTAAAACTGAAGTTAACAACAGCTCCTGTTTTGACCCTCCCAACCGAAGAAGGAAAATTTAGTGTTTACTGTGATGCTTCTAAAGTCGGTTTAGGTTGTGTTCTGATGCAAGAGGGTAAAGTTATAGCGTATGCTTCTAGGCAGCTAAAAAGTTACGAGCAAAATTACCCCGCCCATGATCTAGAATTAGCTGCCGTTGTTTTTGCCTTGAAGATTTGGAGACACTATCTATATGGACAGCAATGTGAGGTGTTTTCTGACCATAAAAGTCTAAAGTACCTCTTCACACAGAAGGAATTGAACATGAGACAGAGACGTTGGTTGGAATTTGTCAAGGACTATGATTTTGAGATCAAGTATCACCCCGGGAAGGCTAACTCTGTAGCTGATGCGTTGAGTAGGATGTCAACAACAATGCAGCCCGTGATTTCAACCATGTCTATACCCTTAAGAACAGAAGTTCAGAAATTTGACTTGGAGATAGTTCCGGAGTTATCAGTCTTGCTCGCTAAGTTAACTATTCAGCCAACAATTTTGGAAAAGATCAAGGATGCACAACAGAAGGATTCAGTGGAAAATATCAGCATGATGGATAAGTTGAAGGACACCACCTCCGAGTTCAGTCTCTCCAAGGATGGGATCCTGAGGTTTAGAAATCGGTGGTGCATTCCTAATGATGTGGAATTGCGTAAGTTGATCTTGGCTGAGGCGCACTCCTCTTCCTTTTCCGTACATCCTGGCTGCACCAAGATGTACCGAGACCTGAAGTTACAGTACTGGTGGCCTAACCTAAAAAGGGATGTTGCTAAGTATGTAGAGTCCTGTTTAGTATGCCAACAAGTCAAAGCCGAGCACCAACGTCCAGGAGGTACTCTTCAGCCGTTACCTATTCCCGAGTGGAAGTGGGAACACATAGCCATGGATTTTGTAGTAGGACTACCTAAGACGACAAATGGGCATGATTGTATTTGGGTTGTGGTGGATAGACTGACAAAATCGGCCCATTTCTTACCTGTAAGGACCACCTATACGATGGACCAATTTGCTGATCTTTATGTTCAGGAAATTATTAGGTTGCATGGGATCCCTGTATCCATTGTCTCTGACCGTGACCCCAGGTTCACCTCTCGATTCTGGAAAAGTTTGCAAGGTACATTGGGTACAAGGTTATCTTTCAGCACAGCTTTTCACCCACAGACCGATGGCCAGTCAGAAAGGACGATTCAAATACTCGAAGATATGTTGAGAGCATGTGTACTTGACTTTCAGACAACTTGGAGCAGACAATTACCTCTAGTTGAGTTCTCCTACAATAACAGTTATCAGTCCACCATTGGTATGGCACCTTATGAAGCACTGTATGGTAGGAAATGTAGGTCACCTCTTTATTGGGACGAGGTTGGTGAAGCAAAACTCCTTGGGCCTGATATTCTGCAGCAAATGTCAGATAAGATTACCACTATTCGGAAAAGAATGATGACTGCACAAAGCCGACAGAAGTGTTACGCAGATCAAAGGAGAAGGGAACTCGAGTTTTCGGTAGGAGATGAAGTATTCTTAAAGGTGTCACCATTTAGAGGAGTCTTAAGATTTGGCAAGAAGGGAAAACTTAATCCTAGATTCATTGGACCCTTCCCTGTCTTGGCAAAAATCGGGAGTACAGCTTACAGACTGCAACTGCCTCCATCATTGGATAAAGTTCATAATGTCTTCCATGTGTCAATGTTAAGGAAGTGCATGCGTGATCCGATGCAGGTCATCCAGCCATCGGATATTGGTTTAGAGCCGACACTAGAGTATGAGGAGAAACCGATACAGATACTGGAATATGCAGTCAAGACTCTGAGAAACAAAGAGATCCCTTTGGTGAAAGTTTTATGGACAAATCACGGCATTGAAGAGGCCACATGGGAAAGGCAGCAGGAGATGTTGGACAAATATCCTAAGTTATTTGCTTGAGCAATTTTCGAGGACGAAAATTTTGTTTAAGGAGGGGTGGATGTAACACCCGACATTTCGGCCAGGTGATTTTCTGACCATTTTCATTGTCACCCTCTTATTTAACCTTTATGATTTAAAATTTAATGTTAAGATAAATTATTACAAGTTAAGTAAAACTAGGTTGGGTGGCAGTTTTGTAAATTAAAATCGATGGATTTAGTATAAATAGGAAATGGAAACCTTAAATCTCATTTATTGCCACTGTAGCCGACATTCCCTCTCGGCGATTTCTTCTCTTCCAAGTTCTTGCTCTCGGCTACCTAGAACTTTCCTCTGCCGACGACCGGTTTCGAGCTTGCTCTTCTCTGCAAATCCACACCCGAGGTATGAAATGGACAATGTAGTCATTCATTAGTAAATAGAGCTCTGTTTTCAGCTCGGCACTGAGTTCGGATATTTTTAGCAGTGGCCGAGTAGCTTTAGACTTTTAAAATCTGAGAGTAGAAATGTCATCCCGAATCGATTCTGAGCATTTTAAGTAACCAACTCGGATTTAATCAATGGTAAAACCTGTCCACCTAGTTTCGGATTTCAGACTGCAGTGTGTCAACAGAGGAATCGGAATGACTTTAGCTATTAGATCCTAGGATGGTTTATGATTAGGACTATTAGGACTTTGTTTTAACTACTGTAATGTACATGTTTTAGGTGAAGAAGTTTAAAGGAAAGAAGCTCGGATTGCTAAGGAATCCAGGTAAGTGAATGTGTTAAGATTTCCGGCCACTAGGGCCCTACACCGCAAGGGTATTAGGAAATCACTGAAATGTTAACTTGTTGACTATGATTTGTTATTTCCACGACATGAAGAAGTTGTGTAAGTAAATGTAAAGTTACAGGATGTTCTACTTGTCCTTATGGTATGACTTTTCTCTGTGAACCTCATGTCTATGCATTATGCCCACGTTTATGATTAAGTAGAGAACATGAAAAGTAAATGTAACCATAATTAAGTGCAGAACGGGGAAAAGACTATGCTATGTATGACTCGCGAATTCTCCCACTGGTGGAGGCCGAGTAATGATATGTATGACTCGCGAAATCTCTCACTGGTGGAGGCCGAGTTAATGATATGTATGGCTCGCGAATTCTCCCACTGGGGAGGCCGAGTGATGTATCATGATTGCCGCGATAGGCAAATGATTATGTACGACTGCCGCGATAGGCAAATGACTATGTACCCCAGTCTTCCTCCCTCGTTCCCTGCCTTAATACATGTTATGTAAAGGATAAAGATGAACATGAATGAAGAATGGTTTATGAACTTATGTCCCTTTAAATTGTGTACTCATGTATATCTGTCAGCATGCATTCCTTACTAAGCATTAGGCTTATAGTTAAACCTTATGGTGTAGGTGAAGAAGGTTCAGGTGAGGATGTTCAGGTGAGGATGTTATGTTCAAAGAGGATGCTTAAGGCTGGTTGCTGGAGGATGCTCAAGGTGACAGTGCGGGACTGGAGAGGACGATTATGACCCCTGGTTAAGACTCTTATGTTACAGTATGTTAAAGAATATGGTAGTTTAAGTAGGATGAGATTATTTAAAAACGTTGAGCTTTGAAACTGTCTAGTGGATCACTGAGTCAGGGAATGATTATATAGATTTATAAATGGTCAGTTGCTTAAGTCTTCCGCTATATGCATTTTGAATGAGTTGTGTTTTCTTTCTGTTGGAAGGAGTCATTTGATGATTTAGAGTTCTCTACCGTAAGACGGAAGCTGGAAGAGGTAGTCTTCCGGCTGACGTCATCGGCAGATGCCGAAGGAATAGTTGTTGATGGTTTAGTCTTCCGGCTGACGTCATCGGCAGATGCCGAGAGTTAATTGTTTGATGGTTTAGTCTTCCGGCTGACGTCATCGGCAAATGCCGAAGGGTAGTTGTTTGTTGGTTTAGTCTTCCGGCTGACGTCATCGGCAGATGCCGAAGGAATAGTTGTTGATGGTTTAGTCTTCCGGCTGACGTCATCGGCAGATGCCGAGAGTTAATTGTTTGATGGTTTAGTCTTCCGGCTGACGTCATCGGCAGATGCCGAAGGGTAGTTGTTTGTTGGTTTAGTCTTCCGGCTGACGTCATCGGCAGATGCCGAAGAATAGTTGTATGATGGTTTAGTCTTCCGGCTGACGTCATCGGCAGATGCCGAAGAATAGTTGTATGATGGTTTAGTCTTCTGGATGACGTCACCGGAAGATGTAAAATGTGTTTTGTCGCTTAGCGACCGGAAGATGTAAAATGTGTTTTGTCGCTTAGCGACCGGAAGATGTAAAATGTGTTTTGTCGCTTAGCGACCGGAAGATGTAAAATGTGTTTTGTCGCTTAGTGACCGAATGATGTTTTAATTTAGCACGCGAGGCCCACGTGCCCACCGGAAGATGTCTCCTTTTAGGTGATGATAAGCGAGTCACGCGTAATACACGTGATGACCGGACGACTAAATTTCTGAGGGTTGTCAACGCATGCAACCTATGCAGACCCGAGTGGTATTTTGTTAAGAGAATTGAGGGCACTTCCTCTTTTCCCGAAATTGTCAAGAAACCGATGACCGAGTCCAGTCGCTCGACTCTGTGAAAGTTTGAGCCGACGAGGCGTGGGAAGTTGGGCATGAGAGGGTTCGTCTTCCTTAATGGTTCTGCGTCTCTATTACCAGTTTAGAAAAAAATATATATGTAAAATGTGAAAGTCTGTTGAGAGGAAGTAAGTGAATGTAATAATAGCAAAAGTCAAGCAAACGATTAATGAAAGGACATGAACACGTGACGGCTCCTGGCCGGGGTCGTTACACGAATATGATGTCATCTACATAGATTTGGACTAGGAGAATATCTTTGTCCTTTTGCATGGTAAAAAGGGTTGAATCGGTATTACCCTTTTTGAACTTCCTTTCCTCAAGAAAATTCTTCAACCTATCATATCAAGCTCTAGGAGCTTGGTTAAGTCCATATAGAGCCTTCTTTAGCTTATAAACATGGTCAGGTTTGTCATAGACTTCAAATCCTAAGGGTTGCTCGACATAAACTTCTTCCAAGATATAACCATTTAAAAAGGCACTTTTAACATCCATTTGAAAGAGTATGAAATTTTTGTAGCAAGCATAGACTAAGAGCATCCTAATTGATTCTAGTCTAGCTACGGGTAAAAAGGTTTCCTCAAAGTCTATTCCTTCTTCTTGGTTGTAATCCTTGGCAATAACCTAGCTTTGTTCCTGACCACAATCCCATTTTCATCCATCTTGTTATTAAATACCCACTTGGTTCCAATAATAGGATGGTCATCTGGTTTTGGAACAAGTTCCCAAACGTTGTTCCTTTTGAATTGGTTTAACTCATCTTGCATAGCAACTATCCAATTTTCATCCAATTCGGCTTCCTCAAACTTCTTAGGCTCTATTTGAGATATGAAAGCAACATTAGCACAAAGATTTCTAAGGGAGGCTCTAATTTTGACTCCTAATGTTGGATCACCTAGAACTTCATCTAAGGGATGATCTTTTACATATCTCCAATCTCTAGGAAGAGCAGCAAATTCACTCTTGATTTGGACAATGTCTAGAGAATTAGAGGAAAGTTCTTGGGAATTTTCTCCTTGAATGATTTCAGCGGGTTTGTTTAAAGAGAGAGAATCCAGTTGTTTTTCTAAAATATCATCTTCATCTCTTGGGAAGTGGATCAATTTTTCCAATGTTATACATCCTCTACTCGATTAAGGGGCGGATGAATCCTAATACTGATCTGATCCCTCAGTTCCCTTGGAGTGGGATCAATCCTCCCAATATTATAAATCCCTTCATAAGTTAAGGGGTGGATTAGTTCCCTTAATAGTTTGTCTGTCACATTCAGTTCATGCCTTACCTTCCTTACATGGAAATTCATTTTTGTAATCTTTCAAAAACATGATGGATGACATACAAAAATCATTCACAAGATACATAACCCTACGGTTTTGTGATGTAGCCCGAAGGCACATGCTACTTTACTTACCTGGTTTCTGGAAATTGTTGGGTCGCTAAAATGTGTTTTGTCGCTTAGCGACCGGAAGATGTAAAATGTGTTTTGTCGCTTAGCGACCGGAAGATGTAAAATGTGTTTTGTCGCTTAGCGACCGGAAGATGTAAAATGTGTTTTGTCGCTTAGCGACCGGAAGATGTAAAATGTGTTTTGTCGCTTAGCGACCGGAAGATGTAAAATGTGTTTTGTCGCTTAGCGACCGGAAGATGTAAAATGTGTTTTGTCGCTTAGCGACCGGAAGATGTAAAATGTGTTTTGTCGCTTAGCGACCGGAAGATGTAAAATGTGTTTTGTCGCTTAGCGACCGGAAGATGTAAAATGTGTTTTGTCGCTTAGCGACCGGAAGATGTAAAATGTGTTTTGTCGCTTAGCGACCGGAAGATGTAAAATGTGTTTTGTCGCTTAGCGACCGGAAGATGTAAAATGTGTTTTGTCGCTTAGCGACCGGAAGATGTAAAATGTGTTTTGTCGCTTAGCGACCGGAAGATGTAAAATGTGTTTTGTCGCTTAGCGACCGGAAGATGTAAAATGTGTTTTGTCGCTTAGCGACCGGAAGATGTAAAATGTGTTTTGTCGCTTAGCGACCGGAAGATGTAAAATGTGTTTTGTCGCTTAGCGACCGGAAGATGTAAAATGTGTTTTGTCGCTTAGCGACCGGAAGATGTAAAATGTGTTTTGTCGCTTAGCGACCGGAAGATGTAAAATGTGTTTTGTCGCTTAGCGACCGGAAGATGTAAAATGTGTTTTGTCGCTTAGCGACCGGAAGATGTAAAATGTGTTTTGTCGCTTAGCGACCGGAAGATGTAAAATGTGTTTTGTCGCTTAGCGACCGGAAGATGTAAAATGTGTTTTGTCGCTTAGCGACCGGAAGATGTAAAATGTGTTTTGTCGCTTAGCGACCGGAAGATGTAAAATGTGTTTTGTCGCTTAGCGACCGGAAGATGTAAAATGTGTTTTGTCGCTTAGCGACCGGAAGATGTAAAATGTGTTTTGTCGCTTCGGCTTCCTCAAACTTCTTAGGCTCTATTTGAGATATGAAAGCAACATTAGCACAAAGATTTCTAAGGGAGGCTCTAATTTTGACTCCTAATGTTGGATCACCTAGAACTTCATCTAAGGGATGATCTTTTACATATCTCCAATCTCTAGGAAGAGCAGCAAATTCACTCTTGATTTGGACATGTCTAGAGAATTAGAGGAAGTTCTTGGGAATTTTCTCCTGAATGATTTCAGCGGGTTTGTTTAAAGAGAGAGAATCCAGTTGTTTTTCTAAAATATCATCTTCATCTCTTGGGAAGTGGATCAATTTTTCCAATGTTATACATCCTCTACTCGATTAAGGGGCGGATGAATTCCCTTAATAACTGATCTGATCCCTCAGTTCCCTTGGGAGTGGGATCAATCCTCCCAATATTATAAATCCCTTCATAAGTTAAGGGGTGGATTAGTTCCCTTAATAGTTTGTCTGTCACATTCAGTTCATGCCTTACCTTCCTTACATGGAAATTCATTTTTGTAATCTTTCAAAAACATGATGGATGACATACAAAAATCATTCACAAGATACATAACCCTACTGTTTTGTGATGTAGGCCCGAAGGCACATGCATACTTTACTTACCTGGTTTCTGGAAATTGTTTGGTCGCTAGCTACTTCGGAAATCTGCTCACCTAAGTTCATAACAGAATATAAATCAAAACTTCACTAAACCTCACCAAGAATCAAACAGTGGTTCGAGGAATTCAGTTAGAAACTCTACTACTCGAGCATTCCCCCTTTATCACTAAAACCCGAATCTACGCTCAATCTCAGCATCCTCAAAATCCTCACATTGTACTCCTTCAAGTATTTAACCACTATATCATAAGAGAAATGAGGAAAACTTACCTAAGTCGAAGGAGAATCGGGCGAGGAAAATCGCCTAGAGAGCTCGACTGCTTGAGCTGAAAACCCGAAGAGAAAAGTATGAAATGGTGGCGGCTACAGTGCATTAAACCCAATCTCTCTTTCCTTAAATACGTTATCCACTTTTAAAAATGTAATTTACTCTAATGCCCTTGTCTAGTTTAGTCATTCAATAACCCTACTTAAATTATTGACTAATAAAGTGTATACCATTAATAATAAATGAGCTGGTTCGATAGAACCGGGTGTTACAATCTACCCTCCTTAAAAGAATTTTGTCCTCAAAATTCAGTACCTGAATAACTCTGGATGTTGGTCCATCATGTCTTGCTGGCGTTCCCAAGTTGTTTCCTCAATATTCTGGTTGTGCAACAAGACTTTCACTAGTGGAACCTCTTTGTTGCGCAATACCTTCACTGCATAATCTAAGATCTTTACTGGTTTCTCTTCATAGGCAAGGGTAGGATGAATCTCAAGGTCTTGCTGTTCCACGATTTGATATGGATCCCTTATGCATTTCTTCAACATAGAAACATGGAACACACTGTGTATCCCATCCATAGACGCCGGTAGCTGCAACTGATAGGCTGCTCTCTAAACTCTCTTCAGAATAGTAAATGGTCCAATAAATTTGGGGTTCAACTTTCCTCTCTTTCCAAATATCACCACTCCTTTGAAAGGTGACACCTTAAGAAAAACTTCGTTACCTACTTCAAATTCTTGTTCTCTTCGCCTTTTGTCTGAATAGCTTTTCTGCCGGCTTTGAGCTGTCAAGATTCTTTGTCGGATAAGAGCAATTTTTTCCACTGCTTGTTGTACGATGTCAGGACCAATCAATTGTGCTTCTCCAACTTCATCCCAATACAATGGAGATCTACACTTTCGTCCATACAATGCCTCGTATGGTGCCATGCCTATTGTTGCCTGAAAACTGTTGTTATAAGAAAATTCAATCAAGGACAAGTACTTGCTCCATGAACCTTGAAAGTCTAAGACACATGCACGGAGCATATCCTCTAATGTTTGAATAGTCCTTTCGGATTGTCCATCTGTTTGAGGGTGGAAAGCTGTGCTAAAACTAAGCTGTGTTCCCATAGCCTTGTGCAAACTTTTCCAAAACTTAGATGTAAATCTAGAGTCTCGGTCTGAAACTATAGTCCAAAACTTGAGAATTCCATCAACTGAGCAGTTGAAATCTGACTTGTCAGTAGAATCCATGCACAACTTATACTTATTGCATTCAATGTCATTCATTTGAACTTCCTTTATTCTCTCCAAAATAGTAGGCCTCAAAGATATGGCCGAAAGCATGGCTGCCACACTAGACACAGCTTCCAGGTTAAATCTTTGGAATTCTGTCTCTAAAGCTATCGGTATGCCTAGAATCAATGTAGAGACTGAGGGAGTCACTCTACTCAAAGCATCAGCCACTACATTCGCCTTGTCAGGGTGGTACTTAATCTCAAAATCATAATCTTTGACAAACTCTAACCACCTACGTTGCCTCATATTTAGTTCCTTTTGCGTGAAAATGTATTTTAGACTTTTATGATCCGAAAATATCTCACAAGTTTGTCCATACAGGTAGTGCCTCCAAATCTTTAATGCGAAGACCACAACAGCTAATTCTAAGTCATGTGTAGGGTAATTCTTTTCATGTAATTTTAACTGCCTAGAAGCATAAGCTATAACCTTTCCATCTTGCATCAACACACAACCTAGTCCAATTTTAGAAGCATCACAATAAATACTAAATTTACCATCTTCAACTGGAAGGGTTAAGATTGGAGCATTGGTCAGTTTCTGTTTCAAGGTCTGAAAGCTACGTTCACATTCTTCAGTCCACATATACTTCACATTTTTCCTTGTTAACCTAGTAAGAGGTGTTGCAATCTTTGAAAATCCCTCAATAAATTTTCTATAATATCCTGCTAATCCAAGGAAACTTTGAATATCAGTAGCATTCCTTGGTTGGGGCCACTCCTTGACTGCTTGAACCTTGGCTGGATTGACAGATATTCCATCTCCAGAAATCACGTGACCAAGAAAGTGAACTCTGTCCAACCAAAACTCACACTTGGAAAACTTAGCATACAGTTGGTGCTGCCTTAGTAATCCTAACACCAAACCCAAATGTCTTGCATGCTCATCCTTAGTTCTAGAATAGATTAGAATGTCATCAATGGATACAATGACAAACTTGTCTAAATACTCGTGAAACACCCTATTCATAAGATCCATGAAGGCTGCTGGTGCATTTGTCAACCTGAAAGACATAACCAAAAACTCATAATGTCCATACCTTGTGCGAAAGTTAAAAGTGATCTGGAAGCAGGAAAAGTTTCTGAGTTTTCTGTATCTGATGGTGGGATTATCCCGTTTAAAAAGAGATGGTGTATACCAGATGATGCGGAATTAAAAGAGGCTATATTAAAGGAAGCACATTCAACCCCTTACTCGGTACATCTTGGTTCAACAAAAATGTATCGAGATTTGAAGCAGCACTATTGGTGGCGTGGGATGAAAGTGGATGTAGCCAAATTTGTGGAGAAGTGTCTTACTTGTCAGCAAGTCAAGGCGGAGCATCAACGACCTGCTGGTACATTGCAACCACTTATGGTGCCTCAATGGAAATGGGAGCATATTACTATGGACTTTGTAGTGGGACTTCCTAAGACATTTAAGGGTCACGACTCCATTTGGGTGATAGTGGATCGATTGACCAAATCAGCACACTTCCTTCCTGTAAAGACTACTTATACCATGGATCAATATGCTCAACTTTATGTTCAGGAGATTATCAGACTGCATGGTACGCCTGTTTCTATTGTGTCTGATCGAGATCCTCGCTTTACCTCAAAATTTTGGAAGAGTATGCAGAAAGCTATGGGTACTCAGTTGAACTTCAGTACAACTTTCCACCCTCAGACAGATGGACAATCGGAAAGGACGATTCAAACCCTGGAGGATATGTTACGAGCCTGTGCTATCGACTTTCAAGGAAATTGGAGTAAGAACTTTCCATTGGTGGAATTCGCCTATAACAACAGTTACCAAGCTTCGATTGGGATGGCACCTTATGAAGCTCTATATGGTAGAAAATGCAGATCTCCAGTACATTGGGACGAAGTGGGCGAAGGAGTACTTGTTGGGCCAGATATTTTGAGGCAGACCGCTGAGATTGTTACATTAATCCGGAAGAGAATTCTTACGGCTCAAAGTAGACAGAAGAGTTATGCTGATAGGAGACGAAGAAAGTTAGAGTTTGCTGTGGGAGATCAAGTTTTCCTGAAAATCTCGCCTATGAGAGGTGTTATGCGCTTTGGAAAGAAGGGAGAGTTGAGCCCAAGATTCACAGGCCCATTTGAAATCACAAGAAGGATAGGAGAAGTTACTTATCAGTTGGACTTACCAGATTCATTCAAGCACGTGCACAACGTCTTTCATATTTCGATGTTGAAGAAGTATGTTCCAGACCCCTCGTATGTCTTACCATCGAGATCTCTTGACTTCACAATCAACCCTGATCTGTCATATGAAGAAATACCAACCCAAATTATAGACGTCGAAGAAAGAGAACTAAGGAATAAGAAGGTCACACTTGTCAGAGTGCTGTGGAAGAGCCAGAACATTGAAGAAGCCATATGGGAAAGAGAAGATGACATGAGGAAGACCTACCCTGAGTTATTTATGTAATTGTTTTAAATTTCGAGGACGAAATTTCTTTTAAGGAGGGAAGGATGTAACAATTAGGAATTCAAAATCGAAATTCCCAAATTCAATTCTAGGGTTTAAAATTGAAATTTCCCAAATCAGATTACAATAATTCAAATTCGGATTTTGGGAAAATCAAATCTAAAATTGAAATTTCCCAAATCAGATTACAATAATTCAAATTTGGATTTTGGGGAAATCAAATCTAATGAACCTGGCCTAATTTTTCAACCAAAAACTGAAGGGAAAATCAGACTTAAAAATCGGATTGCTGATTTTCAGCAACATTCCGATTTGAAGAATTAATATCCGGCAAGAACTTGGTCTGGATTGGTGACCAAGTTCGAATGAGGGAATGAGAATGGAACCGCTGGAAATCCGAGCTGATTGTTTTCCAGCTCGAAAAATCCGTGGAGTTGGCGGATTCCACGGAAGGCGCGAGGTCATCCCTCACCCTATAAATAGAGGCTTTCGGTGGAGGAGGAAACTCACACCAAAAGCACTCCTCTTCCTCTCGAGTTCTCAAGAAGAAGAACTCTTACCTCTCAATCACCGGCGACGAAATTCTGAAGAAGCCGCAACTCCAAAGCCGAGCTCCGACGAAGCTTTACTCTCTGGCCACCGAGCTCCGACGAACTCTCGGCCTCCATCGACGACTGTCTTCGGAGTAAGCCCTCTCTCTCTTCCCCGATCTCCCTCTTCCCCTTGCTCGATCTCTCTCCCTCTCCCTGTCTCTGTCTCACATTCTCCCTCTCACTCTGCAGAACTCGCGACAAAGAAGGAGAAGAAGAAGGGTTCGGGTTTTTGTTTTAAAAACCTGAACCGGTTCACTTAAGTTGAACCGAGCCAAACCAGACCAACAGTGAGCCGAACCAGACCAACATTGAACCGAACCATACCAAAAGTGAACCGACCCAACCCGTACTGTTCACAGGACCCAAACCAGACCCGACCCGACCTGATTTTCGACCCGATTCTAACCGAACCGATCAAAAATTTATCCGGTAAGAATTTCTGCCCAAATTCTTTTAAGTTGGAATAATTTAGGTGGGATTTTAATTTTGATATTCGAATTAGGCAGAAAATATTTTGAAACATTCCGATTTGATCCAAATCGATCCAAACGATCCGATCTGACTCGATAATGCAACGTAAGTAAATTCTGCTCAAATTACCTTGGAATTAGATTTGTTAAGTAGGATATTAATATCAAAGATTTTATTTGAGCAGGATATTATTTTGGAAATTTTGGAAAATCCCGATAAACTCATATTGCTCGGAATCCAAGTAAGTGAAATACAAAGTTTTGGCTACGGCCCTACATCGCAAGATATATATTATTATTTTATAATTATTTTATTTTTCAGTCACACGTTTTCATTGATTGAGCACGTATGTTAGAATATCGACATAGAATAGTTTAAAAGATAAAATGGATAGATTATTTGCATGTGTATGAAAAAGTAAAAGAAAATTGACGAAAAATGCGATAGCAAAAGCCTGAACGACAGTGAGATGGTGAGCTTGAGCATATATTTTAACGTGATAGCAAAAGCCTGAACGACAGTGAGATGGTGAGCTTGATCGTTAAAATTAAAAGTAAAAGATGACGAATCCTGAACGACAATGAGATGGCTAAGTCTTAGTATGCAACTGTTAACAGGATTCGGTAAAAGTAAAAGTAAAAGTAAAAGTTTTGCAACTGCACGTATTTCCACTCACTGAGATTTTCTCACAGTTTCGTTTTAACTTGTGATGTAGGTGAGTTTTTATATGAGGAAGAAATTGCTAGAATTGAGAACCCTCCAGTGGCAAGCGAGCATACAGAAGAAGAAGAGATTGTTGAATTCCAAGAAAGTGATTTAAATTAAGTATGTTTTAGTTTTCAAACGATATTTAAAGCTTTATTTTAATTTAAGACTTGAAATAATTATGTTGAGTTTTTATTAAATAAAGTTTCATTAAAGGTTTTAAACTATGCGATGGTTTCAAGATTTTAATAAATTAATTTATTAAGTTTCCACGATATTTAAGTTTTCAATTAATATGTTTTAAAATTTAAAATTTTGATTTAACGCTCGATTTCAAAAAAATCAATTTAGGGATAATTTTAGGTTTTTTTTAAAATTAGGGTTTCAAATTGGGGATTTTTAAATTGGGGCGTTACAATAGGTCTTAGGGAGACCCGGTTGAGCACATAGCAAGCTGTGGAAACAGCTTCTGCCCAGAAATACTTTGGAAGAGAGTTCTCATTGAGTATGGTCCGAGCCAGCTCTTGAAGGGACCTATTTTTCCTCTCAACAACACCATTTTGTTGAGGAGTTCTAGGGGAGGAGAAATTGTGCTCAATTCCATATTTGAGACATAAGAGTTCAAATTTTTCATTTTCAAATTCTCCACCATGATCACTATGAATAGCAACAATGGTGAGCTCATTTTCATTTTGAACTCTCTTCTTAAAGCTAGAGAATGTATCAAAAGTCTCATCCTTAGACTTCAAGAAGAACACCCAACTAAACTAGAAAAATCATCTACAATGACAAAGGCATAATGTTTGCCTTCTAGGCTAGTAATATTAGAAGGACCTAACAGATCCATGTAAAGAAGTTGAAGAGACTTAGAGGTAAAGATTGCATTCTTTGATGCAAAAGAACTTTTGATCTGCTTGCCCATTTGGCAAGTTTCATAGACTTTATCTTTCTCAAAGGATATTTTGGGAATCCCTCTAACTAAATTATTTTTAATAATCTTAGCTAAGGTGTCCATGCCTACGTGACCTAGTCTCCTATGCCAAGACCAGCAATCACCAGAGGAATTTGCAGTAAAATATTTTTCATCAAAAAGTTCAATATCATCTAAATCAATAATATACACATTTTCTTTCCTATAGCCTTTAAACAGAATTGTACTAGATGAGCTGTCCTTAATTATGCATGAATTTGATTTAAAAATAACTTTATATCCTTTATCACACAATTGACTTATACTAAGTAAATTATGCTTTAACTCTTCTATCAGCAAAACATTCTCAATAATAGGGTTAGAGTCATTACCTATGTTACCGATGCCAACAATTTTACCCTTCTGGTTTCCACCAAAAGTGACGTTTCCTTTCTTCTTGTTGACAACAGCAAATTTGGTTGAGTCTCTCGTCATATGCCGCGAGCATCCACTATCGAGGTACCATTGATTCTTCCCAAGAGAGCAATCAACCTGCAAAACAGAAATCAAGTGTTCTTCTTAGGTACCCAAATCTTTTGGGTCCTAGTGTTAGTTTTGGTTCCTTTAGGAACCCACTGTAATTTAATACTTGATTTCTTACTAAATTTCAAAGGACAATCATACGATTTATGTCCTATCTCATTACATGCATGGCAGGTGGACGATCTAACAAAGAAATTTTTATAGACTTTCTTTTTATTAGATCTTCCATAGCCTAATCCTGCTTTGTCAAAAGTCACTCTTTGACTACCTAACAGCATGTTCAAATTCTTGCTACTGTTAGGGAATTTTAGAACAATATTATTCAAATCCTCATTTTTGCTTTTAAGATCATTAGTTTCCTTTTCATGCAGATTACACTCCTTAACATGCTTTTCAACTAAGCTTGCGTTTTCCCTTTTTAACAGATTGTATTTAGTCTTAAGCATGCTGTATTGTTTGACTAGATCATTGAAAACATCAATTAAGTCTCCATCCTCAGTTTCACTATCACTAAAGGAAACATTAACCTCATTTTTGTGTGCCATTAAACAAAGGTTGGCAACTTCCTCATCTTCTGAAGAGGTGTCGCTCTCACTGTCATCCCAGGTAGTCTTCATAGCTCTCTTCTTGAATTTCTTGGGATTCTTCTTTGCTTGTGGACACTCGGCCTTGATGTGTCCAGGCTTCCCACATTCGTAGCAGGTAATCTCCTTATCCTTTTGAGATTTCTCAATCTTTGGAAATCTTCTTCCTTGCATCATTTTTCTCTAGAGGATTTTGCTGAACCTCCTTGTAATGAGGGCTATGTCCTCATCATCATCTTCCTCCTCGGACTCTTCTTGTTTGCTCGAGGAAACTTTGAGAGCAATGCCCTTTCTTTTAGAGATCTCCTTGTCCTTGAGATCTTCCTTTTCATTTTCTCTCATGGTTATCTCATGTGTCATGAGAGAACCAATGAGTTCTTCAAGTTTGAGCGTCTTGAGATCTCTTGCTTCTTGAATGGCAGTTACTTTCGGTTGCCATCCTCTTGGTAGACATCTTAAGATCTTTCTTACTAGTTCTTCGCTGGAATATGTCTTGCCAAGCACTTTTAAACTGTTAGTAATGTTAGTAAATCTAGTAAACATTGAACTAGCAGATTCTTCTTTTTCCATAGAAAATAACTCATACTCGTGGACTAACATGCTCATTTTATTTTCTTTTACTTGGTTAGTCCCCTTGTGTGTGACTTCTAATAAGTGTCATATTTCCTGTGCACTATCACAGCCTTGTACCCTATTGAATTCATCTCTATTCAGTGCACAATAGTGAGTATTAATTGCCTTAGCATTTAAGCTCAAATTCTTTTTATCTAAATCAGTTAGTTCATGTGATGCGTTGAAGTACTAACACCATTTTCAGTTTTTACAGCTATGTATGGACCATTCTCTATAATATTCCACAGTTCATAATCCATAACCTGAACAAAAATTCTCATCCTATACTTCCAATAAACATAATCATTTCCATCAAAGAATGGAGGTCTAGTAATAGATTGGCCCTCTACGTGTGTAGTGTTGGTGTTAAATGCCATTTCTAATTCTATTATAGTATAGACAATATTAACCTCGCTCTGATACCAATTGTAGGATCGTGATTGTCTAAGAGAGGGGATGGGGGGGGGGGGGGGGGGAGGAGGGGGTGAATTAGAAATTTCTTAATCTAATCAATTTTAAATATGCAAATTAGGTTTATCTTTTCTTCTCACGTTTTGGTAATTGTAACGCCCCCGAACCCACCCTGGCCCGGAGCGCTACTTAGCTAACCAATCCCACGTTAAAGCTTAATTTAAAATAACATTGACACATAAGAATTTAAAGCTAAATCTCCCGACTCCCACTTATATAATACCTAGCTGTCTAGACTTCGTAATTTCCCTTAATCCTAACCTTTAAGCACCACGGCGTCCTTCCGAGATTTCGGCAAAGTAACGCCTGAAAATGGCACCTCCAAAATGCTAGGTACCTGCAAACGAATAAATTCTCAACCAGTCCAGAATATTCCTAACTATCTAACCAACCTACGAAATCTCCAACAACCAACATATCGTCGAGAAATGCTATCTACCAAAATAAAGAAAATCCCCCAATATAGGGTAACGTATCACCCTGACCTATGACTATATACAACAATTACAATTAGCTATACAAAACATCAACCAAAAGACAAACTCTACAAACCACCAAAATAAATGTAAATTATACACGACCCAAAATACTGTTCCAGCCACATCTTTCCGAAGACCATGGTCGAGACGCCCCGACAACTGCCCGCACCGGCATACATCGTACATCAACGACTGCGTCCCAATCCTAGCTTTTCTCGTAGCTCTAATCTGTACTCCTGTTGTCACCTACACCACAGAACACACACACACGTAAGCTTAAGCTTAGCAAGTAATGAAGAACGAATATAAACATTCACAACGCACACCACACTCACACAATACTCAAGCAATAACCAACAAACAAACAACACCGACAACCAATATTTGCCGTGCATCGAAGTGCCATATTTGCCGTGCACCGAAGTGCCATATTTGTCGTGCACCGAAGTGCCAATTTGCCGTGCACCGAAGTGCCATATTTGCCGTGCACCGAAGTGCCAATTTGCCGTGCACCGAAGTGCCATATTTGCCGTGCACCGAAGTGCCATATTTGCCGTGCACCGAAGTGCCAATTTGCCGTGCACCAAAGTGCCATATTTGTCGTGCACCGAAGTGCCATATTTGCCGTGCACCGAAGTGCCAATTTTCCGTGCACCGAAGTGCCATATTTGTCGTGCACCGAAGTGCCATATTTTCCGTGCACCGAAGTGCCATATTTGCCGTGCACCGAAGTGCCAATTTGCCGTGCACCGAATTGCCATATTTGCCGTGCACCGAAGTGCCAATTTGTCGTGCACCGAAGTGCCATATTTTTTCACACACACACACACACACACTGTAACACCCGAGAATTTCCTAATACGTGCGTAACCTTAGATTTGTTGTATTAGGATAGGTTAATTATGCAAGTGTAAGGTGCGCATTGAAGTGTAGTAGAAGTGTATTAGAATTGGAAGGTTTGACAAGTCAAAACACTTTGTGATTGGTGGAGGATGATTGTTGAAAAGTCAAATGGAAATCAACCAATAAGAAGTAAGCATTTAATGATGAAAGTGGAGGGAAACCAAATGCATATCACGTTGGATGAAATGAGGAGAAGAAGAGTGGGGTTGTTATGCAATTTTAAAAAGAAGGGTGGAGGAAAAGAAAAAGTGGAAAGAAAGATTAGGTTAAAAAGGTGAGTTTCTCTTTTCTTCTCCATCCTCATCGTGCTTCTCCCCTTCTCCTCCTTCTCCTCCATAGCCATCGATCCCCTTTCTCCTTTCTTCATCTATTGAAGACTTTTCAAGGTAATTTCACTTGGGTTTTGGTTTGTGTACATTTAGATGGAGTTTAGAAGTGTTTTTATGTATTTTGGTTGAGTTTGGAGAATGTTGGAAAACCCTAGGTTAGGGATTCCGAAAAATTGAGTTTAGATGTTAGATTTCCTTCCTATTTTGGTAGTTTAGTTGTTGAATGGAGTGATTTAGGTTGTTAGAGGGGTTAGATGGAAGATTGAAAGAGTGTTCCACAAAAATGGTTGAAGAACACCTATATACCCGATTCTGTTGGCTGGATTTTTGAGTTGGTTAATGTGTTTGTTTGGTTATTTTGGGTGTTTCAATGGATAGTAGACGGATAGAGGTTTCCGAAATGGGGTGGCACGTCGAAATCCGTTGAAAAACGAGAGAGTTACGACCGTTTGAAGTTGGACGGTCAAATTTGGTGTAAAACCGGGTTTGGAGTTAAGTTGTGAGTTTAGGTTGAAATGTGTGATTAGTTTAGTTAGAAAATCCTTACAATTTATTTAGGTTGTTACTAAGTGAATTGTCGTTACTTGTTAGGTGATCGAACATTTGATTTTGTTGGACGGTGTGAACGAGGAAGTACCGAGCAGCAACCAGGTAAGTAGTGGATGAGTGTTTGTTGCCTTCGGGCCTACACCATAGAACGGTAGGGATTGTTTGTTTGTTTGTTATGTTTTGCTTTTGTTACGCATTGGGTGTCATGCATCATTGTTTTCTAAACTACGAAATCACGAGTTTTGCATGTTTGAGTGGTGAGGATGATGTGAAAGAAAGATAAGAAGTGATATGCAACTTGGTCTTGAGTAGAATAGCTTCGTCGGGCAAGTGGCTCGTTGAGCACCCCGCGAGGGATTCTATTCGAGATGCCCTGTTAATGTACGTAATGTGTCGTGAGTATGAATTCCTCGACCTGTTCGTGCTTGAAGTGCACAATGAGGATTCTACGATCGATTGGAGGAGATTCGTGTTGGCCGTCCTGGACTGTGTTGGGACGTGTGCCTCCGGTCTAGCTCCGTGAATCAAGGCGTGGCCGTCCTGGACTGTGTGGGGGCGTGTGCCTACTTGATTCACCTGGAAGTGAAAGATAATGCAATTGAAACGAAAAGAAACAACTGAGTGTGTAGAAACTGCACGTTAGGATTGAGTCGAGCATTTAGCGTGTCGTTGTGCATCATTTCCCTACTTGCTAAGCGTTAGGCTTACCTTTTTGTGTTCCGTGGTGTAGGTGACGAGCTTTATACAGGTGAGGTTGATGAGACAGCTCAGGATTAGGCCGCAGTCGGAGGAGTACGGAGTCCGCCGGTGCGGGTCATTGTCGGGGCGTCTGGACCACTGTTCGTCGGGTAATGTGGGAGGTGAACATTTTGATAGACGGTTGTTTAGTGTTTGTAATGTTTTGAATGTTGGGAGTAAGGTAGAACAAATGGTGAACGGTTGGTTATAAACGTTTTAGTGTCGGTTGTACAGTTCAGTAAGGTAGAACAAATGGTGAACGGTTGGTTATAAACGTTTTAGTGTCGGTTGTACAGTTTTGTTGTAAATGATTTTATTTTGTGCGTCGTTTTGGTTGAAACTATTTTTTGTAGTGGTTGTTAATGTTTGGGGTTTGAAATGATATATTTTGGTTGTAAATTTTCAGGTTTTGGTTTAAAGAAATTTAGGCGTTACGCCGCCCGTTTTGGTTTTAAAATAACTAACGTCGGGTTATGTTTTCTATTTTTGTAATTATTCGTTGTAAGTCGGTTTTCCGAGATTTTTACGGGACTCGAAGATTTAGGTGTCGGGAAGGTATGTTTAAATTTTCAGAATTTTTGGAGGTGTCGGGGATGTAGAAAAGTGTTAAAACGTGCAGGGAGGTGGAAAACGGTTAAAAAGGGCGTTTTCGGGTGTTTTCGGTGATGAAAAACCCGAGCGGGCCCGACCGATCGGGCCCGGGGCACGACCGGTCGCGGTCGGGAAATTTCTGGGCGAAAAAAAACCCGAGGAGGCCCGACCGATCGGGCATTTAGCCACGATCGGTCGTGGAAGCAAGCTGTGGGGCGCGCTGGTGCGCCCCAGCGCGCGCACGCGCCAGCGCGTGCGGCGGGTGCCGCGCGCGTAGCGCAGCGCGCGCGTGGCGCGCACGCCGCGCGGCCTGGGCGCGCCTGATGCCCAGCGCGCGCCCAGCGCCCCTTTTTGCCCAAAATTGATTTTTTTTTTTCGTTTTTCGCCCGATTTCCAACATGTTTCGACCCGACATTTTTCCAACGTATTTTAACATATTTTAGACACGTGTCCCAAGAAAATTTGAGGGTTCGAAAAACCCGAACATCGAGCCGGGAATTTTCCAAAACCGAGCCGAATATTTTACGAAAATTATTTTAAACGTGGTTTAAACACGGGATTTGTTTGCAACGTGACGCATCGGGCCCGGGGCGGGTCCGGGGCGTTACACACACGACGACAACACAACAGCAAGGCCAAACCACACCACACAATTCAACACAACACGACGACTCAACGCAACAATACGACACAACACAACACGACCACATAACACCACACGGCCAAACAATGCAACACAAGACAAATCAACCAACCAGACAAGCAACTCCATGCAATCCCGAAGCAACATAATTAATTCAACGTAACACGAAGCAAAGCAATAACAAAGAAACCCTACCGTTCTCTGGTGTAGGCCCGAAGGCAAAAGAATAACATCCACTACTTACCTGTCCGCTCGGATTTGTAGTTGCTCACTTCTAGCGATCAATTATCCGCTCAACAACCTAAAATGATGAAAACTTAAATTGATAAGTCACCAATAAACTCTAAGAAATTTCTAAACTTAAACTAACCAAAACTACACCACAATTCAACCAAAAACCACAAAACCTGATTTTGTACCCAATTTGACCGTCAAACTTCAAACGATCATAACTCCCTCGTTTTTCAACGGATTTCGACGTGCCACCCCAACTCGGAAACCTCTACACGTCTACTATCCATTGAAATGCCTAAATTAATCAAACAAACACTTTGGCCAGCCCGAAAATACCAAAGACAGAATCGGCCCTATAGTGTTCTTAAACCGGTTTTTGTGTAACTTCCATCAAATCCTTAATTTAATCACCCAAACAACCTAAATCATCCATTCAACACTTAAATGATCCAAATAGGAAAGAAATCCAACATTTAAACCCAATTTTCGGATTCCATGGTTAGGGTTTTCCAAACCCTAACTAAACCTCACTAAACTACCATAAAAACACCACAAACTAACATCTAATGGTATACAACTAAAAACCCACTAAAACTAACCTGAAAACACCTTGAAAATGGAAGAATGGGGAGAGGAGAAGTCGGCTATGGAGGATGAGGGCTTGGGAGAAAAACCGTGAGGAAAAAGGTGGGAGAAAAGAAAGGAAATTCAAGCCATTAAATCCTCCCCTTTTCTTTCTTTTAAATTTTCTCCTCCAAAGCTTTTAAAATTACAAACTCACCCCACTTTACTTTCCCTTATGTCTTCCAACGTGATTTCTTTTTCATTCCCACTTTTTCCATTCAATTATTTCATGTAAAATTCCTATTGGTTGATTTGCACAACATTTGACTTTTCAAACCCTTTGGTTTGAATGGTCAAACCATTTTTCTTCCATTTTGTTTTCCATGGAGTCCAACATGATCTAACTCTCCCTCTCACCACCTTTTGACTTTATACTTGTCTCTTATTGGTTCATGTATATTTTGACTTTTCAACCCATGAAATGTGCAAATCTCCTCCTTCGTTTTTTTGACTTGTCAACCCTTTTATTTATTTTACATTGTTTCTAAACCTTAATTCACATACTTAGCATACCCTAGGTTACGCACGTAATAGGAAATTTCCGGGTGTTACAGTAATACTGTAATAAAACAGAAAACAATATCAAACAAATAAAAGTAAGAGTGAGAGATAGAGATTGACACCAATATTTTTATGTAGTTCGGCCAAAACCTGCCTACGTCCACGCTTCAAGGTTTCCCCCTTGAAGATCCTTATCTTTTCCTCAACGAGAATTCTTGATCGAACTTCACGGGTGTCGATCTACAACCTTTACACTTTTGGATTAAACTTTCCGGGCGTCAATCCACTACCTTTACACTTTTACAGAATGAAGATTTTAGCACAAGGCTACACTCTCTCTAAAGTAAAATCTCAAGTTTTGAATCAGAGAAATGTAGAAAATCGCAGAGTATTACAATACTTTTGCTCGTGAGAGTTAAGCGATAATTGTAAAAATTGGCAAAAGTTTTTCTCTCGAGCTTCAACTCTTCCTTTTATACTCGTCTGTAATCGGCTTCTCTTTTTGGACAACTCTTTATTTTTCCGTACTAAAATATGACCGTTGGAGAGCTTCCGTATGCAGAAAAATAGCCGTTGAGCTTTGGAGTCGCTATCGCTTGCGGTCTTTAAATCGGCGTGGTTAAGATTCTGGACCTTTGCTATTCGGACGAGTACTTTGGACGACTGTATCAACTTGAATTTGGATGACTGCGTCTGTCTTTGAAGTTTGGACGACTGCGTCTGTCTTTGAAGTTTAGACGACTGCGTCTGTCTTAGAAATTTGGACGAGTACTCTGTTATATGGTTGGATGACTTCGTCTGACTTCCAGGACTTCGGACTTCTAACACTTAACTAAAATCGTCAGAAATATAATACCCATTTTTAAAGGGTATTTCCAGATAACAGCAATAACCATAATAAACCAATTTATATATTTCGTATTAATTATAATCATCAAAAACACATTTAGACTTTAAACTTAATTTAAGTCAACAGATGAAAGGATTGAAAATCCAAGGAGAAGATTCCAAAACTATGACTACTTTGACGAGGATGAGTGGACCTTAGATGAAGAAGAAAATTTTCGTCCAAACCGTCGAAGAGATATTGAGGACCTTAGGACTGTTAGGTTGCATGTTCCCACATTCAATTAAACGTGTGATGGAGACACATTCCTAGATTGGCAGGACAAAGTTGAAAAGGTTTTTGACTATCACGAATACTCTGACAAAGTCAAGATCCAACTAGTGTTAAACGAATTATCGGGATATGCCGCATTTTGGTGGGCTAACATAAAGTCCTAAAGGCAAAAGATTGGAGATAACCCATCACCACGTGGAGAGTTATGAGATCACTCATGAAGAAGAGGTTTGTGCCTAATCAGTACAAACAAGAACAATAACTACAAGTACAAAACCTCAAACAAGGAACTCAATCGGTCGAGGAGTATCTCACAGACTTTGAAACGCTTAGAATTTGAAGGGAAATGGAAGAACCTGAGGAACATGTTATTGCAAGATTTATACGTGAGTTGAACCAAGACATTGGAGATACCGTGGAGTTACACCCTTTAGAGTATCTGGACTCAGTGGTACAAATGACTCTAAAAGTTGAGAAGATAGATTAAGCGAAAAAGGAAAGCCAATTATACGCTTAAGTCAACTCCAAGTTTACCCGTAATCCATTCGAGACCAACAAGACCCTTACTAAGCTTGAAGGAAAGAAACCTTTTAATCTCAACTGGCCTCCTAAAAAATCAAACAGTAAGACTATAATTCCTAAAGAATCAGATGGTAAAGTTGTAGGAACAAGTGTCAATGAAATGAGAGCACGAGAAATTAAGTGCTACAAGGGTCTCGGTGTGGGTCATTTTATGGCTCAGTGCCCAAATCGACGTGTGATGATTATCAAGGAAGACACGGGAGAATTTGAGAGTAAGGATGAACAAGAAGAAGAATAGGAAGTAAGTGAAAGAAGAATGACTCTGAAGACGAAGTTGTTCACACTCTAGAAGGACCTTTACTAATGGTCAGGAGACGAGTCCTCATATCAAAGAACACAGAGGAAGATTGCCAATGTGAAAACATATTTCACAGTCGTTGCCTAGTCAAGGACAAATTATATTCTGTAATGACGGAGAAGCTATGATAATGTAGCCTTCAAGGAAATGATTATTAAATTAGGACTAGAGACTAGTGCACATCTCCACCCTTATAAACTTTGATGGTTAGACAATAAGGATGATGTCAAGGTGACCAAGGAAGTGATTGTCGAGTTTACCTTAGGTAAGTACAAAGACTGTGTTCTTTGTGATGTAGTGCCCATGAGTGCAAACCACTTACTCTTAGGCTGACCATGGCAATATGATCATAAAGTGACTCGTGATGGTTATACAAACTAATACTCTTTGAAGTTCGGTGATAAAGCGTTTAAGTTAGCACCTTTGACACCCAAACAAATAGCAAAAGATGATGAAGTTAGAAATGAAGAGAAAAATAAAGCAAATCTCTTCATGACTGTTAGTAATTTTACACCTTTACACGCAAGTGCACGTGTCGCTAACAAAGTAATAGAGTAAGTAAAGTATCGATCCCACGAGGATATTGCTAATTGAATTAATCGCTATAAAAATCTTATAAAAATATTAAATTGCTGGATAAAAATTAGAAATAAAATATGAATAATAATGCAATAAAATAAAGCAAGATTAAACAAGATAAAAACAATAAAAGGAAGCCTTGGCTAGGATCGATTTTCTTCGTTACGATGATTCTGCTACTAATGCTGTGGTAATGATCTGCAGCATTATCTAAAAAACAGCAAGAATAAAAATATTTTCTAGGATTCTGTCGAATTGCCTAGGTAAATTTAAATTAGAATTTCTTTCTACCTTGAAAGAATGTAACTAATATTGAATTTTCGATACGTGCTATTCTTATCGCCAATCAAATTAATGTTAACTACGTTGTAACAATTTAATTCGATTAATTATTCGTGCATCTGAAATTTATATCTACCTGTCGATACAATATAAACATTAATCGTCAACCTATCTATCGATACGATCTGCTTAGCAAGAAAATTTCACAAATAATTGTTCAATAGGTAATTGCAGAAACAAAACCAAGATCGTAGCAAAATATCGCAACAAATACTATCGTCCTAACCAAGATTAAAAAGTTTAGCTACGAGACATAATTAAAATAAAACTAAAAATAATAGTGTTCATAGAAAAATAAAGCAATAAAAATAAAAGAAGAAGAAGAAAGATCTTCAAGGCTCGGCGTCGGTTGTCTCCTCCAGATCCAGACCTTCTTGTCCAGCCAAAAGTCCCCTTTATGGTTGAAAAGTATCCCCTTTTTTTTTTCTGCATGCCATCCTCCCTTTTCTCTCTCCAATTTATTATTCATTTAATTGATCCCCTATTCTTTTTTGCTTGATTCCAGGATTTTGCTTTTCTCTCTCATCCATTATGTTTAATTGTTTTGTCATCTAGTGCTGCCCAAGTTTAGCTTTCTTCCGCTGCCCAGTGACCATCTTTTATTCTTTCCCTTCTAGTCTTCCGCTGCCCAGCTGAACAGTGCTCTCTTCCGCTAGTTTTTATTTCTTTTATTTCAGCGTCTTCCGCCACTTTTGTCATCTAATGCTGCCCCTCATCACGTCTTCCGCTGCCCAGCTTGCTTTATTCCCTTCAGTCTTCCGCTGCCCAGCTGCCCATTCTTCAAATCATCCGCTGCCCTATTTAATTAAATCCAAATCTAATTCTTCCATGAATTCAACATTCTCTTCTCCATAATCAGCAACTAGTTTCCTCAATTTATGTGATTTGATTCCTCTCTCTCCATGATCTTCAGCTTTTGAATTTTATTCTCCCTCTAATAACATTACATTCAAATACGAAACTGTGAAATTCAAATTAAAGAGAAAAATCTACTTTTAATGGGAAATCTACATAAATATATTAAATTGAATCAAAACACTAATGCTGCAAGATTAAATAGCCATTGTATTAAATTTATACCACTTTATTATTGCAATCACTCAATTCATACAAATTTTCTTATGTAAAGTTTGCATAAAATGACTCTAAAATAAGAGTCATCAAATACCCCCAAACTTAAACCATTACTCGTCCTCGAGTGATGCAAACAAAAATGACTTTCCAAGGTAACATTGACAAAATTGATATAATTTCAAAATATCTACTAACTTGTAAATTATTGAAAAATTTCACTATCACAATTAAAAGCAATCAATATAGATTCAATTCCCAATAAACTAGTCAAGATGTGTGTGTGCTCAAACTCCAATTGAATTGCTAAGTTCAATCATCAAAACTAGAGATCACAATACATATCGTCGAATGTCAACTCTCTAATATCCTCATAAATCCATTAGCATTCAAAGATTCTTCTTCTTTATTTTATTTTATTTTTAAATAAGTGAGGGGATTAAGTGTTTTTTTTTTTTTTTTTTTTTTAACATTGACTTTATCTATCAGTCACACTACCTTTTGACGCGATTGACAACATTGGTGATGAAGTCCTCCAGTTACTCAATAGTGTCACCTCAAGATAAATATACTCATATAAAAGATAGAGGAGTATAGTCAATAAACATGCAACGGAGTTCCTCCCAACGTTCCTCTAATTTATTTCTACCCATCGAGTATCCAAAAGGCTCACTCGAAATTGAAAGTAGATTAGGAAGTTGCATTTTTTTTTATTTATATTTTTTATAACCCCCAAACTTATTATTTATTTTATATATATATATATATATATATATATATATATATATATATATATATATATATATATATATATATATATTTTTTTTTTTTTTCTAAAAAGAATTCTCTAATTGCTAATTTCTTCAATCAAACACTAAATTATTGATACCTAGATATAATTGTAATGTCTAGAAAGGATAATATTCCTACACAACCAAAAGGAGTTTGTGTGTTAAGAACAACTAAGCTTATGAGAATAAATCTTAATTGATTTCTAATAAGATGTGACAATAACATTATTCAATGACTTACAAAAGTAGAAGATATTAGGAAATTAAATTGCATTGTGTTTCATTTCAACATCATTGCATTTCATTTTTTTTTTTATACATAAACAGAACAAAGGTAACAAACCAAAAGAAAAACAACAAGCACCAAAACACCAATCAACAGATACTAATTTCCCTAAAATAAAATTTAAACAACCAAAATTCAATCGACATTAAATATTAATCATCCAAATTAGATAAACATTCACATTAAACAAACAAAATAAACAGCATACCAAATAGCAACACCCCCACACTTAAACATTGGCAGTGTCCCCACTGCCAAATAGAATGAAGTTCAACGAAAATAATTTTAAAGCAAAATAAACTAGGGGGTTAGGACTTCCCTGGTATTTATGCTTCAGGTTCTGGTTCATCATCCGAGTCTAGGAAAAGTGCGGTTGGGAAATGTGGGAAAACAGGAGATGGATCCTTTGGTTTCTTGGCAAAGCTAGCTGCCAATGCTGTATCACGCAGCTTGTTGTACTGCCAAAATGTTCTATTTTTGCGTTTTAAACTAGTCAAAGTCCTTATCACCTTCTATTGTAATTGCTTCTGAAGTTGAAGTTCCTCTTTCAAAGTCGAAAGATCATTTCTGTGCAAATCGAGCTTGTTACGCAATGACTCCAGACCGTCAAGTATTTTCTGATGGATATTGTTGGTGCTGGATGATGCTGCAGCTCCACTTGCAGCATTCTCCTCAGATTCTGGTGCTCCTGCTCCCAACCCCTCCGAAGCAATTCTCCTTATAATAGGTGGTGTCATTACAGGACCGGGGGAGAGTTCTTCTTCATCAGCATCATACATTACGCCAGCCAGTTCACATAATCCAGAGATCAAAGAAGGAAATAACAGTTGCCCTTTCGGTTTTAAAGCATTTGCACACAAGTTCCGATATATCACCAGACCCACATTAATTGTCTTGTTTGTCAAAATGCAATAGAGTAAGATAGCTCGTTCTCTTGTCAAATGCTGACCATGAGACGAAGGAAATAATCGGAGTTTTAAAAAATGATACCAAACCTTAGCCTTCGGCAGTAGAGCGAGCCTTGGAATAGAGACACAGCCAGTTTTTGACCTTACCCATTCTGTGTCGGGCACTGCTATTTCTGTCAATACTGTTTTAAAAAATCCTTGTGATCTATAATCCTCGTATTTATAGAATTCATCCTCAACTTCCTCTAACTCATAAAATTGATTAATTTCAGATGGTCCTATTTTTACCTCACAGTCTCGAACCCGAATGCTTTCAGGCAAATCTCCCTCAAAATTGGCATAAAACTCCCGCACAAGATTCTTTATCGCTGCATTCGAAGCAGCACAAAATTTTTCCCACTTTCGTTCTTGAATAATAGAGCCAATATAGCTTGGGTACCTGGATAATTGCTCGGCCTCAACCAGGAAACCTTTTTCTTGAGCAAAAGACCGTTGTTGTAGAGCTTGCTCGTATCGCAGCTTGGCTTCCTCAGAAATAAACGCCATTCTGTTTACTTTCTTGGCGTTTTTCCGACCCTTCTGTTTTGGCCTCATTGTTACAAACAGAATAGTGCGTAATGCTGTCGCAGCGGCGTGGAGCAGAGGAAAAATGGTCGAAAATTTTTGCTCGGAGACTCGAAAGAAAAATCTCACTGAATGTCGGCGACGGGTTACAAGCAGAAATTAACCCTAAAATCGCTTTAAGATAAATTGGATGAAGATAAATAAATAAGTAAGAGTGAAATTCAAAAATAACTTATTTAAACCAACAAAATTATAAAACAAAAATAATAGATAAAAATTGCAACTAAAATTAATGCATAAAAGGATATTATTGAGGGTTGCCTCCCTCACAGCGCTAAGTTTTTACATAAGTCTTCAGCCAGACTTTCCTTTTGCTCAGTTTTCTTCCACATTTTGTAGGGAAATTGACATAATTTTTGTCAATTTCTCTCCAAAATAATGTTTAATTCGTTGGCCATTTACCTTGAAATTCCTTCCATTTTTTTCATCATGCAGCTCCACTGTTCCATATGGAAATACCTCCATTATTTCAAATGGCCCAGACCACCTTGATTTAAGCTTTCCTGGAAAAAGCTTCAACCTAGAATTAAATAGCAAGACTTTTTCACCTTTTAAAAATGTTCTTGCCTGTAACTTTCTATCATGCCATTTCTTCACTTTTTCCTTGTAAATTTTTGCATTTTCATAAGCTCCCAACCTTAGCTCTTCCAGCTCCTGTAACTGCAAAAATCGATGTTTCCCTGCTCTTTGTAAATCCAGGTTTAGAGTTTTAATTGCCCAATATGCTTTATGCTCAAGCTCTACTGGTAAATGACAAGCTTTCCCATAAATCAAATTATAAGGTGTGGTGCCCAAAGGTGTTTTATATGCAGTTCTATATGCCCATAATGCATCATCTAATTTTAATGACCAATCTTTTCTGTTCGGATTCATCACCTTCTCCAGAATCCGTTTTACTTCCCTGTTAGATACTTCTGCTTGTCCATTACTCTGAGGATGGTATGCTGTAGTTATTTTATGTTTGACCCCATATTTTCCCAGTAATCCAGTGAACATCCTATTGCAGAAATGGGAACCTCCATCGCTTATAATTGCTCGCGGTGTTCCAAAACGTGTAAAAATATTTTTCTGCAGAAATTTAAGAACACTTTTCCCTTCATTATTTGGAAGTGCCACTGCTTCAACCCATTTAAATACATAATCCACAGCCAGCAAAATATATTGATTCCCGAAAGAAGGTGGAAAAGGTCCCATGAAGTCTATCCCCCATACATCGAATATTTCCACTTCTAAAATATTTGTAAGTGGCAGCTCGTGTTTCCTCGAGATGTTTCCTACTCTTTGGCATCTGTCACAATTTTTAACATATTCATTAGCATCCTTAAAAAGAGAGGGCTAGTACAAACCTGATTGCAAAATTTTAGCTGCTGTTCTAGTTCCTCCATAATGACCGCCGTATGGTGCTGCGTGGCATTGCTGCAGCACTGATTGCATTTCTTCTTCAGGGACACACCTTCTTAACAGCTGGTCAGCACATTGTTTGAAAAGAAATGGCTCGTCCCAGAAATATTGTTTAACATCCTTCAAGAACTTCCTTCGTTGCTGATAATCTAAATCAAAAGGGACAATATTACTTACAATAAAATTCACAAAATCTGCGTACCAGGGAGCTGAAGAAACTTCCAGCTGCAGTAGCTGTTCATCAGGGAAGAATTCTTTAATCATTTCTTCATTTTGCTGCTCCCCCACATTCTCCAGGCGAGATAAATGATCAGCTACTTGGTTTTCGCAACCCTTTCTGTCTCGAATCTCCATATCAAATTCTTGAAGTAACAGCACCCATCGAATAAGCCTAGGTTTAGCATCCTTCTTGGCAACCAAATATTTTATTGCTGCATGATCCGTATAGACGATAACCTTGGCGCCAATTAGATATGCTCTGAATTTATCAAATGCAAATACCACCGCTAACAGTTCTTTCTCCGTGGTTGTGTAATTCTTTTGAGCCTCATTCAAAATTTTGCTGGCATAATAAATAGAGTGAAATAATTCGTCTTTCTTCTGCCCGAGAACTACTCCCACTGCATAATCACTTGCATCACACATCAGAATAAATGGAGAGTTCCAGTCTGGTGCAGCTATCACAGGTGCAGTGATCAGCTTCTGTTTCAGCAGGTGAAAGGCTTCAAGACAGTTTTTATCAAAGTTAAATGGTATATTCTGCTCCAGTAAACTGCACAAGGGCTTTGATATTTTAGAAAAATCTTTGATGAAGCGTCTGTAAAATCCTGCATGCCCCAAAAAGCTTCTGATTCCCTTCACTGTTTTTGGTGGAGGCAGTTTCTCAATAATTTCGATCTTCGCTTTATCCACCTCTAACCCTTTGTCTGAAACCTTGTGTCCGAGAACTATCCCTTCCGGAACCATAAAGTGGCACTTTTCCCAGTTTAAAACTAGGTTAGTTTCCATGCATCTCTTCAACACTTTCTCTAAATTTTCCAAGCAATTCTCGAAAGAATCTCCAACAATGGAGAAATCATCCATAAAGACTTCCAAACATTCTTCAATCATGTCTGAGAAAATGGCCATCATACAACGCTGAAATGTGGCAGGAGCGTTGCACAAACCAAAAGGCATTCTCCTAAAGGCGAAAGTTCCATATGGGCAGGTGAAAGTTGTTTTCTCCTGATCTTCTGGTGCTATAGTAATTTGATTATACCCTGAGTATCCGTCCAAGAAGCAGTAGAATTTCTTTCCTGCTAATCGATCCAGCATTTGATCTATAAAGGGAAGAGGAAAGTGGTCCTTTCGGGTTGCTTTATTCAGTTTCCTGTAGTCCATGCATATCCTCCATTCTGTTACTGTTCTTGTAGGAATTAATTCACTTTTATCATTAGCCACTACAGTTGTTCCTCCTTTCTTTGGAACACAATGAATTGGGCTAATCCACGAGCTGTCAGAAATGGGGTAGATAATGCCCGCATCCAACCACTTGAGTATTTCTTTCTTCACCACTTCTTTCATAATCGGGTTTAATCTTCTCTGCTGATCTATGGTTGCTGCAACTCCTTCTTCCAATCTTATCTTATGCATACAGATGCTTGGACTTATCCCTTTTATGTCTTTCACTGTCCATGCTAAAGCTAGCTTATATCTCTTTAGAACCTCCACTAATTCTTGCTCCTGCATGTTAGACAAAGCAGTAGAAATAATAGCAGGAAATGTTTTGTTGAGTCCAAGAAATACATACTTCAAATGTGGGGGCAGCTGTTTGAGTTCCACTGTGGCTGCTTCCTTGCTAGAATACTCCCCATCTTCTTTATCATCTTCTGCTCGAATTAAGGCCTCGTACTGCCTTCTAGATCCTCCTGAAAATTGTTTTATTTCTGTTGCTTTGATTCCTTCAGAAATGCTGAAACACTCTTCTTCATCATAGGGACATTTCATGGCTTTTAAGACATTGAAAGTAACTTGCTGGTCGTTAACTCTCATTGTGAGTTCTCCTCTCTGGACATCAATAAGAGTTCTTCCGGTAGCCAAAAATGGCCGCCCCAAAATTATTGGCACCTCTCGATCGGCTTCATAGTCAAGTATAATGAAATCTGTAGGGAAAATGAATTTATCCACCTTTACCAACACATCTTCAATCTTTCCTTGAGGGTGGGTTAATGATCGGTCAGCAAGCTGCAAGGTTACTGTTGTTGGCTGAGCTTCTCCAATTCCAAGCTTCTTAAAGATTGACGTGGGCATCAGATTTATGCTGGCTCCCAGATCACAGAGAGCTTTTCCAAAATAATTATTGCCAATTGTACAAGGAATAGTGAAGCTACCAGGGTCCTTCAACTTTGGTGGGATCTTATTCTGCAAAATATAGCTGGTTTCCTCAGTCATAGCCACCATTTCATATTCTCCCAACCTCCTCTTTTTAGATAGAATGTCCTTCATAAATTTAGTGTAATTCGGCATCTGTTCAAGAGCTTCCACAAGAGGTACATTGATATGGAGTTGCTTCAAAATATCCAAAAAAAATTTAAACTGTTTTTCCTGGTTGTGCTTGTGAAGCCTCTGTGGAAATGGTGGAGGAGGTCTTTGCAGTTGCATCTCTGTAGGTCGATGCTGCTGCGATGCTGCGGGCGAAACTGCGGCATTTATATTAATTTCTCCAGAATCAGAATTAAACTCTTCGGCCTCTTGAGGTCTTTCTTTCTCAATCATCATTTCTCTTTCTTGTAAATCCTCAATACTGGGTTGTTGTTCTGCTTCTTTTTCTTGGCAATTTTTCTTTGGTTTCTCCACTCTTGGTGGCTTCTCTGGAATCTCCACTTCTCTGCCATTTCTTAAAATTATTGCCTTGCAGTGTTCTTTTCCCGGTCTCTGTGGGATTTCAGTGTCGCTTGGTAATTGTCCACTGCTTCTCGAATTTGCAGACTGTGCTAGTTGTCCCAACCGGGTTTCAATATTCTTTATCGAAGCTGCTAAATTCTGCAAAATTATATCTGTCTTTGCAGCATATTCCCTTGCAAAGTTTTCTGATTTTTCTTAAACTACTGGCTTCTGAATTTGCTAATTGTAGTTCTGGGCATAGTTGTCAGCAGATCTTGCAGGTACTGCATTATTCTGTTGCTGCGAACTCCATTGGAAGTTAGGGTGCTATCTCCATCCTGGGTTGTACGTCTGTGAATATGGATTATTGTTTCTGTTATACCCCACGTAATTTACTAATTCGAGATTCGTCGGGCATGAACTTTCATCATGGTTCTCCCCACAGAAAATGCAAGAAATCTCTCTGGTTACTGGTTGTTGCTGTTTGTTCATAGCTTTAATAGCATTTTCAAGTGAAGCTATTTTTGCATTAAGAGCAGCCACTTCATCTACCTCATAACTTCCAGGTGCTCTCCTTGTAGATTGCATTCTGTCTGAAGGCCACTGATAACTATTTACTGCCATTCTCTCCAGTAGATCGTAAGCTTCGTTGAAAGATTTAGAAAGCAATGTTCCATTCGCTGCTGCATCAATAATCGATCGGGTCTGTCCATTCAGTCCGTTGTAAAATGTTTCCAGTTGAATCCAGTGAGGGATCCCGTGATTTGGACACTGTCTCAGCAACTCTTTAAATCTATCCCATGCTTCATAGAGGGATTCTCCATCTCTTTGCTGAAAACTGGTGATCTCGTTTCTCATCCTAGCATTCCTTACTGGTGGGTGATACTTCATAATAAACTTCTTAGCCAGATCTCCCCAAGTGGTGATGGTATTTGAAGGAATGCTGTTCAACCAATCTCTGGCGTGATCTCTCAAGGAATATGGGAAGAGCTTCAGTCTCAGGGCTTCTACAGATACTCCAGGGAAATTAAATGAATCACTTACTTCTCTGAAAACCTTCAAATGGCGATGAGGATTATCTGTTATAGATCCAGTGAATTGTCCAACTGTTTGGAGCATTTGGAACATCACTGGTTTCAGCTCAAATCTTATGGCGCGAAGGTCAGGTCTGACTATTCCAGGATTAAGATCGTTCAGTGTAGGAATTGCAAAATCCTGAATAGGTATATCTCTATCATCACGAACACGTTCGGCATTGATTCTTTCTTCCTGTGCATTCGCCATATTTTCTCCTTCAATAAACTGTTGCTGCTGTTGTCTTCTTCTAGCTCTAAATGTCCTTTCAATTTCGGGATCTATGGGTACAAGATCCTGTGCGTCTTCTTCGTCCGGCATAAATCAATAATATCTGAAAATAGATAAACAAACGTAAATAAAATAACGTAAAATAAAATAAAATAATTATAGCAAAATAATAACAACTAAACAATATTCCCGGTAACGGCGCCAAAAACTTGTTAGTAATTTTACACCTTTACACGCAAGTGCACGTGTCGCTAACAAAGTAATAGAGTAAGTAAAGTATCGATCCCACGAGGATATTGCTAATTGAATTAATCGCTATAAAAATCTTATAAAAATATTAAATTGCTGGATAAAAATTAGAAATAAAATATGAATAATGATACAATAAAATAAAGCAAGATTAAACGAGATAAAAACAATAAAAGGAAGCCTTGGCTAGGATCGATTTTCTTCGTTACGATGATTCTGCTACTAATGCTCTGGTAATACTCTGCAGTATTATCTAAAAAACAGCAAGAATAAAAATATTTTCTAGGATTCTGTCGAATTGCCTAGGTAAATTCAAATTAGAATTTCTTTCTACCTTGAAAGAATGTAACTAATATTGAATTTTCGATACGTGCTATTCTTATCGCCAATCAAATTAATGTTAACTACGTTGTAACAATTTAATTCGATTAATTATTCGTACATCTGAAATTTATATCTATCTGTCGATACAATATAAACATGAATCGTCAACCTATCTATCAATACGATCTGACTTAGCAAGAAAATTTCACAAATAATTGTTCAATAGGTAATTGCAGAAACAAAACCAAGATCGTAGCAAAATATCGCAACAAATACTATCGTCCTAACCAAGATTAAAAAGTTTAGCTACGAGACATAATTAAAATAAAACTAAAAATAATAGTGTTCATAGAAAAATAAAGCAATAAAAATAAAAGAAGAAGAAGAAAGATCTTCAAGGCTCGGCGTCAGTTGTCTCCTCCAGATCCAGACCTTCTTGTCCAGCCAAAAGTCCCCTTTATGGTTGAAAAGTATCCTTTTTTTTTTTTCTGCATGCCATCCTCCCTTTTCTCTCTCCAATTTATTATTCATTTAATTGATCCCCTATTCTTTTTTGCTTGATTCCAGGATTTTTCTTTTCTCTCTCATCCATTATGTTTAATTGTTTTGTCATCTAGTGCTGCCCAAGTTTAGCTTTCTTCCGCTGCCCAGTGACCATCTTTTATTCTTTCCCTTTTAGTCTTCCGCTGCCCAGCTCCTTCTAGTCTTCCGCTGCCCAGCTGCCCAGCTTCCTTCTTTCCCTTCTAGTATTCCGCTGCCCAGCTGAACAGTGCTCTCTTCCGCTAGTTTTTATTTCTTTTATTTCAGCGTCTTCCGCCACTTTTGTCATCTAATGCTGCCCCTCATCACGTCTTCCGCTGCCCATCTTGCTTTATTCCCTTCAGTCTTCCGCTGCCCAGCTGCCCATTCTTCAAATCATCCGCTGCCCTATTTAATTAAATCCAAATCTAATGTTTCCATGAATTCAACATTCTCTTCTCCATAATCAGCAACTAATTTCCTCAATTTACGTGATTTGATTCCTCTCTCTTCATGATCTTCAGCTTTTGAATTTTATTCTCCCTCTAATAACATTACATTCAAATACGAAACTGTGAAATTCAAATTAAAGAGAAAAATCTACTTTTATTGGGAAATCTACATAAATATATTAAATTGAATCAAAACACTAATGCTGCAAGATTAAATAGCCATTGTATTAAATTCATACCACTTTATTATTGCAATCACTCAATTCATACAAGTTTTCTTATGTAAAGTTTGCATAAAATGACTCTAAAATAAGAGTCATCAATGACCATGAAGGAGCTAGAAGCATCGATGCTTAGAGGAGAACCTTTGATTATGGTATTATTTTGAGATAAGATTTTGGAACTAGGAGTTATACCCATTCCCGTAAAAAACTTACTCAAACATTTTCAAGATGTTTTTCCTGAAGAGTTACCCCAAAGGTTACCACCTTTGCGAGGGATAGAACATCAAATAGATCTACAACCCGGGGTTATGCTATCAAACCGACCAGGATATAGGATGAACCATGAAGAGACCAAGAAACTACAAGATCAAGTGCACGAATTATTGGACAAGGGTTATATAAGAGAATCATTGAGCCCATGTGCCGTGCCAACATTGTTAGTTCCAAAGAAGGCGGAACTATGAGAATGTGTATAGATAGCCGAGCTACTAACCAAATTATGGTTAAGTATAGATTTCTCATTCCTAGGCTCAAGGACATGTTGGATGAACTCAGTGGAACATCAATTTTCTCAAAAGTGGATATCAAAAGTGGCTATCACCAAATAAGGATGAAAGAAGATGACGAGTGGAAGACACTCTTCAAGACCAAGTATGGGCTGTTTGAATGGATGGTCATGTCATTCGGGCTATCAAATGCCTCTAGTACATTCTTGCGTTTAATACACCATGTACTTAAAGAATTTCTAGAAAAATTCATTGTCGTCTTCTTCGATGACATATTGATGTACAGTTTGGACCTTCCACAACATCTTAATCACCTTAGTATCCTTTTTCAAACCCTTAAAAGGCAAAGTTATTTGGTAACTTAAGCAAGTGTTCATTCGCACAAGACAAGGTGTATTTTCTAGGATTTATCATTTCCAGTGATGGAATGAAAGCAAATGCGGATAATATCAAGGTCATTAAGGATTGACTTATCCCTAATGGAATATCAGAAGTCCGTAGCTTCTATGGATTAGCTTCATTTTATCAGAGATTTTTAAAGTATTTTAGCTCAATAGTTGCACCACTCACTGACTATACCAAGAAAGGAAAAGAATTTGTATGGACTCCAGCTTGTCAACAAAGTTTTGTGTTGATTAAGGATAAATTACGTCATTCACCTGTTCTAGCACTTCCAGATTTTAGTAAGGTGTTTGAGATAAAGAGTGATGCCTCTGGAATTGGCATTGAAGCCATTCTCATGCAAGAGGGTAAGCCGATTACATATTTTAGTGAAAAACTCAAAGGAGCAGTGCTAAACTATTCGACGTACGATAAAGAATTTTATGCTATCACACGAGCACTGGAACATTGACAACATTACCTTTTGTCAAAAGAGTTTGCTATAAACACCGACCACCAAACATTAAAACACATCAAGAGTCAACATAAACTAAACAAGAGACATGCAAAATGGGTGGAAGTTTTGGAGAGATTTCCCTATACCCTCAAGTACCTTAAAGGAGAAAACAATGTAGTTGTCGATGCACTATCTAGGAAATGCGTTCTTATAACTAAATTAGGAACTAGATTCTTTAGGTTCGAATGGATCAAGGGAAGTTATGAATCCGACCCTGATTTTGGATCCTACTATACCAAATGCCTAGATAAAGCCGAAGGAGATTACCGTATCATGGACGGTTACCTATTAAAAGGGAACAAGTTGTGCATCCCCAATGGAAATTTAAGAAAGTGTCTCGTGAAGGAAGCTCATAGTGGAGGTTTAGCCAGCCATTTCGGGGAGAAAAAAACTCACGATATGCTTAAAAAGCATTTTTTCTGGCCTCATATGATGAGAGATGTGCACCGAGTGGTAGAAAAATGTGTAATATGTAATAAGACTAAGAGTAGAGTCCTGCCACAAATGTTATATTTGCCATTACTAGTACCCACTCACCCTTGGGTCGAGGTCAACATGAATTTTATTCTAGGATTACCACGGATCGCTAGAAGCAAGGATTCTATATTGGTAGTCGTAGACCAATTTTCTAAGATGACACACTTCATTGTTTGTGCCAAGACTGATGATTCTATCCATATAGCTGACTTGTTCTTTAAGGAGATTGTTCGACTGCATAGTATAAAACATTCTATAGTGTCAGATAGAGACACTAAGTTTTTAAGTGCTTTTTGGACAACATTATGGAAGAAGATAGGAACCTAGCTATGCCTTATCACATCATTCCATCCACAAATTGACGGACAAACAAAAGTGGTTAACAAGACCTTAGGTACTGTTTTAAGGAGCATTGTGGGAAAGAAATTATTAGACTGGGATATACTTTTGCCAGGATTAAAATTTTCCTAAAACCGGAGTGTTCATTCCACTACTCAACAGACACCCTTCGAGGTTGTATATGGATTTAACCCCTCCACACTGCTACCACACCGCTAGAACTTGTGCCTCTACCTATTTAGGATTTAGTGAACCCAATAGGAGTCAACAAAGCGACATAAATTAAGAAATTGCATGAAACAGTGCGTAAGGCCATCAAGAAGAAAAATGAAAGCTACGCCAGACAAGCGAACAAAGGTTGTAAGGAGGTTATATTTAATGAAGGTGATTTAGTTTGGTTACACTTGCGTAAGGAAATGTTTCCAGTCAAAAGGAGATCCAAGCTACTACTGAGAGTTGATGGGCCATTTAAGGTGTTAGAGAAAATCAACAACAATCCTTATAAGTTAGAGTTGTCGGGCGATTATGGAGTATCAACCACTTTTAACGTTCAGGATTTATCACCCTATGTAGACGATGAGGAAGACATCGAGGAGGCTAAATTAAAGGATTTGATGTCAAATCCTCAATCACTTGGGGAGGATGATATGTCTCAGAGGGCCATTACTCAATCCCAAATAAAGGCTCAAGCTTTATCTAACTTATTTACTAACAAGTTTAATTCTTTTGCAGGTGATGATAATTTTGATGATATTTTTGAAGGCTTGGATTGAGAGCTTAGTACAAAAAGACATGGTGCAACCTTTACATGTGCTCACTTGGGAATCAAGGTTGGAAGATCAAGAAGAGAGAATTTGTTTTCCCTAAAATTATATTGTAACCCAACACTTTAGTTTTATGTTTTTGGCAAACATTTGTGTTATTTATATTTTGTTGGAAAACATTAACCTTTATGTAATTTTATTAATTGCATGCATCATTAGGCATTATAATTAGATGTATGCTAGGTTAGACGATAGTTTGGAGTTGGTTCAATATACATTTGCATGGCTTAGATACAAGGACCGCGCGACCAAAGAAGAATTGCCCCCTTTGAGTGCCAAAATTGAGTGGGGACCATTATCCCTTTTGGCCGATCACTTTGCTGCCAAATGAAGATGCTATGTTGAAGTTTCTATTCTTGAAGAATGCCTTGGATTGATGACATGGCAGCTTTTAGCCATTGGATCAAATTGCACACATTCATCTCAGCCATCCAAGTGAAGTTGAAGCCAATTTGTCCAAATGATTGGCCGAAGCCTCCAACGGCTCTTTAGAGCCTCTTTTTCAACCAAACCTTTCAGCCATCCTTAGGTCTATATAAGCATGAATATTGGTGTTTATAAGAGGTTGATGAATGAAATAGCTGCTGTTTGCTTAAGGAAAATCGAGACGGTTTGAGAGCCGAAGGTAAGTCTTGGTATGTGCTTCACCCGAGAGGAGTTGCGCCTCCATTACCTCAAGCTCAAGGTTGCTTGAAGATTCTTATTTTCCATCATTCTCTCCACTCTTTCAAAAGTTGGAAATCAGAATATGGTGACCAACCATTTCCCAAATGTTGTCTTTTCTTTCATTGGAAAGAAAAACAAGCCGAGAGCTTCAAAATATTGTTCATCGGCCAACCTCATAACTTAACTTCCACAACTTATTTTGATATGAAAATTTACAGTGTTTCATTTTACTCATAAGATAAGCTGCACCTAAAATTTCAAGTGATTTGGACTTCATTTGCCTATAGAATTTTTGTCCTATTTTAAGGTCACATCAACTTGGCCGAGCACCGAGTGTACTAATCTGTTTGTGGGTTGGAACGCGCCTTTTTGCAGGCCCTTGGCGTGTCAATCGGTAACGCTTGAAAAACTACCGCGGTTCTCGATCAGGTCCACGGTCTGGATTCTGAAAACACAAAGTACCGTGGAGAACCAACCCTTGCACTTGTTTCAGTCTTTAGCCTTCAGAAACCAAATATCATTTCAGTCTTTCACTCGTTCCAACAGCCTCTCCAGTCTCCTCTACCCTAACCCTTGCCCTTTTGCACTTAGTCGTCCTCCTTCAGGTCAAGTTTTCATAAGTTCGCAATTCGCAATTCCCAGTCCTCCTTTAGTTCACAGTTCGCAAGGTTAAGTTTCGTACTTTGCAGTCCTCCTTCAGTTCGCAGTTCGCAGTTCGCTTTTCTCAGTTTGCTCCTGCCCAAGTATGAGGTGTGTACATTGTTACTTTGCGGCAAGATTGACTCTTTTTGTGCCCTTCGCTCGACAGAGACTCAGTCTCTACCCAGCATGAGTGCCTCCCTTCGCACGACGCACAAAGGCACAACTCATAGACAGAGACTCTGTTTGTACCCTTCGCTAGGCAGAGACTTTGTCTCTGCCCAGCGGCCAGTGCTCCTTTCGCACATAGAGGCCCTCTATTGTACGATATCTGAAAATACTAAGTGTGTTCTGCCCTGCTCAGTGCCCCTTTGTAGCAACGAGATCTAAAAAAAGTTGGGAAGAATGGGTACCGACTAGAACCTGACCGAATTCCTCCCAGTGTCAGTTTCAGGACCGGGATTGAAATGCCGAATGGCCGGTTTCGGCCTGGAACCAGATTGGCTTGGACTGCGCCCAACCCTATTGGTAAAGGTGCATAGTTTGATTTTCAATTTGGTAACCATGGATAACAGTGGATAGTCTGATGGTCTGATGTTCAGTGTTAAAATTGAAAATGATCTTATAGTTCAGTGTTTTATTTGATCTTTAACCAAAAAATTATGTATGTAGTGAGTTGTCCATGACTCTTAAATTTACAATGATATAATAACAAAGTTAAATAATATTATTACATTTCTTAATTATATAATAAAGGGTAAATTGTATTTTGGATTTTTAATCATGAGATTCTAATGGATCTCAAAATTTAAGTCTTTGACATAAAGAACTCGGACGTTAAGAAACCGTCAAAATTTTCACACTGCATGTGAACAATCATATAAAATATAAATATAAACGTGTCTCCCTGTCACGATGTGACTCTCTCTCTCTCTTAACTTCTTCCCCAGACACCGTTGATAGATAAGAGGAAATTCTGTTTCACTTGCATGCAACTTATTCAACTATTTGCAATTTGAAATTTGCAATTTGCAACGTCAAACAGGTATTAACAATTTCAAGGAAAGGAAATTCATTTCCACTTGCATTCTAACTTATTATTTAGTACGTAAATTTGACTTTTAAAAATCTTATTCATATTCTTTAAATGTGGAATTTATTTTAACATGTAGTGTTAATTGAGTCCGTGAATTGTGATATAATTTGGCCAACTGTGATCACGTGACTCTTCCACTATCCACAATTTTTTGTGTAGTCAATTTAAATTAAAATATAAAATAAATTCCCAATGAAAGGACAAACTACACTTGATATATATATATATATATATATTAATTAAAGGGATGGGTTTATTTTCAAAATAAAATAAGCTATTTAAACATTACTATTCAAATTTTTATTATAATTTCAATTTTTAAAAACAAATTACAAACTTGTTCTTATTGGATAATGTTACATTTATTATCTATTCTTCCTTCTAAATTATTATTTTCTAATGTTACTTTTAAAAATCTTATTCATGTTCTTTAAATGTATTATTTTCCTTTTAATGTATTTTGTAACACACTTAGTCTATTCAAAATTCTCCATCTCCATATACCTGTCACTACAACTACTATTTTGCAGCATGCTCAGTCTAATTCAAGAATCTTCATCACTTTGATGAAACATGTTGTTTAGCTTATTTTTTAATTCTTCATCTCTTGGAAAAACATATTGGATCTTCTGCAATCTGCTGTAATTAGGAGTGTTTGTGGCTCGGTCTGGCTTTAAGAAAGATTAGGACCGGATCAATAAAATTCGGTTTTTAATTTTTAGAACCAGTACCATTAAAATATTTTTTAGGCCCGAACCAGAATTTCGGTTCCGGTTCTGGTCCGATTCCAGTTTTTCATTATTAATAAAAAATTTATTTAATTGTCTAGTGGATATAAAAAATATATAAAAATTTAATTGATCAGCAGTAAAATATATAAAACATATATATGTAAATTAAATAACCATGCCTTGAAGAAGATGATGATACAGAAGTGATGAAACTTCGTACAAGTCTTGCTGCAACAGTATAATTGAACTGTTTAAAAGCTCTATTTTCAATTTCCACACATCAAACTATTTCAAGTTGTACATAACACAACAAAGATTAATAATATCCATTATACAATGTCATTAATACAACAAAGATTTATAATATCCATTATCCAACCATAAAGTGAAAATCATTGTACGAAAGCAAGTTAATGAAGCTACAATGCCATTTATTCTCCAACCCATATATTACAAAATATCAGCTATTGTTATACAAACCTGCAAAAATAAAAAAAATACTACACGTCATCACTAAAAGATGCAAAAAAATATAATACTAATAAAAATGTAATTAAATAGAAATGAAATAGAAAACAATCAAACATACACCAAAGAAATTAGATGTTCTTACTATTCGTTAATTTTACACTAGAACTTAAAGTTGAAAGAATCACTTCTCGTTAACATTCTTGCTCACAAGTATTTGTATCTCTTCCCTTCTAAGAATTTTGGTACTTACTTTAATACTTGTTACAGAAAAGGGTAACTAGTTCTTGCTTTTCCTTTCTGTTTGCGAACCATATTTTGTAAATGCAGAGCAATACAAAAGGCAACAATGCTTTGTTGTATTTGCAGAATACAGAAACCGAATACAGAATGAGAGCAGAATACAATGCTCTTATGTATTTGCAGAATACAGAATACAGAATGAGCAATACAAAATGATGCCAAAAATGCAAAATACAGAAACCGATAGAGGCAAAGAGCGGAGAACTTACCTTCGTTGATTCGTCATTCACTAGCCGATTCGTCGAACGTGTGATTTTCAGTCGGGTATAGATGTACTCTGTCGACTGTCGAGGCGAGGTGCTCTAGCGGCGAGTGGACTGTCCAGGCGAGGCGCTCCACTCCAGCGGTGAGTTGACTGCGTGTGCGTCTGCGAGTCTTCGACTTTCGAGAGAGAAGAGAACTGAGAAGTGAAGTGAGAACTGAATAAGGTTATTAGGTTGGGTTAGTACATTAGGGTTAGTGGTCCGGTTTGGTTTTAGTGGTTTTGTGTCATTACACCTGAAAAACCGAAATTCCTTTATTTTATTTACAAAAACGACTAGAACCGGACTAAATATGTCTGTTCTAGTCCGGTTCTCCAGTCCAGGTTGGTTTTGTTCACCCCTAGCTATAATAAGACGTATCATATGATAGAGATGGAGTTTAGAGAGGTTTTTGATCGGTGCCTAAGATTAGAAAAGAATAGGAATCGTTGGACGAATGAGAGGTTTTAGAATGGTTTTCGAAAGTTAGGGTTTCTGTAACATTTCGAAAGATTTTATAGTCCATTTTGACAACGTCCATTGTGAACGTCCATTGTGACAACATCCATTGTCAACGTCCATTCATTTCAGAGAGGAGTAAATCTTGGAGATCGTCCATTTCTTTATTGACCACACTGCTTACTGGTCAATATTCTCCAACAGAAAAAAAAATGAACCTTAATTTTTCTCATGCCTAATGAAACCTAACCTTATTCTAATATTATTGAAGGTCTTCTCATCTAATGGCTTGGTAAAGATATCTGCCAATTGATCAGTAGAGTTGACAAATTCTAAGGTGATATCCCCTTTCTGAACATGATCTCTAATGAAATGATATCTAACATCAATATGGTTAGTTCTAGAGTGTTGGATAGGATTCTTAGAAATGTTAATAGCACCAGTGTTGTCACATCTAATTGGAATCCTATCATAGAGGAGATTGTAATATTCCAAAGTTTGCTTCATCCAAAGCATTTGTGCACAACAACTACCAGCAGCAATATATTCACTTTCGGCCGTTGAAAGTGCAACAGAATTTTGCTTCTTGAAGTACCAAGAAACAAGAGATTCGCCTAGAAATTTACATGGTTCACTGGTACTCTTTCTATTTACAAAGCTTCTAACATAATCAGAGTCTGAATATCCTATGAGATCAAAGGATGTACCATTCGGGTACCATAAACCTAAATCATAAGTCTCACTTAGATATTTGAAAATTGTTAAGTGGGATTCCTTAGGGGAAGCTTGAAACCTAGCACAAAGGCAGACACTAAAGAAGATATCTGGCCTACTAGCTGTTAGATATAAAAGAGATCTAATCATACTGCGATATTTTTTAATATCTACACTTATGTCGTTCTCATCCTTATCCAATTTGGTTGTGGTACTCATGGGAATTCTAGAAGACTTTGAAGAAATTAGTTCAAATTTCTTCAGGAGATCCTTAATATATTTTTCTTGATTTAACAGGATCCCATTGGGGGTATGTCTGATTTGTAGACCTAAGAAAAATCTCAACTCTCCCATCATACTCATTGCAAACTCATTTTGCATCAAGGAAGAAAATTCATCACAGAGTGCTACATTTGTTGAGCCAAAAACGATATCATCAACATAAATTTGCACTATGAGAATATCTTCTCCTTTTTGCATAGTGAATAAGGTTGAGTCTGTTTTTCCCTTTTTAAACTTCATTTCCTCAAGGAAAGTCTTCAACCTGTCGTACCAAGCTCTAGGAGATGTTTTACACCCTACAAGGCTTTCCTAAGTTTGTATACATGGTCGGTTTTTTCATAGTCTTCAAAACCTAGGGGTTGCTCCAAATAAGTCTTCAACCTGTCGTACCAAGCTCTAGGAGATTGTTTTAAACCATACAAGGCTTTCCTAAGTTTGTATACATGGTAGGGTTTTTCATAGTCTTCAAACCTAAGGGTGCTCCAAATAAATTCTTCTAAAATGTACCTATTCAAGAATGCACTCTTGACTTCCATTTGAAAAAGAGTGAAGTTCTTGAAACAAGCTATCATCAACATAAATTTGCACTATGAGAATATCTTCTCCTTTTTGCATAGTGAATAAGGTTGAGTCTGTTTTTCCCTTTTTAAACTTCATTTCCTCAAGGAAAGTCTTCAACCTGTCGTACCAAGCTCTAGGAGATTGTTTTAAACCATACAAGGCTTTCCTAAGTTTGTATACATGGTCAGGTTTTTCATAGTCTTCAAAACCTAGGGGTTGCTCCAAATAAACTTCTTCTAAAATGTACCTATTCAAGAATGCACTCTTGACTTCCATTTGAAAAAGAGTGAAGTTCTTGAAACAAGCATATCATCAACATAAATTTGCACTATGAGAATATCTTCTCCTTTTTGCATAGTGAATAAGGTTGAGTCTGTTTTTCCCTTTTTAAACTTCATTTCCTCAAGGAGGTCTTCAACCTGTCGTACCAAGCTCTAGGAGATTGTTTTAAACCATACAAGGCTTTCCTAAGTTTGTATACATGGTAGGGTTTTTCATAGTCTTCAAAACCTAAGGGTTGCTCCAAATAAACTTCTTCTAAAATGTACCTATTCAAGAATGCACTCTTGACTTCCATTTGAAAAAGAGTGAAGTTCTTGAAACAAGCATATGCTAGGAGCATCCTAATGGATTCTAGACGGGCTACTGGAACAAAGGTTTCCTCAAAATCTACCATCATTTCTTGGTTGTACCCCTTGGCAACAAACCTAGCTTTATTTCTAATGACTATGCCATTTTCATTCATTTTGTTTTTAAAAACTCATTTAGTTCCTATAATTGGATGATCCTTGAGTTTTGGAACAAGTTCCCAAACATTATTCCTTTCAAATTGGTTTAACTCTTCTTGCATAGCCACAATCCAATTTTCATCTAGCTCTGCTTCCTCGAATTTCTTAGGTTCAACTTGTGAAATAAATGCCACATTGGCACAGAGATTCCTAAGAGAGGATCTAGTCTTAACTTCTAAGGAAGGATCACCTAGAACTTCATCTAAGGGATGATTTTTGACAAATTTCCAATCTCTAGGCAGAACATCATTTTCATCCTTGGCAGAGACAATTTCTAGGGATTTTGAAGAAGAATCTAGGGAATTTTTTCCTTGAATGGATTCACTAGGTTTGTCTAAGGAGAGAGAATCTAATTGCTTTTCTAATATATCATCATCAACCACATTGATAGTAGGATGAAGGGCCTCATCAAAATTGGCATGCTTGGATTCTTCTGCAACTAGTGTTCTTTTGTTGAACACCCTATATGCTTTACTGGATAGAGAATAGCCAAGAAAGATTCAAATGTCAGATTTGGAATCGAATTTTCTCAAGTTATCCTTGGTGTTTAGAATGAAACATTTACAACCAAAGGCTTTAAAGTACTTTACAGAAGGGATTTTTTCATTACAAAGCTCATAAGGTGTTTTCTCTAGAATAGGTCTTATGGAGACCCGGTTTAGCACATAACAAGCTGTGGAGACAGCTTCTGCCCAGAAATACTTTGGACGAGAGTTCTCGTTGAGCATGGTCCGAGCTAGCTCTTGAAGAGACCTATTTTTCCTCTCAACAACACCATTTTGTTGAGGAGTTCTATGAGAAGAGAAATTGTGCTTAATTCCGTGTTTGAAACACAAAAGTTCAAATTTCTCATTTTCAAATTCTCCACCATGATCACTACGGATAACAACAATGGTGAGATCCTTTTCATTTTGAACTTTCTTCCTAAAGCTAAAGAAGATGTCAAAAGTTTCATCTTTTGACTTTAGAAACAATACCCAAGTAAATCTAAAGAAATCATCTATAATGACAAAGACATAATGTTTGCCTCCTAGACTAGCAATATTTGAAGGACCGAAGAGGTCCATGTGAAGTAGTTGGAGAGGCTTGATGCAAATGAACTTTTGATTTGCTTGCCCATTTGGCAAGCTTCACAGACCTTATCCTTCTCAAATGATAGTTTTGGAATCCCTCTAACTAAATTATCCTTAGTAATCTTAGCTAAGGTGTCCATACCTACGTGACCTAGTCTTCTATGCTAAGTCCAACTATCAACAAGCAAGTTTACAGCAAAATATTTTTCATCAACATAATCAATGTTGTCTAAGTCAATTGTATAAACATTTTCTTTCCTGTAGCCAATAAATAAAACTTTACCACTTGCGCTATCTTTAATGGTGCATGATTTAGATTTGAATGCTACTTTATACCATTTGTCACATAATTGACTAATACTTAATAAATTATGTTTTAACCCTTCTACTAATAAAATATTTTCAATAATGGGGTTAGAAGGGTTACCTATATTGCCGATGCCAACAATTTTGCCCTTTTGATTTCCACCAAAGGTGACATTCCAATTCTTCTTGTTGACAACGGCAAACTTTGAGGAGTCGCCCGTCATGTGTCTTGAGCACCCGCTATCTAGGTACCACTGGTTCTTCATGGGAGAATCCTCAACCTACAAAACAAAAGATCAAGTTGTCTTTTTTGGTACCCAAACCTTTTGGGTCCTAACGTTAGGTATGGTTCCCTTAGGAACCCATTGCAATTTAGGAGCTACTCTAGACTTGCTAAATTTTAGGTGACATACAAAAGATTTATGTCTTATTAAGTTACATGTATGACATGTGGATGGTTTAACAAAGAAGTTTTTATACACTTTCTTTTTTTTAGATCTTTCATACTCGATTCCTGCCTTATCAAATGTAACTCTCTGACTGCCTAACAGAATGTTTAAGTTCTTACTACCGTTAGTAAATTTAAGAACAATATCATTCAAATTCTCATTTTTACTCTTAAGATTATTTATCTCCTTTTCATGCAAATTACACTCTTTAACATGTTTTTCAACCAAGTTTGCATTTTCTTTCTTTAACAAGTTGTATTTAGCCTTAAGCATGTTGTACTGTTTGACTAAATTATTGAAGGCATCAATTAAATCACCCCCATCATTTTCACTTTCACTAGAGGGATGACTAACCTCATCTTCGTGTGCCATGAAGCAAAGGTTGGCGACTTCCTCATCTTCTGAAGAAGTGTCGCTCTCACTGTCATCCTAAGTGGCCTTCATGGCTCTCTTCTTGAATTTCTTGGGATTCTTCTTTGCTTGTGGACACTCGGCCTTGATTTAACCAAGCTTCCCACACTCAAAGCATATGATTTCTTTCTCCTTTTGGGGCTTTTCTCCCTTTGAGAATCTTCTCCCATGCATCTTTTTCCGTTGGAGGAATTTGTAGAACCTTCTTGTGATGAGAGCTATATCCTCATCATCATCTTCTTTCTCGGATTCTTCTTGTTTGCTTGAGGAAGCTTTGAGTGCAATGTCCTTTCTTTTGGACACCTCCTTTTCTTTGAGATCATCTTTTTCATTGACTCTCATTGTTATCTCATGCATCATGAGAGAGTCAATGAGCTCTTCAAACTTGAGGACTTTTAGATCTCTTGCTTCTTGGATGGCCGTCACTTTTGGTTGCCATCCCCTTGGTAGACATCTCAGGATTTTCCTGACAAGTTCTTCATTTGGATACACTCTACCAAGCACTTTTAAACCATTGGTGATGTTAGTAAAATGAGCAAACATAGAACAAATTGATTCATCCTTTACAATGGTAAATAGTTCATACACATGTACTAACATACTCATTTTACTTTCTTTTACTTGATTTGTTCCCTCGTGTGTAATTTCAAGTAAATGCCATATTTTTTGTGCACTCTCACAGCCTTGTACCCTGTTAAACTCGTCTCTATTCAGTGCACAGTATAGGGTGTTAATTGCCTTAGCATTTAAACTCAGAGGTTAAGTTATGAAGTAAGAATCGATTGATTAAGAGGTTAAGTTATGAATTACGTGGCGACTCCAACTGGGGTTGTTACAATTATGGTATCAAAGCAAAATCGGGTTCTAAAATCGATTCTGCAGACTGCCTCTCAGCACAGATTGCCACCTGAGTATACTCCAGCAACTGTAAGTAATTACGTTTTTAAGTAATGTCATTATGTTAAGATGTATTTATGAATATTTGTTTAGGAATCTCAAAATGGTAAGAGGTCAGCAAAGAGAGGCTAATGAGGATAGTGATGCCATTGCTCAGTTGACAGAGTTGGTCATGCGCCAATCTCACCAGATCGAACAGCTGATGGCTGCTAGAGAAGAACAAGCGAATTCTAGATTTATGAATATTTGTTTAGGAATCTCAAAATGGTAAGAGGTCAACAAAGAGAGGCTAATGAGGATAGCGATGTCATTGCTCAGTTGACAGAGTTGGTCATGCGTCAATCTCGCCAGATCGAATAGCTGATGGCTGCTAGAGAAGAACAAGCGAATTCTAGTACTAATGCAACTCATGATCATGGTGGTGAGCGTTTTCACCGGCTTCGACCCCCGGTGTTTAATGGACATGTTTTGGATCCTGTTTATGCTGAGGAATGGATTCGAAAGATGGAGGATTTGTTTAAGTATGCAAAGGTTGACGAAGGGAATAAGGTCACATATGCTGTCTTTCATTTGGAATTGAGTGCAAGACATTGGTGGGATTCAAACCAAAGCACTGCTAATGCAGGAGCTATGACCTGAGAAATGTTTAAGACTGCCTTCTTTAACAAGTACTTCAATAGGACTGTTCGGGCCAACAAGAAGAAGGAGTTCATGAGTTTACGTCAATTTGGCTCTGTGACGGACTACATATGTAAGTTTGAGGCTTTATCCCGATTTGCACCCAGACTGATAGAAGATGATGAGGATAAGATCCACCAATTTGTTCAAGGACTGAAACCAAGTCTGTATATGAGAGTAAAGACTGCTGGAATACATAATGTACCTTATGCTGAAGTGACAGCTAAGGCTCTAGAACTGGAAGAGGCTGAGATATCGACATATGCGCAGCGCAAATCATCAAGGAAGTTTACTAAAGAGGCTCAGCCGCCGCCACGTCAGAACAAAGGATGGCAACCGCAACAGAACAGGGGACCACAACAACAACAGCAAGGCATAAAGAGACCCTTCAATCCAAATGATGATCAAGGAAAAGGAAAGCGACCAATGGCCCCTTTATGCCCCACCTGTCAGAAGAACCACCCCGACAAATGCAAGTTACTTTCTGGCTGCTGTTTTAGATGTGACAAGGTCGGACATGTAGTCAGAGACTGCCCCATGCCACCAGACCCCAATCGAGCAAGAATAGCACCCAGAGTCTTTGCTATGATGGAGGATGAAGAGGCTGTGCAGTATACTATCATATCAGGTACAATTATGATCTGTGGTGTTTCTGCTTATACACTTATAGACACAGGAGCCACACACTCATTTATAGCAACCCTGTTTGTCTGTAAGCATAAGTTAGGATACTTATCGGCTGATAGGCCATATAGTGTCATGTTACCGTCAGGGAAATCCTTACATTCTGAACAGATAGTGAATGGTGACATTGTGTCCTTAGGAGATAAGAAGTTATATGTAGAGCTGATTGTAATTGACATGAAGGGATATGAAGTTATATTAGGAATGGATTGGTTATCCAGACATTATGCCACGATAAGTTGTAGGTCTAGATTAGTTGAGTTTCGACCCCCAAATGGAGATCAGTATACTTTCCAAGCTATCCAAAAAATAAGTAAAATACCGATTATATCCTCACTAGAGACTCAACGGTTATTGAAAGATGGTTGTGAGAGTTATCTAGCTAGTGTAATCGATATTCGGGTGAAGAACAAAGTTGAACTTCAAGATATTCCCATAGTTAAGAAGTTTCTTGAAGTATTTATGGATGACTTGCCCGGATTACCACCGGATAGAGAAGTTGAATTTGTAATCGATACAACCTTCATCTCTTTCATGTGTTTTCTTTAGGCCCCAGGCCACACCACAAAGGTTCTATATGTTTAGATTCTCAGTCAAACAAAATCTACATTCTCGTCATATGACCCTTGTGGAGTCCGACTTTCCTTTCCCCTCAATATCAAAATCATTCTCACAATCTCCCTCTTTCTCCTTATCAATCTCATATCTTCCTCATACATTTCTTCCTACAAATCAAAATACTCATCTCATTGTGTCTAGCCCCCCACCCCCCACCCCACCCTACCCTCCTCCCGTACCCGTATATCTCAACCACCCTCCTCCCTTTCCCACCCTAACTTACCCACCAAAGCACCTACCATGTAATACCCGGCTGTACGGAATATTAATATTTTAATGTAAATGGCATTTTTATAAATTTGACAAATCAAGTCTGTTTTGTGAAAAGAAGGCATTATTATAATTCTAATAATTAATAAGAATTTTAAGAAAATTTCGGGAATTTTAGGAGTCGTAACGCTAATTTTACGAGAATTACGTTTAACGTAATGTAAAGGATACTTTGGTAAAAATAGTAAACGGGGTCCGAATTGCGAACGGACAGTTTTAATGGAACCCTAATAATAAGTTGGAGTTGTTGGTGAAATAAAAAAATTTGGAGAAACCGAATCGTCAGCTAATTAACGAAACAAAGGACGAAACAAATAGAAAATCAAAGGCAGGGCAAAATGGTAATTTGTCAAGTAAATTTTATAAAAAATCACAAGTCTTCTTCTCCAGCAACACTCCACGAGAATTCTATTTCTTTTCTCTCTCTCTCCCCTGCGTTCTCACGGCGATTTCCTTCAACGCTGGTGATTCTTCCGTTTCTGGTGACCGGTTCTTCACGATTCCTTCTCCTCTTGCAACCCCAGGTAAGATTCTGTGACTTTTGGACGTTAGCTCTTGATTTTTAGGTCATTAAATAATTAGGGTTTCGCTAGGTTTTGTTGAAAATAACCGGGTTAGGTTAAGAATGGTTAGTTATTGCTTGATTGATGAATATTGAACGTTATTGGTTGAAACCTAGTGTGTGTTTAGCGTTTTGTATGAAAAATCAGAAATTAGGAGCTTGGAAACCTCCATTAATGGAGTTTATGGACTTGTGAGCATAAATTGCTCGATGAAATGCCCGAGAGAAGTTTATTAGAATTATAGAAAATTTCCTCAGTTAGGAGTTTAGTAATTTTCGAAGTCGGATTGTTTAGACTCGTTTTTAACAATGAACATTGTGAAACGTTCTAGGTGACAAGGCTTGAGACGCGGTGCTTGGTACGTTACAGACGACAGGTAAGTTCTCGTGACTTACTGTGACCGATTGGCCTACACCATAAGCCGAAGTTTGTTGTTGAGGATACTTTGGTGCTTTGTTTGTTTAAGTTGGTCATTGTTTCATCTAATTGTTTCGGTTAGGTAGTTTAGGTTCGGTTGTTTTTATAGGTTCAGTGTTGTGACGGTTTGATGGTATTTGTCGTGTTTTGATGGTATTTGTAGTGTTTTAATGGTATGCTCATTTAGTATGTTTATATTGAACTGTTCATGCATCATGGTTTAAAAACGTCATGAAAATAAATTTATGCACGGATTTCATGAAAAGAACATGCATGTAAAGGCAAGTAAAGTATCACAGTAAACAACCATGACATGGGGTTATCGGGGATAAGGTTCAGACCTGGCATTCCGTGGTAAGCGGGTTTCCCTCCCTTCAGATGGTGTGGGTTGTCTAACCGCTGGACGTGCCCTATCTATCTGTCGAGCGTTTCCGATAACCATAGACTGACACGTACTGATATATGAAATGACATGGATGGTTTTCATAGCATTGAGCATACATGATCATGCATTAGCATATACGTAGAGCTTGCTGAGATTTTTATCTCATAGGTGTCTTTATGGTGTAGGTGACATAGAGCAAGGTGAAAAGGATTTCCCTCTACCAGATGATCGTACATATTGAAGGAGAATGCCCGTGGTAGCATGCTGGGCAGTCGACGCATATTTTGACCCGTGCGAAATGACGTAAAGGTATTTTGGGACACGATAGTTAGATCGTAGAAAAAATTGTATAAAAGAACATATTAGGATATTTGGTTCTGGTTAGTTGAAAGATTGATGTACAAATATTTAGGCAAACGGTTTATAAAACGTTTTGTTAAGGTTTTTATCTAGATTTTTATGAACTGCTTGGTGATTTTAGCAGGAGGAAATGTTTAGTTTTCAAACAGATCCAAACAGTTCGTTTTCATGAAAATGTACTTCGTTTTAATTGCGTTTCGAGTCGGTTTTGGGTGAGGTTACGGAGAAGGTATGAACGTTGGGCAAGTTTATGTCAAATTGTATTGTGAAGATGCATGTGTGTTTAGTGATAATTGAGAATGAGGTAGAAGTGTTAAGGGTAGTGTTTACGCAGGGAAAGAAGAAGGAAAGAAAGAGGAGGCAAGTCCTTTGGAATTTGGATTCCAGAGGACTTGGCGATCGATCGCCAGGGAGGGCGATCGATCGTCCCTCTTGGTCACGCTCTGGAAGAAATTCCAGAGCGTGTGCCGAGCGATCGCCAGGTGATTGCGATCGCTTAGCAACAAGTGATCGCCGAAGGGCGATCGATTGCCTGGAGAGGGGCGATCGATCGCCCCTCTGTTTTCTTCAATAGGCGATCGATCGCCTGTTTTGGGCGATCGATCACCCATTTGCTTTCAGGGACAAATGTCCCTTTTGTCCCTCCTCTTTGACCGATTGTTTAATTAAGTTTTAATTTAAGTTTTATTTAAATTGTTTTAATAATTGTTTTAGGTATTGTTAATTGGTTTAAAAGCATAATGTAATATATGGCCTGTACGGAATTTTATATTATAATATATATTGGTATTTTTATAAATATGTCAAATCAAACTCGTTTTACGAAAAGGAAGCGCCATTATGATCCTAATTATTAATTAGAATTTTAAGGAATTTACGAGAATTTTCGGAGTAATAACGCTATATTCCAAGTAATTAAGTTTCTCGTAATACAAAGGACGTTTTAGTAAAAATAGTAAACGAGGTCCAGTTTTGCAAACGGACAGTTTTGATAGGACCCAAATAATAAGTTGGACATATTGGTGAAATAAGGAGATTTGGTGAAACCGAATAGCTAGTTAACTAACTAAACGAAGGACGAAACAAATAGAATTAAGTGCTAAGGGCAAAATGGTAATTTGCAAAGTAAATTTCATAAAATAACCTAAAAATCCTTTCTTCTTCATTTTTCTCTGTTGTGATTTCCAGAGAGCACTTCTCCTCTCGGCTCTCTCCCTCTCCCGCGACAAAGTTCTCCACTTCCAACCTCCGTTCGTCCTCCAATTGTTCCGTTTTCTTCGCGCTTTCTCCTCCATTCGACGCTCTAGGTATGATTCTAAAGTTTTAGAGCGTTAGTTTTCGGTTTTCGCAAAGTTATACGGTTAGGGTTTCGATTAGGGTTTTGTTAAAAATCGAGATTTAGGGTTCGAAATCGATAGATTGTTGTAGATTATGAATGTATAGGACGTATTGAACGTTATTGGACGAAGTTAGAGTGATTTGTGAGAAATGTTAAAATTGGAGAATTTTTGGGTTTTTAGGAAAAACTCGTTAATTGGAATTTTAAACTATCGAACGTTAATCGTTGTTTAAATACTTCGATTAGTTAGGTTGAGATTTTAAGAAGTTCCTTAGGTAAGTTTTTGGTTAAATTCGGACGTTTAGAAGTTTAAACTCGTTTTAACGATAAACGTTGTGTTTTGCTTCAGACAAACAATACTCGTGGACGGAGCTTGAGCTGCTTTGGACACGAGATAAGTTCTCGTGATCTTCTCTGGCCGATTGGCCTACACCGTACGTCGTGGTTGTCTCGAGAAGTTTTGGAGACGTGTTTCGTTTAATTTGTTTTGGTTTGGGTAGTTAGGATTAGTTGTTTCGTATGCTGTTTGTTTATCGTCCTGATGGTACATATATGGTTGTTTACTTTGAGATATAAACTGTTCACGCATCACGTGTTTTAAAGAAAAGTATGAAAATGAATTTTCGTACGATGTTTTAAAGATAATGCATAGAAAAACAGCCGTAAGGCATACAGTTTACAGGCATACAGGCCGAAAGGCATACAGTTTACTGGTCACGCGAGGTGGGGCTCAGGCACGGCTGTACGTGTTGTAAGCGTGCACCCCCCTCCTCTAGCTGGAAAGAGTAGTCCGCCCGCTGGATGAGCTCTCTCTGGTTAGGAGGATAAGATCTCGGTGACACCTACAGTGCATATAAAGTAAAGAAAATAACGCATGGTTTAAAAGCTCACACGCATAGCATGCATTTGCATTTACGAGAGCTTGCTAAGATTTTTATCTCATAGTGTGTTGTATGGTGTAGGTGATTAGGAGGAAACAGGTGATGATGACATCCCTCCACCTGAGGAGTGACACAGTTGACGGATGATGGCTCGCGGTGGTGTGCTGGCGCAGTCGACGCTTACCTGACCCGTGGGGATGTATGTATGTATAGAGTTTGGGGTTTTTGGGATGATTTTGATTGATGGTTGTATGGTTCTATAGATAGAACATCATAGGATGTTTGGATCTGGATAGGTTTATGTATAGACGTTTTGAAATGTTTTGGAAACTGATTTTATAACTGTTTGGGTGATTTCAAAACAGGAGGATTTGTTTAGGTTTTAAACGTATCCACGCAAATTGTTTTTATGAAATTGGGTTATGATTTAAATGTGTTTAGAGACGTTTGTTTTTAGAGTGATTGGTGAAATGTGAAATAGATGGAATATTGAATAAGTAGAGGTTAATGTTATTGTGATGTTTGATGTGTTAAGTGCATGTGTACGTAGGAAGAAAAAGAAGGGAGAGAAGACGAAGTAAGGAAGAGAAAGAAAAGAAAGGGGAGGCAGAGGGGATGCCGAACGATCGCCAGGGGGCGATCGTTCGCCCCTCATTCGGTTGCGCTCTGGAAGAAATTCCAGAGTGCATGCCGAGCGATCGCCAGGCATGGCGATCGCTGGGCAGGGACGATCACCCAGGGGCGATCCGACTGGCGATCGCTTGCTAGTGTGTGATCGCCATAGGGCGATCGATCGCTGGTTTTGGGCGATCGATCGCCCCCTTCATTTTGTGGCGATCTTCCTCTTTTGCCCCGCTTGCTGTTTTGTTTTATTTTCAATTGTTTTAATTAAATGTTTTAAGTTTTATTTTAATTGTTTTGTTATTTTAATTGGTTTGAGGTTTTGTTTTAACTGTTTTAAAACGTGGATTTCAATTTTGATTTCAGTTTAAATTCCGCCTAGAGTCATTTAAAGTTATAAGTATAGGGATAAAAAAATATAGTACGGAACATTGGGTACAGTGTTAGGGACGTGACACATAAACTTCCACGATTCCGATTTTAAAAGTTTTATTTCTGCTCGAACGTTAGGTTTAAAGTTTTAAGTATAAAAAAAAAGAATACGGAAAAATTAGGATACGAGTAAGGGGTTGACACGGGATCCCTTAGAAAAGGGTCTGTGTTTAACCCACAAAATAATCAAGATAAGTGCTCGGTTGTGTGGTTGTGAAAAATGATAAATATAGGAAAGAAAAATGCTAGAAATAAAATACAAGAAACTAAATAAAGGAATAATGTTACTATGGCCGAAATTAGTATGATGAATGATGGAATGAAAGATAAAGAAAATAAGAAGAAAGAGATGAAGAAGAGATAATATGGATGAAATGAAAAATGCAATGCAAAAAGATAAGAAAATGACAATAAAATAAAAGTGATGGTGTGTGAAAATGGAGCTGAAAATAAAGAGTGGATATAGTGTGAAAGTGATGGCAATAAAATAAAAGAAATACCCTTAGCGGATCCGTAGAGCGATCTTACGGGTTAAGCTCTCGGATAAACGTTTTCCGGGAGGAAAACGACCACCGTAGGCCGGGGATTTTCGTCCTCGGTCCAACTCCTAATGGAGAAGGTGAGGGAATTAGTAAGAGCTATCCTAGCAACCCAAGCTAGGTTAGCAATGGAGGACCACTCCACTTGGTACAAAGAACCAAGGAAAAACACTCCTAAGGATACCCTCCTTTGAGTAGAGAAATAGAAATTTTATAAATGGGCCAAAAGTTGTTTACAAACACCAATCCTATGCTTAAATAGAAAATCCTAGGGTGGATGATTAGGGTTTCCATAAGGATGAATAAATAGTGGCCCTTGGATGAAAAAGGATAGATGGCTAAGATCAAGGCAACCAAGCACACATCCTAGGGAGGAGATGAATGCCATGCCTAAATGGATCAATGGAGGGAATCTTGCCACATCATCAATCCATGTTGCCACTAACTCTTGTACTTGCAAAATCATACCTTTAAATGTGGGCTTTTCTTTGGGCCATGGCTTCCTTTGAGTTTTATCTTGTGAAGGCCTTTTTTCTTTGAATAATTGGTTGAATTTCTTCAACCCATAATCCACCAACATACATCTAACCCTAACCACACAATCTAATGCATGAAATGCAATTATAAAATCCTTACAATGAAGGCGAATGTATGCCAAATAAGTTCGAAAATAAAAATTACAAATTATTGGGCCGGGAAGACAAATTCCCATGGGCCGAATGGTGAATCCTTCTATGTGCTCCCAAATGCATTCCTTCCTCAAAAATATTCCTACAAAAAGAAAACAAGTAATAAGTAGAGAGATGATAAAAAGCTTGGGACTTTACTAATTTTTCTTTTAATTTCAACCCGAGGCACGTCAGGGGTGCTACAGTTTATGGTATCAGAGCTCCCGGGTTTTAAAAACAGTTCTGTAGACTGCTCGACTGCACAGCCACTATGCGGACATCCTTCCTCAACTGTAAGTATGTTTAATGCTTTATTTGATTTCGATTTCTTAGAGTGTTTGTTTTAACTTTGATAGAGGAGTTATATAAAATGGTGCGTCGAGGAAATGATCGAGACGATACGATAGACACCCTTAAGGATTTTATTGCCCAACAATCTCAACATATGGAGTGTCAGGCCCAACAAATGGAGAGACAGTCCCAATAGCTAGGCACCTTAATCGATCTTGAGGGTGTTAGAGCTAGGGAGACCGCGACTTCGGGTAATCAAGGGATGGAGAGATTTCAGAGGCTCCAACCTCCTGTGTTCAACGGACAGTCTACGGATCCCTCTTCAGCCGAGGAGTGAATTCGAACCATGGAAGACATGCTAGCCTATGCAAGCATTGAGGACGGAGAGAAGGTTGCATTGGTTAGTTACCACTTAGCAATGGATGCCCGATTTTGGTGGGAATCAATCAAGGCAACTACCAACGTGACGATTATGAGTTGGGAGCATTTCAAGATGATATTTTATGATAAATACTTCAGCCATACAGTACGAGAGGCGAAGATGGTGGAGTTTATGCAGTTGCGGCAGGTTGGTTCGATTGCCGACTATGTGAAGAGGTTTGAGGCTTTGCCCTGATTCGCGCCGCGTCAGGTTAGTGTCAATGAGGACAAGGTACGCAAATTTGTGCAGGGTCTAGACCAAGAAATTCGGAAGAGTCTTACAATATCAGGGGTAGGAATGTATCCTATGATGAGATAGTGGCCAGAGCACTGGAGATTGAGGCTGTAGATCAGAGTTCAGTTAAACCGAGGGAGCCAGCTAGAGGGTTCTTTTGGGAGATACAGCCACGGCCTCAGAATAAAGGCTGGCAACCGAGAGCACAGCCACAGCAACAACAACAGCATAGGGGTGCAAAAAGGCCTTACGATGGTAAAGGCGATCAGGGCAAGGGGAAGTAAGTCCAAGGGGCTACTCAGAAGCCTGTTTGTCCTAAGTGCCAGAAGGAACACTATGGCGCTTGTCGATTGGGCACGATTAGTTGTTACAGATGATGAGAGGTCGGCCATTTTGTTCAGAACTGTCCAAGGGTGGCTACCGATCAAAGGAGAGCGACCCCGAGAATATTTGCCTTTATTGAGCCTGGAGATGTTGACGATGAGGCTCAGCCCTTAGTGATAGAGGTACTGTTTTGATTTTGGGCGTAGTAGTATTTTCTTTGATAAACACGGGGGCTACGCATTCTTTTGTTTCCACTGCTTGTGTGTCTAGACTGAAGCTTGTGCCTGAGTTAGCAGAATGCGAGTATAGTGTGATGCTACCTTCAGGAGAGCGTATGCAGTCAGGTTATGTTATCCAGGGCAATATTGTCTCGATTGGGAACAGTACCATCTATGCTCGCCTGATTGTTATGGGCATAGAGATCTACGATCTTATTTTAGGGATGGACTAGCTTTCACAGCATTTCACCACCATCGATTGTCGATCAGGGATTGTGACCTTTCGACCCCCGGGTAAAGCCGAGTTTTCTTATCAGGCGATGAACAGATTGAGTAGATCGCCTATTTCTTATTCCATGAAGGTCAACGAGCAGTTTAAAGGTGAGTGCTGTATTTATTTGGCCACAATAATTGATACACAGTTGCTCAGCGAAGTAAAGCCGAGTGACATTTCTATAGTCAGAGAATTCTCTGAGATATTCCTTGATGATCTTCCCAGATTACTGCCGGACAGGGAGATCGAATTTGTTATTTATGTATCTCCGAGTTCTGCGCCAGTGTCTAAGAACCCATACAGATTGGCGCCTGCTGAATTAAGAGAGTTGAAAACTCAGCTAGAGGAGTTGCTGGATAAAGGTTTCATCTGACCCAGTTTTTCACCCTGGGGTGCGCCCGTTCTATTCGTCAAGAAGAAAGACGGGACCCTCAGGATGTGTGTGGATTACAGGGAGCTGAATAAGCTCACAGTGTAGAATAAGTATCCACTGCCTCGGATAGACGATTTGTTTGATCAGCTGCTAGGTGCTCAAGTGTTTTCCAGGATCGACCTACGCTCGGGTTACTATCAGTTGAAGGTCCAGAAGGAAGATGTTCATAAAATGACGTTCCGAACGAGGTACGGGCATTATGAGTTCCTCGTTATGTCTTTTGGATTTACTAATGCCCCTGTAGCGTTTATGGATTTGATGAACCGAGTCTTCAAAGAGTACCTGGACAAATTCGTTGTTGTTTTCATCGACGATATTCATATTTATTCCAAGACGAAGGAGGAGCATGAAGAGCAATTGCGGATTGTTCTCGAAATTTTACAACAACACCAGCTTTATCCGAAGTTCTCTAAATGCGAGTTTTGGCTGGATAGGGTCAGCTTTCTTAGCCATATTATATCAGAAGAAGGGGTTTCTGTGGATTTGAGCAAAATTCAAGTGATCAAAGATTGGCCACAGCATAAGAACGTGTGAGAGGTCCGGGGATTTCTCAGATTGGCTGGCTATTATCGGAAGTTTATAGAGGGATTCTCGAAGATTGCAGTTCCTCTTTCATGCTTGACTCGGAAGAACGAAAAGTTTGTATGGTTGGCTGCTTATGATGGCAGTTTAATGAAATTGAAGCAGAAGTTGACCACAGCTCCAGTTCTAACGCTGCCTGTTGAAGGTAATAGATTCAGTATATACTGTGATGCATCTGGAGTTGGGCTTGGATGCGTGCTTATGCAGGAAGGGAAGGTTATCACATATGATTCTCGGCAGTTGAAGCCGTATGAGCAGAACTATCCCACGCACGATCTGGAGTTAGCAGCAGTGGTCTTCGCACTGAAGATTTGGAGACATTATTTATATGGGCAGCAGTGCGAGATATTTTCTGACCACAAAAGTTTGAAGTATTTATTTACGCAGAAGGAGCTTAATATGCGACAGAGAAGGTGGCTAGAGTTCATCAAAGATTATGATTTCGATATTAAATACCACTCAAGAAAGGCGAACAAGGTCGCTGATGCTTGGAGCCGAATGCCTACTGCGAGTCAGCCTTCACTTGCAGCGATGTCGGTTACATTACGGTCTGAGATTGAGAGGTTCAATGTGGAGATTGTGGCAGAGTTGTCCAGTATGCTCACCAACATTTCTCTCAGGCCGACTATTCTAGATAAGAAACGTGAAGCTCAGCAGAATGATATGGAGTGTGAGGAGCTTCGATTGAGCATGACATCTGGAGACGTGTCTGAATTTAACTTTTCAGATGACGGTATTCTGAAGTTCAGGCATTGGTGGTACGTGCCTAACGATGAGGAACTGAAGAAGGAGATATTGGCCGAGGCACATTCTTCAGCATACTCTGTGCATCCAGGAAGCACTAAAATGTACAGAGACTTAAAACAACACTTTTGGTGGCCGAATATGAAGAGGGAAGTTGTGAAATATGTTGAAACCTGTTTAGTGTGTCAACAGGTTAAGGCAGAACACCAAAGGCCGGCCGGAACATTACAGCCACTGCCGATTCCATAGTGAAAATGGGAGCAGATCTTCATGGATTTTATTGTGGGGCTCCCGAGGACGACGAAAGGACATGACGGCATCTGGGTGATCGTGGACCGATTGACAAAGTCGGCTCACTTCTTATCTGTGAAGATGACGTCTTCTATGGATCAGCTCGCCGAGCTTTATGTGCAGGAGATTGTTAGGCTGCATGGAGTGCCAGTGTCTATTATCTCAGACAGAGATCTGAGACTCACTTCTAAGTTCTTGAAGAGTTTGCACAAAGCTATGAGGACTCAGATAAATTTCAGCACGGAATTTCATCCTCAGACTGATGGTCAGACAGAGAGGACAAATCAGATTCTGGAGGATATGCTCAGAGCTTGTGTGTTGGAATTTCAGGGATCGTGGAGCAGGTATTTGCCACTGATCGAGTTCTCTTACAACAACAGCTTCCAAGCTACCATTGGTATGGCTCCGTATAAAGCTTTGTATGGTCGAAAGTGTAGATCTCCATTATATTGGGACGAGGTTGGTGAAGCTAGTATTGTTGGTCCCGAGATTCTACAGCAAACGACAGAGAAAATTGCCATTATCCGACAGCATATTGAGGTAGCTCAGAGTCGACAGAATAGCTATGCTGACACAAGACGGAGGGACTAGAATTTGAAGAGGGTGATGAAGTTTATTTGAAGGTTTCTCCGTTTGAAGGCGTGATGCGATTCGGAAGGAAGGGCAAGGTAAACCCTCGATATGTGGGGCCCTTCCCTATTTTGAAGAAGATCGGAAAGATGGCGTATCGACTACAGCTTCCGGCTTCAATGGAAGGCATCCACGACGTATTTCACGTGTCTATGCTTCGGAAGTGTTTGCGTGATCCATCGCATATCATAGAGGCAAGAGAGATCGAGGTACAGCCTACCTTAACATATATGGAGAAGCCTGTACATATTTTGGAGTCTTCGATCAAAGTTTTGCGTAATAAGGAGATTCCGCTAGTGAAAGTCCTATGGCGGAACCACGAGGTTGAAGAAGCGACTTGGGAGCGACAACAGGATATGATGACTAAGTTTCCTGAGTTGTTTGTATAATCAAATTTTGAGGACAAAATTTTAAATAAGGTGGATGAATTGTAATACCCGGCTGTACGGAATATTAATATTTTAATGTAAATGGTATTTTTGTAAATTTGACAAATCAAGTCTATTTTGCGAAAAGAAGGAATTATTATAATCCTAATAATTAATAAAGATTTTAAGAAAATTTCGGGAATTTTAGGAGTCGTAACGCTAATTTTACGAGAATTACGTTTAATGTAATATAAATGATACTTTGGTAAAAATAGTAAACGGGGTCCGAATTGCGAACGGACAGTTTTAATGGAACCCTAATAATAAGTTGGAGTTGTTGGTGAAATAAGGAAATTTGGAGAAACCGAATCGTCAGCTAATTAACGAAACAAAAGACGAAACAAATAGAAAATCAAAAGAAGGGCAAAATGATAATTTGTCAAGTAAATTTTATAAAAAATCACAAGTCTTCTTCTCCAGCAACACTCCACGCGAATTCTATTTTTTTTCTCTCTCTCTCCCTTGCGTTCTCACGGCGATTTTCCTTCTCTCGACGGCGATTTCCTTCAACGCCGGTGATTATTCCGTTTCCGGTGACCGGTTCTTCACGATTCCTTCTCCTCTTGCAACCCTAGGTAAGATTCTGTGATTTTGGGACGTTAGCTCTCGATTTTTAGGTCATTAAATAATTAGGGTTTTGCTAGGTTTTGTTGAAAATAACCGGGTTAGGTTAAGAATGGTTAGTTATTGCTTGATTGATGAATATTGAACGTTATTGGTTGAAACCTAGGGTGTGTTTAGCGTTTTGTATGAAAAATCAGAAATTAGGAGCTTGGAAACCTCCATTAATGGAGTTTATGGACTTGTGAGCGTAAATTGCTCGATAAAATGCCCGAGAGAAGTTTATTAGAATTCTAGGAAATTTCCTTAGTTAGGAGTTTAGTAATTTTCGAAGTCGGATTGTTTAGACTCGTTTTTAACAATGAACATTGTGAAACATTCTAGGTGACAAGGCTCGAGACGCGGTGCTTGGTACGTTACAGACGACAGGTAAGTTCTCGTGACTTACTGTGGCCGATTGGCCTACACCATAAGCCGGAGTTTGTTGTTGAGGATACTTTGGTGCTTTGCTTGTTTAAGTTGGTCATTGTTTCGTCTAATTGTTTCGGTTGGGTAGTTTAGGTTCGGTTGTTTTTATAGGTTGAGTGTTGTGACGGTTTGATGGTATTCGTCGTGTTTTGATGGTATTTGTAGTGTTTTAATGGTATGCTCATTTAGTATGTTTATATTGAACTGTTCATACATCATAGTTTAAAAACGTCATGAAAATGAATTTATGTACGGATTTCATGAAAAGGGGGTTATCGGGGATGAGGTTCAGACCTGGCGTTCCGTGGTGAGCGGGTTTCCCTCCCTTCAGATGGTGTGGGCTGTCTAACCACTGGACGTGCCCTATCTATCTGTCGAGCGTTTCCGATAACCATAGACTGACACGTACTGATATATGAAATGACATGGACGGTTTTCATAGCATTGAGCATACATGATCATGCATTAGCATTTACGTAGAGCTTGCTGAGATTTTTATCTCATAGGTGTCTTTATGGTGTAGGTGACATAGAGCAAGGTGAGGAGGATTTTCCTCTACCAGATGATCGTACAGATTGAAGGAGAATGCTCGTGGTAACGTGCTAGGCATTCGACGCATATTTTGACCCGTGGAGAATGACGTAAAGGTATTTTGGGACACGATAATTAGATCGTAGGAAAAATTGTATAGTAGAACATATTAGGATGTTTGGTTCTAGTTAGTTGAAAGATTGATGTACAAATATTTAGGCAAACGGTTTATAAAACGTTTTGTTAAGGTTTTTATCTAGATTTTTATGAACTGCTTGGTGATTTTAGCAGGTGGAAATGTTTAGTTTTCAAACAGATTTACGCAGTTCGTTTTCATGAAAATGTACTTCGTTTTACTTGCGTTTCGAGTCGATTTTGGGTGAGGTTACGGAGAAGGTATGAACGTTGGGCAAGTTTATGTCAAATTGTATTGTGAAGATGCATGTGTGTTTAGTGATAATTGAGGATGAGGTAGAAGTGTTAAGGGTAGTGTTTACGCAAGGAAAGAAGAAGGAAAGAAAGAGGAGGCAAGTCCCCTGGAATTTGGATTCCAGAGGACTTGGCGATCAATCGCCAGGGAGGGCGATCGATCGCACCTGGTCACGCTCTGGATGAAATTCCAGAGCATGTGCCGAAGGATTGCCAGGTGATAGCGATCGCTTGGCAAAAAGTGATCGCCGAAGGGCGATTGATCGCCTGGAGAGGGGCGATCGATCACCCCTCTGTTTTCTTCAATAAACGATCGATCGCCTGTTTTGGGCGATCGATCGCCCCTTTGCTTTCAGGGACAAATGTCCCTTTTGTCCCTCCTCTTTGGCCGATTGTTTAATTAAGTTTTAATTTAAGTTTTATTTAAATTGTTTTAATAATTGTTTTAGATATTGTTAATTGGTTTAAAAGCAAAAACTTCCACGATTCCAATTTTAAAAGTTTTATTTCCGCTCAAACGTTAGGTTTAAAATTTTAAGTATAAAAAAAAAAAGAATACGAGAAAATTAGGATACGGGTAAGGGTCGCTACATACCCCAACTCCAGAAAATGTCCACCTTATGCGAACCCGAGCCAAAAATGGTAGTTTTAAACCCAAAGCCTTTTCTGTTGAAACTGGCTTTGATCCAAAAACATTTCTTCAAGACTCAAAAAGTTCTCATTGGTTAATTGCTATGAAAGATGAGATCTCAACACTCAATGACACAAACACTTGGACTTTGGTTTCTCTTCCACGAGGACCTAAAACTATTGGATGCAAATGAGTTTTCAAAACCAACCATAATTCAGATGGCACACTTAGCAGATATAAGGCTCGTTTCATTTCAAAAAGGTATGAACAAACAAAAGGCATAGACTATGATGAGATCTTCAATCTAGTTGTCAAACTAGTTTCAGTTCGCACCACAATTTCTCTAGCAGTCTCTTTTGGTTGGAATATCAAACAGCTGGAAATTTCAAATGCTTTCTTACATGGTGACTTAACGGAGACGGTTTTTATGCAACAACCTCCTGGTTTTATTAGTCCATCTCATCCGTCTGCTGTCTGTTTACTACATAAAGCTCTATATAGTCTTAAACAATCTCTTCGCGCCTGGTACACCAAGCTTTATAATGCTCTCATACAATGGGGTTTCTCGGCATCAAAATCTGACTCTCCACTATTTATATATCGTACGAGCTCATATCTACTGATTATGCTAGTATATGTGGATGATATTATTTCAATAGGCAACTCGGATAGTCACATTGATCAGCTGCTGGTCTATCTGCACTCAAAATTTAAAGTTCGAGACCTTGGATCGTTGTCATTTTTTCTTGGGATCTCGGTTACTCGTACCTCTACAGGTATGTGTTTCTCGCAATCACAATATATAAATGAATTGCTTCACCGTGCAAATATGGACTCGTGAAAACCAGTTCCTACTCCCATGGTGGCTAGACCGATCTTATCGCAAAAATCAGATACTCCACTTCCTGATGGCTACCTCTATCGTAACATCGTTGGTGCTCTATAGTACTATTGTATGACTCGACCGGATATTGTTTTTGCCGTCAACAAAGTCTCACAGTTTATGCATGTGCCCACAGAATAACATTGGCAGACTGTCAAGCAAATTCTGCGATATCTTAAAGACACTTCATCTTTAGGTATCTCTTTTTCACCATCTACAACCTGTAATTTAACTTGCTATACAGATGCGGATTGGGCCTCTTACCCCGATGATCGTAAGAATACATGTGAGTTTTGTATCATCCTCAGAAATAATTTAATTTCATGGTCCTCGGCAAAACAAAAAGTTATTTCACGATCCAGCACTGAATCAGAGTATCGGAGTGTCGCAAATGGCGCAACGGAAGTCTTATGGCTTCAATAATTATTAACAGAATTGGAAGTTATGTCCACAACAACATCTCTTATTCTGTGCGACAACTTGAGCGCAATGTATCTGGCTTCAAATTCAGCTCTACACTCCAAGTCTAAACATGTTAAGATTGACTTTCATTTTGTTCATGAGAAAGTTCTCACCAAATCCTTTTTTGTCAATTTTACCCCATCCAGCAACCAATTAGCTGATGTCTTCACAAAACCTCTTCCACCAGCAAAATTTGATTTGTTCACATCCAATATCTTCGGTCTACGGCCTTACTCTTGAGGAAGGATGTTAACGTATATACTACTGTTCATGGTTACATTGTAGTTTGCTTTATATTTTAGTTACAATCCTTAGTTCTATGTTTTTCATTATCGATATACATGTAAAAACATCAGTTGAAGTTACAATACACAGATAATGATTCTGCACTGTCAACTCTCTCTCTCTGTCCGCCACTCTCACATTCTTCTTCTTCCTTCTCAGTTCACCGGCATCTTTACTCTCTCCGGCCACTCTGTTTCTAACTCCAACTACAACAACAGAAGAAGCAGTTTACCTTAATTCAATTCCCAAGAACAAGTTTGTTATATCACACATCCAGAAACTTTAATCACATAATTACTCCGTAAAAGTTGCAGATAATCATTTCCAAACAATAAAAGGAAATCTGTATAACGCTGTTGATTAAGAAAACAAATGGGAGGACCTGATAAAGATCAAACAATTATTCGTGTCGCAATTTGAATTTCTTACAGCAGTGCAACGAAGGTTGGGCGAGTACTGGAGCAGCCTTGACGCGAGATCTACTGCCTCGGGAGGCATTCGCTTGTGAAAATCTGAATAACATAAGGTATCCAGTGTCATTAAACATTTGCCTGACATCATGATGATTACTATTCCTGTTTTATGATAGTTTATCTCTGACCTTATGCCATGGGTGAGCTTTCATCTGGGGAAATTTGAACTCTGTATAGTTTGGATTCATCCACTTGATTTCCTCTCAAATCTATTAAGAAAAACGCAGAAACAACAAAACAGAAAGGTAAAGATGGAGCACAAGTCACTACGTAGTACAGTCAACCTTTATGATTTCCACCAGCTGATCAACACCACTTTCTCCAGGAAACAGGGTCTGCAGAAGGTGGAAGAGATTCATTTGTTTACGTTCAATCTGAGTTTGGTTTTTGTATGATTAGTGCGTTGGAAAATAAAGATCAGAGACCTGTCCATGTAAAAGCTCAGCCAAGACACAGCCTGCACACCACATATCAATAGCATTAGTATTGGGCTTTTTGGTTGTATAGCCCAATGCAGGAAACTCGCCACGTCAACTCAGGACTAACGCCAATACATCTGAGCCCTTCATCAAAAGGGTCCCACAATCTAAACGTCTCAGATTATTCATCCTTCATCGCAGTGATTTCGTTAACCGCAGCTGACTGAGAGCCTGCACAAACCTCCATCTCTCTTCGATCTCTTCTCTCACTGGGAAGAAGAATCAATCTCAGTGAAGAAAAGGGAAACCGTTGATTGGATAAAGTTTATAATTTCTTCTACTAAGCTGAATAGTTTACGACAGTTGGATCAGGATTTGGGGGGAAGTGAATGACGGATTCGAGTATGGAATTGCAGGAATCGGGTTGGGAAGAGCTGAGGAGGGAGGCTCGGAAGATCGAGGGTGATCTTGATGTTAAGCTCTCCTCTTATGCTAGGATTGGTTCTAGGTTCACCCAAGGAGGTTTGTTTGTTTCCTCGATAATGCCCAATTATTGTTCTCGGTTTCTATGATTCTTTGTTTATCGTGCTTTGATTTGAGTTTTTGAGCATTTATGTTTCTGGGTTGGCAGAATTCATTTGATTCTATGATTGGTTTTGGTTTGAAGTGCATTTTGAATCCTACTGATCCATGAAGAGAAAGTTGTGTGATCTACGGCGACATGGTTGTCACTTGCCATAAAATGAGAGTTTTAAGTAACACGCCTGAAAGTTTGATTAGGAGAGTTAGTACGATCTAACTAAGGAACCGGAATATATTTATGTTTTTCCTTTCATTATATACTTTCGATCTGTTCTAAGAAGATGGAGGTCTGTTCTCTACTTTATGTTTACATGCCACCTTCGCTGAATCTTTTGCTGTCAATTGTGAAGTTATATGCTTGAAAATATTAAAAAGTATAATTGTATGGCAAGACGATATTTCCTTTGTATGATCTTTGCTGGTGTGGTCAGGCTATGTGGATAGTGGGTCACCGTCAGTTGGGTCTAGTAGGTCATGGAAGTCAATGGAAATGGAGATCCAATCTTTGCTTGAGAAGCTGTCGGATATTAATGATTCAATGAGTCGATGTGCTGCATCCGCTGCACCTGCTACTTCTGTAAATCAGAAGCTAGCTAGGCACAGAGATATACTCCATGAAAATACACAGGTTGATGTTGTTCTTCTTTATTTGAAAGTTCAAGTTTTGTGAAAATTGAGAAATGACATCTTAGTATTTTCAATTCAATGCACGATTTCTCAGTCTTGCTGCATCATTTATCTTCATGGAACATATTGGCACTGCCCATTCTGGTGTTGTCATATTCAGCTGTGTTACTGAAAACAATGAAATTTTGTGATCTATCTTTTTGTTAAAGAATAAAAAAGAGGACTCAATTTTATTAATACAATTCATTGAATTAATGAAGATTGGCTTTTTAGTTCTGTTACGCTAGATATGATTCCTTTGACTGTGGTGGAAGTTGCTTGTATTGTCAAACTAAGTGTAGTATGGATTCTACATAATTATTTATGGCAGAAGGTTGTGTATTTAGGAATTCAGACGCATCAAAAGCAACATAAATGCCACAAGGGAACATGCTGAACTTCTGAGTTCAGTCAGGGATGACATCAGCGAGTACAAGGTTTACATAAATACATATAATGTTGTAGTTTCGTGATTATATTTTCTTCTTTCTCCTTTTCTTAAACTGTGTTAAATAGGCTCTAATCGCTACCTCCTCCCTGCCTTCTTGCAGGCATCTGGAAATATGTCACCCAGGATGCAATTACTACGGGAACGGGCTGCCATTCATGGAAGTATAGCTCATGTAAGCTTGAGAACATAATATTCGTTTGATCATCTTTTTATGAGTATAGTCTTCCATCATGGATGCCTTCCAAAGCTGCTGCATTCATGGTAGATGTTAAGAGTATAACTCCAAAAATATGAAAACATTCATTAAGCCTATTCTTGGAGCTAGTTTGACTTCTTAATGCGGCCTTGTTTCCTTTGTAATACTATGATGCCTATATCTATCTACTCCATTAAGAAAAAGCTTTTGGCTTACTTTGCTTTCAGGATAATTCAGAGTCAATCATGATATTCTGCGATTTCTTTCTCTAGAATAATGCACCTGGTTGAGATGTGAATATCCAGCCAAAGTGAAGTCAGTCACAATATTTTCACTTTCTAATGACAATCACATAGTGAGATCTAAAGTAATTTCAAGTAGTAGACCAATAGTCTCCCATTTTCTTTCGTCCAAAAGGATAAGATGGTTGACCAACAGATCTTGAATGAAATAAACAGAAATGACATCACATTCTCTAGGAAAAAACGAATAATGATGCCCCGTACTCGTAAAGAATACTTTTTGGAATCAAGAAGCTATGAGTGAAGTTCTTTAAATTTGATTGACTCGATGGTTCTTTTCAACATGACATACAGATTCACTCCTCTGCAGATTGATGATGTTATTAGTCAGGCACAGACGACAAGAGCAGTCTTAGGCTCTCAAAGAGCCTTCTTTGGAGATGTTCAAGGGAAAGTGAAGTCTCTAACTGCCAAACTCCCTCCTATCCGTGGCTTAATTGGTAATTTATATTAAAAGTCTCATCAGTGCTGCTTTTTTTTTTTGGCTCTATTTAGCGCTAAATGTTGCTTTTTCTTTCTTGCATTCCAGGCTCAATTAAAAGACGCAAATCAAGAGATACCCTTATTCTGTCTGCAGTCATTGCAGCCTGTACTCTGTTTCTCATTCTCTACTGGCTTTCAAAATAAGTAGAGGTGCGATCTAACCGTAGAGGAAATTCAAATTGATGTTGTTTTTGTGTTAGAATTTTTTATTATATCATTCGTCAAAAAAACCATTATACTCTGTTTCCTAGTTTTTGTGCAATTATTTGAAAAAGTTCCTTCATGCCTTTTTTTGGAAGAAAATATAGGACTAGCTACCTTATAAATCCTCAGTTACTTTAATTTGGTTTCTGAATCAGCTCGTTTGAAAGGTTCAAGTTTGTCCTTCAAAATTCTATTCGTGCCCTTGAGTAAGCCTCTAAGTCAACCGTGGAGAGAGAGGTCATTCGTAAGCCGAAAACGCCGGTTAGTTGGGCTATGTGTTAGCTGCTCCAAGTTTCCAAAATGTGCTTAACTTCAGTCGTTGAGTGATTAATTTCAATCAAGCCTTTGCCTAGTCCACTTCTAAGCGTCGGCTGGGCATATGTTGGTTTTCTAGAATGTATTTAATAATGCCCGAACAGTAATATCATGCTGTCTGACTGGAATTTAATCAGTTTTGAGCCGTTCAGATTGATGTAGTGGTAGGTCTGTACGTATTTGTGGTAAGATATTGGTTTGTTCATCTTGTTATTGTCCAAAAGACATGACCGCATGCATAAAAGAAGCTACCCACTTTAAGGTTTCTGCAGATGGAGCTTGAACTGGTTTGGAAGGTGTCGTACGATTGTATGCAACTCTTAAATTCAATATTGGTTGAATCAAGTGAATCATTTGGATGAGAACATGATTTGACTGAAAGATTACAAGAAAAATTAAAGGGTGAAATGGGGATAGTCTACGAGCATTTTTAAAAATGGCCGTAGAGGTAGCTTTGATGACAGGTGGTATCCATAGCTCTTAGCTGAGCTCTCAGAAGAACATGATTGAAAAGACTAATTTGTACTCCACAACTACGATTTCTCTCTCTGATCTGCTCAATCTTCCAGAGTGTTAAAACTCCAAACGAAGCAGTAAGACAATGTTTCAAGATCTAATATTTGATGATGATCCAAAACAACGATTTCATAGTTTAAGTTGAATCATTAGATTTGTTGGAGAAGCCTAGCAAGTTTCCATGCCTTATTGCGACTCATTGTCACATATGCTACAGTTATTATTATTGCCCGATTGGATTGATGGGTTCGTATGATTCCTTTGTTTAGAAGTTGCCTTATTTTTTTGCATTCCATTTTCCTCGATTTGGGCAGTTTAAGTTTCTGTCACATCATGACTAGTCGTCATTATTGATCTACCAAAGGCTCCCCTTAAAATAAGTTATTTCTCTTTAATGCAACTTTAATTGAATACCCATTACAATTTTAATTGGTAAATTAATCACCTTTTAACTTTAATTAAAAAAGGGTGTTCTCTGGATACGAGTAAACTCTCTCTCACTCTCTCTCCCTCGTATCATTTGCGAATGAGAAAATATCAACTTAAATTTTACAAGTGTAAGCGGGCATGCAATAGCCCACCTTAAAGACATTCGAGGAGCAGAAAAGTTTAGCAGAAGGCAGAGATCATTTATAACTAAGTGACAAAACCACTATCCACCCTTTTTAGGCTACTTTTTAGAGGGAAAAAGTAAAGAAACTCTAGCATTTAAAGGAGAGAAGTTCGTTGAAAATGGTATTAGGTTTTGAAAATATATTTGTGAATGTCAGCGGCCACCATTTCTGTTTCAGCAAAGTTCAGGTTCTTTTGTGAACACACCTTGTATCAAAAAGTGAAACCCTACGTCTGCGAAGAAGAGAGAGAGAGGGCAGTACAGTATAGGTAGAAAGCTAAAACCAAGTTGATAATGAAGATCGAAAAAAGACAAAAGAAAAGTAAATAAAAATTTAAAGGCTTCTCTGTCTTCTGCTGTCAATGAAAACTACGTGTCTCTGTACGTATGTGAGAAAGAGAGGAAAGGGTTGAGTGGTCAAATCGATTTGGATATAGCTTTAGCAGCTGCCTTGTGTGTTTTGGTATTTTCTTTTGATTATTAGTTTGTTGGTTAATCGCCAAAATGGGTTCTGTTTTTCTCGCTACTAATGGTCGAGTAATTACAGTTTGTCTGATACCAACCATTACCAGTCGTATAGTACTCAAAAACTGTTCACGAAGTTATGAATAGAAAGTAATCAAAAGATTGACGACTGATGTGAATTTGGCTTTGAGAGAGAGAGAGAGAGAGAGAGGTTCAGGTCTGTTAGGACTAGGTTAAGTAGAGCTTAGTTATGCTCACGGGTGTGTAGAGAAGCTTTGAATGTGTAAAAGGAGACGTAGGTCAAGATAGTTATGTTTAAAGAGATTGGAATTTGGAGAGGTGAAAATATGTAGGAGGAAAAACACAGGAGAAAAGAAGAGGAGGCAGTTTTATTAAGCAGGAAAGTTAAGGAGATTTGATAGCGCAAGGGGAAGATCCCAACCCAAATCATAGAATGGAATTGTAGAGGATCGAGGGAAGCCATTCATTCAGACCCTCTTAACTCTGAAAACAACTCATGAATGACCCAAAGGTAATCTCTCCCATGCAAATGTCACTTTCTTTCTCCCTCTCCCCCACCTCTACCGCCTCTGCCTCTGGGCCTCTCTCTCTCTCTCATCAGACATCCATTTGAAATGCCAACCATACATTATCTCTCTCTCTCTCTCTCTCTCTCTCTCTCTCTCTTTCTCCATCTCTCTTCTGCGAGCCATTACATAGCAGATGATCAGCAGCTTTTACGAAGCAAATAAATTGATAGTAGTTTGCTGTCGACTGATTTTTTTCGTAATAATCAAACACATACAAGCTGAAGAGAACTCTTCTTCTCTCTCTCTGCTTATAAATTAGGGTGTTATCCCTCCCACCATTCTCTTGCTTCTTCTTCTTCTTCTTCCTCTGTGATAATCAAGGTCAGATCCAGAGGCAAATTCTTCCCATCTTTCATCAAAATTCTACTGACCCATCAATCTTATCAATCAAATCAGTTCCGAAAAATTCAAGAGAGAGAAAAAACAGCGTCTTTGAATCAAATCAACAAGAAGATAATGTCTGTCTCGTCGACTGCCTTTTCTCCGGACCACCTCTCTCCGTTAGACCAGCTCTGCTACGTTCAATGCAACTTCTGCGACACTGTCCTCGCGGTAACTCTCTCTCTCACTCTCTGGCCCTCTTTGTCTTTTTGATAAAGCTCATCTCTTGTCCTATTTTCTTCACGCATAATGATATGATTAGGGCATTCTTTGTCTCAGAAATTTAGCTGTCTTTCTCTTGTGTATTAGGTGAGTGTTCCTTGCAGTATCTTGTTCAAGACTGTTACGGTTCGATGCGGTCACTGCACCAATCTTCTGTCGGTGTCGGTGAACATGCGGGGCCTTCTTCTTCCTGGTTCTAACCAACTTCATCAGCTTGGGCATTCTTTCTTCTCCCCACAAACTCTTCTGGTAAAATCAACTAGGGTTTCCATTCAAACAAATCTAGCAATTTTATCATTTCACTCATTTTTCCATGCCTTAATAACCATATTCTTCTAATCTTATTGCCTTTTACACTGACATATGACAGGAGGAGATGAGAAATCTGCCCACAAATGTGATGTTGAATCTGCCAAAGCCGGCTGATCAGCAGGCTATGCCGACTAGGGCCGCTGAAGAAATTCCAAGACCTCCCGTTGTTAACCGACGTATGAGACTATTTCATTGCTTACCGGTTCTTATTTTCCGTTTTCTCCTTTGAAATTTCACAATCTATGAAGCCATTTATTAACTTGCCTTTCAAATTTAAAAGTAGTTCTTCGATCCCCTACTTATGCATGTAAATATCTGAAGCTTACCCTTGAAAAGTTTTTCTGGTTTCATCATAATTAACTTATTTCAAGTGCTTGAATCAGTACTACATACCTAGCCTGTAACTGGATCACTGATTCAATCTTCGTGCTCTTCTTCGTAGAGCCTCTTCATCTTCTCATTCTCGGGTTTTTTAGTTTTTCTTTAGTTTTTGGCTTGATTCTATATAATGTTTATACATTCTATCTTGCACGTTCAAAGGCATGGTAAAATTACTCATGCAAATAGTTTTCTCTTTCATTTCTAAAAAAATATAGATATGTTCTATTGCAAAAAAAGATGATAAAGCCTCTTTCTTGCGTTTATTTTTTAGGAAAATCTGAGACAAAATGCAGAAGAAATGAAGTAGGTTATAAGCTAATAATGAAGCAATGATACATACACTCAGACATTTAGATAGTGTACTGGCTAAAAGAAAGATATAAAAGACAGAAATAATGCAGAAGTCTGCAAAAATTAAAAAAAAAAAAACTGATGATGATTTCTGTCCATTTCTCTGTCCGTGTTTCCAATTTCCAGCTCCAGAGAAGAGACAAAGAGTCCCATCTGCCTACAATCGCTTCATCAAGTATGTGCTAACCAGTTTATAATAAAATCAAATTAGGGTTTTTGTATGAATTTGACATCAGAAATTCTGCAGGGACGAGATCCAACGAATCAAAGCTCGAAATCCTGATATAAGCCACAGAGAGGCTTTCAGTGCTGCTGCAAAGAACGTGAGTCTTAGGAAATTCTTCTATGTTTCTAGGGTTTCTATTATTTCTTCATTTTTTAAATAGAAATTTACATTCATCTGATCTTACACATTTGATTTAAGCTTCTACTTTTTCTTTTTAATATCTGACATTGATTGGTTTCTTTCAGTGGGCCCACTTCCCACACATTCACTTTGGACTTATCCCTGATCAACACACGAAGAAACCAAACATATGCCAGCAGGTATTCCAAACCCTTCCTTACTCTATGATTTCAATTTCCATGTTCAAAAATATATGGGAAAAGTTCTAACTGGTCTAGAATCCACCTAAATCAGAAGAAAAGCACAGTTTTAATGGATTTTGACAGTTCAAATGATCTGGTTTTGTGACAGGATGGAGAAAATGTGTTAATGAAAGATGGTATTTTTGCTCCAGCAAACATGGGAGTGTCTCCTTTTTAAGTAGGGTTTTATCTGTGGAGAAAGAAAGCTTCTTTATTGTAAAGGAGAGTTTGGGAAAGATCTCCGCTGCCCTCTACTTTAACAACGGTGGAAGTGCCATTTTTTTTTTTTTAAGGTTTAAGTTTAATGTGAACCGTTTTACACTAAACCTCTTGAGAATGAATGACCGCATCAGTGTTTGATTGTTCTATCTCCTTTTGTGGTCCATAAATTAAAGCTTTGAGCATGTTCAGATTCAACCAAATGGCAGCAGAAAAAGTGTTTAATGGCTGTTCTTTTTCTTCCTTTTCAAAAATGATAGATGAATCCAATTGAAAGTAGTCTTTCAGCCATCTCCATTGAAGGAAACTCTAATTCAATGGGTATAACATCCCGATCTCATTCGACTACTTCAATATTTTCTGATTGGGTCGATGCCCACACGCTTTGTTCTTGTCTTTGACTTCAAAATATCTTTACTAGTTGAAAGTGAAATCTTATTTATACAGTACCCTCAAACCACATTTAAGTATATGAGATTGTGATTTCATTATTTAGTTTTGAGTCCCAACAAACCTTTGCAAGAATGAGCCATCACAACGAGAATCCAAGAAATCTGACCGTAGAGGAATGACCAAGGCAAACTAATAAACATGTCAAATAGTGTAATACTTTAACCACCTCTAAGATAGTTGCATACTCTCTTTCAACATGGATTCCATTGATCTTGAAATCAAGTATGCAGTTTTTGTCAAAAACTCATTATGCTAGCATGAAATTGTGAAATCCATCAATTAAAAAGGGAAATATATTGAGGTATGCTAACATAATTCAAAATTTTCCTTTAATTTGAATATGTAACCCTATTAATTTCATTGGTAGTAACTAGGTATATTGTTGATTTAATTTTCTACCATAAATTTGATTTTTGATTGCCATATTGAGGGCATAAGTTTCGTTGAGATGGCCTAATCGATGGACCTTGTTTTATGGGTCGGGGAATAATATATAAGCTTATTTCACTAGCTTAGACCTAATTCCCCCATTTGAGAGACGATTATTGGCCGATGCCGAGTGAGAAAAAAGAGTCAAACAATTATGAGTTGAAGACTTGAGAAATGCGTAAGAATTATTCATATTTTTCTTTTATCTTTTCATGATATTCCAACTTCTGATTTAGAAATTTGGTTTAGATTCAGAATTCGGTAAGAGAACGAGAGTTGGGAGCTGAGTATTTGTCAAAGAATTTATAATCGAATCCTAGCAAGCGTATAAGGAATTTACGCCAGAGTATTTAGATGGTTAGTAGGAATTGTTTTTACCGATTACAATACCATTTTATTTTAATTTTGGAAGTTTGATTTAGGATCAAAATTCTGTCCAAACGACGTTGGATAGACGTTAGAGGAGCGCCAAACCATTGAATTATCACGGGAATTACGAGAGGAGGTTGGACATCAATTGTAAAAATTCGTATTTTTATGATTTATAAAATTCCACGTGTCGAATTTGCTTTAATGAGTGACAATGTATTATGAGCTGACTCATTTTGTCTTTAGCCATGTTGGATTTTTCAAAAATTTGGCAATTTAGAAAATTACCGTGTGGTGAAATTTAAGAAATTTATAGTGGGCAAATTGAAAAGGTTTTTAGTGTGAAATTTTAGAAAAAATGTTTGGAGTTAAGAATGAAAAGGAATTTAATGGATTTTTATTTGATAGAGATAGTAATTTTACTAATAAAAAATAAAGGGAAACAAAATTTTAAAGAAAATGATTATTTTAATGAAGGGGTGAAAACCCTTTATTCTTTTCATTGTGAGCCCCGGAGAGAGGGAGAGATTTTATAGGTAAATCTTCTTTCCTCTCTATTTTCGAAAATGAAGATTTATTTAGGTTATGAATGGATTCGGGTAATGGAGCTCAAATCCAGTCGATATTTTCTGAATTGTTGGTGTTTTTGGAGTTTGTGCAAGTCTATTCGTCGTTTGGAGGCGAGAAACGACAGGAAATGGTGAGTTCCACAAACTCCCTTTTGCTAGAAGTCACAAGTGGTCAACACTTTTGAGGGAATGTCGACCGGTGAGCATTACAGCGAAGACCCGAGGGTTTCAAGGGTCGACACCTTAGTAGGAAGTGACGACCCGGGCTAAACCTGAGAGTTTCAAGTGTCAATCTGGGCTAAACCTGAGAGTTTCAAGTGTCGACCGTTAATTGGGTCTGTCGACCCCTGAGCAACCCAAGAGCTTCAGGTGTCGACTGCTCGCTGGGTCGGTCGACACCCGGTCAATGGTAGACCCTGAGTAACACGAGAGTTTGAAGTATAGACTGCTTTGGAGACCAATCGACACGTGGTGAAAACTGAGAGTTTCAAGTGTCGACTGCTTGGAAGCCAGTCCATTGCACGACTTTTATTTTTGGCAAATTTAGTCGACGAGGCTATTAGATATTTACCTTCTGTTAGAACTTTATTTATTTTCCCTTGGTAAGAATTTAGTTGTTTAAACTTGGATTTGTAAACCATAATTGGTGGATTGAATTTTCTTTACTTTCCTGGTTGAATATTGTTAAGTATTTATTATATTGTACTATCTGTTTGGAATTTCATTATGTGGACATTAGTCTGCTTGTGTGCGGGTATTGGCTTTGTATTTACTTTAAAGACTTTCGCTACAAACTTAGTATTGAGTTGGGTGATCAATTCTCTTTTGAAGAAATTGGATCGTCCGGTCCGTTTTTTCGGCTTCGACCCGTCCCCGGGTGGTGACATCAACCATTTTTACTATTATTTTGTTATACTTCATAATCTAGTTGAAAGATTGCACTTTGATAGAGAACTCAAAATTGATGGAATTTTCATAGGTATATCCTAGAAAAAAGAGTTTAGCGCATGGAGTAAATTTATTTTGACCATTTGAAAGTGTTGATGGAAAATACAAACGACAAAAACTCTTTAGATGATCATATGTTGGGATTTTTTGTTTGCAATTTCTAAAAGGTGATTTATTTTGAAGAATAAGAGAAGGAATTCTGTTATAAGATTAATATACAATCTCTCCAAAATTTTAATGGAATATTTGACTAAAAGAGAAGAAATCTCGCCCCATTGAGAATGTGTTGATGTTTTCGTTCAACAACTAAATTTTGTTACGGAGATGTAACTCCTTTGATGGAATTATTGAATGACTCAATCAATATAACGAATTGGTGAATTCTAACATCAACTTCACATTTTGATTTCAAAAGATAAACCCAAAGAGCTCTATAGTAATAATCAACTATGGTGAAAAAATATTTAAAACCATTATTGTTGGCTTAATTGACATTAAACATAATTATTTTGATGATGAATGTAATTATTTATTATAATATTCTAAGTTACTATTGTTGAAGTGTTGTTTGATTATTTGGTTAAATAGTTTACATGTTTCAATTATATTGACTTGGAAAGTGGATACTTGGATAAACTAAACCGTTTATTAGGGGTGGGAATCGGTTCAGTTTGAGAGTTTTTTAAATGATATGAATATATTGAGTTGATGGAAAGTGTACACCTCAAAATATCCAACTTTGAGTAAAATAACAAGTGATGTGTTTGTTATTCCTATTTTTACAATTGCCTCAGAGTCAGTATTCAGTTGTGGTAGTCGAGTGTTAGATTCCTTTAGAAGTTTCTTATCTTTGAAAATGATAAAATGTCTCATTTGCTTTCAAAGTTAGATTCGTGATTCAAATAAGATTACAAATATTTACGAAGCATTAGACAAAGTAACGCAATTTGAAAAAGATACAATTATTTATATTTTGTTATTTTTACTATTCTTTGCTTTATGTTATTCTAATTATTATTTTTTGTAGGTTTGAATGATATTATAGTAGAAAATAAAGATTGATAGTTATACGGTTGTAATGCTTTGACCACTTGGGAAGTCCTCGTTGAAAACAAATTCGTGAATACGATTGCGGGGCAAACCTAGAGGATCTAAGTCCAAGTATAGGCAAATCCTGGATCATTACAAAGTGGACAATATCTTACTGGAAAATATGAGTCGTTACAGATTCGGTTCAAAATTGAAGCCAACCGAACTGATTCCTAACCCTATCATTTATCGAGTCTATGCAGCAAAGAATGAATTTATAATGAAAGCATTCGAAATACATTCAAATGTTGAAGAACACTTTATGCGGGAACTATGAGAAGAAGTGTGGACGTTTAGTCCCTAGCCATGTGCAAAATGAAAGATTTCGTCTACGCCCAGTCTTGAGACTATTTGGGCTGCAAACATCTACAACGATAGCCTAGAGGAATTCGTGGAAGCCTAGTCAAGAGTGTGAAACCATTTGAGAATATAAGGAGACGTCCGAACTTGAATAATGGACTTCTTAAGCGGATGCCAAGAGAAACTTGTGGAAACCCAGTCCCAAGGCGTTGTTTTTTGAAGTTCAAATTGTAGAAGTCTGGGGACAAACGCAAATGCCTACAACAGACTCCCAGAGCCTAGCGGAAGTTCGCTCATTGAGATAATAATGTAAATTGAAGCATCACACGGACGCCCAGTGCTGTAGTCGCAACTTAAGTCGCAAAAGTATATCGCTTCATTGATGTCTCGAGAATTTTGAAGGAAATAGAAGTTCACTCAGTTATGCAACCACGAAGAACGCTCTTTATGCTGCAGTGCTGCCTCATTTTCCTGTTGATATTCAAACCTGCATTATTGACTTATTAGCTAACTTCTACCACTCATACAGTTGAGATTGTATATCTTTGAGAGTGTTTTGATCTTGTATTTAATTATCCTAACCAAAATGTTTATTTATTGTGGAAGAAAAAAAGGGGGTTTGTCCATGAATAGTCCTTTAGGTTCACCCATCAAATCAATCAAAAAGAAGTGTGATGCCCATGAAGAGTTGTTAAAAAATTCAATCAGTTATAACTAGAAAAGTTATAATGGAAGAAATCTTCAAAGAAAAGCCTTGTAAACGTAAGTAAGATTGATAGAACCATGATAACAAATTATTTGTCCATTCTCTCTTTGTATCTCATCAAAAAGAGAGAAAATATATAATTTGATATGACAAACTAAATAGAATTGTTAATCACATTAAAAGTTGGAACAAAAAGTACATTACAAAAAATAATGTTTGAATTTATTTGAAATGTTCCTATTTTGTAATAGGAACTTTGAGGTTGTTTTGAAGGATAACAAAATAGTTTGTAAAAAAAATTGATATTTGAAGATACACGATCCGTTGCACTAGTATCTATAATACAATTAAATGCAAGTTTATTTTTGTCATTGAGCGCAATTATCATTGATCGTCTCCTTGTTTTAAAATTCGGACCATAGAGAGGAATATGCAACTAAAGATAACCCTCGATGATCACTAATGTTTAGAAATGTAAGATTACTAGAATCATCCTACCTTTCCATGGTCCGAATAACAAACTAACTAAAAACTACAGCTCGATTGTGAGAATAACAAACAAACTAAGCTTTAAAGTCACGGTTAACAACACGCACACTTATTATTTTTAAAATGTCGAATATGACATTTGTAATCCTTATTTAGTTTAGTGTACTCACATTAATTGACTTCCCCTTTCAAGTTATAATCAAGAGATTCGGAGCAGCCAGTACAAGACACAGATTGACTTATTTTCTTTAGTTTCCATTTGCTATTTGCGAGAGACTTTTCTTCGTGAGATATTTTAAGTACTCTTTCGTTAACCTTATGTTATTTGGGGATTCACATAATATTTCATATTATGGTGTTAATTATTTGCACATGCTTTTTATTTTATATATAATTATCGTGTTATTTTTAGTAGCCCAATCTTTTTGGCCCCTAACACTCTAATATATTATTTGGTCCTATATATCTTTCGCTAAGAGTCATTTAATTTTAAAGAGAGCTGGAAAATCTGATTCTTTCAAAGGTCGAATGGTTCGTCATTTCTGTCGTAGTCCTTCCATGTCGTAACGTAAATGGTCATTTTTGTGCCTAAACTCACAAGTAATCATTCTCAAATTTTTCCCTAAAATGTGTCGTACTAGTTTAAAGAGAAATATTTACTTATAAATCACTTATCTCAATCATATTCAAACAACGATAAATTTTTTACCCTCTTGGTTTGAACTAGACCCTCACATTTGACCCTAATATTACGTAATTATGGTCTTCGCATGATAGATTGTCTTTCGATTACATCTAATTAAAGCCTTGTAAATTGAGCTTTTTAGTGCATCTTCTATCCCTTGGATCCTTTTTCAGTGCTTACTTTGCCGCAACTAATCATTATTCAGATATCTTATGCACTTTAAAATTAGAAAGTTAGCTTAAATAATGAGTTGTCAATAACACTTTTATGGTCCTTTTTTTTCTTTGTAGAAAATTAAAGAAGGAAACAAAAGAAGCACTTTGAGGCCCACCTAATGATATTATAAAAAATGTGTCAAGTCTTGATTTACGTCTCAAATTATTAATAATCATAAAATTTAAATAGTTGGATTCAAATTAATTCGATCCCTCAAAACATTAACGTTATCTCCTGTGATTTTCACAGACGTGTATATCCAATCTTAAAGTTATTTCTCCATCGTTAAATCTTCCGCAACCCTACTTTATGATTTCTTTTAAAAATGCAAGACCAGAACCAGAAGATTGCTGACAGACTGCAGATGTCAAAGCAGAGTAGCATGGTCCAACAACTGATATGTTTGACTTGAGAATCTGCCTCTAGTCCACGAACTAATATTATTCCTAGCAAATCGGCATGATTTTTACTGTTTTATTCCTAAAAGCCTGATAAATTCATGATGCTGAATATGGAAGAACTCCTTTGAAGAGAAGTTTGATAAAGAGCAGAGCATCCAGTAATGAGATTTCTATATTCCTGGGTAGTGGTGTATATCAGTAACTCTTATCAGAACCACAAACGTGAAAGAAAACCTATCTATACAGCTTGGACTGACATTAGATTTCAAGTAAATCACACAAAAAAAAAGGACAAGATAACACTACCATTTTCTCCCGGACAGCATGAACTGCGACTCCAGCCTCTGTTTAATCAGCGATTGTCATTGGCCCGACCTGACGTTCTAAAGATTTGGTTGACATATTTTATCATCTTCTGTACATTTCTGATCGTGTAGATAGACCCGAGATTGAATCATCGTCCGACCAATTGTGAAACCCGGAATGACAGTGAAGGCAACCTTTGCTCTGGTTCTTCCAACCTCCCCATGTCTCTTTGTGACATCTTCCATGAAAACCATGGAGAAATCTGCACCTTTTTCAACTTGAAAGATTTTAACTGAAAGATTAAACGAATAGGCCAGCTTGTGCAGCGTCCATATTGAGCTAGCCATTTTAACAAACAGCTCGTAGAACTCACTAATCGAACTCCATGAATTCAGAATCTGATCTTTCTCATCCGAACTGCAGAAAATCGATGACTCCATTGTGGGGTAAATAAGTTCTCGATACTTTTTCTCGCAAAATCTTGAGAACTCGCAACTAATGTTGGTCTTTAGCAATTCGGCTGGATTGCCTTCAACATGTTCGAGTGATTGCAGCAAGGATGATGCATTGCAATGAACTTTATCGACATGGCCATTACTGGAAACACCGTTTTTGTCCAAATCAAAACTATTTGAACTAAAACCTCTAAGCATTCCTAAGCAAATATATGATAAGAATGCATATCCATTATCACCTTTCTTCGTATACTCAATATCTGGATGCACGGAATTGGCTGCCAAATTCATATCCCACCCAGCTTTTCTCATCAATTCTATCAAGATTTTGGTAAATTTATGTGCTTCTCTACATGCTTCACGCAACAAAGAATCAAATACTGTGATCGAAATTAAAACTTTAGAAGATGTATGTGAAATACTCGATAACTTTGTCGATAGATTAGAGTTGGACTGTTGAATTTTGCCCAGTTTCATTCTTAAATCCAAAACTATGGAGTCTTTCTGATCAATTGCAGACTGTAGCCTGTCCGAGACAGTTCCAAGCGTTCGAAGTTTGTTTTGATTCTCTTGCACCTGAGCTTCCATACAAGAACTGGCAGGAAAATATACATTAAAATCAACATTAGAATGAGAATCCTTATAAAAATGCTTGAAATCAGAAAGCCTCTGCAGGTGCGAAACCAGAGCTCTGTCAGCTACCTTCACGTTTTCTCCGTCAAATGAAACGTGGGCAGTCTGTAATTGAAAATAAGAAGCTTCAAATGAAGAGATCGTGGCAAATATCGACGAAATTATCGTCCGGGTCATCAGGGGATTCATGGCTCTAGTCCGGGCCAGCCCAGTCGGTGTGAAACTCTCGACTTTATCAGGTATTCTCATCTGGGGCTCGTCGGAGGGCTTTTCCGGCGCTGATTGTAGAGGGAGCGAGAGATTGTGAGGCCGGTCAGGCTTAATTACGACGACTTTCTCGTTCGTTATAACTTTCTCGGTAGAGTGTACAAGGGAAAAGTCATCATAGTCGTCGGCAACTTCTTCGTCAGCGAATAATTCATACGTTTTGGTCTTGAAAGCGATGGCAAACTTCTGGAACATCTCGGATATTTGTGGGGGTTTGGGATTAGAGGAACCATCCACATCGGGCATTGTTTCGTTCAGAATTTCTTCGAACAAATTTGAAACCAGAGCTGAGAGAAAGAGAGAGAGCTCTGAGCTTGCAACTGTAGCATTTGGATGGGTTGAAAGCAAGGTATGTGTAAGCGTAGGTTTTGGGTCGCCTGAAATCTCAGCTTTCCCTTTCTTTAATTCATTTTATTTTCCTTTCTGTCTAGTCGACGGTGAAATGAAATTATAAAATCATACAAAGTGTATTTAGGGGTGGGTGAGTTCTCGTTCCTCCCCGAAATCAAAACCATTGCTAACGATTCTATGGTTCTGGAACCGAAACCGTAACTGTGAAACACGTCATTCGGTTGAATGAAGCGGGACCGAAACCGCAATTCTTGTCCAGTTTTACCCACCCGTAAGTGCATTGTCACATTATTTCTTTCGGTTACTGAAAACCATTGAATATAACAAGCTCGGTAATATAGAAAACATAACTATAATATTATTTTTAAAATGTCGGAAAATTTAAGTTTGGTTAGACAATTTATTATCATAAAATGTTGGGGCGTGACAGTAATGATATGATGAACAAGTCCAATCGGGTTCTTTACAGAGTGTCCCACAAAATGGGTTTCCATGCATGCAATCATGCCAACAAACTGTGCAATGCTTTAGGGAGACAATTCGTAGTGGATCCAGCTTCTCTCTACTTTCTCTGCCAAGTCATTGAAACCAGTCGAGATTTGGTCCACGGAAATCATGTCTGGATTCCCGGATACGATCTACGAGCCTTAGGCTGAACTTGTGTCCAAGTCATGGCTGGCTCGAAAAGAAATAGTAATCCAAAATTTGGCCTCCCATCCTTGAACCATTGGACCAATCTGCAAGTTGGTCCAAAATAAACATTTTGAATTTCCAAATTAAAGATTTGGCTCTCGAAAAGATCCAGACCTTCAAAGCCCGAAAAACAATCCAGAGCAAGCCTTAAATAAAATGGTTCTAGCCCACATTAATAACCCTAAAGACCACGTCCTCTGGAATCTAAAACAACTTTCATTCTATATTTCAGTGGGTAAACGGGTGGGTCTTGAACTCGGGTTTTGGTTTTCTATTTGTTGCTCTCTATTGCTAATAAAAATTATGCAAACACGTAATTTTTCAACTTATTTCTTTTGGGTTTATAGTTTATGAGATGGAATGATCTTTTTATTCGTGGAATGAAAAACAAAACACAAATTTTCAAACTAAACCGAACCGAACCAAATCGGTTAGTATTTGTTCAGATTTTGTAGTTTATTCTTTCTGGATTTACGTTGATTGATTTCATTATTAATATTATAATATTTTTATTTCTATATTAATGAGTGAGTGAGTTGTAAAAAAAAAAAAAGAATCAAAGAGAAAATGAGAGTGACAGAAAAACTGTAGAGAGTTAATAGAGAGAGGGGGCTCTGTAGGGTTTTCTCCTTGGTGAGAAACAACGTATCTTATATTTGGCGTAATGTTGCGGACGATGTTGCAGCATTACGGAAAACTCTTATTTTCTTGATTCTTGAATAAAACTTGTTACTGGAGTTTTGTGTTGTGGACGTAGGACAGTTTGGTCTGAATGTAGCACCCGGTTTCAATAAATCAAAATAAGTTATTAAACGGTGGTATATAATTTTTATGGTTAAAATTTAGTGAAATGTTGATTAGGTTGTAAATGACTAAGCAGGGGCAAGATGGTAATTGCGAATTTATATTGTGGATAAGGTATTTAAGGAAAGGTTTAGTGAGGTTTAGCCGCCACTGTTTTATTACTCTTACCTCTCAGCTCAAGCAGACTACCTCTGGGCGATTTCCCCTCCGGTTTTCCCCAACCAAGGTGAGTTTTGAATCAACTACTTGCCGTTCTAGTGCTAGGGTAGCTGAAGGATTGCAATGTATGTATCTTCGATAAGCTGCGGGTGAGAGATTTGGGTTTTGGGGTTTAGTGATGTATCGGGAATGCTTAATCAGTAGAGCCCCAAACTGGCTTCCTTAGACTTCAGTAGTTAGATAAAGTTTAGTGGAGATCTAATCCATAATCTGTCAATGGTTTTAGGTGAGCAGATTTTTGGAGTAGCATATAGCCGAGCGATTTCCAGGAGCCAGGTAAGTAAAGTAATGTGTGAGCCTTCGGGCCTACATCACAAAACAGTAGGTTTATGCATGTTTGAGTGTTTCTTTTCTTTATGTCATGCATTAAGTTTTTGAAGAATTACGAAAATGAATTTATGTGCAAGGTTATGATGAGTATGAATTGAATGAAACAGAGTAGCTGTTAAGGGAAGTAATCCGCCCCTTAACTGAGTAGAGGATTTATTACATTGGGAGAACCGATCTCACTCCCAAGGGAATTAAGGGATCTGTATTAGCTGTTAAGGGAAGTAATCCGCCCCTTAACTGAGTAGAGGATTTATTACATTGGGAGAACCGATCCCACTCCCAAGGGAACTTAGGGATCAGACCAGTTTATGAACGATGCACAACTGAGTTGAGAAAATTAGAAACTGCATGATCAGGGTTTATGTTTCAGCATACATTTCATTAATGCTTTACTTGCTTAGCATTAGGCTAATAGATGAGTTTTGTGATAACCGATCCCACTCCCAAGGGAATTAAGGGATCTGTATTAGCTGTTAAGGGAAGTAATCCGCCCCTTAACTGAGTAGAGGATTTATTACATTGGGAGAACCGATCCCACTCCCAAGGGAACTTAGGGATCAGACCAGTTTATGAACGATGCACAACTGAGTTGAGAAAATTAGAAACTGCATGATCAGGGTTTATGTTTCAGCATACATTTCATTAATGCTTTACTTGCTTAGCATTAGGCTAATAGATGAGTTTTGTGATGTAGGTGTTGAGGATACAGCAGGTGATTTCCCTGAGAGCATAACCGAGTAGATGAGGTTGGTGGAGCACGGCTGTGCAACGGTCAGGCATCTGATGGGGCGGTTTGACTGGTGTCATTGACTAACAAAGATTAATTGACAGTATTTCAAATTTATTATACTGAGCTTTCATGACAGTAGAAATTTTAATGTTTTGGAATTCGCTTTTGAGTTTCTTTTTTGATAACGATATTCTGTTGGGATTTCAAGATAGTACTTATGAGTTTCTAGTGACACAAAGGTTTGGATTGTCTCTGGTTAGTTTTAACAAGAATGAGTTACTTGAAGTTTTCAAAAGTATTCTTAGTTTTCTTTGAATTTAGTATTCTGTTGGTTTATTACTGGATTTGCAAGTGAAGCGATTAGAGTTGTTGTTTTGCTCTCTATCGACAGATGATATCTGTCGGTAGATGTTGAGTAAATTTTAAATTCTATCGGAAGATGTCTTCTGAAAAGCCATCGGAAGATGTAAATTTTAAAGTCTATCAGTAGACGCTTTAAGGAGTTACGTGAGTAGCACGTGTCGGTAGATGTAGTCCATTCCATCAGAAGAGGGAGAAACCCGTTTGTCGTTTAGCGAATCGGAAGGTGTAGAGTAACCCGTTTGTCGTTTAGCGAATCGGAAGGCGTGGAGTCATATTGTTGTTATCGGAAGATGACGTGTGTTTGTCTATTGAGAGATGAAATTGCGCTGACTTCATCGGCAGATGAAGTTATGTTAACTTCATCGGCAGATGAAGTGGTGTGTGAAGTTACCATGATTTCATCTGCAGATGAAGTTGTGGGTGAAGTTGTGTAGACGTCATCGGCAGAAGCCTTTGGTTTTCTGCTTCTGCTCCTTCCGTTGACTAGTCGTCGGCAGACGAGTTCAACTCGTGACGTCATCGGCAGGAACCTCGTTCCGTTTCCTTCCGTTGACTTTGACGTCGGCAGATGAATTCGACTTTTGTAATTCCTTGAGTAGTCCATCATTTAAAACCTTATTTTCTCTTGACCGAATACTTTAAACATTTCCATTAATCTTTCCAACAATATTTTCACAGCTAGTTAAATCCCCATTGTAGTTTTAAATAATTTTCCGCTGCAAAGTTTTCAAATGTTTTGAACGTTTAGAAAATGTCAAATTTTGAATGTCGAATGAAGTTTTAAATTTATTCGAAATTTCTTAGTATGATCAAGTAATGAGTAGCGAACCGGGTTCAGATAACTCGGGGCGTTACAGTATGGTATCAGAGACATTCAGTTAAACCGTTCAAAAGATTACTCATCAGTGCCAATCGTTGCATGGAAGTACTCCAACAACTGTAAGTGTTTATGTTAGCTTTAGTTATAAAATGTTTATGAGAGTAGTTAACCCTGTGCAGGAAATTAGTAAAAATGGCTAGGCGCCCAGGAAGACCAAGAATACCAAGAGAGATACCAAGTCCTAGACGTGAGGAGGACTCTAGTGTAATTAGGCAGCTGACAGAATTAATGCGTCAGCAGACTGATATTGTGCGTCAACAATCTGATCAATTAGGAGTGCTGTTGAATCGGGAAGCACAAGGAAGTGCTAACTCAGGTTCTAACAGTGAACATTCTGGAGATAGATTCCGGAGACTGAGACCACCCACATTTGATGGACATTCCTCCGATCCAGTCATTGCTGAGGGATGGCTTAGGAAGATTGAAAGTATGTTCAGGTGTGCCAACATAGGAGAAGAAGAGAAAGTCACGTTGGCAACCTTTCATTTGGCTGGAGAAGCTCAGCTCTGGTGGGAGACAATAGAAACCACCACAGATGTTTTGACAATGCAATGGTCACGATTCAAAGAAATTTTCTACGGGAAGTATTTCAATAGCACCGTCCAAACTGCAAAGAAGTTGGAGTTTCTGAACTTGAAGCAGACAGGGTCTGTGGCCGAGTATAGTAGGCAGTTTGAGTCCCTGTCCAGGTTTGCTGGACACTTTGCTCACAAAGACGAGGATAAGGTGTTCAAGTTTGTGCATGGACTGAAACCAGAAATTTACCGAGGAGTTAAATTTTGCGGTATTAAAGGTTTGGCGTTAAGTGAAGTAGTGTCCACTGCTCTGGAAGTGGAAGAGGCTGAAAGGATGTGTGCTGGAACAAAGGAAGTCCCACAAAGGTTTGTTCAACCACAACAACAGAGAGGGATGAAGAGGCCGAATGAAGGCCAGAATAGCCAAAGACCAAGGAGGAAGGTACCGGATAGTCAGAAGTATCCCCAGTGTCCGAAGTGTCTGAAAAGTCATTTGGGTGAATGCAGGTTTGGATCGGGAAAGTGTTTCAATTGCGATGAAGTTGGGCATGCTTTCAGAGATTGCCCGAGACCCAGAGTCACTCGGTGTTTCAACTGCGGCAAGGTTGGTCACTTTAACAGAGACTGTCTGGCCTTGAAGAATGGCCCTGCTGTGATTAAGCCAAGAATATTCTCCATGGTTGAGCCAGGCGATGATGAGCAGCCTGCTGTGGTGTCAGGTACTATACTGGTCAATTCCCTACCCGCTTTTACATTGATAGATTCTGGTGCAACACATTCATTCGTAGCATTGACATTTGCTGATAAGTTAGATGTAAAGCTTACCTCTACTGTGCATGTATTTGATGTTGCCTTACCCTCTGGTGAACATATGCACTCTAACCAAGTAATTCCTGATAGCAATGTATTAGTAGGGAACATGAATTTACCTGCCGATCTCATTATTATGGACATAATGGGATTCGATGTAATCCTAGGAATGGATTGGTTGTTTAAACATTATGCCACAATTGATTGTAGGACTGGAATAGTTAGTTTCCAACCCCCTGGTAATTTGAAACATACCTTTCAGGCCTCAAGGAAGAGTGAGGTGATGTCTGTGATGACTTCCATTAACACTAGACCTTCCCTGTGTAGGGAGTATTTGTGCTTTTTGGCCAGCGTTTTAGACACACAACATTTAGGAAAATCAAGTCCCCAAAATGTCTTGGTTGTTCAAGATTTTCCTGAAGTATTCTTAGATGACCTTCCTGGCTTGCCACCAGATAGGGAAATTGAATTTGTTGTGGATGTTTACCCAGGCGCCGAGCCTGTATCTAAGAATCCTTATAGACTAGCACCTACAGAGCTTAAAGAATTAAAGAAACAGTTGGAAGAACTATTAGAGAAAGGGTTCATACGCCCAAGCTTTTCGCCGTGGGGTGCACCTGTCCTTTTTGTCAAAAAGAAAGATGGATCAATGCGTATGTGCATAGACTATAGGGAATTAAATAAGCTAACTATCAAAAACAAGTATCCCCTACCGAGAATTGATGACTTATTTGACCAGCTTAGAGGTGCAAAAGTTTTCTCTAAGATTGACCTTAGATCCGGTTATTACCAACTGAAGGTTAAATCCGAAGATATCCCAAAGACTGCCTTTCGTACTAGGTATGGACATTATGAGTTTTTGGTTATGTCTTTTGGTTTGACAAATGCACCGGCAGCCTTTATGGATCTCATGAATAGGGTGTTTCGTGAGTATTTAGATAAGTTTGTTATTGTATTCATTGATGACATCCTAATCTACTCTAAAACTGAGGACGAGCATGCAAGGCATTTGGGCTTGGTGTTGGAGTTACTAAGACAGCACCAACTTTATGCTAAGTTTTCCAAGTGTGAATTTTGGTTGGACAGAGTTCACTTTCTTGGTCACGTGATCTCTGGTGATGGAATATCTGTCGATCCAGCTAAAGTTCAAGCAGTTAAGGAATGGCCCCAACCGAAGAATGCTACAGATATCAGGAGCTTTCTTGGACTAGCAGGGTACTACAGAAAGTTCATTGAGGGGTTTTCGAAGATTGCCACACCCCTCACTATGTTAACAAGGAAAAATGTAAAGTATATTTGGACTGATAAGTGTGAGTTCAGTTTCCAAACCTTAAAGCAGAAATTGACCAATGCACCTATACTAACCCTTCCTGTTGAAAATGGTAAGTTTAGTATTTATTGCGATGCTTCCAAAATTGGACTTGGCTGTGTTTTGATGCAAGACGGAAAAGTTATAGCTTATGCATCTAGGCAATTAAAAGTGCACGAGAAGAATTATCCTACTCATGACTTAGAATTAGCTGCAGTGGTTTTTGCATTAAAGATTTGGAGGCACTACCTGTATGGACAAACTTGCGAAATATTTTCAGATCATAAGAGTCTGAAGTACATTTTCACACAGAAGGAGCTAAACATAAGGCAACGTAGATGGTTGGAATTTGTAAAAGACTATGACTTTGAAATTAAGTATCATCCCGGCAAAGCGAATGTAGTGGCAGACGCTTTGAGCAGGGTGACTCCATCGGTTCCTACGTTGATTCTAGACATACCGATAGCCTTAGAGACTGAATTCCTAAGGTTTAACCTTGAAGCAGTATCTAGCGTATCAGCCATGCTTTCGGCCATATCTTTAAGGCCTACTATTTTGGGGAGAATAAAGGAAGTTCAAATGAATGACGCTGAATGCAATAAGTATAAGCTGTACATAGATTCTACTGTCAAGACAGATTTCAACTGCTCGGCTGATGGAATCCTTAAGTTTAGAAATAGATGGTTTGTTCCAGCTAATGTCGAGCTTCGAAAGGAAATTCTATCCGAGGCTCATTCTTCTAGACTCTCTATTCATCCTGGAAGTACTAAGATGTACAGAGATCTCAAGCAACATTTTTGGTGGCCAAGTATGAAAAGATGTGTGGCGGAGTACGTGGAGTCATGTTTGGTCTGCCAGCAGGTCAAAGCTGAACATCAGAGGCCTGCAGGAACATTGCAACCCCTACCAGTTCCGGAATGGAAGTGGGAACAAGTGACAATGGATTTTGTTACAGGATTGCCTAGAACAGCAAAAGGACACGATGCAATTTGGGTAATAGTTGATCGTTTGACCAAATCCGCCCATTTTCTGCCTATTAAGATAACATATTTGATGGATCAACTAGCAGAGTTGTATGTGCAAGAGATCATTAGATTGCATGGAGTTCCAAGCACTATAGTTTCAGACCGAGACTCTAGATTTACATCTAAGTTTTGGAAAAGTTTGCATAAGGCTATGGGAACACAACTTAACTTTAGCACAGCCTTTCACCCTCAAACAGATGGACAATCCGAGAGAACTATTCAGACCTTAGAGGATATGCTCCGAGCGTGCATATTAGATTTTCAAGGATCTTGGAGTAAGTATTTATCATTGGTAGAGTTCTCTTACAACAACAGTTTTCAGGCGACAATAGGAATGGCACCGTATGAGGCATTATATGGACGAAAATGCAGATCACCTTTGTACTGGGATGAAGTTGGCGAAGCACAACTACTAGGTCCTGATATCATGCAGCAAACAGTGGAGAAGATTGCCCTCATCCGACAGAGAATTTTGACAGCTCAAAGCCGACAGAAAAGCTATGCAGACAAGAGGAGAAGAGAACTGGAATTTGAAGTAGAGGATGAAGTTTTCCTTAAGGTGTCACCTTTCAAAGGAGTCGTGAGATTTGGAAAAAGAGGAAAGTTGAACCCCAGATTTATTGGACCGTTCACTATCCTGAAGAGAGTTGGGAAAACAGCCTATCAATTACAGCTACCAGCTTCTATGGAAGGAATACATGATGTGTTCCATGTCTCTATGCTAAAGAAGTGTATACGGGATCCAACTCATGTCGTTGAACAGCAGAACATTGAGATTCAACCTACACTCACCTATGAAGAAAAGCCAGTAAAGATTCTAGATTATGCAGTGAAGGTATTGCGCAACAAAGAAGTGCCACTAGTGAAAGTCTTATGGCACAACCAGAACTTGGAGGAGACAACTTGGGAACGCCAGCAAGACATGATGGATCAACATCCGGAGTTATTCAGGTACTGAATTTTGAGGACAAAATTCTTTTAAGGAGGGTAGATTGTAGCACCCGGTTTCAATAAATCAAAATAAGTTATTAAACGGTGGTATATAATTTTTATGGTTAAAATTTAGTGAAATGTTGATTAGGTTGTAAATGACTAAGCAGGGGCAAGATGGTAATTGCGAATTTATATTGTGGATAAGGTATTTAAGGAAAGGTTTAGTGAGGTTTAGCCGCCACTGTTTTATTACTCTTACCTCTCAGCTCAAGCAGACTACCTCTGGGCGATTTCCCCTCCGGTTTTCCCCAACCAAGGTGAGTTTTGAATCAACTACTTGCCGTTCTAGTGCTAGGGTAGCTGAAGGATTGCAATGTATGTATCTTCGATAAGCTGCGGGTGAGAGATTTGGGTTTTGGGGTTTAGTGATGTATCGGGAATGCTTAATCAGTAGAGCCCCAAACTGGCTTCCTTAGACTTCAGTAGTTAGATAAAGTTTAGTGGAGATCTAATCCATAATCTGTCAATGGTTTTAGGTGAGCAGATTTTTGGAGTAGCATATAGCCGAGCGATTTCCAGGAGCCAGGTAAGTAAAGTAATGTGTGAGCCTTCGGGCCTACATCACAAAACAGTAGGTTTATGCATGTTTGAGTGTTTCTTTTCTTTATGTCATGCATTAAGTTTTTGAAGAATTACGAAAATGAATTTATGTGCAAGGTTATGATGAGTATGAATTGAATGAAACAGAGTAGCTGTTAAGGGAAGTAATCCGCCCCTTAACTGAGTAGAGGATTTATTACATTGGGAGAACCCAAGGGAATTAAGGGATCTGTATTAGCTGTTAAGGGAAGTAATCCGCCCCTTAACTGAGTAGAGGAATACATTGGGAGAACCGATCCCACTCCCAAGGAAACTTAGGGATCAGACCAGTTTATGAACGATGCACAACTGAGTTGAGAAAATTAGAAACTGCATGATCAGGGTTTATGTTTCAGCATACATTTCATTAATGCTTTACTTGCTTAGCATTAGGCTAATAGATGAGTTTTGTGATGTAGGTGTTGAGGATACAGCAGGTGATTTCCCTGAGAGCATAACCGAGTAGATGAGGTTGGTGGAGCACGGCTGTGCAACGGTCAGGCATCTGATGGGGCGGTTTGACTGGTGTCATTGACTAACAAAGATTAATTGACAGTATTTCAAATTTATTATACTGAGCTTTCATGACAGTAGAAATTTTAATGTTTTGGAATTCGCTTTTGAGTTTCTTTTCTGATAACGATATTCTGTTGGGATTTCAAGATAGTACTTATGAGTTTCTAGTGACACAAAGGTTTGGATTGTCTCTGGTTAGTTTTAGCAAGAATGAGTTACTTGAAGTTTTCAAAAGTATTCTTAGTTTTCTTTGAATTTAGTATTCTGTTGGTTTATTACTGGATTTGCAAGTGAAGCGATTAGAGTTGTTGTTTTGCTCTCTATCGACAGATGATATCTGTCGGTAGATGTTGAGTAAATTTTAAATTCTATCGGAAGATGTCTTCTGAAAAGCCATCGGAAGATGTAAATTTTAAAGTCTATCAGTAGACGCTTTAAGGAGTTACGTGAGTAGCACGTGTCGGTAGATGTAGTCCATTCCATCAGAAGAGGGAGAAACCCGTTTGTCGTTTAGCGAATCGGAAGGTGTAGAGTAACCCGTTTGTCGTTTAGCGAATCGGAAGGCGTGGAGTCATATTGTTGTTATCGGAAGATGACGTGTGTTTGTCTATTGAGAGATGAAATTGCGCTGACTTCATCGGCAGATGAAGTTATGTTAACTTCATCGGCAGATGAAGTGGTGTGTGAAGTTACCATGATTTCATCTGCAGATGAAGTTGTGGGTGAAGTTGTGTAGACGTCATCGGCAGAAGCCTTTGGTTTTCTGCTTCTGCTCCTTCCGTTGACTAGTCGTCGGCAGACGAGTTCAACTCGTGACGTCATCGGCAGTAACCTCGTTCCGTTTCCTTCCGTTGACTTTGACGTCGGCAGATGAATTCGACTTTTGTAATTCCTTGAGTAGTCCATCATTTAAAACCTTATTTTCTCTTGACCGAATACTTTAAACATTTCCATTAATCTTTCCAACAATATTTTCACAGCTAGTTAAATCCCCATTGTAGTTTTAAATAATTTTCCGCTGCAAAGTTTTCAAATGTTTTGAACGTTTAGAAAATGTCAAATTTTGAATGTCGAATGAAGTTTTAAATTTATTCGAAATTTCTTAGTATGATCAAGTAATGAGTAGCGAACCGGGTTCAGATAACTCGGGGCGTTACACTGAACTACGTAAATTATTGTGTCTCGATTCTTCTTTCACTATTTTCTTTTATTTTTGATTATTTTCTCACGGTGCGATTGGGTTTTAATCACAACAATTGGTGCGGTGAACGTGAATATTTTTTTCGATACTCATGGCGAAATTTGAAGTTGACAAGTTCACATGCAAGAATAATTTCAGTCTATGGCGAGTCAAGATGAAGGCCTTCCTGGTTCATCAATGGTTATCTGTTGCTATTGATCCCGAGGCATTTGGGAAGCTTCAATTGTCTGACGAGGATAGGGCTTCTGAGATGGAGTCCAAATCGCATAGTGTTATTTGGCTAAGTTTGGGAGACGAGGTACTAAGGGAGGTAAACAAATAAGGTTCGGCGATTTTTAGTATGGTCCAAACTTGAAGCTTTATACATGAAAAGGTCGTTGGCAAACTGTCTGTATTTGAAAAAGAAATTGTATATAATCGCAATGGAGGAATCCAAGAAAATGAGAAAACATGTTGATGATTTAAACAAAATAATCTTGGACTTGAATAACATTGGCGTCAAGATAGAAGAAGATAATCAATTTATTATCTCGTTGAGTTCTCTACCGAAGCAGTACGAGTATTTTGTCGACACTATGATCTGTCAGAAGCAAACCCTAACCATGGCAGAAATAAAGGCTGCGTTAAATTCAAAGGAGCTCTAATGGAAAACTGGACATAATGAAACTTCAGATGGGGAGGGATTATCGTTACGAAGAAGAACTCAAATTCGTGATAAGAAGAAATTGAAGGATAAAACATGATCAAAATCCAAGCAAGGCAAGAAGTACATCTTGTACAACAAAGAAAGATATTTCAAGAAGGATTGTCATGAACTGAAGAGAAGGTTGACCGAGAAGAAAATCGAAATTGGTGATGCTTCAGTGGTTTCAGATGGTTATGACTCTTCAGACGTTCTAGTTGCATCAGTGAAAGATTCTGGTGAATAATGAGTCATTAATTCATAGTGTTCTTTTCATATAACTCCGAAGAAGGAGTGACTTCAAAATTTCCAACCATGCAAAGGCAGAGAGGTGCTACTCAGCAACAACAAATCGTGCACCATATAAGGCACGAGTTCGGAGAAAATTATGATGTTCCATGGATGCATTCAGAAAATCCATAATGTGAGGTATGTTCCTCAGCTTATACTTAACCTTTTATCAATCGGCGTGTTAGATGATTCTGGTTGCATGGTGAAAGTTGAAAAACAGTGCATGAAAATCATTAAAAGGTCGATAGTTGTGATGAAGGGGTGATAAATACATGAAAATGTAATTAATTTATGCCTAATTGTGTATATTTATTAAAATTATTTAAATTCTAAATGAATTTTTTTCATAATTTTGATTGATTATTATTTGGAGTGAAAATAATTTATTTTAATTTATTTGGTTTTAATAAAATATTATTATTATTATTATTTTCTTTCAAAGTTTTTGGAAAAGAATGAGGCTTGTATTTAATTGATTTCCTCTCTATGTCACAGAGCTCACAACAATCATAACTCAAGAGGGAACAAAACTGTATGTCATGTGTTGAAACCAGGTTTCAATCAACAGCTCCTTGTTCAATCATCTCACGTGAACACCAACAAGTCCAATTCAAAGACCCATTTCATTTAGCGTGTGAATAGAATTTCAAATTACAATGACACGTGACAAAGTTTTCTTTCTCTGAGCGCAAATGATATGAAGCCACATGTCTCTTATGACTGAGTCTGATGTGAATTGTTCTCCAAGCTTGCTCTAGATTCTACACCAGATTTTATTTCGAAAATCTCCACAAATTAGTGCTCAAATCTCCAAAAATTAGCTCGAGAATCCAATCAATGATATTTCCTTCTTTATTTTAGGATATTTTATGCACTATAAATAAGCCTAAATAAGACTCCTGAAAAAAATTCCTTAGTTTTTCACTTATTATCATATTTTCTCTATAGAACTTGTGATGATAATATGTGTTTTAGGCTAAAAACATCGGCGATGTTAGAGATGAAATTATTTATTTAGCAATTCAATGAAGGTTTGGTTATTTTATTCTTCAATGTTTAAATATTAGAGTGATCTTTATTATTCTATATTCATCTCTATGTGTTAATTTTATATAATTTCAGTCATGCTTTCTTTATGTAATTTTACACACAAATCTATCATATTATTTTATTAATAATCTTGTATTGCATTATAAGCTCACGAGCATAGTGTCGATTTTGGATTTCTAATAATAATAATCGTATTGTTCTTTAAGTTAAATTTAAATCACTCGAATACATATTTTACCCTAAAATCAAACATGAAATTGATGCAATTAAACAACTAATGGATTCTCGAATCCCCGCTATCCATTTTGTTATTGAATTTTTCACACAAAAATAATATATTTTAAATTGCTTCATTTTAATCACAAAATTAACTTTTTATTTTTTTTTTTTGCTTTAACATATCTCTTGCTTTATTTTGGTTTATCATTCTTGATTAAGCTTTTAGCTACCTCCTTGTGGAATCGACCGCCCGAACCGTGTTGCAACCGACCACTTAGTAGTGCACAATTTGGGCGTAATCAAATTTTGACTTCGTTGCCGGGGATGTGTAACAATCAAGATTGTCAACCAATCTAATGCTTCACGAGGTAAGTATTTATTTATTTTATTTTGTAATTAAAACAAAATAAAAAAATAAAAACTTTTGCAATTCTTTTATCTCCAGCACGTTTAGGATTTTAAAAAAAAATCTCTTAAATCAATTTTGTTTCCTATTTTTGTTATTAGATTATATTTCCTTAAGACAAATCTCATTTATTTTCATTTGTCTAAAATAGAATATATCTTTGACTTTATCATTTAATTTATTTGATTAGATTAGATTTTATTCCCATAATTTTGTTAATTTCTCTTTTTAAATGAGATTTTAGTTTTATAATTGTAACTGTGACAGCCCCGAACCCAATCGAGGTCCGAAAACCGTCACTCCAAGACATTTAACAGAAAATGGGCACATATTTTTTTTGAACATAACAGACCGGGCTTTTAAAACAAACCCTTAAAACTTTTCAGAGGGAGAAGACGTTCTCTGGATTTGAAAGTAAAACGAAAAGTAGTTAAAGTCAGAAGGCAGAATAAATGACAGAAGAAAACAGAAGACACTGGATAACAGAAGAAAAGTAGGAAGAAATGAAAACAAAAGTAAATAAACCGGGCGGAGGACTGGTGGAAGAAGACTGACGGATGAAGTAGTTTCAACGGCAGAAACGGAAGATGCAAATGTGAACAATATAACAGTGGATATAATAAGACAAAAGTGAACAGTGATCGGTGGATAAAAACGTGAACAGTGATCGGTGGATAAAAACGTGAACAGTGATCGGTGGATATAATAAGACAAAAGTGAACAGTGATCGGTGGATAAAAACGTGAACAGTGATCGGTGGATAAAAACGGGAACAGTGATTGATCGGTGGATAAAAATGTGAACAGTGATCGGTGGATAAAAATGTGAACAGTGATCGGTGGATAAAAACGTGAACAGTGATCGGTGGATAAAAACGTGAACAATGATCGGTGGATAAAAACGTGAACAGTGATCGGTGGATAAAAATGTGAACAGTGATCGGTGGAAAAAAACGTGAACAGTGATCGGTGGATAAAAATGTGAACAGTGATCGGTGGATAAAAACATGAACAGTGATCGATGGATAAAATGTGAACAGTGATCGGTGGATAAAAACATGAACAGTGATCGGTGGATAAAAATGTGAACAGTGATCGGTGGATATAATAAAAACAACAACGGTAGATGTGATTTTAAAGCAACGGAGGATGCAATCGGAAGACATAATTTTAAAGGCGGAATTTGACAACTCTTTAACAGGAAGACATACCAACAGAGAGCAAAAAAAAAAAAAAACAGAAAACATAAAAATCTCAGATTCTCAAACCAATTCAAAACATGGTTCTCGAACACAACAGAAGGCATAACAGAAACTTAAGAAGAATTACACTGCATGGATAGCTCTAAAACCAGAGACCATCCATGCACAGACTATCTGAAAATATTCCAAACAATTCCAGAATACTTCAGAATGTAATTCAACTGTCAAATACAGAGGTTTTAAATATTGACACAGAATCCATACATTGTTTTAAAATCTCAAAGACAGTACAGAACTTAACATGGATTTCCAGAATTCACTATAATAGAAGTTTTTTTAAAACATAAATACAGAACTTCAAAACCTTTCTTTCTCTGGACATATTTATGTCTAGCTGCCACAAACACACCCGATGAGCTCGACTCGCCAACTACATCAGATCATCATCTTGAGGCACAAGGTCCTCATTCACGGGTTCAGTACCTACATCAAGGAGTTCACCTATGAGTCTAAAACTCAGTAAGAACATATATATATATATATATATATATATATATATATATATATATATATGTAGTGATGCAAAATGCTATGCATGCGGTTTTCAGAATACAGTGGCAGAACATTTCATTACGTTTCGGTGGCAGAGGGGTATAAGTGGGGCTTATAGGGGAACTGGCAACAGTAAGGTGCACTTTCAGGCACATTCAGACATTCAGTAGTTTTTCAGAATTCCAAGGAGGGATAAAACCAGAGGGTCCTTGGCAAGGACGATTTTTCAGAATCCTAGGGAGGGATAAAACCAGAGGGCCAGTCCCCGTCCCACACTTAACCAATACATTACATTCAGATTCTGTTTTATCTTTCTTAACTTCAAAATCGTGTACAGAAAACATTGTTTTGCATGAACTTTCGGGGAAAACGTGTATGCATGAACTTTCACAGTGCTTAACTCGAAACAGCAGTTAACGGAATAATACAACAGAATCTAGAGAGAAAACAGATAACTCAGAACTTAACTCTAACTTTCTCTACCCGAACCCTCCCGACAGAAGAAAAACCTAGAGTCTCCGTGATGTAGGGTCTTAAGGGCCAACCTACGGATATGAACTTACCTGGTTGCTGCAGAGTTGATGTTCTTGATCGTCTCGGTAATGCACGAACCTAAACATGCATGCAAAGAAAATGAACAAAGCTACAAATGCTAACTAATAACTTAGTAGAAAATGCACCAAGCTCCATTCACGCCTCTAGAAAACAAACTAATGCGTTTTCATGAAATGACAGTGAGTTTTCACCAAAGTTTCACAGCCGAAACTTCAGCAAAAACCCACATTTTAACTGGTCTAAATACGTTAGCATGAGCAGGAGGTATTTACCTTAGGCAGAAAGCAAGGAAAAACCTAGGAGATCGAAGGTGCTTCGATGGATTTCGTCGCCTTGCCAAGAGGAAACAGAGATGTGCTTCACGCATGAGTGAAGAGAAGAGAAGAGGAAGGGAGAGAAAAGGGGTGTTGCTTCTCCAGCAAGTTGACAGGTGTCACTCAACTATTGGTTTTCTTTCACCAACCTTAATTCCCTCCCATTTTACCCTTCCATCCATTTCCAACTAACTTGTTTTGTTTAGTTAGCCATTAGTTCGGTTCTCCCCTCACTAAATGCTCCAAAATTTACAATAAAATAGTTATTGTATTTATGGCAATTTAAATTCATACAATAATTCAACAGATTATTATACGGCCAAAATGTCGGGTGTTACAGTAAAACCCGAAAATTTTCCTATAACGTACGTAGCCAATTTAGGGTATGTCGTGAAAATTTAAAATTAGTCCTAATGTTATCCTAACAAGTTGAATTAGAAAGTGCAATTGAAAGTGGAAATTGAGAGAAAACACTAGGTTAGAGTAGTTAGGATTTTAGTAGTTGAAATAAATGAGAATTTATATTGGTTAAATGCAATGTGGAGGAGACGTCGTCACCTACACCACAGAACACAAAACGTAAACCTAATACTTAGCAAGTAGAGAACAATGAATGTAAAATAAAACACAATGCACATACTCAACCCCTATCAAATACAGTTTCTACTCTCTCTGTTGTTTTCGTTTCGTTTTGTAACGCCCCGAGTTATCTGAACCCGGTTCGCTACTCATTACTTGACCATGACTAAGAAATTTCAAATAAATTTAAAACTTCATTCGACATACAAAATTTGACGTTTACTAAACGTTCAAAACATTTGAAAACTTTGCAGCGGAAAAATTATTTAAAACTACAATGGGGTTAAACTAGCGGTGAAAATATTGTTGGAAAGATTAATGGAAATATTTCAAGTGTCCGGTCAAAAGAATTAAGGTTTTAAGTGATGGACTACTCAAGGAATTACAAAAGTCGAATTCATCTGCCGACGACAAAGTCAACAAAAGAAGCAGAAGTAGAAAACCAAAGGCTTCTGCCGATGACGTCTACACGACTTCACCCACAACTTCATCTGCCGATGAAGTCGTGAGAACTTCATACACCACTTCATCTGCCGATGAAGTCAACATAACTTCATCTGCCGATGAAGTCAGCGCAATTTCATCTCTCAATAGATAAACACACGACATCTTCCGATAACAACAATATGACTCCTTCCGATAGAATTAAAACATACACTACATCTTCCGATTCACTACGACAAACAGATTACTCTACATCTTCCGATTCGCTAAACGACAAAACCCCTTAACTCTCTCAGACTACACCTGCCGATCACTACTCGACGACTTAATACTCTACACCTTCCGATCGAACAGACTACATTTGCCGACACGTGCTTCTCACGTGACTCCTTAAGGCATCTGCCGATAGACTTTCATCTTCCGACAGACTGACACACCACATCTACCGATAGACTTCCTTCTTCCGATAGACATCAACACGATTTCCTTCCACAGAACGCAATAAACCTCTACACATATCCACTGATACAAAAATTATTCAATTCCTACCAATGGACTGAACAACCTGTCTATAACCCGAGAAAGCTTCGACTATCTAACAGACTTAAAACATTTTACCAAAAATCCATTCATAACACTCCAAGTCATTGTATTGATCAAAATCAGTAAAAACATGAAAATCAGAAATTCTCGAAAACAAAGTCAAATAGCTGTAATCTCATTTACTAAAAACTTCATATACTCGATTAAATCATTATCCACTAAACCTCCACATCTGTAGACAACATGCTAAACTGCCCCATCAGTTACCATGCCGAAGCCTGAATGCACTCCTCCAACGTCCACTATTCCTCAACACGATCAGGAGACACACCTACTAACACTTCTTCACCTACATCACAAAACTCATCTATTAGCCTAATGCTAAGTAAGTAAAGCAGTATATGAATGAAGTAAAATGCTGATCTTAAACTCCTAAATATGCAGTTTCTATTTTTTCTCATCTCAGTGGCATACGCATTCGTTCATAACATGATCTGATCCCATGGTTCCCTTGGGAGTGGGATCAATTCTCCCAATGTCTACATCCTCCTACTTAATTAAGGGGCAGATGAATTCCCTTAACACTTGATCTGATCCCATGGTTCCCTTGGGAGTGGGATCACTTCTCCCAATGTCTAAATCCCTTCATAAGTTAAGGGGTGGATTAGTTCCCTTAATAGCTTGTCTGTCGCATACAGTTCATACCTTACCATTCCTTACATGAAATTCATTTTCGTAACTTTTAACAAAACATGATGCATGGACAATAGAAACATTCAAGCATACATAAACCTACTGTTTTGTGATGTAGGCCCGAAGGCACAAGCAATACTTTACTTATCTGGCTCCTGGAAATCTGTCTGGTTGCTAGCTACTTCGGAGGTCTGTTCACCTAAGTTCATACAGAATATAAATCAAGGCTTCACTAAACCTTTCAAAATATCAAACAGTGGTTCGAGAAATCTAGTTAGAAACTCTACTACCCGAGCATTCCTTCTTATCGCTAAAACCCGAATCTACACTCAATCTCAGCATCCTCAAAATCCTCACATTGCAATCCTCCAGGCATTTCACCACTATACCACAAGAGAAATAAGGAAAAGAAACTTACCTAAGTCGAAGGAGAACCGAGCGAGGAGAATCGCCTAGAGAGCTCGGCTGCTTGAGCTGAAAGTTTCCGAAGAGAAGAGTATGAGAGGGGGGGGGGGGGGTGGCGGCTACAGTGCAATAAACCCAACCCTTATCCTTAAATACGTTACCCAACTTTTGAACATTGTAAATTACTCTAATACCCTTAACAAGTTGTTCAATAACCTTATTTAATTCATTACCTAGTCAAGTGTATTACTTTAATAATAAAAGGCTGGTTCGATAGAACCAGGTGCTACAATCTACCCTCCTTAAAAGAATTTTGTCCTCAAAATTCAGTACCTGAATAACTCTGGATGTTGGTCTAACATGTCTTGCTGGCGCTCCCATGTTGTCTCCTCTGTATTCTAATTGTGCCACAAGACTTTTACCAATGGTACCTCCTTGTTGCGTAATACCTTTACTGCAAAATCTAAAATCTTTACTGGCTTTTCTTCATAGGTAAGTGTAGGTTGAATTTCAATGCTTTGCTGTTCGACAACTTGAGCTGGATCCCGCACACACTTCTTTAACATAGAGACATGAAACACGTTATGTATTCCTCCCATAGAGGCTGGTAGCTGTAACCGATAAGCTGTTTTCCCGATCTTCTTCAGAATTGGGAACGGTCCAATAAATCTAGGATTTAGTTTGCCCCTCTTTCCAAACCTCACAACTCCTTTGAATGGTGATATCTTAAGAAAAACCTCACTACCAACTTCAAACTCTAACTCTCTGCGTCTTCTGTCAGCATAGCTTTTCTGTCGACTTTGGGCGGTTAAGATCCTCTGACGGATGAGAGCAACCTTCTCAACAGTTTGCTGCACAATATCAGGACCAAGTAACTGTGCTTCACCAACTTCATCCCAGTACAAAGGTGATCTGCATTTTCGTCCATATAATGCTTCATACGGTGCCATTCCTATTGTCGCCTGAAAACTGTTGTTGTAAGAGAACTCTACCAATGGTAAATACTTACTCCAAGATCCTTGAAAATCTAATATGCACGCTCGGAGCATATCCTCTAAGGTCTGAATAGTTCTCTCGGATTGTCCATCTGTTTGAGGGTGAAAGGCTGTGCTAAAATTAAGTTGCGTTCCCATAGCCTTATGCAAACTTTTCCAAAACTTAGATGTAAATCTAGAGTCTCGGTCTGAAACTATAGTGCTTGGAACTCCATGTAATCTAATGATCTCTTGCACATACAACTCTGCTAGTTGATCCATCGAATATGTTATCTTAATAGGCAGAAAATGGGCGGATTTGGTCAAACGATCAACTATTACCCAAATTGCATCGTGTCCTCTTGCTGTTCTAGGCAATCCTGTAACAAAATCCATTGTCACTTGTTCCCACTTCCATTCCGGAACTGGTAGGGGTTGCAATGTTCCTGCAGGCCTCTGATGTTCAGCTTTGACCTGCTGGCAGACCAAACATGACCCCACGTACTCCGCCACACATCTTTTCATACTTGGCCACCAAAAATGCTGCTTGAGATCCCTGTACATCTTAGTACTTCCAGGATGAATAGAGAGTCTAGAAGAATGAGCCTCGGATAGAATTTCCTTTCGAAGCTCGACATTAGCTGGAACAAACCATCTATTTCTAAACTTAAGGATTCCATCAGCCGAGCAGTTGAAATCTGTCTTGACAGTAGAATCTATGTACAGCTTATACTTATTGCATTCAGCGTCATTCATTTGAACTTCCTTTATTCTCCCCAAAATAGTAGGCCTCAAAGATATGGCCGAAAGCATGGCTGATACGCTAGATACCGCTTCAAGGTTAAACCTTAGGAATTCAGTCTCTAAGGCTATCGGTATGTCTAGCATCAATGTAGAAACTGATGGAGTCACCCTGCTCAAAGCGTCCGCCACTACATTCGCTTTGCCGGGATGATACTTAATCTCAAAGTCATAGTCTTTTACAAATTCCAACCATCTACGTTGCCTCATGTTTAGCTCCTTCTGTGTGAAAATGTACTTCAGACTCTTATGATCCGAAAATATTTCGCAAGTTTGTCCATACAGGTAGTGCCTCCAAATCTTTAATGCAAAAACCATTGCAGCTAATTCTAAGTCATGAGTAGGATAATTCTTCTCGTGCACTTTTAATTGCCTAGATGCATAAGCTATAACTTTTCCGTCTTGCATCAAAACACAGCCAAGTCCAATTTTGGAAGCATCGCAATAAATACTAAACTTACCATTTTCAACAGGAAGGGTTAGTATAGGTGCATTGGTCAGTTTCTGCTTTAAGGTTTGGAAACTGAACTCACACTTATCAGTCCAAATATACTTTACATTTTTCCTTGTTAACATAGTGAGGGGTGTGGCAATCTTCGAAAACCCCTCAATGAACTTTCTGTAGTACCCTGCTAGTCCAAGAAAGCTCCTGATATCTGTAGCATTCTTCGGTTGGGGCCATTCCTTAACTGCTTGAACTTTAGCTGGATCGACAGATATTCCATCACCAGAGATCACGTGACCAAGAAAGTGAACTCTGTCCAACCAAAATTCACACTTGGAAAACTTAGCATAAAGTTGGTGCTGTCTTAGTAACTCCAACACCAAACCCAAATGCCTTGCATGCTCGTCCTCAGTCTTAGAGTAGATTAGGATGTCATCAATGAATACAATAACAAACTTATCTAAATACTCACGAAACACCCTATTCATGAGATCCATGAAGGCTGCTGGTGCATTTGTCAAACCAAAAGACATGACCAAAAACTCATAGTGTCCATACCTTGTACGAAAAGCAGTCTTTGGGATGTCTTCGGATTTAACCTTCAATTGGTAATAACCGGACCTTAAGTCAATCTTAGAGAAAACTCTCGCACCCCTAAGCTGGTCAAATAAGTCATCAATTCTCGGTAGTGGATACTTGTTTTTGATGGTTAGCTTGTTTAATTCTCTATAGTCTATGCACATACGCATCGATCCATCTTTCTTCTTGACAAAGAGGACAGGTGCACCCCACGGTGAGAAGCTAGGGCGTATGAATCCCTTCTCCAACAAGTCCTCCAACTGTTTCTTTAACTCCTTAAGTTCTGTTGGTGCTAGCCTATATGGATTTTTAGACACAGGCTCGGCTCCGGGGTAAACATCTACAACAAATTCAATTTCCCTATCTGGCGGCAAGCCAGGAAGGTCATCTAAGAATATTTCCGGAAAATCTTGAACAACCAAGACATTTTGGGGACTCGATCTTTCTAAATGTTGTGTGTCTAAAACACTGGCCAAAAAGCACAAATACCCACTGCATGGGGAGGGTCTACAATTTATAGAAGACATCACGGTCATTTCCTTGTTCTTCTTCAGAGCTTGAAAGGTATGCTTCAAACTACCAGGGGGTTGGAAACTAACTATCCCAGTCCTACAATCAATTATGGCGTGGTGTTTAAATAACCAATCCATTCCTAAGATTACATCAAATCCCACTATATCCATAACAATTAAATCAGCAGATAGATTTTTGTCCCCTACTAATACCATGCAATCATGCAACACTTGGTTGGAATGTAAATGTTCACCAGAGGGTAAAGCAACATTGATTACATGCCTAGAAGGTGTGGATTGTACTTCTAACTTATCAGCAAAAGTAGACGCAACAAAAGAATGGGTTGCTCCTGAATCTAGCAAGGTAAAAGCAGGCATAGAATTAACCAATATAGTACCTGACACAACAGCGGGCTGGTCCTCTTCGCCCGACTCCATCATGGAAAATATTCTTGGTTTTATCTTAGCAGGGCCACTCTTCAACGTTGGGCAGTCTCTGATGACGTGGCCAGTCTTATTACAGTTGAAACATCGAAGGACCCTGGGCTTCGGGCAATCCTTAAACGAATGCCCAAACCCCTCACAGTTATAACACTTACCAGTCCCAAACTTACACTCGCCTGGGTGGCTCTTCATACATTTCATGCACTGAGGAAACTTCTTGGTGTCCGGTACCTTCTTTCCAGAACCTTGATCACTCTGACCTTCAGCGGGTCTCTTTATTCCCCTCTGTTGGTGGGGCTGAAAGAACTTTCGCGGGGCTTCCTTTGGTCCAGCACACTTCATTTCAGCTTCTTCTGCCTCCAATGCAGTAGACACTACTTCACTGAATGACAAGCCTTTGATGCCTGAATACTTTACTCCTCTGTAAATTTCTGGCTTTAGACCTTGCAGGTATTGAAACACTTTGTCCTCATTCCTATGAACGAGGTATCCAGCAAACCTTGACAGAGACTCAAATTGTCTGTTGTACTCTGCCACAGACCCAGTCTGCTTCAAGCTCAAAAACTCAGCCTTCTTAGCGTTCTGGACAGTGGTGCTAAAGTATTTCTCGTAAAAGACTTCCTTGAATTGTGACCAAGACATGGTTGCAATATCGGTGGTGATCTCCAGCGATTCCCACCAAAGCTGCGCATCACCGGCTAGATGGAACGTTGCCAAAATGACTTTCTCCCCTTCTCCAACATTGGCACACCTGAACATGCTCTCTATCTTTCGAAGCCATTCCTCAGCAACAATCGGGTTAGATGACTTTCCATCAAATGTGGGCGGTTGCAGCCTACGAAATCTATCCCCTGAATGCTCATTGACGTGACCTGAATTGGCACTTCCTTGTGTTTCCCGACTCAATAACACACCTAACTGGTCAGATTGCTGTCGCACAATATCTGTCTGCTGACGCATCAACTCCGTCAGCTGTCTAATTACACTTGAATCTTCTTCATTCCTCAAGTTTGGCATCTCCCTAGGTACTCTTGGTCTCCCTGGTCGTCTAGCCATTTGTCTAAGGCTCTGCACAAAGTTATCTATACTCATAAACATCTTATAACTGAAGCTAACATAAACACTTACAGTTGTTGGAGTACTTTCATGCGACGGTTGGCACTGATGAGTAATCTTTTGAACGGTTTAACTGAATGTCTCTGATACCATACTGTAACGCCCCGAGTTATCTGAACCCGGTTCGCTACTCATTACTTGACCATGACTAAGAAATTTCAAATAAATTTAAAACTTCATTCGACATACAAAATTTGACGTTTACTAAACGTTCAAAACATTTGAAAACTTTGCAGCGGAAAAATTATTTAAAACTACAATGGGGTTAAACTAGCGGTGAAAATATTGTTGGAAAGATTAATGGAAATATTTCAAGTGTCCGGTCAAAAGAATTAAGGTTTTAAGTGATGGACTACTCAAGGAATTACAAAAGTCGAATTCATCTGCCGACGACAAAGTCAACAGAAGAAGCAGAAGTAGAAAACCAAAGGCTTCTGCCGATGACGTCTACACGACTTCACCCACAACTTCATCTGCCGATGAAGTCGTGAGAACTTCATACACCACTTCATCTGCCGATGAAGTCAACATAACTTCATCTGCCGATGAAGTCAGCGCAATTTCATCTCTCAATAGATAAACACACGACATCTTCCGATAACAACAATATGACTCCTTCCGATAGAATTAAAACATACACTACATCTTCCGATTCACTACGACAAACAGATTACTCTACATCTTCCGATTCGCTAAACGACAAAACCCCTTAACTCTCTCAGACTACACCTGCCGATCACTACTCGACGACTTAATACTCTACACCTTCCGATCGAACAGACTACATTTGCCGACACGTGCTTCTCACGTGACTCCTTAAGGCATCTGCCGATAGACTTTCATCTTCCGACAGACTGACACACCACATCTACCGATAGACTTCCTTCTTCCGATAGACATCAACACGATTTCCTTCCACAGAACGCAATAAACCTCTACACATATCCACTGATACAAAAATTATTCAATTCCTACCAATGGACTGAACAACCTGTCTATAACCCGAGAAAGCTTCGACTATCTAACAGACTTAAAACATTTTACCAAAAATCCATTCATAACACTCCAAGTCATTGTATTGATCAAAATCAGTAAAAACATGAAAATCAGAAATTCTCGAAAACAAAGTCAAATAGCTGTAATCTCATTTACTAAAAACTTCATATACTCGATTAAATCATTATCCACTAAACCTCCACATCTGTAGACAACATGCTAAACCGCCCCATCAGTTACCATGCCGAAGCCTGAATGCACTCCTCCAACGTCCACTATTCCTCAACACGATCAGGAGACACACCTGCTAACACTTCTTCACCTACATCACAAAACTCATCTATTAGCCTAATGCTAAGTAAGTAAAGCAGTATATGAATGAAGTAAAATGCTGAACTTAAACTCCTAAATATGCAGTTTCTATTTTTTCTCATCTCAGTGGCATACGCATTCGTTCATAACATGATCTGATCCCATGGTTCCCTTGGGAGTGGGATCAATTCTCCCAATGTCTACATCCTCCTACTTAATTAAGGGGCAGATGAATTCCCTTAACACTTGATCTGATCCCATGGTTCCCTTGGGAGTGGGATCACTTCTCCCAATGTCTAAATCCCTTCATAAGTTAAGGGGTGGATTAGTTCCCTTAATAGCTTGTCTGTCGCATACAGTTCATACCTTACCATTCCTTACATGAAATTCATTTTCGTAACTTTTAACAAAACATGATGCATGGACAATAGAAACATTCAAGCATACATAAACCTACTGTTTTGTGATGTAGGCCCGAAGGCACAAGCAATACTTTACTTACCTGGCTCCTGGAAATCTGTCTGGTTGCTAGCTACTTCGGAGGTCTGTTCACCTAAGTTCATACAGAATATAAATCAAGGCTTCACTAAACCTTTCAAAATATCAAACAGTGGTTCGAGAAATCTAGTTAGAAACTCTACTACCCGAGCATTCCTTCTTATCGCTAAAACCCGAATCTACACTCAATCTCAGCATCCTCAAAATCCTCACATTGCAATCCTCCAGGCATTTCACCACTATACCACAAGAGAAATAAGGAAAAGAAACTTACCTAAGTCGAAGGAGAACCGAGCGAGGAGAATCGCCTAGAGAGCTCGGCTGCTTGAGCTGAAAGTTTCCGAAGAGAAGAGTATGAGAGGGGGGGGTGGCGGCTACAGTGCAATAAACCCAACCCTTATCCTTAAATACGTTACCCAACTTTTGAACATTGTAAATTACTCTAATACCCTTAACAAGTTGTTCAATAACCTTATTTAATTCATTACCTAGTCAAGTGTATTACTTTAATAATAAAAGGCTGGTTCGATAGAACCAGGTGCTACACGTTTTCGTTTCGTTTTCGTTTCATGAATCTTTCACTTTTCCCGTGTGAATCAACTAGGCACATATTCGAGCCCCGTTCATTGGACGGCCACACCTTAATTTACCAGAGCAAGATCAGACAGCTCACATCCGGGTTCCCCCCATTGGAAGGCTGAATACGATCTCCTCCAATATCGATCATAGAACCCTCTAGTCCTACTTGCATGTTAACGATGAGGCGTTCATACTCACGACACTTACGTATTTTCAACAACACGTCTTTTGTAGAGCCCCTCGTAAGTGCCCCACTAGCATCTTACGCAACCTGGCGACTCTACTCGAGACTACATCTTATTTCTTCTTATCTTTTACGTTTCATGCTCACTTTTCAAACCATGCACAAAACCCGTTTTCGTAGCTTAAAACATGATGCATGACACTCACACAATACTCAAACACAAACCTAAATGACAACCAAACAATAAACTCTACCGTTCCATGGTGTAGGCCCGAAGGCAAAACAAATGCACTCCACTACTTACCTGGATACTCCGTACGTAATCGTTCACTTTGTCAAGCTCAATTACTCGCTTGTCAACCTAACAAATATAAGGAAAATAACTTACCAATATTCTAGAAGTCTAACAACCAATCTAAACCAACTTTAAAACCTAACCCTAAAACCCGATTTTTCTACCCTTTTTGTTTTCAAACTTCAATCGGCCATAACTTATTCGTTTTTCAACGGATTTAGACGTTCCACCTCATTCCGTAAACCTCAACACGTCTACAATCCATTGAAGCAATCAAATTTAGCAACCAAACAACTTGATCAATTCGAAAACACAAAAAACAGAACCGGCGACCAATAATCCTAAAACTGGTTTTTCACCAACACTCACTAATTCTCTAATCTATCCCTAAAATCAACATAAACCAACCTATCTAAGGATTAAACCATCAAATTTAGGAAGAAAACTAGCCAATGAAAGAGAATTTTTGGTCATTTAGGGTTTACCAAACCCTAACTAAACTCAACAAAAACACCATCAAAACATCAAAAACTACTCCTCCGTTGCATATAACATAAAACTCATTCAAAACATACCTAAAATCCTTGCCAAAAATGATGAAATGGAGGAGAGGAGAACCTTCAATGGCTGCTGAATTCGTGGAGAAGAAAATGAGGAAGAAGATAGCCTTTTGCCATAAAGAAAATGGAAAAAAGTGGAATGGAGTCAAGGTGGTGCGCTGGTGGTGCGCGAGAGGCGCGCTGGCGCCGGGCTGGGCACGCGCAGCGCCAAGCGCCGATCAATCGGTAAATGTTACTATTGCTGATCTAGCGACCTAAGAGGTCGCTGATCTAGTGACCTGAGAGGTCGCCGATCGATCGGCGCCTCGTGCCGGGTGGTGCGCTCGACGCGCGTGCTGCTGCACGTTGTGGGCCATTTCGATTTTTTTTTTAAATTTTTCGTTTCAAATATGTTTTAACCCGACCTTTTCTGACACGTTTGGCACATATTTTACGTTCGTTTTCCAACTAATTTCGAAGGTTCGAAAAACCTAAAAATCGAGTCAAAATTTTATCGGATTTTATTTTAAACTTCGTTTTAAACGTTGTAAGTGTGAGTAAAGTAGCGTACCGAGCCAGGATGGGTTCGGGGACGTTACAATAATCATAGTAAGATATTTTCTAATTTATTAAAATGTAATATATTAATTGGGTAATCTCTTTTTAATAGTAAATCTAGGTTTAAAGATTTCTTTTAATAGGCGCTTTTCTAATTTAAATAGATTTAGGTTAATTGTTTTGGTAGTTTTTGACGAATGGTTCCATTTAGAGATGAACTAGGACGTTTTGCTAAGAAACCAATTCAAAACTTTACTAGCGAACCTTTGTCTCATCTTCCATCCTCTTCGTCCAATCCTCCTTCTTCATCCCATTCTTCCTCATCACATCGTTCTCTTGACGTTCAAACTTTGGCACTGAGATTGAGAACTTAAGAGTCATGTCGTAACACGAGGACAACAATCAAAGGAGGTTAATGGATTACCTTCACCCCACTCACACGGCCACCACATCATGCATCATGTTCCTCCCTAACATGCCACAATTGGATTTCAAGTCATCCATGATTCAATTACTACCGACCTTTCCGAGTTAGAGAGCGAGAATCCATATGTACATATTAGGGAATTCGAGGAGGTGGTGGCCACTTTTCGTAGTCGTGATGATGCCATAAACTCCGTGAGGTTGAAGTTCTTCTCATTCTCCCTGAAGGATAAGGCAAAAAGCTGGCTATATTCTCTTCGACCTAGGTCTATTGATTGGTTCGTGGGAGGAGATGACAACAACATTCTTCAACAAATACTTCTCGTACCATAAAACTAATGGTCTCAAACGATAGATTTCCACTTTCTCTCAAAAGGAAAGTGAAACCTTAACCCAAGCTTGGGATAGGTTTAAAGATCTATTGAATTCTTGTCCCCATCACGGTTATGAAAGTTGGCGTCCTGTCACCTATTTCTATGACAGACTGACAGTACGCGAATGCCAATTTGCCGAGATGATGTATAATGGGGAATTCCTTCACAAGGACCCTAACGAAGCCATCGAGTACTTGAACTGTAATGCCCCTGAACTCACTCCGGCTCGGTAAGCTACTTTGCTCACACTTACTACATTTAAAACGAAGTTTAAAATAATTTTTGATAAAATTTTGACTCCATTTTTGGGTTTTTTCAACCCTCAAAAATTGTTGAAAAACGTGCGTAAAATACGTGCAAAACGTGTCGGAAAAGATCGGGTTAAACATTTTAGAAATAGAAAAATTTTGAAAAATTTTCTGAATGGCCCAAAGGGGCGCCATGCGCGCGCTACCCCTCGCGCGAGCTGGTGCCGATCGATCAGCACCCTCTCGGGTGCGCGACCAAAGCTTGCGGATCGATTGGCGCTGGGCGCTGCGCGCCAAACCTCGGTCACCGGCGATCTTTTCTCCATTTTCTTCATTTTTCTTCAAACCACTCGCACCCAAATCACCTAAAATTTACCCCAACCGTTCCCGACATCCCCGACTCTGTGACACGTAAAAATCTTAAAAAACCGACTCCAAAACACCAGCCAAAATGTAGAAACCAAATGAAAACCGACGTCATTTACTATACGAAAAATCGAGCAGAATAACGACTAAATTTTCTAAAAAACCAAAAACCTGAAAATCAAACATTTAAATACTCATTCAAAACCACTTCCATCAAGTTTATAAAACACCAACATTTACACCCAAACAAAACCAACAAAATACCTATATATAATCAAAATGTACCCATCTCTCACAACTTTCAAAAGATCATGGTCGAGACGCCCCAACAAATACCCGCACCGGCATGCCTCGTACCTCGCCAACTGCTCCCTAGTCCTGGGTTCTCTTGTCTATCTCACCTGAAATCCTGTCGTCACCTACACCATAGAACACAAAACATAAGCATAATGCTTAGCAAGTAGGGAATAATGGATGCAAACACATACAATGCACACACATCCTAACACATGCAGTTTCTACTCGCTCTGTTGTTTTCATTTTATTTTCGTTTCATTAATCCTTAAAAGAGTCTCTCGTCAGTGCTAACCTAAAACTCTAACGCAACTAAGCGGCTCCCATAAAGTCCCTCGCTTGCCACCCTAATACAACGGGAGAACTTCCATAGAGTCCCTCGCAGGTGTCACCCTAACGCGATTGAGCAACTCCAACATAGCCCCTTGCAAGTGCCACCCTAACGCGACTGAGCAACTCTCGTAGAGTCCATCGCAGGTGTCACTCTAACGTGACTGGGCAACTCCAACATAATCCCTCGCAGGTGCCACCCTAACGCGACTGGGCAACTCTCATAGAGTCCCTCACAGGTGTCACCCTAAAGCGACTTGGCGACTCCACTAAAACCACACCCAGGTGCCATCCTAACGCGACTGAGCAACTATCATAGAGTCCCTCGCAAGTGTCACCCTAATGCGAATCCATCGAACTCGCATTGCCACATTGCATTTCTATTTATCAGTTTCTGTTTCATACCCACTATTCGAAACCATGCTCAAAACTCGTATTTTCGTAATTCAAAACCATGATGCATGTCAATACAATGCCCAAACACAAACCAAAGCAAACAACCAAACAAACAAATAAATCCCTACCGTTCCATGGTGTAGGCCTGAAGGCAACAACAATACACAATCCACTACTTACCTGGTTTCCCCGCACAGACTTACTCCCTCTTTGGTTATGCCAAGTGCTCAACTCGTTAACTTAAGAAATAGGGAAAATCACTTAGAAACACTCTAGGAATTATCTAACCAAATCTAACAACCCTTAAAACAACACTTAAAACAAACCAAACTCTAAACACTAAAACTCGATTTTCCCACAATTTTTGGTGTCCAACTTCAAACGGTCATAACTTACTCGTTTTTCAACGGATTTAAATGTGCCACCCCATTCCGTAAACTTCTACACGTCTACAATCCATTGAAACACTCAAATTCAACAACCAAACTACTTACCAAATTTGAAAACACAAAAACAGAATTGGCCCTCATGGTTTTCAAAACCAGTTTTTCACTAACTTCCACTTAAACTCCAATCTATCCCTAAAAATAACCTAAACCAACCTATCTAAGAATTAAACCATCAAATTTAGGAAGAGAACTAGTAATTGGAAGAGAAAAATCGGACCTCTCTAATAGGGTTTTCCAAACCCTAACCAATTCCAACACAAACACTCCTAAAACCCCAAAAACCATCACTAAAATGTATCAAACTCAAAACTCACTTAATTCTTACCTTAAAACTCTTGAAAACCTTGATGAAAATGGAGGAGAGGAGTCTTCAATGGTGGCTGCCCTTCGTGGAGAACAAAGGGGGAAGAAGAAGGAAAATTGCTTTCCTTTTTACCTAACTTTACCAATTTATAAACATCACTTTTCCTCTTTTGGTTTTTCCCCACCAAACTTCCTATTTTTTATAAATTAACCTCACTCTTATTCTCATTCCCATTCCAATGTGAAGGTTTTCCTCCCCTCACTTTTCTTTCATTTATTAAATTCATTTGCATTAACTTAAATCACAAAAATTACTAACTACTCTAACTTTAGGGTTTTCACTCCAATTTTCCTTCCAAGTTCACTCTCTAAGTTGCATAACTCTTGAATGAAATCAAACTCTCAGGACATACCTTAACTAGGGCTAAGCACGTTATAGAAAAATTTCCTAGGTGTTACATGAACGATCTAGGTAATCTCACACTTGGAGTGGACCAAGTGCTATCGAAAGCACCAGTAGGTCCTGACTAGTTGGAATCTATCAACTTAAGGAAGAAGACAATCGAAAAGAACAAGTCAAAGCTTTGACCAAATAGCTCAAAGTCCTCAAGTCCCAAAGTGGTAGGGCAATTCATACGGTCGCCTAGGCAGAGGTTAATGATTTCTGCTTTGTCTGTGGGGGAATGGATCATCAAGCTCAGGACTGTGCCACTTACGAAGAGATGATGGGGATTTATGAGGAATAATGTAATGCCCTAGGGAAATTACACGAACCCTTATTCACCCTACTCTAGTTCCTACAATCTTGGCTAGCGGAACCACCCAAACTTTAGTTGGAGAGACTCCAATCAACAAGCACAATCATCTGGGGATCATTGGAAACCTGACCAACAAGCTAATCCCCAACGAGGACACTAGACACCACAATACAGTGCCCAACCATCGAGGAACTCACTCGAGGATGCTTTGAATAAATTCATGGATGCGCAATTCACGACGAACAACAAGTTTGAATCTGTCCTCAACCAATTGGTGGAAGAGAACAAGGACATCAAGAGACAAATCACAAAGTTGACCAGTTAATTACCCATTCAGGAGCACGACAAGTTTCCATCTCAGGCTCAACCAAACCCAAAGGGACTCCACATGGCCGAAACCTCAGACAAATCTTCTCAGAATGTCAATGAAGTTAATGTCATAACCACTAGCAGCACAAAGCATCTCGATCCATCCACTTCGAGTAACAAAAAAGACGCTCCAACACCTGAACGCCCAACAGTTCTAGTACGAGTGCCATTCCCACAAGCTCTATGATCTGGGAAGGTATCAGAAAATCAAAGTGAGATCTTTGAACACTTGCAACAAGTGAAAGTTAACCTACCTCTGTTGCATGTGATCAAACAAGTATCGGCTTATGCCAAAGTAATCAAGGATCTATGCACCATGAAAAGGTGCCACCATATCAAGAAACTGCATTTTTGACAGAGCAGGTCAGTGCGGTGATTGAGCAGAAAACACCACTAAAGTACAAGGATCCTGGTTGTCCCACAATTTCCTGCTACATTGGGATACAACCTTTCAGCCAAGCACTGTTGGACTTAGGAGCGAGTGTAAATCTCATATCATATTCCATCTACTTGCAACTAGGGCTCGGAGAGATTAAACCCACTTCAGTAGTGTTGCAATTGGCTGATCGGTCTATAAAAAGGCCATGAGGTATCGTTGAGGATGTACTTCTACAATCATACTGGACTTTATCATACTGGACACCCAATCAGTGGTTGACACAGAGTCCAAGATCCCCATCATTTTAGGGAGACATTTCCTTACTACAGCAATTGCCCTCATCAATTGTAGGAATGGTCTAATGAAGATCTCTTTCGGGAACATGACTCTAGAAATGAACTTTTTCAACATCATCAAGCAACCACAAGAGGATGACGAGTGTGTCCAATCTTACATGATCGATACACTTGTCAAAGAGGAAGTCACCCATTGGAAGAATCCTGATCCCATTGACTACCTCCTTGAAGATCCTCAAAGTTCTAATCATGTGGAGAATGTTTCTGCCATTTTCCATGATTCACACGATGAAAGAACACAGTTTTGGCAACCGCGCTTTGAAGATCTACAACAAGATAGGGCAAAGCCAAAACCATATTCTGAAGAGACCCTGAACATCACAATAGCTCATGGGCGACAGTGATACCTTTCCTGTGATCATCTCATCCAAACTTGACGCATCACAGGAGCAGCGATTGGTCGATATTTTGTGTGAGTATAAAAGCGCGTTAGGTTGGAAGATTGTCGATATAAAAGGTGTTAGCCTCTTAATTTGCTCCCACAACATTTATCTGGAAAAAGGAGCTACTCCATGTCGAGACCCACAACGAAGACTTAATCCAACAATGAAGGAGGTTGTGAAGAATGAAGTATTGAAGTTGTTGGATGCAGGAATTATCTATCTGGTCTCAAACAGCAAGTGAGTTAGTCCGACTCAAGTAGTTCCCAAGAAATTGGGAGTCACAGTGGTTGAGAATGAAAAAGGAGATCTCGTCCCTATAAAGGTCGTGACAGGTTGGCGCATGTGCATTGACTATTGCAAGCTTAACGCTGCCACCCGCAAGGACCATTTTTCACTTCCATTCATTGACCAAATCCTAGAAGGGGTCGCTAGTCATCCCTTTTATTGCTTTCTCGATGGGTATTCAGGATACTATCAGATAGAGATTGGTTTAGAAGATCAAGATAAGACCACATTCACATGTCCTTTTGGCACCTATGCTTTTCAGCGTATGCCATTTGAATTATGTAATGCCCCAGCCACATTTCAGAGGTGCATGATGAACATATTTAGTGATATGGTCGAGAAATGTATGGAAGTTTTCATGGATGACCTCACAGTCTTTGGAGACTCGTTCGACTCGTGTTTACTTAATCTCCAAGCCGTTCTTCGAAGATGCATTGACAAAGGTCTCTTGCTTAATTGAGAGAAATGTCATCTCATGGTGTCATTCGATATTCTATAGAAGGTTCATACAAAATTTTTTAGCCATATCTAAACCATTATGCAACCTCCTTGCAAAAGACGCCACATTCAATTGGACAAAGGAGTGTGAGGATGCCTTCCAAACTGACTTCCAGCTCTAGCATTCAGTCACCAGATTGGTCTCTTCCATTTGAGATCATGTGTGATGCGAGCAATCACGCTCTGAGGGCTGTCCTTTGTCAACAAAGGGCAGGGAAGCCCTTCGTCATTTACTACGCAAGCAAGACTCTTAATAACGCTCAAATGAACTATACCACCAGTGAGAAAGAGTTGCTTACTGTAGTATTTGCTCTTGACAAGTTCTGCGCTTACTTGATTGGTTCACCCATCGTGGTCTTCACAGACCATTCCGCCCTTAAGTACCTCGTTTCCAAAACAGATGCTAAGGCGCGTCTCATCAGGTGGATCCTTCTATTGCAGGAATTTGATTTGACAATCAAGGACAAGAAGGGAGTCGAGAATGTTGTAGCAGACCATCTATCCTGACTCGAGTTCAGTGATCCTGCATATGGTCCAACTATTCGAGATGATTTCCCAGATATGCACCTCTGCGCCGTCACTATCATGTCTTGGTACGCTCACATTGTTAACTACTTGGTGATTAGTGAAACTCCCTTTGCTAGGAGTGAACAAGATAAGCAAAAAATTTTGGTCGAGGTTCGTAACTTCTATTGGGATAATCCTTATCTTTACAAGTACTGTCCTGACCAAATCATGAGACGATGCATTCCAGAAGATGAAATTATGAGTGTCTTGAACTTTTGTCACAATGATGCATGTGGAGGTCATTTTTCTATGAAGAAGACCACCGCAAAGATCCTCAAGTGTGGCCTCTACTGGCCCACCTTGTTCAAGGACACCAATAACTTATGTTGTTCCTGTGACTGGTGCCAAAAGGTAGGAGCTCTTACTCGTCGTCACATGATGCCCTTGAACCCAATCCTCTTAATAGAATTATTCGATTGTTGGGGGATAGACTTCATAGGGCCATTCCCACATTCTTCTGGCTACCTTTACATTGTCCTCGCCGTTGACTACGTTTCCAATTAGGTAGAAGCCATACCGTGATGTTCTAACAATAAAACAACTGTTGTTGAGTTCTTGAAAGAAAATGTGTTATCTAGGTTCGGACCCCTCGTGTCATCATTAGTGATCAAGGAACCCACTTATGTAACTCTAATTTTGAGGTACTAATAAAAAAGTATGGTGTGATACACAAGGTATTAACTACCTATCACCCACAAACAAATGAGCAAGCTAAGCTAGTGAATAGGGAGATCAAATATATCTTGGAAAAGACGGTTAATCCTGACCATAAGGATTGGTCTTTACGCCTTTCTGAAGCACTTTGGGCATAGCGAACTGCTTATAAATCTCCTCTTGGGATGTCTCCCTATAGGCTTGTTTTTGGCAAGGCCTGTCACTTACCTGTCTAACTCGAACACAAAGCCGATTGGGCCACCAAAGCCCTAAATTTTGATATCAGTGCAGCATGTATCAATAGGAAGCTTCAGTTGTGTAACACCCGGCATTTTGCCTATGTAATAATTCCCCGAATATGTAAGCGGAATTTCTCCGATATTAATGCAATGATTGTTTTTAATAAAATTGTCGATGTGTTTAATCGAACGAGGGTGATTCGTGAGACCGAATCGATTAACTAAATAATGTTTTAGTTAAAAACCAGTGGAAGGGCAAATTAGGAAGAAATTAAGGTTGGTGGGAGAAATCAAATGGATGATTGACACTTGGCAAACTTGTGGAAGAAGACAAGCCATGTATCCCATTTCCTTCTCTTCCCTCCTACGTGAAAGTTTCCACTTCTCCATCTTCTCTCTCTCTGTTTTCTCTCGGCCAGGCGACAAAAGTTCACCCAAACACCTTTGATCTCCTAGGTTTCTCCTTGTTTTCTGCCTAAGGTAAACATCGTCTAATGCTAACACATTTGGACAAGCAAAAAGTATGCGTTTTACTGAAGTCTTAGGTTAAGGTATCTAGGAGAAAACTCTCGATTTTTGTATGGAAACACATTGTTGTGTTCTACAAGTCTGAATGGAGTTTTCTGCATAACCTTCCAAGTTATTTGTTAGCATTTGCAGCTTGTTTATTACTTCTTCATGCATGCTACAGATCCGAGCATTCCGGGGACATTCGAGCATCTGACACCGCAGCAAACAGGTAAGTTCATACGTTTAGGTTTGGCCCTTAAGGCCCTACAACACGGAGGTACTAGGTTTATGTTGTCGGGATTTCTGTTGGGTAGTTAAACCATAGGTTATGTTTAGGTTAAGTGTATTCTGTTTTATATTCTGCTTATTCTGCTTATTATTCTGTCGCCTGTCTATGAATGTTCATGCATACACGTTTTCTCTGAAAGTCATGAAAAAATATTTTCTGTACACGGTTTGAAGTTAAGTAAGATAAAACCTGTAATGAAATGTATGGTTAAGTGTGGATGAGGACTGGCATCCTGTCATGTACTCCTGTTATGTCCTGTTGTGGCATGTACTCCTGTTGCGCCAGCTCCTCTGCCCACTTATACCTTCCTGTCCAGTTAAACGTAATGTAATGAAATGTAATGTTCATGTATTTGAAAATGTTCATGCATAGCATATGCACACTGCATTCTAGTATGTCCTTACTGAGCTCTAGGCTCATAGATGAACTTCATGTTGTAGGTACGGATACTCCAAATGAAGACCCTGTGCCTCAAAATGACGAGCTAATGTAGTTGATGGATAGAGCTCACGGGATGGTTGCTGCAGTCAGACAAAGGTCATTTCTGTGAGAATGTGTTTTATGTAAAGTTATGTCAAGTTTTGTACAAGTTGTTTTGGGGTTTTTAAAACGTTTGAAGTGTATGTCAAGTTCTGTAAAAATTTTGGGATCTTCAAAACGAGGTATAAAATCTGTGTTGATGTTTTTCTTTAAAACTTCTGTCTGACAGTTGAATGTATATTTTGAAATATTCTGGAACTGCCTTGAGTTTTCTCTGTTAGTGTGTGCATGGATTGTCTCGAGTTTTAGAGCTATCCATGCAGTTTGTTTTCTCGAATCTCTGTCATGTTGTCAAATATGTTGTTTTAAAACTATGTTTTGAAATCGGGTTTTAATAAATTTTGAAGTTTTATGCCTTCTGTTGTTATGTCTTCTGTTGACCTGTTAAATGTTGTCAATTCAGTCATCCGCCCAAGTCAAAGTCAATTTAGTCATCCGCCCAAGTCAAAGTCAATTCAGTCATCCGCCCAGTTATATGCCTTAGTCATCCGCCCCAGTCAAAGTCAATTTAGTCATCCGCCCCAGTCAAAGTCAATTTAGTCATCCGCCCCAGTCAAAGTCAATTCAGTCATCCGCCCAGTTATATGCCTTAGTCATCCGCCCAAGTCAAAGTCAACTTAGTCATCCGCCCAAGTCAAAGTCAATTTAGTCATCCGCCCCAGTCAAAGTCAATTTAGTCATCCGCCCAAGTCAAAGTCAATTTAGTCATCCGCCCCAGTCAAGTCAATTTAGTCATCCGCCCAAGTCAAAGTCAATTTAGTCATCCGCCCCAGTCAAGTCAATTTAGTCATCCGCCCCAGTCAAGTCAATTTAGTCATCCGCCCCAGTCAAAGTCAATTTAGTCATCCGCCCCAGTCAAGTCAATTTAGTCATCCGCCCCAGTCAAGTCAATTTAGTCATCCGCCCCAGTCAAAGTCAATTTAGTCATCCGCCCAAGTCAAAGTCAATTTAGTCATCCGCCCCAGTCAAGTCAATTTAGTCATCCGCCCCAGTCAAGTCAATTTAGTCATCCGCCCCAGTCAAGTCAATTTAGTCATCCGCCCCAGTCAAGTCAATTTAGTCATCCGCCCCAGTCAAAGTCAATTTAGTCATCCGCCCCAGTCAAAGTCAATTCAGTCATCCGCCCAAGTCAAAGTCAATTTAGTCATCCGCCCCAGTCAAGTCAATTTAGTCATCCGCCCCAGTCAAGTCAATTTAGTCATCCGCCCAAGTCAAAGTCAATTTAGTCATCCGCCCAAGTCAAAGTCAATTTAGTCATCCGCCCAAGTCAAAGTCAATTTAGTCATCCGCCCCAGTCAAAGTCAATTTAGTCATCCGCCCCAGTCAAAGTCAATTTAGTCATCCGCCCCAGTCAAAGTCAATTTAGTCATCCGCCCAAGTCAAAGTCAATTTAGTCATCCGCCCCAGTCAAAGTCAATTTAGTCATCCGCCCCAGTCAAAGTCAATTTAGTCATCCGCCCCAGTCAAAGTCAATTTAGTCATCCGCCCCAGTCAAAGTCAATTTAGTCATCCGCCCCAGTCAAAGTCAATTTAGTCATCCGCCCCAGTCAAAGTCAATTTAGTCATCCGCCCCAGTCAAAGTCAATTTAGTCATCCGCCCCAGTCAAAGTCAATTTAGTCATCCGCCCCAGTCAAAGTCAATTTAGTCATCCGCCCCAGTCAAAGTCAATTTAGTCATCCGCCCCAGTCAAAGTCAATTTAGTCATCCGCCCCAGTCAAAGTCAATTTAGTCATCCGCCCCAGTCAAAGTCAATTTAGTCATCCGCCCAAGTCAAAGTCAATTTAGTCATCCGCCCCAGTCAAAGTCAATTTAGTCATCCGCCCCAGTCAAAGTCAATTCAGTCATCCGCCCCAGTCAAAGTCAATTCAGTCATCCGCCCCAGTCAAAGTCAATTTAGTCATCCGCCCCAGTCAAAGTCAATTTAGTCATCCGCCCCAGTCAAAGTCAATTTAGTCATCCGCCCCAGTCAAAGTCAATTTAGTCATCCGCCCCAGTCAAAGTCAATTTAGTCATCCGCCCCAGTCAAAGTCAATTTAGTCATCCGCCCCAGTCAAAGTCAATTTAGTCATCCGCCCCAGTCAAAGTCAATTTAGTCATCCGCCCCAGTCAAAGTCAATTTAGTCATCCGCCCCAGTCAAAGTCAATTTAGTCATCCGCCCCAGTCAAAGTCAATTTAGTCATCCGCCCCAGTCAAAGTCAATTTAGTCATCCGCCCCAGTCAAAGTCAATTTAGTCATCCGCCCCAGTCAAAGTCAATTTAGTCATCCGCCCCAGTCAAAGTCAATTTAGTCATCCGCCCCAGTCAAAGTCAATTTAGTCATCCGCCCCAGTCAAAGTCAATTTAGTCATCCGCCCCAGTCAAAGTCAATTTAGTCATCCGCCCCAGTCAAAGTCAATTTAGTCATCCGCCCCAGTCAAAGTCAATTTAGTCATCCGCCCCAGTCAAAGTCAATTTAGTCATCCGCCCCAGTCAAAGTCAATTTAGTCATCCGCCCCAGTCAAAGTCAATTTAGTCATCCGCCCCAGTCAAAGTCAATTTAGTCATCCGCCCCAGTCAAAGTCAATTTAGTCATCCGCCCCAGTCAAAGTCAATTTAGTCATCCGCCCCAGTCAAAGTCAATTTAGTCATCCGCCCCAGTCAAAGTCAATTTAGTCATCCGCCCCAGTCAAAGTCAATTTAGTCATCCGCCCCAGTCAAAGTCAATTTAGTCATCCGCCCCAGTCAAAGTCAATTTAGTCATCCGCCCCAGTCAAAGTCAATTTAGTCATCCGCCCCAGTCAAAGTCAATTTAGTCATCCGCCCCAGTCAAAGTCAATTTAGTCATCCGCCCCAGTCAAAGTCAATTTAGTCATCCGCCCCAGTCAAAGTCAATTTAGTCATCCGCCCCAGTCAAAGTCAATTTAGTCATCCGCCCCAGTCAAAGTCAATTTAGTCATCCGCCCCAGTCAAAGTCAATTTAGTCATCCGCCCCAGTCAAAGTCAATTTAGTCATCCGCCCCAGTCAAAGTCAATTTAGTCATCCGCCCCAGTCAAAGTCAATTTAGTCATCCGCCCCAGTCAAAGTCAATTTAGTCATCCGCCCCAGTCAAAGTCAATTTAGTCATCCGCCCCAGTCAAAGTCAATTTAGTCATCCGCCCCAGTCAAAGTCAATTTAGTCATCCGCCCCAGTCAAAGTCAATTTAGTCATCCGCCCCAGTCAAAGTCAATTTAGTCATCCGCCCCAGTCAAAGTCAATTCAGTCATCCGCCCAGTTAAAACCCCGTCTCGGTGACGTCACCCAAGTCTTCCGCTCAGTGTAAATATGTCTTCTCGGCTGAGTCATCCCAGTTTTCCGCCAGTATAATGCTTATATCTTCGATTGACGTCATCCATCTTCCGGCTGACGTCATCTCCTCATCCGATCTCAGTTACCGTCTGTGTCTTCCGCTCGATGTCACTCGTCTTCCGGTTGACGTCACCACCCTTCTGCCCAGTTTTATCCAGTCTCTTCCGCTGAACCCTGTTCACATTTTGATCCACGGTCACTGTTCAATTTTGTCTCATTTGAATTCACCGCTGCCCCTCTTAAACTAAGTCTTCCGCCAGTTTATTTATTTCTGCTTCATGCTTATCCTGTAATTCCGTCATTATTCTGAAGCCCCGTCTTTCCCTTCCTCTGAAAGATTACGAGTTTACTCTTAAAAGCTCATCCTGTTATGTTCAAAAAAAAAAGAGCCTGTCCCGGAGTGATGGCTCCGATCCCGGACTCCGATCGGGTTCCGGTGTTGGGCTGTCACAAGTTGACTAAGCTTGAGGAGTTGAGGAATGATGTAAAAAATGAAAGCGGCTCATGACAAGTAGATCCTGAGGAAGAATTTTGACTGAATCAGCGGGTTCATCTTTATGACTCCCGTCTACATCTCCATCCAGGAAAGTTGAGGTTCCGGTGGATTGGTCCATATGTGGTGTTACGAGTCTTTCCCAACAGTGCTGTAGAAGTTACAGATCCTTCGGATGGGAGAGTATTCAAAGTAAATGGCCAGCGATTGAAGCAATATGTTGAGCGAGTGCCTGAGCCTGAAGAGATCACTCTAATGACTCCAGTTTATTCATCAGAGTAGTTCCTTCCCACCTCATTGTATTTTTATTATTACTATTATTATTATTATCTTTTTTTGTCTCGTTTTATTAGCTTTGGTTTTTGGAGATTCATCACTGTTGCAGGTATCTCGAGCTATCACAAGTGGGTATTGTCGCAATCTAGGTGTCTTCTGTTCCTTACACTTTTATTTTTCATATATTTTGAGACATTGAGGACACTGTTTGATTTTGGTCGGGGGTGATGAGCATGTTCATGTGTGAGAATAGTTTTTATCTTGAGATTGTTGTGATTTTGCCAAAGTATTATTTCAAGGTTTAGTTTGAATCAATTTTTGCTATCATTATCATTAAAGAAGTAATTTTTCGAGTTTTCTTGGTGCACGTACTAAACTTGTGTTAAGAAGAATGTTAATGCATTTAGCCTAGAGAAATTCCCAAGTTTAAGTGCAACTTTTTCATGGATATGCGTATGTGAGATTGAGAAAACAACTTTTGAACTTTTATTCATCCTTATAATTGGTAAAATCGTTACTTAGGATATCATTACATGGTTTGTGGTTTGTTAGACATTTTGCTTGAAGGATGATTCGATATTAAATGAGGAACTCTTTTCTTTTCATGAGCCTTATATTATATTTATTAATATTATTCTTATCATCGTATATATTAATAGAAGTACATCATTGTCAAAAAAAAAAAAGTTGTTGTCATTCAGTATTATTACTATTATTATTAGTAGTAGTATTATTTGTATAATGGCTCTCATTTCATTTGTGTAATTTTCTTGTTTGATATTGATGAAATCCAGATAGCTGGGTTTGTGGTATGAATGGCGGATTGTTCTATGTAGTTGAATTACATATCTTTGCATCAATTTTGTCTAACTGCTTGTCCTAAATATTTATCTTCTCATTTGAGTGTTAACTGTGCAAAATATTTCTGGCTCCATGAGTGAACACCCTAAAACCTTCATAAACTAAAATTCTCTTACGTCCGTGAGGAAATGGAGTCGAGACTTTTACTTGGTTGATTTTTCGAAGCCAAATGTGTTATGGGTTTGTGGTAAGAAGGTGACGGTTTAGAGCACACACACAAAAACTTGGCGGTAATGACTTAAATAATTTTGATAGCATTTGTTAACTCTTACTAAGCCTCTTGATTGAAATGCAATGCTAACGTTGCAATGATTTTAATAACATGATTATTTTTTTTTTCGCTTGAATTGCTAGAGACTAGCAATAAGCTGGGTGGGGGTTGTGATATATGCATGAAAATGTAATTAATTTATGCCTAATTGTGTATATTTATTAAAATTATTTATATTCTAAATGAATTTTTTTCATAATTTTGATTGATTATTATTTGGAGTGGAAATAGTTTATTTTAGTCTATTTGGTTTTAATAAAACATTAACATTATTTTTTGTTTTCTTTCAAGGCTTTTGGAAAAGAATGAGGCTTGTATTTAATTGATTTCCTCTCTATGTCACAGAGCTCATGGCAATCATAATTCAAAAGGGAACCAAACTGCATGCCACGTGTCGAAACTAGGTTTCAATTAGCAGCTCCTTATTCAGCATGTGAATAGAATTTTAAATTACAATGACATGTGGTAAAGTTTTCTTTCTCTGAGCGCAAATGATACGAAGTCACGTGTCTCTTATGACTGAGTCTGAAGTGAATTGTTCTCCAAGCTTGCTCCAGATTCTACACCAGATTTTATTCCAAAAATCTCCACAAATTAGTGCTCAAATCTCCAAAAATTAGGTCGAGAATCCATTCAAGAATATTTCTTTCTTTATTTTATGCACTATAAATAAGCCTAAATGGGGCTCCATAAAAAAATTCCTTAGCTTTTCACTTATTATCATATTTTCTCTATAAAACTTATGATGATAATGTGTGTTTTAGGATAAAAACATTGGCGAGGTTAGATATGAAATTATTTGTTTAGAAATTCAATGAAGATTTGGTTATTTTGTTCTTCAATATTTAAATATTAGAGTGATCTTTATTATTCTATATTCATCTGTGCGTGTTAATTTTATATAATGTCAGTCATGCTTTCTTTATGTAATTTTGCACACAAATCTATCATATTATTTTATTAGTAATCTTTTACTGCATTATAAGCTCACGAGCATAGTGTCGATTTTGGATTTCTAATAATAATAATCGTATTGTTCTTTAAGTTAAATTTAAATCACTCGAATACATATTTTACCCTAAAATCAAACATGAAATTGATGCGATTAAACAACTAATGGATTCTCGAACCACCGCTATCCATTTTGTTATTGAATTTTCCACACAAAAATAATATCTTTTAAATTGCCTCCTTTTAATCATAAGATTAACTTTTTATTTATTTTTTCTTTCACATATCTCTTACTTTATTTTGGTTTATCGTTATTGATTAAGCTTTTAACTACCTCCTTGTGGAATCAACCGCCTGAAACCGTGCTGCAACCGACCGCTTAGTAGTGCACAATTTGGACGTAATCAAGGGGTTTCAGAGAAGCTGCTTGTATTATCTGGACAGTAAGACCGTTATTAGGGTGTCTGTAAATATTGTTGATAATGTGAAAGAGAAGAGAGGACTCGATTGTGGCATTTGAGGCTAGGACATGTTAGTCAACGTGGGTTTCATGAATTATTGAAACAAAAACTGTTTGGTGATGTTGTAGCATAGCAGTTGGAGTTTTGTAAGAACTGTGTTCTCTGAAAGTCTAGCAGAGTGAAGTTTACATCAGCTATGCATAAATCTGAAGGAGTGTTAGATTATGTTCACTCTGATTTATGAGGCCCATCCTTTTTCAAAGAGAGTAACACATTATTTCATGTCCATCATTGATGAATATTTCTGAAGGCTCTGGGTGTATTGTTTGAAGACAAAGGATTAGGTATTAGATATTTTTAGAATTTGGAAAAAGATGGTGGAAACTCAAACCAACGAGAGGGTGAAGAAGTTAAGAACTGATAACGGCTTGGAATATTGCAGTTTTGAATTTGACGCTTACTGTAAAAAGGAAGGTATCATGAGACATTGGACTATTTGGCACTCTCAACAACAAAATGTTCTGGCTGAGAGGATGAATCGAACGATCTTAGAGAGGGTAAGATGTATGCTCCTTACATTGGGTTTACCCAAGTAATTATGGGTGGAAGCTATCAAAACCGCATGATATCTTACTAATCTATGTCATTCCACAATATTGGGGTTCAAGACGTCGTATGAGTTATGGCATGGACAACTAGCAAAATATGAGTGGCTAAAGGTGTTTGGGTGTGCGACTTATGCACACATAAAATAGGATAAACTTAAGCCTGGGGCATAGAAGTATGTTTTCTTAAGGTATCCTGACGATGTTAAAGGTTACAAGTTGTGGTGTATTAAACTTGACAAGTAGAAAATAATTCTTAGCCGTAATGTGGTATTCAATGAGAATGAATTACCATTGAAATTACAATCGACTCTGGAGACGGAAGTAGGGTCAAGTGAAGCTACAAAAATTATACTTTAGGAGTGATGTGCCTCAAGGAATAATCACACGCTCCCGAGCTAAAAAGTTAATCAACCTATATGCCGTCGTATGGGTGACATATTCAATGGAGAAATGGAGATAACACCTAACATGCAAAATAAGGAGAGACCATTCCATGCATTAAAGTGGGAGCAAGCCACAGTTACACCAAGTATTGAAGGGAGAATTTGGATTCATTTTAAACAAATTATGTAACCTATCTTAATTTTAAATTTGGTCTAAATTACTTAGTAGTTTATAAAATAAAGGATTTCATGACTGCATCCAAGAGGAGGAATGCAATTGAACAAGAAGCACGCGGTTAGGGTTCTTTCGGCCGAGGGATCCTTATCTTCCTTATTTTTATGCTAATTAGGTTTAAGATCCTTATCTTCTATATTTTTATGCTAATTAGATTTAACTTAATTTTGTGTTAAGAGAGGCATTATTTAAACTCTCAAAGACTCTATTTTTTGAAACTTTTGGAAAGTTATTAGTGAAAAGTTTATTCTCTCAAAGCCGAAGTCTTAAACTTCCGTGCGACATCCACTATCTGAGTAGGTTGTCACAAACTGTTTTTTATCTTGTGAGTTTTGTGGAAAATCTTTATTATTGCCACCTTTTCTACCATCTTAGTTGAAGGTAGTCCTCCCTATGAGGTTGCATAAACTCATATCAAAACTTTTTTGGAGTGCTTTCTTCAAAAGAATAGCCAAAACCCGAAAGGTGCATACTTATCACCTTTTTCAAACCAACATCGATGTTCAGATCATATCTCCTTCGTTTCTTTGATTTAACCTCTGACATTTTCAGAGATTATCATTCACTCACCATGTAAGATTGTCCTACATTTTCATGATTTTTGGAGTTGAAATTATATTGCTTTTATCTGTTGGAATCTGGAGATCTTTCGGTGATATTCAGTTGGAAAGTCGAGAGAGAACTTGGGCTTGTGATTGAAACACAAGTTACCATAAGTTGAAGCGTATCATTTGGTATCAGAGCCACGTGCTTTCTTGGTATTATTTGCTTTGTCTTCGACATGTTTGGGTTGGTTCAATGATGACAAGAAGTGGTGCCCTTAACAACCAAAACCGATAGACTAATGCTCAAGGCGCTTAACCACTTTTGGTGCCGTATCTGAATGATGGTGAGCCTAGTTATCAAGGCCAAATCAATGAGTTAAACGGCAAAATCCATGGATTGAACCAAAAATTTGATGCTTTATTGTTGGAATTAAGGAATGACCGTGCGAGGCCCCTCCAACTCCTTTACCTCAAAGAAAAGCTAAAAATCCGAGGAGAAGAAATCAAAACAACAACTTTATGGGGGAGGTAGAGTCTGAGGATGAGGATTTCAATAATCTTCATGATAGGCGTGACAATGATGATGACTTATACCATGTGTAAATATCCATACCATCTTTCAATGGATCTTGCAATGGAGACATGTTCTTGGATTAGGTGGACAAAGTAGGTAAAGTTTTTGAATACTTCATGTAACATCCAGAAATTTCCTACGACATATGTAGGCCTCATTATAGTATGTTGTAAGAGTTTAAAGTTGGTCTTAATGCTATCCTAACAAGTGGAATTAGAAAGTGTAAATTGAATAGGAAATTGTAAGCAAATCCTAAAGTTTGAAATGGTTAGTGATTATTATGATTTAATTTAATGAAAAAGAATTAAAAAGTGAAAAGAAGAGTGAGTGATGGGGGAAGTCCCACGTTGGAATGAAGAAAGGAAGAGAAAGGTGTGTTGAAAAGTCAAAACGAAAAATTAGCCAATGGAAAGAAAAAGTGACTATCAAAAAGAGAAGAAATGAGTAAAGTTTGAAAAGTCAAAAGAAGAAGAAAAGTGGAAGGAAAGGATGTATGTCACGTTGGAAGAAAGGGAGCAAAAAGTGTGTGGCCATTTTATAAAAAGGAGAAGTTTGGTGGAAGAAAATAGAAAGAAGAAAAAGTGATTGTTTATTTAATGGATGGCTTAGGTGTAAAAAAAAAAATAAAGTGTTTCTTCCTCCCCTTTTTCCTCTCCACGAAGTGCAGCGCCATTGAAGGGTTTCTCCTCCCAATTTCTTCAAGTTATTGCATGGTTTTAAGGTATGTTTTACATGGGTTTTGTGGATACTATATTTAGGTGTTGGTTTATAGTGGTTTTAGGGTGTTTTGGTGGAGATTGGTTAGGGTTTTGAAACCCTAGATGGAGAGCTCCGAATTTTTGAGTTCATTGGCTGGTTTTCTTCCTCCTTGTGATGGTCTAAATGTTAGATAGGTTGATTTAGGGTGTTGAGGTGGTTAGACGAGAGAAATTGTGAGTTTTGGTGAAAAATCAATTTTTAAGGAAGTGTACACTGATTCTGTTTCAGTAAATCCGAGTTGGCCATTCTGTTTGGTTGTTAATTTAAGGGTTTCAATGGATAGTAGACGTGTAGAGGTTTACGGATTGGGGTGGCACGTTGAAATCCGTTGAAAAACGGGTAAGTTATGGCCGTTTGAAGTTGGATGCTAGAAATTGTGCATAAAAGCGGGATTTTGGTTTAAGATTTTAGTGTTGGCCTTGTTTGTTGTTAAGAATGGAATGGATGCTCCTTTAAGTTTAGTTATATGCTTACTAAGTTATTTTCTTCCTTGAAATGCTAGGTTAAGGAGCGAGTAATTGGATTAAGTGGGGTAAGCGAGCACGTGCCGAGAAACCAGGTAAGTAGAGGATGGTTGTATTTTGCCTTCGAGCCTACACCATGGAACGGTAGGGAATTGTTTGTTTGTTTTGTTTGGTTGTTTATTTCATTTGGTGTTTGAGTTTTGAGCATGGTTTTGAATGGTGAGCTTGAAACGTAAGGGGTGGTGTGAGTTGAAACGTAATGTGGTTTGTGTTGGAGTCGCCCAGTCGCGTTAGGGTAACACCTGCGAGGAACTCTAGTAGAGTGTCTCAGTCGCGTTAAGGTGGTACCTGCGAGGGACTAGTAGAGCTAGAGTCACCCAGTCGCGTTAGGGTAGCACCTACGAGGAACTCTAGTAGAGTTTCCCAGTCGCGTTAAAGTGGTACCTGCGAGGGACTAGTAGAGCTAGAGTCACCCAATTGCGTTAGGGTAGCACCTGCGAGGAACTCTAGTAGAGTTTCCCAATCGCGTTAAGGTGGTACCTGCGAGGGACTAGCAGAGTTAGAGTCACCCAGTCGCGTTAGGGTAGCACCTGTGAGGAACTCTAGTAGAGTTTCCCAGTCGCGTTAAAGTGGTACCTGCGAGGGACTAGCAGAGTTAGAGTCACCCAGTCACGTTAGAGTATGTAACACCCGGTTTATTAGAATTAAAATAATCTATTAATCTTCTAAGTGTGAATTTTATGGAATGAAATTGGGAGAGATATCAATTAGGTTAATGAGTAACTAAGTGGGGGTATAAGGGTAATTGTCAATTTTTGCAATGGATATCGTATTTAAGGAAAGAGTAAATGAGGTTTAGCCGCCACTGTTTATTGTTTCCTCTTCGGAATTCTCATCTCCTCAGTTTAGCCGAGAGCGATTGGAGACCTCTCTTTGATTTCTTCCAGCGACCTCCTTCGATTTAGGTAAGTTCTTTTGTTTTCTTTATGTATTGATAAATAGATAACAGAAAAAGGACAATGTGGATATCTTGGGAATGTCGTGAGAAAGAGTAGTTCGAGTTTGGAGTTTAATCGGGAATGCTCTGTGAGAAGTACTCCCAAACCAACTCCTTAGAATTCTGAATAGCTTAGACTAAGGTTTAACATTCTGTTTATGAATATAGGTGAACCAAACCCCCGAGGTAGCTCTTAACCGAGCATTTGCTAGGAATCCAGGTAAGTGAAGTTTGCTTGTGCCTTCGGGCCTACATCACAGAACAATAGGATTTTTGTGTGTTTGAATGTTTTCATGTTTCATGCATCATATATTTGAAAGTACACGAAAATGAGTTTACATGTTTTGATATAGTGAGGAAGTGAACATTCTGAAGTGATTTATGTGAAACATTTTTTGTTAAGGGAACTAATCCAACCCTTAATGAGCCAGGGATCATACTTTGGGAAAACTGATCCAACTCCCAATTTCGAAGTGGATCTGAACATTGATCAGTATATATATATTCACTGTTAGGAGAATTAATCCAACTCCTAATGAGACAGGGATGTTCATACTTTGGGAGAAGTGATTCAACTCCCAATTTAGAGAGGAATCCGATTATAACGATGAATATGTAACAGAGATGAGAAAAGTAGAAACTGCATGCTAGGATGACATGTCTTCAGCTTTTCATGCATTATTGCTTTACTTGCTTAGCATTAGGCTAATAGATGAGTTTTGTGATGTAGGTGAAGAAGTTTTAGCAGGTGTGTTTACTGAGTTCACAGAAGGCTAGTTGGGTTGGAGGAGTGCATCCACACAATGTTCTGGCAGCTGATGGGGCAGTTTAATTGATGTCTGTTGGAGTGAAGGTTTTATTATCAATGCTTTATTTTAGATGGATCGAGTTTTCATAACAGTAGTGATATCAGCGTTTTGAACAAATTGAGTTTTGTTATTTGATAATGGCATTCCGCTGAGATTTGAAGATTTGCACTTGTTGGATTTTAAGGAATACATGGGTTTGAATCCTTTTTCTGAGTGATTTCAGTAAGGCAAATAGATTCTTTTTCATAAATGGAGTTGTATTGTATAATTAGGAGTAGCCAGAATGTCGCCCTGAATCTATCGGTAGATGGGATGTGTTTTGTTATCTGTCGGCAGATGCATTCTGTCGGCAGAAGTTGAGTAGTTTGAACCTACCGGAAGGGGATGTCTATCGGTAGGTGTATCCAAATTTCTATCGGATGATGTCTTCGGTAAAGGCATCGGAAGATGTAGCCTTATTTATATCGATAGATATAGACCTATTTCTATCGGCAGATGAAGTCATGTTGACTTCATCGGCAAGTGGAAGTTGTATGTGCAGTCGTGTTGCTTCATCGGCAGATGAAGTCATGTTGACTTCGGAAGTGTGGCTCATCGGCAGATGAGACTTCATCGGCAGATGAAGTCATGTTGACTTCATCGGCAGATGAAGTCATGTTGACTTCATCGGCAGATGAAGTCATGTTGACTTCATCGGCAGATGAAGTCATGTTGACTTCATCGGCAGATGAAGTCATGTTGACTTCATCGGCAGATGAAGTCATGTTGACTTCATCGGCAGATGAAGTCATGTTGACTTCATCGGCAGATGAAGTCATGTTGACTTCATCGGCAGATGAAGTCATGTTGACTTCATCGGCAGATGAAGTCATGTTGACTTCATCGGCAGATGAAGTCATGTTGACTTCATCGGCAGATGAAGTCATGTTGACTTCATCGGCAGATGAAGTCATGTTGACTTCATCGGCAGATGAAGTCATGTTGACTTCATCGGCAGATGAAGTCATGTTGACTTCATCGGCAGATGAAGTCATGTTGACTTCATCGGCAGATGAAGTCATGTTGACTTCATCGGCAGATGAAGTCATGTTGACTTCATCGGCAGATGAAGTCATGTTGACTTCATCGGCAGATGAAGTCATGTTGACTTCATCGGCAGATGAAGTCATGTTGACTTCATCGGCAGATGAAGTCATGTTGACTTCATCGGCAGATGAAGTCATGTTGACTTCATCGGCAGATGAAGTCATGTTGACTTCATCGGCAGATGAAGTCATGTTGACTTCATCGGCAGATGAAGTCATGTTGACTTCATCGGCAGATGAAGTCATGTTGACTTCATCGGCAGATGAAGTCATGTTGACTTCATCGGCAGATGAAGTCATGTTGACTTCATCGGCAGATGAAGTCATGTTGACTTCATCGGCAGATGAAGTCATGTTGACTTCATCGGCAGATGAAGTCATGTTGACTTCATCGGCAGATGAAGTCATGTTGACTTCATCGGCAGATGAAGTCATGTTGACTTCATCGGCAGATGAAGTCATGTTGACTTCATCGGCAGATGAAGTCATGTTGACTTCATCGGCAGATGAAGTCATGTTGACGTCATCGGCCGATGAAGTTGTGTTGACGCCATCGGTAGGTGCAGGCCCGCCGAGAAAGTCCTCAGTTCCAAGTCTTCAGGTCCACGTCATCGGCAGGAGTCTTATATTTGCTGTGTCTGCTTCTTCAGTTGATTTTTCTACCGGCAGATGTTGTTGTCTTTAGAGTTTTAATAGTGTTTTGTGATTTAACATTTATTCTTTTGGTCGATTATCTCGAACATTTTATCCGATTATCCAAACCTTTATGGTTGTTTTTAACTCTAAGTTATTTAAATTAATTCAATTATGAAATGAAGTTTTTAGTCGTGCACGGGTTTTGTGTGACGAACCGGGTTCAGAGAACTCGGGGCGTTACAGTATGGTATCAGAGACATCGGTTAAACTGTTCAATTAAATGTTCAAACCAGATTACTCATCAGTGCCAATCGTTGCATGGAAGCACTCAACAACTGTAAGTATTTGAGTAGCTTTAGTTATAAATGTTTATAAAGGCAGTTAACCCTGTGCAGGGAATTTAGTATAATGGCTAGACGACCAGGAAGACCAAGGATACCTAGAGAAATACCAAGTCCAAGAAGTGAAGAGGACTCTAGTGTAATTAGGCAGCTGACCGAATTGATGCGTCAGCAGACAGATATAGTGCGTCAACAGTCTGATCAATTAGGCGTGCTGTTGAGTCGGGAAGCACAAGGAAGTGCCAACTCGGGTTCTAGCAATGAGCATTCTGGAGATAGATTCCGGAGACTAAGACACCCACGTTTGATGGACAGTCATCGATCCCAATTATTGCTGAAGGATGGCTTAGAAAGATTGAAAGTATGTTTAGGTGCGCCAGCATAGGAGAAGAAGACAAGGTCACGTTGGCTACATTCCATTTGGCTGGCGAAGCTCAACTCTGGTGGGAAACAGTTGAAACCACCACCGACATTCTGACTATGACTTGGCCACAGTTTAAGGACATCTTCTACGAGAAATATTTTAACAGCACGGTCCAGACCGCAAAGAAGTTGGAATTTCTGAATTTGAAGCAGACAGGGTCGGTGGCAGAGTACGGTAGGCAATTTGAGTCCTTGTCCAGGTTTGCTGGACACTTTGCTCATAAGGACGAGGATAAGGTGTTCAAATTTGTGCATGGACTGAAGCCGGAGATCTATCGAGGAGTCAAATTCTGTGGCATTAAAGGTTTAACGTTCAGCGAAGTTGTGTCCACTGCTCTGGAAGTGGAAGAGGCTGAAAGGAAGTGTGCTGGAGCAAAGGAGGTCCCACCAAGGTTTGTCCAGCAACACCATCAGAGAGGAACGAAGAGGCCAAGTGAAGGCCAGAGTAGCCAAGGAGCTGGAGGGAAGGTACAGAATGTCAGGAAATTTCCCCCGTGTCCTAAGTGCTTGAAGAACCACCCCGGGGAGTGCAGGATGGGATTTGGGAAGTGCTTCAACTGTGAGGAGGTTGGCCACACGTACAAAGAATGTCCGAAGCCTAGGATTACCAGATGCTACAATTGTAACAAAGTCGGCCATATTAGCAGAGACTGTCCAGTTCCTAAGAGTGGTCCAGCTATGATTAAACCAAGAATATTCTCCATGACGGAGGCAGGTGAAGAACAGCCTGCTGTAGTTTCAGGTACTATATTGGTCAACTCTGTGCCTGCTTTTACTTTGATAGATTCCGGTGCAACGCATTCATTTATAGCATCTACGTTTGCTGATAAGTTAGATGTACAGTTTACCCCTTCTGTGCATGTGTTTAATGTTACATTACCTTCTGGTGAGTGCATGCACTCCAATCGAGTGATGCCTGATAGTGAGGTATTAGCGGGGAACATGAATTTGCCTGCTGACCTCATTATTATGGATATATTGGGATTTGATGTAATCTTAGGAATGGATTGGCTGTTTAAGCATTATGCCACGATCGATTGTAGGACTGGAATAGTTAGTTTCCAACCCCCTGGTAACCCGAAACATACCTTCCAAGCTTCAAAGAAGAGCAAGGAAATGACTGTGATGACTTTGATTAACACTAGACCTTCCCTATGTGGAGAGTATTTGTGCTTCCTAGCTAGCGTTGTAGACACACAACTTGTAGGAAAGGCAAACCCTCAAAATGTTTTAGTTGTCCAAGACTTTCCTGATGTATTTTTAGACGACCTTCCTGGTTTACCACCAGATAGAGAAATCGAATTTGTTGTAGATGTCTACCCCGGAGCCGAGCCTGTGTCTAAAAACCCGTATAGACTAGCACCATCAGAACTTAAAGAGTTAAAGAAACAGTTGGAGGATTTGTTAGAAAAAGGGTTCATACGCCCTAGTTTTTCACCATGGGGTGCACCTGTCCTTTTTGTTAAAAAGAAAGACGGATCAATGCGTATGTGCATAGACTATAGAGAGTTGAATAAGCTAACTGTCAAGAACAAGTATCCACTGCCGAGGATTGATGACTTATTTGACCAACTTAAGGGTGCGAGAGTTTTCTCTAAGATTGACCTTAGGTCCGGTTATTATCAGTTGAAGGTTAAATCTGAGGACATCCCAAAGACTGCCTTTCGCACAAGGTATGGACATTATGAGTTTTTGGTTATGTCTTTTGGTTTGACTAATGCGCCAGCAGCCTTCATGGATCTTATGAATAGGGTGTTTCACGAGTATTTGGACAAGTTTGTCATTGTATTCATTGATGACATACTAATCTATTCTAGAACTAAGGAAGAGCATGCAAAACATTTGAGTTTAGTGTTGGATGTACTGAGAAGACACCAGCTTTATGCTAAGTTTTCAAAGTGTGAATTTTGGTTGGACAGAGTTCACTTTCTTGGTCATGTGATCTCTGGTGATGGAATATCTGTTGACCCAGCCAAGGTTCAAGCAGTTAAGGAATGGCCCCAACCGAAGAGTGCTACAGATATTAGAAGTTTTCTTGGACTAGCAGGGTATTACAGAAAGTTCATTGAAGGATTTTCAAAGATTGCCACACCCCTTACTAGGTTAACAAGGAAAAACATGAAATATACATGGACTGACGAATGTGAGCATAGTTTCCAAACCTTGAAGCAGGAGCTAACCAATGCTCCAATTTTGACCCTCCCTATTGAAGGTGGTAAATTTAGTATTTATTGTGATGCTTCTAGGGTCGGTCTTGGCTGTGTGTTGATGCAAGATGATAAGGTTATAGCCTATGCTTCTAGACAGTTAAAAACTCATGAGAAGAACTACCCCACACACGACTTGGAATTAGCTGCCGTTGTATTTGCACTTAAAATTTGGAGGCATTACCTATATGGACAAACTTGTGAGGTATTTTCAGATCATAAAAGTCTGAAGTATATTTTCACGCAAAAAGAACTGAATATGAGGCAGCGTAGATGGTTAGAGTTTGTAAAAGATTATGATTTTGAGATTAAGTACCACCCTGGTAAGGCAAATGTTGTGGCAGATGCCTTGAGTAGAGTCACAACCTCAACCCCAACTATGATTTCCAATATGCCATTAACCTTAGAGTTAGAATTCCAAAAGTTTAATCTAGAAGCAGTGACCAGTGTATCAGCTATACTTTCTGCCATAACCTTAAAGCCTACCATTCTTGAGAAAATAAAGGAAGCTCAGACAAATGATGATGAATGTATCAGATACAAGTCAAGCATGGATTCTACGGACAAGTCAGAATTTAGTCATTCTACCGATGGAATCCTTAAGTTTAGAAATAGGTGGTTTGTTCCTGCCAATAATGAACTTCGTGAGGAAATTCTTTCTGAGGCTCACTCGTCCAAGTTCTCTGTCCACCCTGGGAGTACAAAGATGTACAGAGATCTCAAGCAGCATTACTGGTGGCCAAGTATGAAAAGAAGTGTGACAGAATATGTAGGATCATGTTTGTGTTGTCAGCAGATTAAAGCCGAGCATCAGAGACCCTCAGGAACATTACAACCTTTACCAGTTCCCGAATGGAAATGGGAACAAATAACGATGGACTTTGTTGTTGGATTACCTAGGACAGCTAAGGGACATGATGCAATTTGGGTGATAGTTGACCGTCTAACCAAGTCAGCTCATTTTCTACCTATAAAGATAACCTACTCGATGGATCAGCTAGCTGAATTGTACATGCAAGAGATCGTCAGACTGCATGGAGTTCCAAGTTCTATAGTCTCAGACCAAGACTCTAAATTTACATCTAAGTTTTGGAGGAGTTTGCATGAGGCTATGGGAACACAACTTAGTTTTAGCACAGCTTTCCACCCTCAAACTGATGGACAATCTGAAAGAACCATTCAAACACTGGAGGATATGCTCCGTGCATGTGTTTTAGATTTCCAAGGCTCTTGGAGTAAGTACCTAGCTCTGGTAGAGTTCTCTTACAATAACAGTTTTCAGGCAACAATAGGAATGGCACCGTATGAAGCATTATATGGACGAAAATGCAGATCACCCTTGTATTGGGATGAAGTTGGTGAAGCACAGTTACTTGGTCCTGATATTGTGCAGCAAACTGTTGAGAAGGTTGCTCTCGTCCGTCAGAGGATCTTAACAGCTCAAAGTCGACAGAAAAGCTATGCTGACAGAAGACGCAGAGAGTTAGAGTTTGAAGTTGGTAGTGAGGTTTTTCTTAAGGTATCACCATTCAAAGGAGTTGTGAGATTTGGGAAGAGAGGGAAGCTTAACCCAAGATATGTTGGACCTTTCTCAATCTTGAAAAGGATTGGAAAATCAGCATATGAGCTGCAATTGCCAGACTCTATGGAAGGAATCCACAATGTGTTCCATGTTTCTATGCTTAAGAGGTGCTTGAGGGATCCATCTCAAATTGTGGAACAGCAGAACATTGAAATTCAACCTACGCTGACCTATGAGGAGAGACCAGTAATGATCTTGGATTATGCAGTGAAAGTATTACGCAACAAGGAAGTTCCACTAGTGAAAGTCCTATGGCATAATCAGAATATAGAGGAGACAACTTGGGAACGCCAGCAAGACATGATGGACCAGCATCCAAGATTGTTCAGGTACTGAATTTTGAGGACAAAATTCTTTTAAGGAGGGTAGATTGTAACACCCGGTTTATTAGAATTAAAATAATCTATTAATCTTCTAAGTGTGAATTTTATGGAATGAAATTGGGAGAGATATCAATTAGGTTAATGAGTAACTAAGTGGGGGTATAAGGGTAATTGTCAATTTTTGCAATGGATATCGTATTTAAGGAAAGAGTAAATGAGGTTTAGCCGCCACTGTTTATTGTTTCCTCTTCGGAATTCTCAGCTCCTCAGTTTAGCCGAGAGCGATTGGAGACCTCTCTTTGATTTCTTCCAGCGACCTCCTTCGATTTAGGTAAGTTCTTTTGTTTTCTTTATGTATTGATAAATAGATAACAGAAAAAGGACAATGTGGATATCTTGGGAATGTCGTGAGAAAGAGTAGTTCGAGTTTGGAGTTTAATCGGGAATGCTCTGTGAGAAGTACTCCCAAACCAACTCCTTAGAATTCTGAATAGTTTAGACTAAGGTTTAACATTCTGTTTATGAATATAGGTGAACCAAACCCCCGAGGTAGCTCTTAACCGAGCATTTGCTAGGAATCCAGGTAAGTGAAGTTTGCTTGTGCCTTCGGGCCTACATCACAGAACAATAGGATTTTTGTGTGTTTGAATGTTTTCCTGTTTCATGCATCATATATTTGAAAGTACACGAAAATGAGTTTACATGTTTTGATATAGTGAGGAAGTGAACATTCTGAAGTGATTTATGTGAAACATTTTCTGTTAAGGGAACTAATCCAACCCTTAATGAGCCAGGGATCATACTTTGGGAAAACTGATCCAACTCCCAATTTCGAAGTAGATCTGAACATTGATCAGTATATATATATTCACTGTTAGGAGAATTAATCCAACTCCTAATGAGACAGGGATGTTCATACTTTGGGAGAAGTGATTCAACTCCCAATTTAGAGAGGAATCCGATTATAACGATGAATATGTAACAGAGATGAGAAAAGTAGAAACTGCATGCTAGGATGACATGTCTTCAGCTTTTCATGCATTATTGCTTTACTTGCTTAGCATTAGGCTAATAGATGAGTTTTGTGATGTAGGTGAAGAAGTTTTAGCAGGTGTGTTTACTGAGTTCACAGAAGGCTAGTTGGGTTGGAGGAGTGCATCCACACAATGTTCTGGCAGCTGATGGGGCAGTTTAATTGATGTCTGTTGGAGTGAAGGTTTTATTATCAATGCTTTATTTTAGATGGATCGAGTTTTCATAACAGTAGTGATATCAGCGTTTGAACCAAATTGAGTTTTGTTATTTGATAATGGCATTCCGCTGAGATTTGAAGATTTGCACTTGTGGATTTTAAGGAATACATGGGTTTGAATCCTTTTTCTGAGTGATTTCAGTAAGGCAAATAGATTCTTTTTCATAAATGGAGTTGTATTGTATAATTAGGAGTAGCCAGAATGTCGCCCTGAATCTATCGGTAGATGGGATGTGTTTTGTTATCTGTCGGCAGAGTGCATTCTGTCGGCAGAAGTTGAGTAGTTTGAACCTACCGGAAGGGGATGTCTATCGGTAGGTGTATCCAAATTTCTATCGGATGATGTCTTCGGTAAAGGCATCGGAAGATGTAGCCTTATTTATATCGATAGATATAGACCTATTTCTATCGGCAGATGAAGTCATGTTGACTTCAATCGGCGGGAAGTGTATGTGACAGTCGTTGTTGGCTTCCTCGGCAGGATGAAGTCCATTGTTGACTTCATCGGCAGATGAAGTTGTACTGACGTCATCGGCAGATCGGCAGATGAAGTCATGTTGACTTCATCGGCAGATGAAGTCATGTTGACTTCATCGGCAGATGAAGTCATGTTGACTTCATCGGCAGATGAAGTCATGTTGACTTCATCGGCAGATGAAGTCATGTTGACTTCATCGGCAGATGAAGTCATGTTGACTTCATCGGCAGATGAAGTCATGTTGACTTCATCGGCAGATGAAGTCATGTTGACTTCATCGGCAGATGAAGTCATGTTGACTTCATCGGCAGATGAAGTCATGTTGACTTCATCGGCAGATGAAGTCATGTTGACTTCATCGGCAGATGAAGTCATGTTGACTTCATCGGCAGATGAAGTCATGTTGACTTCATCGGCAGATGAAGTCATGTTGACTTCATCGGCAGATGAAGTCATGTTGACTTCATCGGCAGATGAAGTCATGTTGACTTCATCGGCAGATGAAGTCATGTTGACTTCATCGGCAGATGAAGTCATGTTGACTTCATCGGCAGATGAAGTCATGTTGACTTCATCGGCAGATGAAGTCATGTTGACTTCATCGGCAGATGAAGTCATGTTGACTTCATCGGCAGATGAAGTCATGTTGACTTCATCGGCAGATGAAGTCATGTTGACTTCATCGGCAGATGAAGTCATGTTGACTTCATCGGCAGATGAAGTCATGTTGACTTCATCGGCAGATGAAGTCATGTTGACTTCATCGGCAGATGAAGTCATGTTGACTTCATCGGCAGATGAAGTCATGTTGACTTCATCGGCAGATGAAGTCATGTTGACTTCATCGGCAGATGAAGTCATGTTGACTTCATCGGCAGATGAAGTCATGTTGACTTCATCGGCAGATGAAGTCATGTTGACTTCATCGGCAGATGAAGTCATGTTGACTTCATCGGCAGATGAAGTCATGTTGACTTCATCGGCAGATGAAGTCATGTTGACTTCATCGGCAGATGAAGTCATGTTGACTTCATCGGCAGATGAAGTCATGTTGACTTCATCGGCAGATGAAGTCATGTTGACTTCATCGGCAGATGAAGTCATGTTGACTTCATCGGCAGATGAAGTCATGTTGACTTCATCGGCAGATGAAGTCATGTTGACTTCATCGGCAGATGAAGTTGTGTTGACGCCATCGGTAGGTGCAGCCCGCCGAGAAATGTCCTTCAGTTCCAAGTCTTCAGGTCCACGTCATCGGCAGATGAAGTTGTGCTGACGTCATCGGCAGATGAAGTCATGTTGACTTCATCGGCAGATGAAGTCATGTTGACTTCATCGGCAGATGAAGTCATGTTGACTTCATCGGCAGATGAAGTCATGTTGACTTCATCGGCAGATGAAGTTGTGTTGACGCCATCGGTAGGTGCAGCCCGCCGAGAAATGTCCTTCAGTTCCAAGTCTTCAGGTCCACGTCATCGGCAGATGAAGTCATGTTGACTTCATCGGCAGATGAAGTCATGTTGACTTCATCGGCAGATGAAGTCATGTTGACTTCATCGGCAGATGAAGTTGTGTTGACGCCATCGGTAGGTGCAGCCCGCCGAGAAATGTCCTTCAGTTCCAAGTCTTCAGGTCCACGTCATCGGCAGATGAAGTCATGTTGACTTCATCGGCAGATGAAGTCATGTTGACTTCATCGGCAGATGAAGTCATGTTGACTTCATCGGCAGATGAAGTCATGTTGACTTCATCGGCAGATGAAGTCATGTTGACTTCATCGGCAGATGAAGTCATGTTGACTTCATCGGCAGATGAAGTCATGTTGACTTCATCGGCAGATGAAGTCATGTTGACTTCATCGGCAGATGAAGTCATGTTGACTTCATCGGCAGATGAAGTTGTGCTGACGTCATCGGCAGATGAAGTCATGTTGACTTCATCGGCAGATGAAGTCATGTTGACTTCATCGGCAGATGAAGTCATGTTGACTTCATCGGCAGATGAAGTCATGTTGACTTCATCGGCAGATGAAGTGGGGGTATAAGGGTAATTGTCAATTTTTGCAATGGATATCGTATTTAAGGAAAGAGTAAATGAGGTTTAGCCGCCACTGTTTATTGTTTCCTCTTCGGAATTCTCAGCTCCTCAGTTTAGCCGAGAGCGATTGGAGACCTCTCTTTGATTTCTTCCAGCGACCTCCTTCGATTTAGGTAAGTTCTTTTGTTTTCTTTATGTATTGATAAATAGATAACAGAAAAAGGACAATGTGGATATCTTGGGAATGTCGTGAGAAAGAGTAGTTCGAGTTTGGAGTTTAATCGGGAATGCTCTGTGAGAAGTACTCCCAAACCAACTCCTTAGAATTCTGAATAGCTTAGACTAAGGTTTAACATTCTGTTTATGAATATAGGTGAACCAAACCCCCGAGGTAGCTCTTAACCGAGCATTTGCTAGGAATCCAGGTAAGTGAAGTTTGCTTGTGCCTTCGGGCCTACATCACAGAACAATAGGTTTTGTGGTTTGAATGTTTTCAGTTTCATGCATATTATTTGAAAGTACACGAAAATGAGTTTACATGTTTTGATATAGTGGAGGAAGTGAACATTCTGAAGTGATTTATGTGAAACATTTTTTTGTTAAGGGAACTAATCCAACCCTTAATGAGCCAGGGATCATACTTTGGGAAAACTGATCCAACTCCCAATTTCGAAGTGGATCTGAACATTGATCAGTATATATATATTCACTGTTAGGAGAATTAATCCAACTCCTAATGAGACAGGGATGTTCATACTTTGGGAGAAGGGATTAACTCCCCAGTTAGAGAGGAATCCGATTATAACGATGAATATGTAACAGAGATGAGAAAAGTAGAAACTGCATGCTAGGATGACATGTCTTCAGCTTTTCATGCATTATTGCTTTACTTGCTTAGCATTAGGATAATAGATGAGTTTTGTGATGTAGGTGAAGAAGTTTTAGCAGGTGTGTTTACTGAGTTCACAGAAGGCTAGTTGGGTTGGAGGAGTGCATCCACACAATGTTCTGGCAGCTGATGGGGCAGTTTAATTGATGTCTGTTGGAGTGAAGGTTTTATTATCAATGCTTTATTTTAGATGGATCGAGTTTTCATAACAGTAGTGATATCAGCGTTTTGAACAAATTGAGTTTTGTTATTTGATAATGGCATTCCGCTGAGATTTGAAGATTTGCACTTGTTGGATTTTAAGGAATACATGGGTTTGAATCCTTTTTCTGAGTGATTTCAGTAAGGCAAATAGATTCTTTTTCATAAATGGAGTTGTATTGTATAATTAGGAGTAGCCAGAATGTCGCCCTGAATCTATCGGTAGATGGGATGTGTTTTGTTATCTGTCGGCAGATGCATTCTGTCGGCAGAAGTTGAGTAGTTTGAACCTACCGGAAGGGGATGTCTATCGGTAGGTGTATCCAAATTTCTATCGGATGATGTCTTCGGTAAAGGCATCGGAAGATGTAGCCTTATTTCTATCGATAGATATAGACCTATTTCTATCGGCAGATGAAGTTGTGCTGACGTCATCGGCAGATGAAGTTGTGCTGACGTCATCGGCAGATGAAGTTGTGCTGACGTCATCGGCAGATGAAGTTGTGCTGACGTCATCGGCAGATGAAGTTGTGCTGACGTCATCGGCAGATGAAGTTGTGCTGACGTCATCGGCAGATGAAGTTGTGCTGACGTCATCGGCAGATGAAGTTGTGCTGACGTCATCGGCAGATGAAGTTGTGCTGACGTCATCGGCAGATGAAGTTGTGCTGACGTCATCGGCAGATGAAGTTGTGCTGACGTCATCGGCAGATGAAGTTGTGCTGACGTCATCGGCAGATGAAGTTGTGCTGACGTCATCGGCAGATGAAGTTGTGCTGACGTCATCGGCAGATGAAGTTGTGCTGACGTCATCGGCAGATGAAGTTGTGCTGACGTCATCGGCAGATGAAATTGTGCTGACGTCATCGGCAGATGAAGTTGTGCTGACGTCATCGGCAGATGAAGTTGTGCTGACGTCATCGGCAGATGAAATTGTGCTGACGTCATCGGCAGATGAAATTGTGCTGACGTCATCGGCAGATGAAATTGTGCTGACGTCATCGGCAGATGAAATTGTGCTGACGTCATCGGCAGATGAAATTGTGCTGACGTCATCGGCAGATGAAATTGTGCTGACGTCATCGGCAGATGAAGTTGTGCTGACGTCATCGGCAGATGAAATTGTGCTGACGTCATCGGCAGATGAAATTGTGCTGACGTCATCGGCAGATGAAGTTGTGCTGACGTCATCGGCAGATGAAGTTGTGCTGACGTCATCGGCAGATGAAGTTGTGCTGACGTCATCGGCAGATGAAATTGTGCTGACGTCATCGGCAGATGAAGTTGTGCTGACGTCATCGGCAGATGAAATTGTGCTGACGTCATCGGCAGATGAAATTGTGCTGACGTCATCGGCAGATGAAATTGTGCTGACGTCATCGGCAGATGAAGTTGTGCTGACGTCATCGGCAGATGAAGTTGTGCTGACGTCATCGGCAGATGAAGTTGTGCTGACGTCATCGGCAGATGAAATTGTGCTGACGTCATCGGCAGATGAAGTTGTGCTGACGTCATCGGCAGATGAAATTGTGCTGACGTCATCGGCAGATGAAGTTGTGCTGACGTCATCGGCAGATGAAATTGTGCTGACGTCATCGGCAGATGAAATTGTGCTGACGTCATCGGCAGATGAAATTGTGCTGACGTCATCGGCAGATGAAGTTGTGCTGACGTCATCGGCAGATGAAATTGTGCTGACGTCATCGGCAGATGAAGTTGTGCTGACGTCATCGGCAGATGACCGAATTGATGCGTCAGCAGACAGATATAGTGCGTCAACAGTCTGATCAATTAGGAGTGCTGTTGAGTCGGGAAGCACAAGGAAGTGCCAACTCGGGTTCTAGCAATGAGCATTCTGGAGATAGATTCCGGAGACTAAGACCACCCACGTTTGATGGACAGTCATCCGATCCAATTATTGCTGAAGGATGGCTTAGAAAGATTGAAAGTATGTTTAGGTGCGCCAGCATAGGAGAAGAAGACAAGGTCACGTTGGCTACATTCCATTTGGCTGGCGAAGCTCAACTCTGGTGGGAAAAAAAAAAAAAAAAAAAAAAAAAAAAAAAAAAAAAAAAAAAAAAAAAAAAAAAAAAAAAAAAAAAAAAAAAAAAAAAAAAAAAAAAAAAAAAAAAAAAAAAAAAAAAAAAAAAAAAAAAAAAAAAAAAAAAAAAAAAAAAAAAAAAAAAAAAAAAAAAAAAAAAAAAAAAAAAAAAAAAAAAAAAAAAAAAAAAAAAAAAAAAAAAAAAAAAAAAAAAAAAAAAAAAAAAAAAAAAAAAAAAAAAAAAAAAAAAAAAAAAAAAAAAAAAAAAAAAAAAAAAAAAAAAAAAAAAAAAAAAAAAAAAAAAAAAAAAAAAAAAAAAAAAAAAAAAAAAAAAAAAAAAAAAAAAAAAAAAAAAAAAAAAAAAAAAAAAAAAAAAAAAAAAAAAAAAAAAAAAAAAAAAAAAAAAAAAAAAAAAAAAAAAAAAAAAAAAAAAAAAAAAAAAAAAAAAAAAAAAAAAAAAAAAAAAAAAAAAAAAAAAAAAAAAAAAAAAAAAAAAAAAAAAAAAAAAAAAAAAAAAAAAAAAAAAAAAAAAAAAAAAAAAAAAAAAAAAAAAAAAAAAAAAAAAAAAAAAAAAAAAAAAAAAAAAAAAAAAAAAAAAAAAAAAAAAAAAAAAAAAAAAAAAAAAAAAAAAAAAAAAAAAAAAAAAAAAAAAAAAAAAAAAAAAAAAAAAAAAAAAAAAAAAAAAAAAAAAAAAAAAAAAAAAAAAAAAAAAAAAAAAAAAAAAAAAAAAAAAAAAAAAAAAAAAAAAAAAAAAAAAAAAAAAAAAAAAAAAAAAAAAAAAAAAAAAAAAAAAAAAAAAAAAAAAAAAAAAAAAAAAAAAAAAAAAAAAAAAAAAAAAAAAAAAAAAAAAAAAAAAAAAAAAAAAAAAAAAAAAAAAAAAAAAAAAAAAAAAAAAAAAAAAAAAAAAAAAAAAAAAAAAAAAAAAAAAAAAAAAAAAAAAAAAAAAAAAAAAAAAAAAAAAAAAAAAAAAAAAAAAAAAAAAAAAAAAAAAAAAAAAAAAAAAAAAAAAAAAAAAAAAAAAAAAAAAAAAAAAAAAAAAAAAAAAAAAAAAAAAAAAAAAAAAAAAAAAAAAAAAAAAAAAAAAAAAAAAAAAAAAAAAAAAAAAAAAAAAAAAAAAAAAAAAAAAAAAAAAAAAAAAAAAAAAAAAAAAAAAAAAAAAAAAAAAAAAAAAAAAAAAAAAAAAAAAAAAAAAAAAAAAAAAAAAAAAAAAAAAAAAAAAAAAAAAAAAAAAAAAAAAAAAAAAAAAAAAAAAAAAAAAAAAAAAAAAAAAAAAAAAAAAAAAAAAAAAAAAAAAAAAAAAAAAAAAAAAAAAAAAAAAAAAAAAAAAAAAAAAAAAAAAAAAAAAAAAAAAAAAAAAAAAAAAAAAAAAAAAAAAAAAAAAAAAAAAAAAAAAAAAAAAAAAAAAAAAAAAAAAAAAAAAAAAAAAAAAAAAAAATGTCAGGAAATTTCCCCCGTGTCCTAAGTGCTTGAAGAACCACCCCGGGGAGTGCAGGATGGGATTTGGGAAGTGCTTCAACTGTGAGGAGGTTGGCCACACGTACAAAGAATGCCCGAAGCCTAGGATCACCAGATGCTACAATTGTAACAAAGTCGGCCATATTAGCAGAGACTGTCCAGTTCCTAAGAGTGGTCCAGCTATGATTAAACCAAGAATATTCTCCATGACGGAGGCAGGTGAAGAACAGCCTGCTGTAGTGTCAGGTACTATATTGGTCAACTCTGTGCCTGCTTTTACTTTGATAGATTCCGGTGCAACGCATTCATTTATAGCATCTACGTTTGCTGATAAGTTAGATGTACAGTTTACCCCTTCTGTGCATGTGTTTAATGTTACATTACCTTCTGGTGAGTGCATGCACTCCAATCGAGTGATGCCTGATAGTGAGGTATTAGCGGGGAACATGAATTTGCCTGCTGACCTCATTATTATGGATATATTGGGATTTGATGTAATCTTAGGAATGGATTGGCTGTTTAAGCATTATGCCACGATCGATTGTAGGACTGGAATAGTTAGTTTCCAACCCCCTGGTAACCCGAAACATACCTTCCAAGCTTCAAAGAAGAGCAAGGAAATGACTGTGATGACTTCGATTAACACTAGACCTTCCCTATGTGGAGAGTATTTGTGCTTCCTAGCTAGCGTTGTAGACACACAACTTGTAGGAAAGGCAAACCCTCAAAATGTTTTAGTTGTCCAAGACTTTCCTGATGTATTTTTAGACGACCTTCCTGGTTTACCACCAGATAGAGAAATCGAATTTGTTGTAGATGTCTACCCCGGAGCCGAGCCTGTGTCTAAAAACCCGTATAGACTAGCACCATCAGAACTTAAAGAGTTAAAGAAACAGTTGGAGGATTTGTTAGAAAAAGGGTTCATACGCCCTAGTTTTTCACCATGGGGTGCACCTGTCCTTTTTGTTAAAAAGAAAGACGGATCAATGCGTATGTGCATAGACTATAGAGAGTTGAATAAGCTAACTGTCAAGAACAAGTATCCACTGCCGAGGATTGATGACTTATTTGACCAACTTAAGGGTGCGAGAGTTTTCTCTAAGATTGACCTTAGGTCCGGTTACTATCAGTTGAAGGTTAAATCTGAGGACATCCCAAAGACTGCCTTTCGCACAAGGTATGGACATTATGAGTTTTTGGTTATGTCTTTTGGTTTGACTAATGCGCCAGCAGCCTTCATGGATCTTATGAATAGGGTGTTTCACGAGTATTTGGACAAGTTTGTCATTGTATTCATTGATGACATACTAATCTATTCTAGAACTAAGGAAGAGCATGCAAAACATTTGAGTTTAGTGTTGGATGTACTGAGAAGACACCAGCTTTATGCTAAGTTTTCAAAGTGTGAATTTTGGTTGGACAGAGTTCACTTTCTTGGTCATGTGATCTCTGGTGATGGAATATCTGTTGACCCAGCCAAGGTTCAAGCAGTTAAGGAATGGCCCCAACCGAAGAGTGCTACAGATATTAGAAGTTTTCTTGGACTAGCAGGGTATTACAGAAAGTTCATTGAAGGATTTTCAAAGATTGCCACACCCCTTACTAGGTTAACAAGGAAAAACATGAAATATACATGGACTGACGAATGTGAGCATAGTTTCCAAACCTTGAAGCAGGAGCTGACCAATGCTCCAATTTTGACCCTCCCTATTGAAGGTGGTAAATTTAGTATTTATTGTGATGCTTCTAGGGTCGGTCTTGGCTGTGTGTTGATGCAAGATGATAAGGTTATAGCCTATGCTTCTAGACAGTTAAAAACTCATGAGAAGAACTACCCCACACACGACTTGGAATTAGCTGCCGTTGTATTTGCACTTAAAATTTGGAGGCATTACCTATATGGACAAACTTGTGAGGTATTTTCAGATCATAAAAGTCTGAAGTATATTTTCACGCAAAAAGAACTGAATATGAGGCAGCGTAGATGGTTAGAGTTTGTAAAAGATTATGATTTTGAGATTAAGTACCACCCTGGTAAGGCAAATGTTGTGGCAGATGCCTTGAGTAGAGTCACAACCTCAACCCCAACTATGATTTCCAATATGCCATTAACCTTAGAGTCAGAATTCCAAAAGTTTAATCTAGAAGCAGTGACCAGTGTATCAGCTATACTTTCTGCCATAACCTTAAAGCCTACCATTCTTGAGAAAATAAAGGAAGCTCAGACAAATGATGATGAATGTATCAGATACAAGTCAAGCATGGATTCTACGGACAAGTCAGAATTTAGTCATTCTACCGATGGAATCCTTAAGTTTAGAAATAGGTGGTTTGTTCCTGCCAATAATGAACTTCGTGAGGAAATTCTTTCTGAGGCTCACTCGTCCAAGTTCTCTGTCCACCCTGGGAGTACAAAGATGTACAGAGATCTCAAGCAGCATTACTGGTGGCCAAGTATGAAAAGAAGTGTGGCAGAATATGTAGGATCATGTTTGTGTTGTCAGCAGATTAAAGCCGAGCATCAGAGACCCTCAGGAACATTACAACCTTTACCAGTTCCCGAATGGAAATGGGAACAAATAACGATGGACTTTGTTGTTGGATTACCTAGGACAGCTAAGGGACATGATGCAATTTGGGTGATAGTTGACCGTCTAACCAAGTCAGCTCATTTTCTACCTATAAAGATAACCTACTCGATGGATCAGCTAGCTGAATTGTACATGCAAGAGATCGTCAGACTGCATGGAGTTCCAAGTTCTATAGTCTCAGACCGAGACTCTAAATTTACATCTAAGTTTTGGAGGAGTTTGCATGAGGCTATGGGAACACAACTTAGTTTTAGCACAGCTTTCCACCCTCAAACTGATGGACAATCTGAAAGAACCATTCAAACACTGGAGGATATGCTCCGTGCATGTGTTTTAGATTTCCAAGGCTCTTGGAGTAAGTACCTAGCTCTGGTAGAGTTCTCTTACAATAACAGTTTTCAGGCAACAATAGGAATGGCACCGTATGAAGCATTATATGGACGAAAATGCAGATCACCCTTGTATTGGGATGAAGTTGGTGAAGCACAGTTACTTGGTCCTGATATTGTGCAGCAAACTGTTGAGAAGGTTGCTCTCGTCCGTCAGAGGATCTTAACAGCTCAAAGTCGACAGAAAAGCTATGCTGACAGAAGACGCAGAGAGTTAGAGTTTGAAGTTGGTAGTGAGGTTTTTCTTAAGGTATCACCATTCAAAGGAGTTGTGAGATTTGGGAAGAGAGGGAAGCTTAACCCAAGATATGTTGGACCTTTCTCAATCTTGAAGAGGATTGGAAAATCAGCATATGAGCTGCAATTGCCAGACTCTATGGAAGGAATCCACAATGTGTTCCATGTTTCTATGCTTAAGAGGTGCTTGAGGGATCCATCTCAAATTGTGGAACAGCAGAACATTGAAATTCAACCTACGCTGACCTATGAGGAGAGACCAGTAAGGATCTTGGATTATGCAGTGAAAGTATTACGCAACAAGGAAGTTCCACTAGTGAAAGTCCTATGGCATAATCAGAATATAGAGGAGACAACTTGGGAACGCCAGCAAGACATGATGGACCAGCATCCAAGATTGTTCAGGTACTGAATTTTGAGGACAAAATTCTTTTAAGGAGGGTAGATTGTAACACCCGGTTTATTAGAATTAAAATAATCTATTAATCTTCTAAGTGTGAATTTTATGGAATGAAATTGGGAGAGATATCAATTAGGTTAATGAGTAACTAAGTGGGGGTATAAGGGTAATTGTCAATTTTTGCAATGGATATCGTATTTAAGGAAAGAGTAAATGAGGTTTAGCCGCCACTGTTTATTGTTTCCTCTTCGGAATTCTCAGCTCCTCAGTTTAGCCGAGAGCGATTGGAGACCTCTCTTTGATTTCTTCCAGCGACCTCCTTCGATTTAGGTAAGTTCTTTTGTTTTCTTTATGTATTGATAAATAGATAACAGAAAAAGGACAATGTGGATATCTTGGGAATGTCGTGAGAAAGAGTAGTTCGAGTTTGGAGTTTAATCGGGAATGCTCTGTGAGAAGTACTCCCAAACCAACTCCTTAGAATTCTGAATAGCTTAGACTAAGGTTTAACATTCTGTTTATGAATATAGGTGAACCAAACCCCCGAGGTAGCTCTTAACCGAGCATTTGCTAGGAATCCAGGTAAGTGAAGTTTGCTTGTGCCTTCGGGCCTACATCACAGAACAATAGGATTTTTGTGTGTTTGAATGTTTTCCTGTTTCATGCATCATATATTTGAAAGTACACGAAAATGAGTTTACATGTTTTGATATAGTGAGGAAGTGAACATTCTGAAGTGATTTATGTGAAACATTTTCTGTTAAGGGAACTAATCCAACCCTTAATGAGCCAGGGATCATACTTTGGGAAAACTGATCCAACTCCCAATTTCGAAGTGGATCTGAACATTGATCAGTATATATATATTCACTGTTAGGAGAATTAATCCAACTCCTAATGAGCCAGGGATCATACTTTGGGAAAACTGATCCAACTCCCAATTTCGAGAGGAATCCGATTATAACGATGAATATGTAACAGAGATGAGAAAAGTAGAAACTGCATGCTAGGATGACATGTCTTCAGCTTTTCATGCATTATTGCTTTACTTGCTTAGCATTAGGCTAATAGATGAGTTTTGTGATGTAGGTGAAGAAGTTTTAGCAGGTGTGTTTACTGAGTTCACAGAAGGCTAGTTGGGTTGGAGGAGTGCATCCACACAATGTTCTGGCAGCTGATGGGGCAGTTTAATTGATGTCTGTTGGAGTGAAGGTTTTATTATCAATGCTTTATTTTAGATGGATCGAGTTTTCATAACAGTAGTGATATCAGCGTTTTGAACAAATTGAGTTTTGTTATTTGATAATGGCATTCCGCTGAGATTTGAAGATTTGCACTTGTTGGATTTTAAGGAATACATGGGTTTGAATCCTTTTTCTGAGTGATTTCAGTAAGGCAAATAGATTCTTTTTCATAAATGGAGTTGTATTGTATAATTAGGAGTAGCCAGAATGTCGCCCTGAATCTATCGGTAGATGGGATGTGTTTTGTTATCTGTCGGCAGATGCATTCTGTCGGCAGAAGTTGAGTAGTTTGAACCTACCGGAAGGGGATGTCTATCGGTAGGTGTATCCAAATTTCTATCGGATGATGTCTTCGGTAAAGGCATCGGAAGATGTAGCCTTATTTCTATCGATAGATATAGACCTATTTCTATCGGCAGATGAAGTCATGTTGACTTCATCGGCAGATGAAGTCATGTTGACTTCATCGGCAGATGAAGTCATGTTGACTTCATCGGCAGATGAAGTCATGTTGACTTCATCGGCAGATGAAGTCATGTTGACTTCATCGGCAGATGAAGTCATGTTGACTTCATCGGCAGATGAAGTCATGTTGACTTCATCGGCAGATGAAGTCATGTTGACTTCATCGGCAGATGAAGTCATGTTGACTTCATCGGCAGATGAAGTCATGTTGACTTCATCGGCAGATGAAGTCATGTTGACTTCATCGGCAGATGAAGTCATGTTGACTTCATCGGCAGATGAAGTCATGTTGACTTCATCGGCAGATGAAGTCATGTTGACTTCATCGGCAGATGAAGTCATGTTGACTTCATCGGCAGATGAAGTCATGTTGACTTCATCGGCAGATGAAGTCATGTTGACTTCATCGGCAGATGAAGTCATGTTGACTTCATCGGCAGATGAAGTCATGTTGACTTCATCGGCAGATGAAGTCATGTTGACTTCATCGGCAGATGAAGTCATGTTGACTTCATCGGCAGATGAAGTCATGTTGACTTCATCGGCAGATGAAGTCATGTTGACTTCATCGGCAGATGAAGTCATGTTGACTTCATCGGCAGATGAAGTCATGTTGACTTCATCGGCAGATGAAGTCATGTTGACTTCATCGGCAGATGAAGTCATGTTGACTTCATCGGCAGATGAAGTCATGTTGACTTCATCGGCAGATGAAGTCATGTTGACTTCATCGGCAGATGAAGTCATGTTGACTTCATCGGCAGATGAAGTCATGTTGACTTCATCGGCAGATGAAGTCATGTTGACTTCATCGGCAGATGAAGTCATGTTGACTTCATCGGCAGATGAAGTCATGTTGACTTCATCGGCAGATGAAGTCATGTTGACTTCATCGGCAGATGAAGTCATGTTGACTTCATCGGCAGATGAAGTCATGTTGACTTCATCGGCAGATGAAGTCATGTTGACTTCATCGGCAGATGAAGTCATGTTGACTTCATCGGCAGATGAAGTCATGTTGACTTCATCGGCAGATGAAGTCATGTTGACTTCATCGGCAGATGAAGTCATGTTGACTTCATCGGCAGATGAAGTCATGTTGACTTCATCGGCAGATGAAGTCATGTTGACTTCATCGGCAGATGAAGTCATGTTGACTTCATCGGCAGATGAAGTCATGTTGACTTCATCGGCAGATGAAGTCATGTTGACTTCATCGGCAGATGAAGTCATGTTGACTTCATCGGCAGATGAAGTCATGTTGACTTCATCGGCAGATGAAGTCATGTTGACTTCATCGGCAGATGAAGTCATGTTGACTTCATCGGCAGATGAAGTCATGTTGACTTCATCGGCAGATGAAGTCATGTTGACTTCATCGGCAGATGAAGTCATGTTGACTTCATCGGCAGATGAAGTCATGTTGACTTCATCGGCAGATGAAGTCATGTTGACTTCATCGGCAGATGAAGTCATGTTGACTTCATCGGCAGATGAAGTCATGTTGACTTCATCGGCAGATGAAGTCATGTTGACTTCATCGGCAGATGAAGTCATGTTGACTTCATCGGCAGATGAAGTCATGTTGACTTCATCGGCAGATGAAGTCATGTTGACTTCATCGGCAGATGAAGTCATGTTGACTTCATCGGCAGATGAAGTCATGTTGACTTC